>OZ023267.1:116623017-117273017 GCA_964006375.1 Tillus elongatus | reverse complement strand
TAATTTATCTGATAGTTTTACACATATGTCATTGGAAAATATGTCATGTGATAGCTTATCACGTTTCCTGAATTCAATAGCCGATGGACATTTGAAGCCGGACGTTTGTGCGTAATTTTTTTTATTTAGGTTCGATATATTAGTTGAGCATTATTCATTTTCAGAATAATGTATACTTTACTAATTTAAATTATTAATTTGCCTATGAAATAAGTACAAGTATTGTATTAACAGGCGTAACTTATATTTATATCATTTACTAAATTTTGAAAAGACTGTATTACATGTTTAAGGAGAATCTTGTTTTTTCCAAGTGACAATTTACTTCACATTTTTAGTGAAAATTTTTGTTTGTTTGAAAGGGTGTACTGTACTCCTGAGGTGCTCCCATTTGTACCAAGTCTGGATCTGATGATGGGATCTCAGGTAAATTGACGGAAATCCTCTTTTAATCAATGTAACTTAAATTCTACTTTAATACGACACTTTGATTATATTATAGCAGTTTTCTATTTCCGTGCTCACTACGTACGTATATTTACACTAAAAATGGAAAAATAAACACACTTAAAAAAAATTAAAATAGGCACTAAAAAGCGAAAAATAACTGGATTACAGGTTTAATTCAAAAGATAAAAATTAATTTAGATGAAATATTATTATATGCGTTACAACCAAGTCCTAAAGCCGGTCAGCTCTTTAATAGTTGGCTGGTGTAGTATACTTGCAATATGGTAGGTGGTAGTGGAATTTTCCTTTACGTGATAGTAAAGGATTTGTTCACGCCCGAGGAGGTACCACCCCTTACATCAAGGGGCCGGTAAAGTCCCAACGGACGTTTCCGGTTCTGGTGTATAAGTCGGTTTCCCTTATAAGCAAAAATGATGATGGCTCCTTCTTGTACAAAAGATTCCGGAGGTAAAATACCCTTCCATTCGGATCTCCAGGAGAGGGGCGTACAGGGGGCGCTACCATCAAGATTTAACATATGCATCTCAAATATATGTGGCCTAAATTCTAACCTGAATTCCGTCCACCATTTCCTCCAGGCTAATAGGCCCCAACTCCTCTTTCTCACCGAAACTCAAATCAGTGCTAAAACAGCCACTAATCACCTTAATTTCACGGGGTATGACCTCATTACTTCATTTAGATTGCATGGAGGCGTGTGCGCGTACGTCCGTAGCAATCTACCCTGCACCAGACTCCCCAATTTAGAAGCTGGAAGAAAAGACATACTATGGATAAAATTCTCTCTCAGGGCTGCAACTAAATTCATCTGTTACATTTACCGGTCACCTTCTGACAACAACTTTGTCCAGCTCTTTGACTACCTTTCTGAAAAAACCGACCATCTGATTTCTGAATATTCTTCCTCCGAGGTCACTATTCTTGGTGACTTCAATGTCCATAATAAGGAATAGCTAGGATCCACAAAAACCGATCCACAAGGAAGAGCAGCGCAGGCCTTTGCAGTCAGCAATACTTTAGCCAGTATGGTTCAGCAACCTACTTATTTTCCTCGCATCCCAACACACAGCTCAAATCCCTTGGATCTCCTTCTTACTACAAATCCTGACTGCTATAAGATATCAGCCACCGCCCCCCTTGGTCGCTCAGACCACGGCATGGTCACTGCTTCCTGTGCAATGCAACCCGAGGTCACACAGTCATCACACCCACGTATCGTTTGGCACTACAACTCCGCGAACTGGGACAAAATGCTAGATTACTTTTCCTCATTTCCATGGGCGTCTGTCTGCTTCTCTCATCCTGACCCCTCTGATATCTCACAAAACGTCACCGAAATTATTCAAGCTGGCATGGAATTATTTATTCCACGTCCACAGAAAACCTCTACAGCCACTCAAAAGCCCTGGTTCTCTAAATCCTGTGACAAGGCCAGACTTGAAAAGGTCAAAGCTCACAAAACGCTTCTACACAATCCTAGTCAAGAAAACCGTCAAGCATTTAAAAACGCAAGAAACCGCTATGTCCGCATTCTTTCTGAGGCCAAAAACTCGTTTAATAACCACATCAAAAACAAAGTCCTCTCAAGCTCTTACGGCAGCAAACCCTGCTGGACTCTTACTAAATCTATTGGGAATAATTTCTGCAAGAGCACGTTCCCACCTCTTGTCACAGGGGATGAAATTGTTTCTACCGCCCTGGGCAAGGCTGAACTTTTTGCCTCGTTGTTAGCCGGCAATTATACTCTCAACCCACCTCCAAATGTTCAACCACCAACAGTCCCCAATGTCGCGCATAAAATGATGGATATCATTTTCAAAACTAAAAAGGTACGAAAGATGCTCTCTTCTCTTAATACAAGGAAAGCCCCTGGCCTTGACGAGATCCCAGCAATTGTTCTCAGAAAATGCGCACCAGAACTTGCTCCTGTCCTGACTCGTGTTTCAGACATTTTACAATAGAGGCATATTCCCTAGTAACTGGAAAACTGCTCGAGTACAACCCGTCAACAAGAAAGGATTCAAAGCGCTTCCTAGCAACTACAGGCCTATTTCTCTCCTTTCAGTCATCTCTGAAGTGATGAAAAAGTATATATACACCGAATTACTAAAATTTCTTGAAAAACACAGTCTAATCCACGACAGGCAGTGTGGATTCCGTCAGCGCACATCAACTGCCGACCTGCTTTCCTTTGTCATCCATTATTGGAACAAGTCTATGGAACTACACGGTGAATCCCAGATTGTCGCTCTAGACATATCCAAAGCATTCGACCAGGTCTGACACGCAGCGCTGCTTAATAAACTTCCAGCCTATGGCCTACCACCAAAACTCTGTACCTGAATAGCAAATTTCCTCTCCAACCGGAGCATTTCTGTTGTCGTGGATGGGCATTCCTCTAAACTGTATCCAAATAATGCAGGAGTTCCTCAAGGTTCAGCTTTAGCCCCTACTTTGTCTCTAGCACATCCAACCCAGTTCACAGTTACGCGGACGACAGCACCCTCCACTCAAATATACAATGTTCTAAGCCTGTTTCTTTAGCCCAATTATATGAGGATCGTAGACTCATGGAGGGTTCTGTCTCCGTGGATCTCCAAAAAATATTAGACTGGGGAAATAGAATCTTGTTCAATTCAACCCCACCAAATCAGAATCTTGCTTTCTTTCTCATAAGAGATACATTAGCCCTAGACCCATCACAATGAACAACCAAGTTATTCAAAGTAATGAGTCCTTTTCACTTGTTGGCATTTCTGTGAATCGAAATCTCAATTGGCACCAACATGTCACATCAATTGCAGAAGCGGCTGCCAAGAAATTAGGTATCCTCTTCCGGGCTCGCAAATATTTTTCACCAGCTAATCTCTATACCTTATATACTTCTCAAATAAGACCAAACCTCGAATACTGCTCCCACATCTGGGGTGCTGCTGCCGCTTCTACACTCGCTATTCTGGACTCCATTCAGAAGAGAGCTACACGCCTCATCGGTGACCCTACCCTCACCCAAAGGTTACCATCCCTTGCCCACCGACGTGCCGTTGGTGACCTCTCTCTCTCTTTTATAGATATCTGCACGCGCACTGCTCACAGGAGCTTTCTTCCATAGTTCCTCCACCTGCTGCCCCCAACAAATCTGCCAGGGGAACAGAGCGAATGCAGACATAGAACATCTTGTTATGCCCGCTCTTTTGTCCCGAGGACTTCCAAGTTGTGGAATTCCTTGCCGGCACATGTTTCTCCTTCTCCTCCGAACCTCCAAACCTTCAAGTGCAGAATTAACAAGATGCCTCTTTCCTTCTTGTCGACACCCACGGTACCATAGAATTTAGGCTGTAAGCCCTCGTGGTGTGTTGTTGAAATTAAAAAAATACTGCTTATCTGTCTGAAGTAGGTACCAAGCCCGAAATACAATAATACTTAGCCATATAAAAAGCTTAATCAATAACGGATTATAATTCTAATAAAATACCTAAATATGTTGTTAATGATCAAAGACCAAGGACCAACCCACGCTCACACATTCCGTCGCGTGCACGGAGAAACTAGCGATGTGGCTAGCCTATCTACCTACTACCTGGTTGGCTTGGCACCGACTTCAAACAAATAAGTAAGTAGTGCATATAATAATATTTCATTACATATAATTTTTGTCTTTTGAATTAAACCTGTAATCCAGTTATTTCCCGCTTTTTAGTGCCTATTTTGAAATCGGCTTAATTTTATTTATGGTTATGCTAATGAGACTGCCAGAGAAGTGATATATCTTGAAGCTCATCCCGATCGCCGGATCTCTTCAGTTCGTATTTTTGTAAGACTCCACTAAAGATTACGCTTTACCGGTTCATTTGGGAAGTAGTCCCATCATTCTGGTAGACCAAGGTCTACCCTGAGGTAGACGAGGAAATTTTAGCACGGGCAGACCAGAATGTACACAAGGTTTCGGATATGTCAGCGGATGTAGGATTTTGTGCTCCTCTTGTTTGGAGAATTCTCCACGAGGAGCAGCTTTACCCATACCATCTACAAGTAAAGCCACAAGATTCACCTGATCATAAAGCATGTTTGTTTTTGGAGCTGGTTTCTACGCGATGATGCTAAGGACCTCAATTTTTTTGCAAATATTCTTTTTCCTGTTAAGGTCGGGTTCACAAAAAAATGGAGTTGTTAGGTTACAAAATATGGGCCAAATGTAAACCCGCATGCTATTCAGACTTCAGATTTTTCATTAAACACATGGATTCATATTTTGGGCGACATGGACTGGGTGTTTTGCGAAACCGATTAACAGGCGCTGCTTATCTAAATTTTCTGCAGAACATACTGGGTGATCTTTTAGACGACAATCCTTTGAACCAAATGTAATAAATGTGGTTCCTATACGATGGTGCTCCGACGCATTTTTTTATTAGCGTTAGAGAGCGTTTACGCCGAACTTTTGATAAATATGGAAAGAAAAAACCTTAATTATGGGCTGCAAGCTCACTCGATTTGAACACCACTAGTTTCTTTCTTTGGGAATATTTGAAAACTTTAGTATACACCACGCTTGTAAATGACCTCATGACCTCGAAAAGCTACACCAACGAGTAGATCAAGGAGGAATTATTTCAAGTATGGGCGTACATGTCACTACCGTAAAATTAAGAAACGAAACTTTGAACATCTACATCTAACTTTTTGTCTTTGTTGCTTGTTTATAAGTTACATTGTTTGTTTATTTGTTTCTACATAATAACAAGTGGTGTAACCACAAGATGTTTCGTATTTACGAAACCGTCCATTTGCAGACCCATGTTCCTTAACTTTTTTCTCCATTTTTTTGGGCCATGATAATCAACCTGAAAGTTTAAGACACATTTCTTAATCCTTGTATAGTTCTCAAATAGACAAATTTATGTTGTTCTGCTCCGGAGTGGAACCGACATCTGAACTGACATGTTAAATTTGACAACTCGACCTTAGCCGATTTGACCAAAGATATTTGTTACACGATAACAGCATTTTTAACCAGAAGTCATAGATAATTTATATTAATTAAATATGTCAAAATCTGTGCTATTCAAAATTATGGTTTTTCAATAAGTATAAGAAAAGGCACTACTAGGCGGTATATTTGTTATTCTAATTTGACTAGTGACAAGAACTAAATTCTAACAAATTCAAAATTGAACCTACCCAGTCTCGAATTAAACTGACGTTTTAAACACAAGTATTTATTTTATTTAGTATTTTTATTTTAGTATAATAGATATTATTTTTGTTGTTTTTGAGTTGCTTTCCATTGTTTCTATATGAAGTATTTTAAAGTATTGGGATTAAAGTGTTTATAAAAATTAATGTTGCCAAAAGCGCTGGTAACCAGCCCCGGATCTAGGGAAGGGGCAAACTGGGGCACCCGCCACGGGCACCAGTTTCGAGGGGCGCCACAAAATCAAAATATAATATATGGTTGAAAATAATAAAAAAAAATTGCCCCACAAAGCGCCTAGCATGCAGCGCACGTTGTTCTATTAATTATTCATTTGATTTTAAAACGCCCACTTAGTTTTTGAACACATCCTAGGGGCTCTATATTAAATGCGCAGCAACTGTAGCGTAGCAGATTGCTGGAAACATCTATTGGCGGGAATTTTAATTTAAACTTATTTTTTTCAAACTTATTGTTTTTACTCCTTGGAGTAGAACAAATTTTAAAAAACTCTGGACGCAGCAAGTGCGTTATGGTAGTGAATTTTCATAAAAATGTTTTATTGCAAATATGTGTGTTTTCTTTTTAAGAAAGCAGACATCAGTTTTGGTTACCAGTATAATCTATATAGTAAAAACAATGTGCCATGTTTCATAAAAATAACTTTATTGTGTGAAAATGTACAAAAATTCCCAAAGGTAAGCTTAAAGTGTTCCTGGAAAAACTCATTTCTTGGTCAACCTTATAGGTTAATAGCAAATTAGGCTATTCAAATATGAAGCATTTGATCGAAATTCGCTACCATAACGCACTTGCTGCATCCAGAATTTCTTTTCTTACAAACATGCATTATATTTCGATGGAAAATGCAAAAATGCAATAACATAAGGCGTGTTTGCTTTAAAAAAAAAGAAAATTTGTGACACCAAGGCCAGCCTGTGATTGTAGAAATATTTTTTTAAGATGTAGCTCAAGACACCCTATAATTAATATATACAAATTTTTTTTCATATCTTGTATAATAACGGATATATTGAGCTTTATTGATTTTTTACGAAAATTCGACAAAAATTATATACCATTAAACGATAAACTTTATAGCTAAGACTACTGCCAAGCATAAGAGAAAGGGTATATTTGAAATGAATTTTCTGGAAAACATTTTAGTAAAATGAAGAACAAAGACGGTTGAAACTAAGACTTCAGGCTTTCTAAAACATCCTTCTTGAGACATTTGATTTCCATAGCCTGTATTAGATTCAAGTTATTTGCCTAAATGTTGACGATTTTGACGTGTTAAATCGCAACTATGACGTTTTGAGGAAAACCCCAATTTATTTTTCTTTAAATGCCTATAACTTTTTTGTCTTTTGACCTACAGAGCCAAATTTTGGTAGGTAATTTATCTATAAGGATGTAAACCCTAGCACCAAATTTGGTTGCCCTTGCTTTGTTCATTCCGGAGATATAATTTTTTTTCGAAAGAAAACACAAAATTTTCCGGGAAAACCTGGGCAGATTTTCCTGGATAACGAACTTATCCAAGCCATTTGCAAGAGGAATTTATTCACCAAATTTAATCAAAATCGGCCCATTATTTTTTGGGTTATCGGTGTGATACCTATATATATATATATATATATATATATATATATATATATATATATATATATATATATATATATATATATATATAAACATATAAAAATTGAAACTGACCCCGGATATGTGTTCTGGGGGGCCTAATTAGCGCTCATTTCAAGAAATTTTTTCAAAATTCAAAAGTCGGGATCTCCTCATTAGTGATTTTTTAAAGAAAATTCACTAAAACGTTAGGAGTCATGATTCTACGTAACTACCAAAATTTTTTAGGGAGGGGGTCTCATTTATAGAGCGGGAGCGTCACTTATCAAGTTTCTGTCCCGGTTCGAAAAAATCGTAGATCCAGGGCTGTAACGCACGTCTGGCCAAATGCGAGATCCGAATTGTAAAAGATTATTAATTAAGAATGAGTTGCAACACCACCTATAGGCCTTATGGTACGTGCCGACCTAACTTAATTGAAGGTAAGCAACATCGGTTGACACGGCCAGTTTCTGGATAGGTGACTTGTTTGGGATCTCATATACAAACTCATGTACAGATTGTTTACAATTTACAAACATCAATTTTAGTTAAATAAGTAGGTATTTTGTTAAAATATTTTGCATAAAAAGTAGCTACTAATAGTAAGTTGTCCCAGTGGGGAAAGCTAGTTTGTGATATGAAAATAACTAACATAAATATAAAGTAAGAAATATGTGTATAACTAGCAATTATGACGTAATATATAGGTTTAAGCGAACAATGACAAAAATAAGTTTTTATTTTTTATATGCAATAATTTATTTTCCACTGGTTATAGTGATTAGTTTTGTATTTAATGTGATATAATTATGTGAATTTAATAAGTTGTATTTTAATGATGCCGTTAAAAGTCTTAATAAACGTTTAAATAAATACATATCTGCGTGTGTTTTTTTTTTAAATTTAAAGCATTGATAATTTTAAGTTGAAAACCCCGAAGCCGCTCAACTTTTACAGATGGTTCCTAAAGTAACGAAAAAGTTAGTTATGCAGTATAAAACAGTGCCTCCAAAATATCCTGTCTTATAAAACTTCCCGATCATGCAGCATTTTTTGCAAGAGAAGTAGCTGCTATTAGAAAAGCATTGAAAATATAAAAGTAAAACAACAATTAAACAAGTAGCATTAAGTTAAAAACCCCGAAGAAGCTCAACTTTTACAGATGGTTCCTAAAGTAACGAAAAAGTTAGTTATGCAGTATATAACAGTGCCTCCAAAACATCCTGTCTTATAAAACTTCCCGATCATGCAGCATTTTTTGCAAGTGAAGTAACTGCTATTAGAAAAGCATTGAAAATAGAAAAGTAAAACAACAATTAAACAAGTAGCAATAAGTTAAAAACCCCGAAGCCGCTCAACTTTTACAGATGGTTCCTAAATTAACGAAAAAGTTAGTTATGCAGTATATACCAGTGCCTCCAAAACATCCTGTCTTATAAAACTTCCCGATCGTGCAGCATATTTTGCAAGAGAAGTAGCTGCTATTAGAATAACATTGAAAATAGAAAAGTAAAACAACAATTAAACAAGTAGCATTAAGTTAAAAACCGCGAAGCCGCTCAACTTTTACAGATGGTTCCTAAAGTAACGAAAAAGTTAGTTATGCAGTATATAACAGTGCCTCCAAAACATCCTGTCTTATAAAACTTCCCGATCATGCAGCATTTTTTGCAAGTGAAGTAACTGCTATTAGAAAAACATTGAAAATAGAAAAGTAAAACAACAATTAAACAAGTAGCATTAAGTTAAAAACCCCGAAGCCGCTCAACTTTTACAGATGGTTCCTAAAGTAACGAAAAAATTAGTTATGCAGTATATAACAGTGCCTCCAAAACATCCTGTCTTATAAAACTTCCCGATCATGCAGCATTTTTTGCAAGAGAAATAGCTGCTATTAGAAAAGCATTGAAAATAGAAAAGTAAAACAACAATTAAACAAGTAGCATTAAGTTAAAAACCGCGAAGCCGCTCAACTTTTACAGATGGTTCCTAAAGTAACGAAACAGTTAGTTATGCAGTATATAACAGTCAACTTTTACAGATGGTTCCTAAAGTAACGAAAAAGTTAGTTATGCAGTATATAACAGTGCCTCCAAAACATCCTGTCTTATAAAACTTCCCGATCATGCAGCATTTTTTGCTAGAGAAATAGCTGCTATTAGAAAAGCATTGAAAATAGAAAAGTAAAACAACAATTAAACAAGTAGCATTAAGTTAAAAACCGCGAAGCCGCTCAACTTTTACAGGTGGTTCCTAAAGTAACGAAAAAGTTAGTTATGCAGTATATAACAGTGCCTCCAAAACATCCTGTCTTATAAAATTTCCTGATCATGCAGCATTTTTTGCCAGAGAAATAGCTGCTATTAGAAAAGCATTGAAAATAGAAAAGTAAAAAAACAATTAAACAAGTGGCATTAAGTTAAAAACCCCGAAGCCACTCAACTTTTACAGATGGTTCCTAAAGTAACGAAAAAGTTAGTTATGCAGTATATAACAGTGCCTCCAAAACATCCTGTCTTATAAAACTTCCCGATCATGCAGCATTTTTTGCAAGAGAAATAGCTGCTATTAGAAAAGCATTGAAAATAGAAAAGTAAAACAACAATTAAACAAGTAGCATTAAGTTAAAAACCCCGAAGCAGCTCAACTTTTTACAGATGGTTCCTAAATTAACGAAAAAGTTGATTATGCAGTATATAACAGTGCCTCCAAAATATCCTGTCTTATAAAACTTCCCGATCATGCAACATTTTTTGCAAGAGAAATAGCTGCTATTAGAAAAGAGTGCCTCCAAAACATCAGCATTTTTTGCAAGAGAAATAGCTGCTATTAGAAAAGCATTGAAAATAGAAAAGTAAAACAACAATTAAACAAGTAGCATTAAGTTAAAAACCCCGAAGCCGCTCAACTTTTACAGATGGTTCCTAAAGTAACGAAAAAGTTGATTATGCAGTATATAACAGTGCCTCCAAAACATCCTGTCTTATAAAACTTCCTGATCGTGCAGCATTTTTTGCTAGAGAAATAGCTGCTATTAGAAAAGCATTGAAAATAGAAAAGTAAAACAACAATTAAACAAGTAGCATTAAGTTAAAAACCCCGAAGCAGCCCAACTTTTTACAGATGGTTCCTAAATTAACGAAAAAGTTGATTATGCAGTATATAACAGTGCCTCCAAAACATCCTGTCTTATAAAACTTCCTGATCGTGCAGCATTTTTTGCAAGAGAAATAGCTGCTATTAGAAAAGCATTGAAAATAGAAAAGTAAAACAACAATTAAACAAGTAGCATTAAGTTAAAAACCCCGAAGCAGCCCAACTTTTTACAGATGGTTCCTAAATTAACGAAAAAGTTGATTATGCAGTATATAACAGTGCCTCCAAAACATCCTGTCTTATAAAACTTCCTGATCGTGCAGCATTTTTTGCTAGAGAAATAGCTGCTATTAGAAAAGCATTGAAAATAGAAAAGTAAAACAACAATTAAACAAGTAGCATTAAGTTAAAAACCCCGAAGCAGCCCAACTTTTTACAGATGGTTCCTAAATTAACGAAAAAGTTGATTATGCAGTATATAACAGTGCCTCCAAAACATCCTGTCTTATAAAACTTCCTGATCGTGCAGCATTTTTTGCAAGAGAAATAGCTGCTATTAGAAAAGCATTGAAAATAGAAAAGTAAAACAACAATTAAAGAAGTAGCATTAAGTTAAAAACCCCGAAGCAGCCCAACTTTTTACAGATGGTTCCTAAAGTAACGAAAAAGTTAGTTATGCAGTATATAACAGTCAACTTTTACAGATGGTTCCTAAAGTAACGAAAAAGTTAGTTATGCAGTATATAACAGTGCCTCCAAAACATCCTGTCTTATAAAACTTCCCGATCATGCAGCATTTTTTGCTAGAGAAATAGCTGCTATTAGAAAAGCATTGAAAATAGAAAAGTAAAACAACAATTAAACAAGTAGCATTAAGTTAAAAACCGCGAAGCCGCTCAACTTTTACAGGTGGTTCCTAAAGTAACGAAAAAGTTAGTTATGCAGTATATAACAGTGCCTCCAAAACATCCTGTCTTATAAAACTTCCCGATCATGCAGCATTTTTTGCAAGTGAAGTAACTGCTATTAGAAAAACATTGAAAATAGAAAAGTAAAACAACAATTAAACAAGTAGCATTAAGTTAAAAACCCCGAAGCCGCTCAACTTTTACAGATGGTTCCTAAAGTAACGAAAAAATTAGTTATGCAGTATATAACAGTGCCTCCAAAACATCCTGTCTTATAAAACTTCCCGATCATGCAGCATTTTTTGCAAGAGAAATAGCTGCTATTAGAAAAGCATTGAAAATAGAAAAGTAAAACAACAATTAAACAAGTAGCATTAAGTTAAAAACCGCGAAGCCGCTCAACTTTTACAGATGGTTCCTAAAGTAACGAAAAAGTTAGTTATGCAGTATATAACAGTCAACTTTTACAGATGGTTCCTAAAGTAACGAAAAAGTTAGTTATGCAGTATATAACAGTGCCTCCAAAACATCCTGTCTTATAAAACTTCCCGATCATGCAGCATTTTTTGCTAGAGAAATAGCTGCTATTAGAAAAGCATTGAAAATAGAAAAGTAAAACAACAATTAAACAAGTAGCATTAAGTTAAAAACCGCGAAGCCGCTCAACTTTTACAGGTGGTTCCTAAAGTAACGAAAAAGTTAGTTATGCAGTATATAACAGTGCCTCCAAAACATCCTGTCTTATAAAATTTCCTGATCATGCAGCATTTTTTGCCAGAGAAATAGCTGCTATTAGAAAAGCATTGAAAATAGAAAAGTAAAAAAACAATTAAACAAGTGGCATTAAGTTAAAAACCCCGAAGCCACTCAACTTTTACAGATGGTTCCTAAAGTAACGAAAAAGTTAGTTATGCAGTATATAACAGTGCCTCCAAAACATCCTGTCTTATAAAACTTCCCGATCATGCAGCATTTTTTGCAAGAGAAATAGCTGCTATTAGAAAAGCATTGAAAATAGAAAAGTAAAACAACAATTAAACAAGTAGCATTAAGTTAAAAACCCCGAAGCAGCTCAACTTTTTACAGATGGTTCCTAAATTAACGAAAAAGTTGATTATGCAGTATATAACAGTGCCTCCAAAATATCCTGTCTTATAAAACTTCCCGATCATGCAACATTTTTTGCAAGAGAAATAGCTGCTATTAGAAAAGAGTGCCTCCAAAACATCAGCATTTTTTGCAAGAGAAATAGCTGCTATTAGAAAAGCATTGAAAATAGAAAAGTAAAACAACAATTAAACAAGTAGCATTAAGTTAAAAACCCCGAAGCCGCTCAACTTTTACAGATGGTTCCTAAAGTAACGAAAAAGTTGATTATGCAGTATATAACAGTGCCTCCAAAACATCCTGTCTTATAAAACTTCCTGATCGTGCAGCATTTTTTGCTAGAGAAATAGCTGCTATTAGAAAAGCATTGAAAATAGAAAAGTAAAACAACAATTAAACAAGTAGCATTAAGTTAAAAACCCCGAAGCAGCCCAACTTTTTACAGATGGTTCCTAAATTAACGAAAAAGTTGATTATGCAGTATATAACAGTGCCTCCAAAACATCCTGTCTTATAAAACTTCCTGATCGTGCAGCATTTTTTGCAAGAGAAATAGCTGCTATTAGAAAAGCATTGAAAATAGAAAAGTAAAACAACAATTAAACAAGTAGCATTAAGTTAAAAACCCCGAAGCAGCCCAACTTTTTACAGATGGTTCCTAAATTAACGAAAAAGTTGATTATGCAGTATATAACAGTGCCTCCAAAACATCCTGTCTTATAAAACTTCCTGATCGTGCAGCATTTTTTGCTAGAGAAATAGCTGCTATTAGAAAAGCATTGAAAATAGAAAAGTAAAACAACAATTAAACAAGTAGCATTAAGTTAAAAACCCCGAAGCAGCCCAACTTTTTACAGATGGTTCCTAAATTAACGAAAAAGTTGATTATGCAGTATATAACAGTGCCTCCAAAACATCCTGTCTTATAAAACTTCCTGATCGTGCAGCATTTTTTGCAAGAGAAATAGCTGCTATTAGAAAAGCATTGAAAATAGAAAAGTAAAACAACAATTAAAGAAGTAGCATTAAGTTAAAAACCCCGAAGCAGCCCAACTTTTTACAGATGGTTCCTAAATTAACGAAAAAGTTGATTATGCAGTATATAACAGTGCCTCCAAAACATCCTGTCTTATAAAACTTCCTGATCGTGCAGCATTTTTTGCAAGAGAAATAGCTGCTATTAGAAAAGCATTGAAAATAGAAAAGTAAAACAACAATTAAACAAGTAGCATTAAGTTAAAAACCCCGAAGCAGCCCAACTTTTTACAGATGGTTCCTAAATTAACGAAAAAGTTGATTATGCAGTATATAACAGTGCCTCCAAAACATCCTGTCTTATAAAACTTCCTGATCGTGCAGCATTTTTTGCTAGAGAAATAGCTGCTATTAGAAAAGCATTGAAAATAGAAAAGTAAAACAACAATTAAACAAGTAGCATTAAGTTAAAAACCCCGAAGCAGCCCAACTTTTTACAGATGGTTCCTAAATTAACGAAAAAGTTGATTATGCAGTATATAACAGTGCCTCCAAAACATCCTGTCTTATAAAACTTCCTGATCGTGCAGCATTTTTTGCAAGAGAAATAGCTGCTATTAGAAAAGCATTCAAAATAGAAAAGTAAAACAACAATTAAACAAGTAGCATTAAGTTAAAAACCCCGAAGCAGCCCAACTTTTTACAGATGGTTCCTAAATTAACGAAAAAGTTGATTATGCAGTATATAACAGTGCCTCCAAAACATCCTGTCTTATAAAACTTCCTGATCGTGCAGCATTTTTTGCAAGAGAAATAGCTGCTATTAGAAAAGCATTGAAAATAGAAAAGTAAAACAACAATTAAAGAAGTAGCATTAAGTTAAAAACCCCGAAGCAGCCCAACTTTTTACAGATGGTTCCTAAATTAACGAAAAAGTTGATTATGCAGTATATAACAGTGCCTCCAAAACATCCTGTCTTATAAAACTTCCTGATCGTGCAGCATTTTTTGCAAGAGAAATAGCTGCTATTAGAAAAGCATTGAAAATAGAAAAGTAAAACAACAATTAAACAAGTAGCATTAAGTTAAAAACCCCGAAGCAGCCCAACTTTTTACAGATGGTTCCTAAATTAACGAAAAAGTTGATTATGCAGTATATAACAGTGCCTCCAAAACATCCTGTCTTATAAAACTTCCTGATCGTGCAGCATTTTTTGCTAGAGAAATAGCTGCTATTAGAAAAGCATTGAAAATAGAAAAGTAAAACAACAATTAAACAAGTAGCATTAAGTTAAAAACCCCGAAGCAGCCCAACTTTTTACAGATGGTTCCTAAATTAACGAAAAAGTTGATTATGCAGTATATAACAGTGCCTCCAAAACATCCTGTCTTATAAAACTTCCTGATCGTGCAGCATTTTTTGCAAGAGAAATAGCTGCTATTAGAAAAGCATTGAAAATAGAAAAGTAAAACAACAATTAAACAAGTAGCATTAAGTTAAAAACCCCGAAGCAGCCCAACTTTTTACAGATGGTTCCTAAATTAACGAAAAAGTTGATTATGCAGTATATAACAGTGCCTCCAAAACATCCTGTCTTATAAAACTTCCCGATCATGCAGCATTTTTTGCAAGAGAAATAGCTGCTATTAGAAAAGCATTGAAAATAGAAAAGTAAAACAACAATTAAACAAGTAGCATTAAGTTAAAAACCCCGAAGCAGCCCAACTTTTTACAGATGGTTCCTAAATTAACGAAAAAGTTGATTATGCAGTATATAACAGTGCCTCCAAAACATCCTGTCTTATAAAACTTTCCGATCATGCAGCATTTTTTGCAAGAGAAATAGCTGCTATTAGAAAAGCATTGAAAATAGAAAAGTAAAACAACAATTAAACAAGTAGCATTAAGTTAAAAACACCGAAGCAGCTCAACTTTTTACAGATGGTTCCTAAATTAACGAAAAAGTTGATTATGCAGTATATAACAGTGCCTCCAAAACATCCTATCTTATAAAACTTCCCGATCATGGAACATTTTTTGCAAGAGAAATAGCTGCTATTAGAAAAGCATTGAAAATAGAAAAGTAAAACAACAATTAAACAAGTAGCATTAAGTTAAAAACCCCGAAGCCGCTCAACTTTTACAGATGATTCCTAAAGTAACGAAAAAGTTAGTTATGCAGTATATAACAGTGCCTCCAAAATATCCTGTCTTATAAAACTTCCCGATCATGCAACATTTTTTGCAAGAGAAATAGCTGCTATTAGAAAAGCATTGAAAATAGAAAAGTAAAACAACAATTAAACAAGTAGCATTAAGTTAAAAACCCCGAAGCCGCTCAACTTTTACAGATGGTTCCTAAAGTAACGAAAAAGTTAGTTATGCAGTATATAACAGTGCCTCCAAAACATCCTGTCTTATAAAACTTCCCGATCATGCAGCATTTTTTGCAAGTTAAAAACCCCGAAGCAGCTCAACTTTTTACAGATGGTTCCTAAATTAACGAAAAAGTTGATTATGCAGTATATAACAGTGCCTCCAAAACATCCTGTCTTATAAAACTTCCCGATCATGCAACATTTTTTGCAAGAGAAGTAGCTGCTATTAGAAAAGCATTAAAAATAGAAAAGCAAAACAACAATTAAACAAGTAGCACTGACAGCCTATAATCAGCCCTAAAAATAATATAGAACTCCAGCAAACACATTTACAAAGAGTCTAGACGCAGCAAGTGCGTTATGGTAGCGAATTTTCATTAAAATGTTTTTAATAACCGCACAATATTATGTATTTTCTAATTACAATAATAGTATTTATAATATTGTCTTTTTTAATTAAAATATTATTATTTATTTAAGTTAATTGTACAATATGGTAAATAAGTTCTGAACTTGTGATTGTCTCTAATCCAACTTGGTGTAAGGTAGGTTCTAAACAGTATTGTCTCCAAAACACACATTCCGACACTGATAGCTTTAATTTTAATACATCAAGTTAATTAAATTTACTTTACCTGTTTTTCATTCTAAATTCAATATCAAACATTGACTTCATTTTTAGTGAATTTTCTTAAAAAAAATTCACTAATGAGGAGATCTCGACTTTTGAATTTTGAAAAAATTTCTTCAAATGAGCGTTATTTAGGACCCCTGGAACCCAAATCCGAGGTCGGTTTCAGACTTTATATGTTTATATATATATATATATATATATATATATATATATATATATATATATATATATATATATATATATATATATATATATATATATATATATATATATATATATATATATATATATATATATATATATATATATATATATATATATATATATATATATATATATATATATATATATATATATATGTTTATATATTTATGTCACACCTATAACTAAAAAAATAATGGACCGATTTTGATAAAATTTGGTGAGTACATTCCTTTCGCGAGTGGCTTGGATAAGTTCGTTATCCAGGAAAATCCGCCGAGGTTTTCCCGGAAAATTTTGTGTTTTTTTTCGAAAAAAATCGAAAAAAATTTATATCTCCGGAATCTAACAAAGTAAGGGCAACGAAATTTGGTACACGGGTTTATATCGTTATATGTAAGCTACCTACCAAAGCTCTGTAGATCAAAAGACAAAAAAGTTATAGGCATTTAAATAAAAATAAATTTGGGTTTTCCTCAAAACGTCAAAGTCGCGATTTTAAACGTCAAATTTGTTAATATTTAGGCAATGAACCTGAAATTAATATGATCTATGGAAGGAAAATGTCTCAAGAATAATGTTTTACAAAGCCTGAAGTCTTAGTTTCAATCGTCATTGTCCTTCATTTTACTAAAATATTCCCAGAAAATTCATTTCAAATAGACCCTTTCTCTGATACTTTATCAGTAGTGTTGGCTATAGAGTTTATCGTTTAATGGTATATCATTTTTGTCAAATTATCGTAAAAAATCAATAAAGCTCAATATATCCGTTATTATTCAAGTTACGAAAAAAAGTTGTATACATTAATTGTAGGGTGTCTTAAGCTACATCTTAAAAAATATTTCCACAATTACAGGGTGGCCCATAAGGCGTTGGTGATTCAAATTTTCTTTTTTTTTAGTGAATTTTTTAATCGAACACGCCCTATGTTATTGCATTTTTGTATTTTCCATCGAAATATAATACATCTTTGTAAGAAAAGAAATTCAGGACGCAGCAAGTGCGTTATGGTAGCGAATTTTCATTAAATGCTTCAAATTGTGAATCAATTTGCTATTAACCTATAAGGTTGACCAGAAAACCAGTTTTTTCGGGAAAAATTTAAGTTTACTTTCGGAAATTTTTGTACATTTTCAAACAATAAAGTTATTTTGATGAAATATGGTACATTGTTTCTAATAGATAAATTATACTGGTAACCAAATTTGGTGTCTGCTTTCTTAAAAAAACATATTTGCTATTAGAAACATTTTTATGAAAATTCACTACCATAACGCACTTACTGCGTCCAGAGTTTTTTTATATTTATCCAAGTAAGTCTAAAATATAAATATAAATTTTGAAATATATAAGCTATATAGTACCACATTTCAATAAAATAACTGTATTGTTTGGAAAAGTACACACATTAACAAACAATATAAACGAAAGTATCTCTGAAGGAGTCAAATTTCATTGGATCCGCTATCTATGTGTAAAAACGCCGTATGATAATTTTTGATATGCGCCAAAGATGTGAAAAGTTGCGAAACAATTGAAATAACTCGGAACCTGTGAACACTATTCATTTTTTTCCTTACAAAGACGCATTATAATTCGATGGAAAATGCGAAAATGAAAAAAAAGGTGTTCGATTAAAACAAAAGAAAATTTGGATCACCAACGACTTACGGGCCATCCTGTAATACCTAAAATAACTTTTAATTAACGTATACAATTTTGTCTCGTTTTTAACCGACTTCAAAAGAAAAGGAGGAGGTTCTCTATTCGACTGTTCTTTTTATATTTGTTACCTCAGAACGTTTTTCTAGGAGAACCGATTTTGCTAAAAAAAAATATATTTGAAAGCTGATGCTTCTCGTGTGGTTCCATATAAATATGATCAAGATCTGACCAGTAGTTTTTGAGTCATCTTTAATTAACCCCCGATAACACGTTTAACAAATGGTGGCAATGCTGATATGAATTTTAGAGTTATCCTTAACGAAGTCGGTTTCCTATTTTTTTAAATTTTTACTTGTTCTCTATAATAAGGGATATTTCACTTGTTGGCATTTCTGTGGATCAAAATCTCAATTGGCACCAACATGTTACATCAAGCAGAAGCGGCTGCTTAAAAATTAGGTTTCCTCTTCCGGGCTCGCAAATACTTGTCACCAGCTAATCTCTATACCATATATACTTCACAAGTAAGGCCAATCCTCGAATACTGCTCTCACATCTGGGGTGCCGCTGCCGCTTCTACACTTGCTATCCTGGACTTCATTCAGAAGAGAGCTATGCGTCTCATCGGTGACCTTACCCTCACCCAAAGGCTGCCATCCCTTGCCCACCGACGTGCCGTTGGTGACTTCTCTCGCTCTTTTATTGATATCTGCACGGGCATTGCTCAGAGGAGCTTTCTTCCATAGTTCCTCCACCTGCCGCCCTCAACAGATCTACCAGGGGAACAGAGCGAATGCACCCTTTTACTGTCCAGGTCACCAGACATAGAACATCTTGTTATGTCCGCTATTTTGTCCCGAGGACTTCCAAGTTGTGGAATTCTTTCTCCCCCGAACCTCAAAACCTTCAAGTCTCCAGAATTAACAAGTTGCCTCTTTCCTCCTTGTCCGACATCCACGGTACGATAGTATTTAGGCTGTAAACCCTCGTGGTGTGTTGTGTGTTGTTGATATATATATATATATATATATATATATATATATATATATATATATATATATATATATATATATATATAGAGAGAGAGAGAGAGAGAGAGAGAGAGAGAACTTTACCATAGAGATCATCGCGCAATTCAAAAATCGCAGTCTTCTCCAGAGCGATTTTTTCTGCGAAAATTAGCTAAAACTTACAGGCTGTTAACACCATACGCTCCATAAGTAAAACTACTTCCAACGTATCAAAAAGAACTATAAAATTTTCAACATTTTTTCTTGTTATTTCTTAACCATTTTGCGCCAAAAAACTTAATCATTGTCTGTAATATACAAAAGATTTTGTTATCCACACATATTAAACTATTTTGATTTTATGCGTTTCTCTGGTGATCAGTGGCACCCAATTTTTTTTCTTCAAATTCCCATATTTTTTTTTGCTTTTAACCCAGAGATCTAATTTTGGCATATATTATACCTCTTATAATATAAACCGGCGTACCGAACTTGGTTGCCTTAGCTATGTTATTTCCGGAGATACTATTCTTTTTTCGAAAAAAACTCAACATTTTCCAGGAAAAACTGGTGGAAATGGAACGCACTTACCAAATTTACCGAATTTAATCAAAATCGCCCATTGTTTTTTGAGTCATCGGTGTGATACATATATATATATATATATATATATATATATATATATATATATATATATATATATATATATATATATATATATATATATATATATATATATATATACATGCATGTATTTAAACATATAAAAATTGAAACTGACCCCGGATATGTGTCCTAGGGGGGCTAGTTCGCGCTCATTTGGAGAAATGTTTTTAAAATTCTAAAGTCGAGATCTTTTCATTAGTGAATATTTTAAAGAAAATTTACTAAAAACTGATGCGAGTAATCGACAAGCAAATTTTACTTAAAGCTAATCATAAAAAAGTAACCTTCCTGTAAACTAAAGGCCTCATTCGACTATTGAGGTGTAATGAAGCAAATAACACTGCGAAAAAACACCAGCACATGAGAATGTTAACGTCAAAAATCTCTTGTAGTCCATAAAGCTTCCTAGATATTTGATCAGATCAATAATAATAATCTTGGGGCACTTCTTTTTTATGTTTATATTACATATATAAGCACAAGATAAGTAAGTATAATAAAGGCTGGCTCTTAATTAACATCGGGGCTACACAAAATTAAAAGTAGAGAAGACATTTAGATCGTGCGTTAAGAGCCATAAGTTTGATTAAAAATTATTTCTAACTGTATGCACACAAAAATTAATCAAACACATTTATAACATCTAAAAAAAACTACAGTTTTACGATATTATTTCAAATAAACCAACAAGAATATGTTTCGCGGCGATTTCGCAATTCTCGAGTGTATGAACCTAGCTTTTGTCCAAGACTACACTGGACAACCAGGTCTTGATACTTGCAAAGAACATTGACGCCCGTGGTACTAAATTTAACACAACGAACCTAACAAATATTGTCTTTCGCACGGAGACAAACTATAAAAATGCCGATATGGTTGCTATTACTACATAATGCATTAGTTATTTCCCCCGGTTATACAATAATAATGTCTAAGGGGTCATGTCGTGGCTCAATTAAGAAATATTAAAAACAAAGTGTGTCTTCGAATATGATTTACTGATATACAGATTTTCTATTTTACGCAAAATCGTATTGTTTTAAGTCATTACCTCACAATTTTCATTTATAACCATCGTCCAATATTTATTTTCAATATTTATATCCATGTTTTAAATATGTTAGGTTAATTAAAAGTCAGTTGTAAAATATCAAACGTTGTACACGTCTCCATCTATAACATTTTGTGTTAACTAGAGCTGCCGTGACAACATACTACCTGGTTCCGCACCGAGATGGCGTCCCTATCGTATCTACTTCTCTTCAATGTTCTACATGCTGCCATGTTGCAATAACGTAACTTCCATTTGTTTCTATCTACGATTTATTTAGATAGCATAGCAGTACATGTAACGCCATCCGTCTTTGTCTAACATTGTAGATATTGCATTACGGAATCTGAAGTGATGTCGAGGATTATTTTAATATTAATTTAGAATAACTTTATTTTTCTTTGATCAAAAGATTTGAAAATTGGTACACAGTCTGTCTATGTTCTTTTAAGTTGTAAATTTTCGTTTCAATCACTTAAACAGTTTGGGAGATATTGCGTTTAATATATTTTTTTAATTTTTTGTTAACAAACATTTGGCGTCAAGATCTGATGAACGAACTCATCTAAACCATTAACAAAATAAAGGTAATTCCCAAACTTGGTCCAAATCAGTGAAGTATTTTTTTTAGTTTTCGTTTGGATACTTATACACATACACACACAGATATATATATATATATATATATATATATATATATATATATATATATATATATATATATATATATATATATATATATATATATATATATATATATATATATATATATATATATATATATATATATATATATATATATATATATATATATATATATATATATATATATATATATATATATATATATATATATATATATATATATATATTTTAACTGACCTTGGAAATGGGTTCCAGGGTCCCTAATTGGTGCTCATTTGAAGAAATTTTCCGAAAGTCTCACCGTCGATACCTCTCTATTAGTAAATGTTCTTAATGAAAATTCAGACTTTACCCTTTTCATATGCAAGTAGTCCAACGGCTGAAGCCAGAAGATTATGTCCCTCGCTTAAATTTTAGTCACTGGATTATTAGAAACGGAAGTTATGTAAGTAAGGTATTGTTTACTGATGAGGCATAATTTGCAAGGGGTGGTGTGTTTAACTCCGGGAACTCACATGTTTGGTTAGAAAATAACCCCAATTCTGTAAGACAGTCAAAGTAAGAGCGAAAAATTTCTATAGATGTTTGGTATGGCGTTTTTAATGGCCATTTAATTGGACCATACATTCTTCTTAATAGACTAATGGGAGATTTACGTAGATTTTATCGAAAACGTGTTGCCGGTATATTAGGAACCGAAAATTTTGAGGGAATGTTTTCTCAACATAATGGAGCTCCTCCACATTTTAGATTAATTGTGGGAAATTTTCTCAATCAAAATTTCACAAACAGGTGGATAGGCTGGGGTGGACCTATCCCATGGCCACAGAGAAGTTCAGATTTTAATGTGGTCGATTATTACTTGTGGGGAGACATTAAAGCAATGGTTTATGCTAAAGACATTAATAACGAGAACCAGTTGCTCGAAAGAATAAACAATGGGTGCGAAGAAATAAGAAATGATCCTGGTAAAATAGGAGATGAGTAAACGGTTTGCTTAAAAGGACTGGAAGGTGTATTGACAAAAAACGGTGGCCATTTTAAACAATATGTGTAAATTTAGATGTAATTACCCGAGATATTCTTCATGATTTTATAAAAATTATTTGTCTTAATTTGTAAGGTTCGTTTTTTTACCATGTTAATTTGTTGTAAAATTTTTTTGTATCAAAATAATTAATTAAAAATGAGACGCGCCATCCGAAAATGTTTTTTTTTTTTGGTATGTTCTGGCATCGAGGTTAACTCATTCAGCCATGAACATGTACTTTATGTGTCTTATTTCTTTAGGCTCTTTCCAACTCTTCAAACATATATTTTAAATTTTGGATGCATGGTGTTCTGTATATATATATATATATATATATATATATATATATATATATATATATATATATATATATATATATATATATATATATATATATATATATATATATATACAGGATTGTCCAATAAGCGCGCGTCGGTCCATAAACCGTTGCACTTGATAAAAAATTTCTCAATGAAACTTATAACGTCTGATCTTTGCTACAACCCAAAATTATTTTTAAGTATACAGGTGTACAAAAAAAAGAGTAATACCAAAAATTATATTTTTCTTAAATGGAATACTATAGTGTTTTATGTGGCAGATGAAGCTTCTGTAGGTTTTATAATCAACTAAAAAATTGTAAGATTGTCAAATGCAGTGTTGCCGAGTTATTAATTTTTCTGAAAAAATTTAGTCAAAAACATACTTTCTTCAGACTGTTATATCTCTGCCACTGTTCGTTAGTTACCCTGAAAAATTTACGTGCAATCTAATATGGGCCTAGTTTATCCTGAACTGTCTTTATATTTGGATTTGTTCATACAGGCGGGTGTTCAAAATTTATCTTCAAACATCCCTACATTCACCTTCATTTTAATTGAATTTCTTAAATACAACACCCTGTATATTATTTTGCCGTTAGAAAGCTTAAAGTGTGCTCATTCAGAAAATATTATGTTTGTCGTATCTATCTCAACCTACTTTTGAGATATTAAGCTTGTTCCAAAAATTTACACGGAAAATGAGAAAAATCACAGGCGGCACGGCACAAGGAATCGAAGCAATTGCTACTCGTTGACATGACAATGTAATTAATTATTTGTACAATATTGTGACATCTAGTGACATCTTGTGCATATTATCTTTTTTAATAAGGGGTATTTTGTAACAAAAATGAAGTATACGATTCAGTAGTCAATTGAAATCATTTATATGTAACTAATTATTACCTGTAACTAATTATTTGTCTAATTTTGTGTCATTTGGCGACGACTTGTGCATATTCTCTTTTTTAATAAGGAGTATTTTGTAATAAAAATGAAGTACACGTTTGAAGAATTAAATGCAATGATTTATGTCCTTGGAGAATGCTTAAAGAATTGTGTTGGAATACAATGAATAATTTTGAACACACTGTATAAACGAATCCAAAGGTAAAGACAGTTTAGGGTAAACTAGGTCAATATTAGTTTGCACGTAAAATTTTCAGAGCCACTAACGAACAGTGGCACAGATATAACGGTTTGAAGTAAGTATGTTTTTGACTAAATTTAAAAAAAAATTAATAACTCGGCAATACTGCATTTGACAATCTAAAGTTTTTGTTGTTGAATATAGAACCTATAGAGGCTTGATTTACCACATAAGAAACTATAGTATTCCATTTAAGAAAAAACATAATTTTTAATATTACTTTTTTTGTACACCCTGTATACTTGAAAATAATTTTGGGTTGCAGCAAAGATCACACGTAATACGCTTCATTGAGAATTTTTTTTCAAGTACAACGGTTTAGTAACTATGGACCGACGCGCGCTTATTGGACAACCCTATGGCGCATTGAACACGAAACAGTCCTATTTGCGTCCAAAGAATTATTTTTTTAAGAAACGTTGAAACATGTCGATTTTAATATTGATGGAGACATGCTTTGACATAAAACTCAACTTTGTCACATCAGCCCCTTAAGGATGGTGGTAACAACCCTTATATTTTAAATAGCGAACATGGGTCGAGTGTTACATCATTTGAAAGCTCTTTCTTTTCTGAATTTGGCACACTAATTTTTTGGAAGTTTTAACAACTCGTTTAAAAATTATTCACAGTTGAAGATGCAAAACGCATTTCACTCATTCCGTTAACAAATGCGCAGATAGTCAATGCTTTGTTGGTTTGTAAACAAAAAATTGACTATCAGAACATTTCTTATGGGAACAAGAGAAATGCGGTTTATTATTTCAGTTTATCGGTCGGTTTGATACTTGATAGCACTACCGAAAATTAATTTCACAATGGTGTATTCTGTAGAAGAAAGAGTTGAAATAATTACTCTTTTTTTCAAAAACGATGACTGTGCCAACCGTACCGCAAATTTGTTTAATGAACAACATCCGAATAGACATGTTAACAGAAAATACATTTTGGAGTTAGTTGCAAAGTTTCGACAAAGTGGTTCAGTAGCCAACAAAAACGGGATCCTGAACGTGAATTTTCGGTTAGAAACGAGACTACTGAGATTGAAGTTTTAGGACAAATTGCTTCAGACCCAACTTTGAGCACGAGAAAATTGGCCACTGTTTCAAACATCAAAAGAAGAACTATTCAGTGAATATTGAAGCATCATAAATTTCACCCGTATAAAATTCATCTTGTACAACAACAGAATGAAGATGATTTTGATCGGCGGCTGGAGTTTTGTGAAGTTATGACTGCACGAATAGCTGATAACAGGAACTTTCTGTTCAATATCTGTTTTTCAGACGAGCGTACGTTTGTATTAAACTCTACAGTCAATCGTCATAATTGTCGTTATTGGGCAGATAATAATCGAAGAAACTTTCACGAAGTCCACACTCAAACTCCACTGAAATTGAATGTCGAGACTGGCATTTTTGGAGACCGTTTAATCGGACCATATTTCTTGATGGCAATTTGAGTGGCGAAACGTATTTGGAGTTACCAGAAGATATCGTTTACCCTCTACTAATTGACATTGTTGAAAATGATGATCGCTATCAAGAAAATCAATTAGTGTTTCAACAATATGGAGCTCTTCCGCATTTTTCACAACGTGTTAGGGAGTTTTCGAACAGATAGTTTCCAGAGCAATAGATTGGGCGTAGAGGTGCTATTGAATGGCCCCCTAGATCACCGGATTTGACTCCTTTAGACTTCTTTCTATGAGGTCATTTAAAGAGTACAATTTATGCAACAGAACCGGAGTCTCTGGAAGAATTACGACGACGCATTGTTGAAGAATGCCGTCTAATAACTCCACAAATGCTCCAGAATGTCAGAGCTCGTTTTGAACAAAATTTGTACTTTTGTATGGAAGCTGATGGTCAACAGTTTGAACATTTACTTAACTCAATAAACATTTTTGAACGTTTGGTTTTGTTTTTTAGTTTTTTTTTAACGAAAAATTGACTAATTAATGCATTTCTAATCACAATGAATGAAATACGTTCTTGAAACTCCAACTGTGAAAATTTTTTAAACGAGTTGATAAGACTTCCAAAACAATTAGTATGCTGAATTCAGAAAAGAAAGAGCTTTCAAATGATGTAACACTCGACCCATGTTCCCTATTTAAAATATAAGGGTTGTTATCACCACCCTTAAGGGGTTGATGTGAGAAAGTTGAGTTTTATGTCAAAACATGACCCCCTCAACATTAAAATTGACGTGTTTCAGCGTTTCTTAAAAAAAATTCTCTGGACGCAAATCGGTCTGTTTCGTTTTCAATGCGCCACCGTGTATATATATATATATATATATATATATATATATATATATATATATATATATATATATATATATACATATATATATATATATATATATATATATATATATATATATATATATATATATATATATATATATATATATATATATATGTATCAGTTTTAAACTGACCTCGGATATGGATTCCAGGGGGCTCACTTTGCGCTTATTAAAAAAAATTCAAAAGTGGCTCATCTCCTCATTGGCGACTTTCTACTGATATTCGCTAGATGGGGCAAGAAAGTTGACATATACAAGAATAAACCTTTATCACGTAAGTACAGTCTGCTTCTAATCTTATAATACTTGATAGTAATTAAGAAAGGTGTTAAAAACCTTTCTGATTTTATTCTAACATTTTTCGTATTTGTTTTAGAAAATAAACGAATCAACACTTACATCGTTGAATTCGATTAAAATTTTACTTCAGTCTCAGTAAAAGCATAGGTATATAATATAAAATTTAATATATGTTCCACTTCTATTACAAAAAGTTTTAAATTTTTCCGAGGAAGGTGTAAGTCTGACAACAAGGCTAGTCTAAAAATCAAATTTGACAAATTTTGAAACACCACCACACAAACTTTGTGAAAAGTCGAACAAACGTACATCGAAGTTATGAAATTTTCAAACTTTACAGGTTAAAAAACACAGATACATATGTTTCTCGAACATTGAGCATTTCTCAGGTGTAAAGTGGTGTGCGAAAGCTCTGGAGAAAGGCACCGGTGTCCGTGCGTTAATTTCACAAGTTAAGCAAACAACCAGAGTATTTAAAAAAATCAGTCTACTCACATTTTCCTGGAAAAGAGCCCATTATAACCCACTTCGTCGAACCACACCAAGCCTCCATTAGCCTGCGCACAGTTCCATTGCACCATTGCACTGCACTGTTAAAGAAATATTTTAAAAAAGGGACTATTTATATAAAAAGTATTAGTGTGACTCCACTTAATTTAAGTACCTAAACACAAGAACTGCAAGAGGTAGATGACTTAAATATTGGATATTAGCAAACGCTTTAGCTCATGTAGGTAGTTATAAACATAAAAATGTAAAACCATAAGTGCTAAAGCTTTTTAAAATAAGCGAGGCCAAAGTATAATTTTACACGTTTTAATTCACATGTTACCACTTCAAAAACCGAACGGAAAGTGAAACATTTATCGATTAAAAGAAGAAACAAAAAACAGTTACGGTACTTCCAAAGGTATGTTGACTGATAAGCTTAATACTGTTGAAGTAAATAGTGAATAAACGTGCAAGTTTTTTGTCAACTTGACCGAAAAGAGCGCCTGTTAAAATAGTGTCATACATTTCTCGTGTATTGCGAACGTCGATTAAATTAAGGTCTAGAATCTTATCATTTAGTAAGAGATATATATATAATAATAAGAGATATTAAATAAACTTTTAGTTGTGATCTAATTTGAACATTTTCAAAGAAAGTAGTCGACGTTTGGAACTAAGACCATTTTAATTTTTAAAATCAATAATATTGTTTAAACAAGGATACAAGAAAACATGATAATTTACATATTTTGTAATTAAATACGAATATAATATAGTTGGATGGCTAGATTACGGAACAAGTATATACAGATTTAATCAATTTTTATTTGAAAAAACTGTGAAACAGTTCATTTTAATTTTAAAAAAAATCATACCTGTATCATGTTCAAATTTCTGCCCTTCTTTTGTTTTCGATCGACGTCGTTTTAGTGAATTTTTATTCGAAAAAATTCACTAATAGCGAGGTATCGATGGTGAGACTTTGCAACAAATTTTTCAAATGAGCACGAACTAGGACCCCTAGTACCCATATCCGGGGTCAGTTTGAATTTTTATATGTTATATATATATATATATATATATATATATATATATATATATATATATATATATATATATATATATATATATATATATATATATATATGTATCCGTCTGATAACTCAAAAAATAATTAACCGATTTCGATGAAACTCGGCAAATGCCTTTCTTTTATTAAAATTTTCTCCGAAAACTACAAGATTGAAGATCCTAGACATTCCTTATTATGGACATTGAAGTCACCAAGCATAGTGACCTCGGAGGAAGGATATTCAGAAATCAGATGGTCGGTTTTTTCAGAAAGGTAGTCCAAGAGCTGGACAAAGTTGTTGTCAGAAGGTGACCGGTAAATGCAACAGATGAATTTAGTTGCAGCCATGAGAGAGAGTTTTATTCATAGTATGTCTTTTCTTCCAGCTTCTAAATTGGGGAGTCTGGTGCAGAGTAGATTGCTACAGACGTACGCGCACACGCCTCCATGCAATATAAAGGAAGTAAGGAGCTCATACCGCGGGAAATTAAGGTGATTAGTGGCTGTTTTGGCACTGATTTGCATTTCGGTGAGGAAGAGGAGTTGGGGCCTATTAGCCTGGAGGAAATGGTGGACGGAGTTCAGGTTAGAATTTAGGCCACATATATTCGAGAAGGATATGTTAAAACTTGATGCTGGCGCCCCCTGTACACCCCTCTCCTGGAGATCCGAGTTGAGGGGTATTTTACCTTCGGAATCTTTTGTACACGGAGGAACCATCCTCATTTTTGCTTATAAGGGAAACCGACTCATACACTAGAACCGGAAACGTCCGTTGGAACTTCACCGACCCCTTGGTGTAAGGGGTGGTACCTCCTCGGGCGTGAAAAAAATCCTTTACTATCACGTAAAGGAACATTCCACTACCACCTAACATATTGCAAGTATACCACACCAGCCAACTATTAAAGAGCTGACCAGCTCTAGAATTTGCTTTAGCTATGTGAATACTTCCATCAGCTGCAGCAATCTATTTTTTTTGGGAAGCTAGTGTTGCCTCTGATTTCACTTTCACTTTCAACAGACAAATAGCATCTTTCCTAGGTACATATTTGTTGTTGATAAAATTATGAGGCTGTGTTTGGCTGGACGTTTCATATGGATTGCTTGTAGTGTTCATAAATTCACAAAATACATGAGCGCATATATGAACATGTTGGTACTCAAGTCTTCTAACAATTCATGGTAAAAAGTTAACTCACTGTAATCAGCACCATCAGCACCAAGTATTTTTCGGAAACAGTTGATGAGTCCTAGCACTTCGTGATACGTACACCAACTTCCATTCCGTCATATACATTTGTCGTCTTGTTTGTTCTACTGTCCCGTTAGAGCTCTTTTGAGATTTTTTATTTTATTTCAACAACACACCACGAGGGCTCACAGCCTAAATACTATCGTACTGTGGGTGTCGACAAGGAGTAAAGAGGCAACTTGTTAATTCTGGACTTGAAGGTTTCGTATTTGTGAAACATTGTGTAATGCAGCAACTTTATTTGTAGACAGATGAAGGTTTTTATAAAAGACAAAAATACATCTAATGTCTTATTACCAGCTACAGCCGTTTTTTGGGCTTCCTATTGTTAGTTTATCTTTGACACCAGCAGTTGTGTTAAATTTTTTCAATAATTTATTACTATTATTATTTTTATTATTTATCAGTAAAATCATACAGTATGCATATACAATAAGTCTGCGACTTGTGCTGTACATTTGCATAATTTTAAAAGTTATATCTTTAATTCGTGACCGAAAGGATACCCTTCATAAAGAACCATGCACACTTTTAACTATGTTTCCTGTCACCATAGCTCATCATTATTAACATTTGAAACCCTAGCTTTTCGCTCAATTCTGTCATAATAATAATCATTATTAAATTGTAAAAGTTCTCAATTTTTTGATGTTAAGCTCTCTAAAATGTTACAAACTGCAGATAACTGACAACAAACAATGTTTGCAAATGTAGCACAAAAACCGTACAAATACGGTCACATTTTTTAATGGGTAACATAATAAGAAATTGAGTAATGAAGTTTTTTTTAAAATTTCAACAACACACCACGAGGGCTTATAGCCTAAATACTATCGTACCGTGGGTGTCGACAAGGAGGAAAGAGGCAACTTGTTAATTCTGGACTTAAAGGTTTGGAGGTTCGGGGAGAAGGAAAAACATGTGCCGGCAAGGAATTCCACAACTTGGAAGTCCTCGGGACAAAAGAGCGGGCATAACAAGATGTTCTATGTCTGGTGACCTGGACAGTAAAAGGGTGCATTCGCTCTGTTCCCCTAGTAGATCTGTTAGGGGCAGCAGGTGGAGGAACTATGGAAGAAAGCTCCTCTGAGCAGTGTCCGTGCAGATATCTATAAAAGAGAGAGCGAGGTCACCAACGGCACGTCGGTGGGCAAGGGCTGGTAGCCTTTGGGTAAGGATAGGGTCACCGATGAGACATATAGCTCTCTTCTGGATGGAGTCCAGGATAGCGAGTGTAGAAGCGGCAGCAGCACCCCAGATGTGGGAGGAGTATTCGAGGTTTGGTCTTATTTGTGAAGTATATAAGGTATAAAGATTAGCTGGTGAAAAGTATTTGCGAGCCCGGAAGAGGAAACTTAATTTCTTAGCAGCCGCTTCTGCAATTGATGTGACATGTTGGTGCCAATTGAGATTTCGTTCCACGGAAATGCCAACAAGTGAAAAGGACGCATTACTTTGAATAACTTGGTTGTTTATTGTGATGGGTCTAGAGCTGGTGTATCTCTTATGAGAAAGAAAGCAAGACTGATTTGGTGGGGTTGAATTGTACACGATTTCTACTTCCCCAGTCTAATATTTTTTGGAGATCCGCGGAGATAGAACCCTCCATGAGTCTGCGATCCTCATATAATTGGGCTAAAGAGACAGGCTTAGAATATTGTATATTTGAGTGGAAGGTGCTGTTGTCCGCGTAACTGTGAACTGGGTCAGATGTGATAGAGAGGAGGTCATTGATGTGGAGAAGAAACAAAGTAGAGGCTAAAGCTGAACCTTGAGAAACTCCTGCATTAATTTAGTACAGTTTAGAGGAATGGCCATCCACGACAACAGAAATGCTCCGGTTGGAAAGGAAATTTGCTGTCCACGTACAGAGTTTTGGTGGTAGGCCATAGGCCGGTAGTTTATTAAGCAGCGCTGCGTACCAGACCTGGTCGAATGCTTTGTATATGTCTACAGCGACAATCTGGGATTCATCGTGTAGTTCCATAGACTTGTTCCAAGTATGAGTGACAAAGGAAATGAGGTCGGGAGTTGATCTGCGCTGACGAAATCCATACTGCCTGTCGTGGATTAGACTGTGTTTTTCAAGAAAGTTTAGTAATTCGCTGTTTATATACTTTTCCACACTTTGGGGACGACTGAAAGGATAGAAATAGGTCGGGTTGTACTCGAGCAGTTTTCCAGATACTTACTATTGTAAGATGTCTGAAACAGAAGAGTCAAGACAGGAGCAAGTTCTGGTGCGCATTTTTTGAGAACAATTGCTGGGATCTCGTCAAGGCCAGAGGCTTTCCTGGTATTAAGAGAAGAGAGCATCTTTCGTACCTTTCTAGTTTTGAAAATGATATCAGTCATTTTATGCGCAACATTGGGGACTGTTGGTGGTTGAACATTTGGAGGTGGGTTGAGAGTAGAAGTGCCGGCGAACAACGAGGCAAAAAGTTCAGCCTTGCCCAGGGCGGTAGAAACAATTTCATCCCCTGAGACAAGAGGTGGGAACGTGCTCTTGCAGAAATTATTCCCAATAGATTGAACAAGAGTTCAGAAGGGTTTGTGGCCCTTGTAGCTTAAGAGGACTTTGTTTTTGTTGTGGTTATTAAACGATCGTTAAATAGTTTGTGTGAAACTGCACTAAATGGTCGTTTGGTTTATCTAACTACAAAATTACCTGCTTTCATTTTCTGATGGACTTCAGGATGCTCTTCCTCATTTTTTCCAGATAGCTTGATGCATATCGTAAATAGTTTATACTGTCAAAACACCTGTAATAGAAGAGTCCTGTAAAACATTTAGTACTCAGCTTCTTTAATAAATAGCAGTCAGGAAAGTTCACAAACAATCCTACTCGATTCCTTGCCCTTAAAACATATATTTAGACACCTAAATGCTGAGTATGACTGTCACAGGAGCATAAATAAATACAAAATAAAATCGGCGCCTATCAATTTGGGAAAATGGAGTTTAAAACACCCGGTCCAGAATATGGTGATGTCTAACCAACTTTGTCTGACTCTCCTCTATGTACTTCACTAAATTCTGGTTATTACACAAATAAGTACTAAAATTTGTACGGGACTCCAGTAAAAGGACACAAGTAATATTGAGACCACGACCGCCACGATGGATGTATACCCATGTCTTTGTAGGGTGCCATAATAGTACAAGGTTAAAGGAAACCTCGGGAAGTATACCGAGAAGCAAGAAATTTATAGGGCAAAGATCGCTGACTTACCTTGCTCCATGATTGTCCCTCAGAATTCTATCTGAGATTAGGGAATTAGACTCCGTCAAGCTCTTCAAGACAAGAATCAGGCGGTGGATAGCATCACTACCTAGAGGCGAAGTCCATGGGTTGATTGATTTAAGTATTTTGATTTTGGTTTAGAATCGGTTGTTGCTTATGTGGAGGATCGGTTGACAAGCTCGATCAGTTCAGAGGTGTTCTTGATCGCAATGAGTGTAGATGGGTGAATGCAGGTAATGTATGTGCGCATCTGTGCTTAAATATATATGTGTGTGTGTGTGTGTGTGTGTGTGTGTGTGTGTGTGTGTGTGTGTGTGTGTGTGTGTGTGTGCGCGCGCGTGTGTGTATATGTGATGGTGTGTGTGGGTTTGTGACTGTGTAGATATGTGTGTTTGAGAGTGTGTGTGTGTGTGTGTGTTTACGCGTGAGTATGATTGTGTAACTGTATGCTTGTCTGGGCGCTTTCAGGTGTATTTAAGTCTGCAAAGAGAGGTCCATTGTTCACGCCGCCTTTGGCGTACTGATATGTGTGGGACATGTACGGCTGACGGCAGGGTCGAACGAGCGAAACAGGGGACAACGGTGTCGAACTTTAAGTATGTCCACTAACAAGGTTCGCCTTCAGTGGATTGTTTAAATTATGTATTGTTGTGACTCATTTTACTAAGATTTATTTGTCCTGTTTAATCACCTGTACTTTTTGCATATTTCTGTAACTTGTATTGTTTTGTAACTAATGTGCAACAATAAATATTATTATTATTATTATTATCATTATTATTACTATTATTATTATTATTATTATTATTATTATTATTATTATTATTATTATTATTATTATTATTATTATTATTATAATACGCAGAATCCAGAAAAAATACAAAATTATTGGTATAAAAAGTTCCATGTGATAGATAAATAAACACGTTGAGGTAACATTCAACGTATTAGTGAATTTTCTTTAAAAAAATTCACAAATGAGGAGATCCCGACTTTTAAATTTTGAAAAAATTTCTTCAAATGAGCGCTAATTAGGCCCCCCGGAACACATATCCGGGGTCAGTTTCAATTTTTATATGTTTATATATATATATATATATATATATATATATATATATATATATATATATATATATATATATATATATATATATATATATATATGTATCACACCGATAACTCAAAAAATAATTGACCGATTTTGATTAAATTTGGTGAATAAATTCCTTTTGCAAATGGCTTGGATGAGTTCGTTAGCCAGGAAAATCTGCCAAGGTTTTCCCGGAAAATTTTGTATTTTCTTTCGAAAAAAACCAAATTTGGTACACGGGTTTACGTTCTTATACGTAAGTTACCCACCAAAATTTAGCACTGTAGCTCAAAAGACAAAAAAGTTATAGGCAATTAAAGAAAAATAAATTAGGGTTTTCCTTAAAACGTCAAAGTTGCGATTTAAAATGTCAAAATTGGTAACATTTAGGCAAATAACTTGAATCTAATACGGGCTATGGAAATAAAATGTCTCAAGAAGGATGTTTTACAAACCCTGAAGTCTTAGTTTCAACAGTCATTGTCCTCCATTTTACTAAAATATTTCCAGAAAATTCATTTCAAATAGACCCTTTCTCTGATGCTGGGCAGTAACCTTAGCTATAGAGTTTATCGTTTAATGGATTTTTGTCGAATTTTCGTAAAAAATCAATAAAGCTCAATATATCCGTTATTATACAAGATATGAAAAAATTTTGTATATATTAATTATAGGGTGTCTTGAGCTACATATTAAAAAAATATTTCTACAATCACAGGGTGGCCCATAAGTCGTTGGTGATACAAATTTTCTTTTTTTTTTTTTAATCAAACACGCCTTATGTTATTGCATTTTCCATCGAAATATAATGCATGTTTGTAAGAAAAAAATTCTGGACGCAGCAAGTGCGTTATGGTAGCGAACTTCATTTGTTTATGTAGAAATCATTGTTTGTGAAATTTTTGTAAAATTTTGGTAATTAGTACCTAATGTTTAATAAGTTATTGTAAAAAAATGTTTTTGGACTTTCGCAAAAAAGTTGTTTACAATTTTTTTTGTAAGTTTTGTCGAAAAGCTTTTTGTAAATAATTATATCTTGGTAGGGGCTAAATACCTTGAGGAAGTTCGTTGGCCAGGAAATCGGGCCAGTTTTTCGGGGATATTTTAAGTTACTTTTCGAAAAATATTTGCCCTTTTTCCAACAACAAAGTTATTTTGATAAAATGTGGTACATTGTTCCCACTATAGAGGTTATACTGGTAACCAAATTTGATGCCTGCTTTTCTTTAAAAAAAAAAAGACATATTTTATATAAAAAAACATTTTTATGAAAATTCACTACCATAACGCACTTGCTGCGTCCAGAGTTTTTCTTAATGGCACGGAACAAGCACAGTACTTGCATGGAAGAAGTGACTTTTTGTTTTCTTACATGCACCTCGTAGATATGTAGTTTCTGGATGATAATTTTCTTTTATAAATTCCAGCGCTCCTCGTATTATAGTAAAACAACCTGCTACACGATCCGATAATACAGTATGTCAAGCAACAATAATCAAGTTGTGATAGCGTTAATCAGTCAGTAGCTGAAACATTGAAATTAGTGTGTTAATTACAAAGTGACAAAGTTATATCCTTCACGGAATTAATATTACTATTATTATTATTGTGAATCACAGAACATTGTTTATCCACTTCTCTTCAATGTACATCAAACATGAAACACCGGTTGGCACGCATCTTAAAAGCTTATTTTACAAATATGACTGTTCATTGGCATCGTTTGCCGTTTTAGAAGTCATTAGATTCTGGACTATAATCCTGCAAGGATTGTGAAAAACTTTATGACTCAGTGTGATTTAATGAAGAACTTAGTCCAGTGAGTGAAGTACCGTCATTAACTTAAGTGTTGATTTAGTGGCATTTACCTATAAAGTGTGAAATACTGTAGGACGTTGCAGAAGAAACAGCCTTTTAAAGGTAAGTCCATTTATCTTAAAGCAGCAAATGTTTAAATATCAAAATAACCAGTACCTTTGAGTGTAAAATTTTGTTTTGACCTTAAAGGTCAGTTTCATTTATTGAATTTAAAACTGAAGTTGATAGCTATCTTAAAGCTTTAGTTAAATGTTAAAATAAAGAAACCTTTTACATTAGAAAATATTTGTTGTGTTACAATTCTTAAAAAAAATAGTGTCGATTTTGAAACTACAGATTTATGTCATAAAAGGTGACTAACTTTTCCGTGAAACTAAAAGGTGTGGCAAGTTTAAATAACTAGTTCTAACAACATAGCTTTATATACAGGGTGGCGCATTGAAAATGAAACAGACCAATTTGCGTCCAGAGAAATTTTTTTTTAAGAAACGCTGAAACACGTCAATTTTAATATTGAGGGGGACATGTTTTGACATAGAACTCAACTTTGTCACATCAACCCCTTAAGGGTGGTGATAACAACCCTTACGTTTTAAATAAGGAACATGGGTCTAGTGTTACATCATTTGAAAGCTCTTTCTTTTCTGAATTCGGCACACTCATTTTTTTGGAAGTTTTATCAGCTCGTTTAAAAATTAAAAGTTGTAGTTGCAAGAACATATTTCATTCATTGTGATAAGAAATTCACTAATTAGTCAATTTTTTCGTTAAAAAAAAACTAAAACACAAAACCAAACGTTCAAAAATGTTTATTCAGTTAAGTAAGTGTTCAAATTGTTGACCACCAGCTTCCATACAAAAGTGCAAATTTTGTTCGAAACGAGCTCTGACATTCTGGAGCATTTATGGAGTTATCAGACGGCATTATTCAACAATGCGTCGTCGTAATTCTTCCAGACACTCCGGTTCTGTTGCGTAAATTCTACTCTTTAAATGACCCCATTGAAAGAAGTCTAAAGGAGTTAAATCCGATGATCTAGGGGGCCACGCAATAGCACCTCTACGCCATTGTCCTGGAAACTCTCTGTTCAAAAACTCCCTAACACGTTGTGAAAAATGCGGAGGAGCTCAATCTTGTTGAAACACTAATTGATTTTCTTGATAGCGATAATCATTTTCAACAATGTCATCTAGTAGAGGGTAAACGATATCTTCTAGTAACTCCAAATACATTTCGACACTCAAATTGCCATCAAGAAAAATTAGTCCGTTTAATCGGTCTCCAAAAATGCCAGTCCAGACATTCAATTTCTGTGGAGTTTGAGTGTGAACTCGTCTGAAAAACAGATATTGAACAGAAAGTTCCCGTTATCAGCTATTCGTGCAGTCATAACTTCACAAAACTCCAGCCGCCGATCAAAATCATCTTCATTCAGTTGTTGTACAAGATGAATTTTATACAGGTGAAATTTATGATGCTTCAATATTCGCTGAATAGTTCTTCTTTTGATGTTTGAAACAGTGGCCAATTTTCTCGTGCTCAAAGTTGGATCTGCAGCAATTTGTCCTAAAACTTCAATCTCAGTAGTGTCATTTCTAACCGGAAATTCACGTTCAGGATCCCATTTTTTATTGGCTACTGAACCACTTTGTCGAAACTTTGCAACTAACTTCAAAATGTATTTTCTGTTAACATGTCTGTTCGGATGTCGATTTTTTGTTTACAAACCAACAAAACATTGACTATCAGCACATTTCTTATGGGAATGAGTGAAATGCGTTTCTGCATCTTCAACTGGGAATAATTTTTAAACGAGTTGATAAAACTACCAAAAAAATTAGTGTGCTGAATTCATAAAAGAAAGAGCTTTCAAATGATGTAACACTCGACCCATGTATGCCAAAACTATAAGAAAAGTTTCTTGCAAACAATCCCCAAAAAAGTTATGGGACCAGGATTGAATAGGGGTGCTGGACGGGAAAGATAAAAGGAAATATGAGCGGAAAGTGCGACATCTAAAAGCTGCATTTTTCATACTTTGCAACCCCTGTTTATTCCGCATTCGCCCCGGATCCCGTCACATTTTCGGGGATGTTCCGAAGAACTTTTTCATACGGTTTATGTATTGAGGGTGGTTGTATGAATGCAGGAGAGGGAGGTAAACCTCACAACGAAGGAAGAGGTGGGACCCCCCCAAGTCAAAAAACGTCGGAGGTAACTGCAGGGGAAGGAGTGGACTGAGAAAGACCATGTAACATAGCAAGCGAAAAAATAAAGAAATAGAGAAATTGTGAAAAAAACTAATTTTTAACTTGCAGCACCAGGCCAGCGAAGGAGTTAATATATAAATAACTCAGGAAAGAGAGGGAAGCAAAAGGTAAAAATGGTGTCAACGCGCATGTAAGATGCCAAAATTTATCTACCGGCAATCGATTTATCTAAAACTCTTCGGAAGTTAAATCACGTTCAATTTTTCCTAGCGTAAACAACATCGTTGCCATAGCAACAAAAATTTTCTTAAATGACAAGAAGTGATTTTTGTGCATTTTCGAAAAGGACGTCTCTTTCTTAATACGGCACTATAAAACTTTGAACGGGTTCTATAGGAAAAAAACTGAGAAAAAAATTACTTTCTTAAAAATCACATCCTTCGGTTGGAAATCTTGTACAATTCAACCCCGCCAAATCTCAGTCTTGCTTTCTATCCCATAGGAGATACACCAGCCCTAGACCAATCACAATAAACAACCAAGTTATTCAAAGTAATGAGTCCTTTTCACTTCTTGGCATTTCTGTTGATCCAAATCTCAATTGGCACAAACATGTCACATCAATTGCAGAAGCGGCTGCTAAGAAATTAGGTTTCCTCTTCTGGGCTCGCAAATACTTTTCACCAGCCAATCTCTATACCTTATATACTTCGCAAATAAGGCCAAACCTCGAATACTGCTCCCACATCTGGGGTGCTGCTGCCGCTTCTACACTCGCTATCCTGGACTCCATTCAGAAGAGAGCTATACGTCTCATTGGTGACCACACCCTCATCCAAAGGTTGCCACCCCTTGCCCACCGACGTGCCGTTGGTGACCTCTCTCTCTCTCTCTCTTTTATAGATATCTGCACGGGCACTGCTCAGAGGAGCTTTCTTCCATAGTTCCTCCACCTGCTGCCCCCAACAGATCTACCAGGGAAACAGAGCGAATGCACCCTTTTACTGTCCAGGTCACCAGACATAGAACATCTTGTTATGCCCGCTCTTTTGTCCCGAGGACTTCCAAGTTGTGGAATTCCTTGCCGGCGCATGTTTTTCCTTCTCCTCCGAACCTCCAAACCTTCAAGTCCAGAATTAACAAGTTGCCTCTTTCCTCCTTGTCGACACCCACGGTACGATAGTATTTAGGCTGTAAGCCCTCGTGGTGTGTTGTTGAAATTTAAAAAAAAATCATTATTCAATTTCTTATTATGTTACCCATTAAAAAATGTGACCGTATTTGTACGATTTTTGTGGTACATTTGCAAACATTGTTTGTTGTCAGTTATCTGCAGTTTGTAACACTTTAGAGAGCTTCACATGAAACAGAAATTTTACAATTTAATAATGATTATTATTATGACAGAATTGAGCGAAAAGCTAGGATTTGAAATATTAATAATGATGAGCTATGATGACAGGAAACATAGTTAAAAGTGTGCATGCTTTTTTATGAAGGGTATCCTATCGGTGACGAATTAATGATATAACTTTTAAAATTTTGCAAATGTACAGCACAAGTCGCAGACTTATTGTCTAGGCATACTGTATGATTTTACTGATAAATAATAAAAATAATAATAGTAATAAATTATTGAAAAAATTTAGCACAACTGCTGGTGTCAAAGATAAACTAACAATAGGAAGACCAAAAAACGGCTGTAGCTGGAAATAAGACATTAGATGTATTTTCGTCTTTTATGAATACCTTCATCTGTCTACAAATAAAGTTGCTGCATTACACAATGTTTCACAAATACGCGAATGTTTGGGAAACCAAACAAAGGAAGCAGAAGAGGATACCTTTTAATTTTACTTATGCAAGGCAATGGTTGCTTCTAATATTCCACTGAATAAATTTAATAACACTGTCTTCAAAAATATTGTAAACAGTCTATACCAGATGAAAGTAATTTGAGAAAAAATATGATTGAGTAATGCAATTTAGAAACTTTTTCAGAAGTAAAAAGTCTTTTAAAAAATATTTTTGTTACGTTACAGTAAACGAAACTCAAGATGTTTGTGGTAGATATATTGCTAATTTAATGATAGATGCCTTAACTGAAATTTCTTCATCTAGACCTTATTTAATTGTAGTCAAAGAATTAGAAAAAACAAATAATATTACTATAACAAGAGGGTCTGTCAAACGTGTTTTTACCAAATGCTGTACCAGTTGATAAAGTTTTATTACTGCTTACCGATGCTGCTTCATATATAGTCAAAGTTGGAATTCATTTAAAAATATTTTATGCCAACTTAATTCATTGTACGTGCCTGGCTCACGGGTTAAACAGGATAGAAAAATAAATTATATGTGGTAAAAAAAAAGAAAATTTCACCCGTACAGGTACAGCCGCTACAAGACCTTATAGATTGGGATTTTGAGAGTCGTGTTAAGTTTTATAATGAGATAAATTTAATGAGAATCCGTATTTCGGAAGAAACATTTATTTATCAGACGAAGCTACATTTACAACGAACTCCCCAAATCGCTGAGACCTTTCAGTGTTACTTCATTCTTTCTTAAGGGATTGGAAAAAATACTGGACTGACATATTAGGAATAATGTTTTAAACAATAACCCCCCCCCCCCAAATACCCACCTGTATGCCTACCAAACTAGTAAATCTACCGAGTTCGCACTGAATAGCATTGTTGAGAAAATCACATACTCCCTGGATAACATGAAGGTGGCAGTAGCTGCGTTTCTTGTCATTGAAAGAGCATTCAATAGTGTACTACCTAATTCCCTCGACGAAGCTGTTTTCGCTAGTGGTCTGCCTCAAGTCTGCGAGGGGGTGCTATCAGGGGGAAGTCTTATTTCCTATGCTTTGGTCCCTCTTTGTGGACAATCTGCTGGTAATCCTGGAACTATGGGAGGTTGAGGTTCGGGCGTATGCGGATGATCTTGTCATAATAGTTATAGGTAAATAATTAATTAATCATTAATCATTTATTAGTGGTCAAAATTATACATTATGCCTTACAAAGAAGCTGTGCTTGTGCTTGTATCAACATAATTTTATAAAATCCTCAATCAAACTGTCAAATCAATTTAATTTAATGTCACTTTCTGAATTTTGTTCGATCTCGCTTTCTCTTCTCTTTCTTCTTCCACGAACATTTCTATAGCCGTTACAAAGACTTATCTTCACTCTCGCCTCATTATTTATCTTTATTTCAACCAAAACTTCTTAAAAAATATAATTCTTTAGCACAGAAATGTTGACATTTTACATGAATGCGAAGAGAGACTTTCGAATAATCTTTAAGAGACATTAAACGTAGTGAATTATTGGTGCTGGAGGGAGCAGATGTCTGTGAACCCCCGCAAAACCATCATTATCCAATTCACCAGAAGAAGCAAGTTGGATAAATTAAAACAATCCACCCTTATGGGGGAGACACTTCCATTTATGGAACAGACGAAATATCTGGAAGTTACTCTAGATAAGATGCTCAACTGGAACGTACAGTTAAAGAACGTAATCCTTGAGGCCAAACTCTCTATTTGGACATACCGAAGAATATGTGGAACCAACTGGGGAACAAACATACAACATATGTACTGGCTCTATCTTGTGGTTATCAGACCAATGATAACCTATGGAGCTATAGTTTGGTGGCCCAATGCACTTAGTGGTACCGCAAGATCAAAACTGGCTCAGCGACAGAAAAAAAGCTTGTCTGATGATAAGGAGCGCGTCAAGCACCGCTCCATCTGCCGATCTGGAAGTGCTCCTAAACATTCCCCGACTTCACATACGGCTGGAAAGGAAGGCTAGGTGGACAACGTGTAGATTAAAACAACTGGCTGACAGCATGCCTAAGGCAATCAGTTTGGGAAGGACCAGACTCCTCGATGACATTGTGTGTCACGGAGTTGTATGAATGGTCTCAGAAATGATGCTCTCTAAGATCAGTAGAGAACTGTCTTTCAAGACCGTCCTTCTGGAAAGGGAGAACTGGGAACGAAACGAAACGACCCTATTGAGAGCAGATATCTGCTAGTATACGGAGAGTGACCTGCTCGCTTACCTGATTTGACGCCATGTGATTTTTTTCTTTGGGGTCACTTAAATAATTTGCCTACAAAGAAAGCCCATCAAATCTGAAAGACCTGAAAGCTAGAATTATTGGCGAAACAAGGCGGATTGTGCATTCGAGCTTGATTAATGTAATAAATTGCTTCAAAGCGGGAGTTCAATTGTGTATTGATAATAATGGACAACATTTTGAACATTTAATTAGTTAAGAATTGTTATTGCTGTTTTTTTTTGTAAGAACCTCGGTGGTTCAGGGGTAAGAACGTGTGCCTCTGAACCGAAGGGTACTGGGTTCGATCCCAGGGTTCTCCTTTCACTTTTTCAGTACAAACTGTAACGTTAACATCAACCGAGGTTCTGGCATTGTATTTGAGCAAGTTGAATGTCTGCACGTTCTGCCCTTCGGAGGGGGCTTAAAGCTGTCGGTCCAGTGTCCATGCGATGTTGGGCACGTTCAAAATACCAAACACAGACACACATTTTTTTGTTTCTTTTAGAATGAAAGTAAAATCCATTTTTAATGAATTTTCTTTAAAAAAAAATCACTATTGATGAGATCGCAGTTTCAATTTTTATATGTATATATATATATATATATATATATATATATATATATATATATATATATATATATATATATATATATAGAGAGAGAGAGAGAGAGAGAGAGAGAGGGGTATCACACCGATAAATAAAAAAATAAAGGGCCGATTTTGTTAAATTTGGTGAGTAGCGTCCTTTTGCAAGTGGCTTGGATAGGTTCGTTACCCAGGAAAATCGGCCCAGTTTCTTCCGGAAAATTTTGCGTTTTCTTTTAGAAAATTTTTATATCTCCGGAAATAACAAAGTAAGAGCAACCAAATTTAGTAGGCGTGTTGATATCATTAAAGGTAAATTACGTACCAATATCTAGATCTGTAAGTGAAAAGACAAAAAAGGTATATGCATTTAAAAAAAAGTGGTTTTCCTCAAAACGTCAAAGGCGCGATTTAAAACGTCAAAATTAGCAACATTTAGGCAAAGAACCTGAAACTAATACGGGTTATGTAGAGAAAATCTCGCAAAATGTGTTTTACAAACCCTGAAGCCTCAGCTTTAACCGTCATTGTCCCTCATCTACAAAAATATTTCCAGATAATTCATTTCAAATAGTCCCTTTCTTTGATTCTTTGGCAGTGGTTTTAGCTATAGACATTATCGTTTAATGGCCTATAATTTTTAGCGAACTTTCGTAAAAAATCGATAAATCTCAATATATCCATTATTATACCAGATTGTATACGCTAATTCCAGGGTGTCTTGAGCTACATCTTACAAAATTATTTCTACCAAATCAGAGGGTGGCCCCGACGTCATTGGTCATACAAATTCCTTTTTTTTTTAAACCGAACACGCCCTTTTTGCATTTTTCATCGAAATATAATGCGTGTTTGTAAGAAAACAAATTCTGGACGCAGAAAGTGCGTTATGGTAGAGTATTTTCATTAAATGCTTTAAATTCAAAAAGCTCTATTTGCTATTAAGCTATAAGTTTCGTTGGCCGGGAAACCAGTTTTTTCGGGAACATTTAAAGTTTATTTTCGGAAAATGTTTGTACACTTTCACACAATAAAATTATTTTGATGAAATATGGTACATTGTTGCGCCTATGCAGGTTATACTGGTAAGCAAATTTGTGGCCTCCTTTCTTTAAAAAACGCATATTTGCTGTTAAAAAGATTTTAATGAAAAATCACTACCATAACACACTTGCTGCGTCCAGACTTTTTTTCTTATGGAACCCGTTTAAGATTGTATAGTTACGTATCAAGAAAGAGTCGCCCTTGTCGAAAATACAAAAAAAAATCTTAGTCTTAAAAAAAAAATTCAGTTGCCATAGCAACGACGTTGTTTACGCTTGGAAAAATTGAACATCGCCAGTATGTAATATTGTAATAAAGCTTGCCGAAAAGCAGCAGTTACAAAAATGCTTCCTACAGTTTTTGGCGCAAAAATATCAGCTGCGAAACTCAAGTCACATCTGCATCAGCAAGCAACAGGTGCAAATAGATAATCGATCCGGCCAAAAATGACTTCCACCAATCAATAAAAGTCTGGACGCAGCAAGTGCATTATGGAACTGAATTTTTATTTAAATGTTTTTAATTACAAATATATCGCTCTAATGCGAGCAGGCATCAATTTGGTTACCGGTATAACCTATATAGTAGGAACAATGTACCATATTTTATCAAAATAATTATTTGAAATTGTACAAAAATTTTCCGAAAATTAATTTTAAATGTTTTCGAGAAAACTGGTCTCCTAGCCAATGAACCTTAGGTTAATATCAAATTGAGTTATTGAAATTTGAAACATTTAATGAAAATTCGCAACCAAAACGCCGTTGCGTTCATACAAAAATTTTCTGAAAATAAAGTTAAATGTTGGTTTCCTAACCAACAAAACTTACGTTAATAGGAAATTGAGTTATTGAAATATGAAGGATTTAATGAAAATTCGCTACCAAAACGCACTTACTGCGTCCAGATTTTTTTTTATTAGAAACATGCATCATATTTCGATAAAAAAAATGCTAAAATGCAGTAACGAATTTGTTCTACGAAAGTTAGCTAAAAATTATAGACCGTTAAACCATAAACTTCACTTAACCTACAGCGAAAGCATCAACTTAAAACTAAACCGACAGCCAAAGCATCAGAGAAAGGGTCTATTTGAAATGAATTTTCTGTAAATATTTTAGTAAAATGAGGGGCAATGACGGTTGAACCTGAAACGCAGAACACTCTTCTTGCAACATTTTCTATTTACAATCCATATTTGTTTCACGTTCTTTGCCTAAACATTACCAATTTTGACGTTTAAATTGCGAGTTTGACGTTTTGAGGAAAACTCAAAAATTTTTTTAGAAAGAAAACCAACATTTTCCGGGAAAAGCTTGTCCTATTTTCCTGGATAACGAACTTATCCAAGCCACTTACAAAAGGAAGGTACTCACCAAATTTGATCAAGATCGGTCTATTATTTTTTGAGTTATCGGTACGATATATATATATATATATATATATATATATATATATATATATATATATATATATATATATATATATATATATATATATATATAAACACAGATCTCCCCATTAATGATTTTTTTTAAAGAAAATTCACTAAAAAAGAAAATTTGAATCACCAACGACTTATGGGCCAGCCTGTAATTGTAGAAATATTTTTTAAGGTGTAGCTCAAGACACTCTATAATTAATGTATAGAATTTTTTTTGGTATCTTGCATACTAACGGATATATTGAGCTTTAAAGATTTTTACGAAAATTCGACAAAAATGATATACCATTAACCGATAAACTCTATAGCCAACACTACTGCCAAAGCATGAGAGAAAGGGTATATTTGAAATGAATTTCCTGGGAATATTTTAGTAAAATGAAGGACAATGAGTATTGAAACTAAGACTTCAGGCTCTGTAAAACATTCTTCTTGAGATATTTTCCTTCCATAGCTCATAGTTTCAGGTTCATTGCCTAAATATTAGCAATTTTGACGTTTTAAATGGCGACTTTGACGTTTTGAGGAAAACCCAAATTTATTTTTCTTTAAATGCCTATAACTTTTTTTTTCCTTTTAACATACAGAGCTAAATTTTGGTAGGTAACTTACCTATAATGATATAAATCCGCGTACCAAATTTGGTTGCCCTTACTTTGTTAATTCCGGAGATAAAATTTTTTTTCAAAAGGAAACAACATTTTCCAGGAAAACCTCGGCGGATCCAGTGGGAAGGTATTCACCAAGTTTTATCAAAATCCGTCCATTATTTTTTTAGTTATAGGTGTGACACATAAATAAATAAATATATATATATATATATATATATATATATATATATATATATATATATATATATATATATATATATATATATATATATATATATATTATGTGTGTGTGTATAAATATATAAACATATAAAGTCTGAAACCGACCTCGGATTTGGATTCCAGGGGTCCTAAATAACGCTCATTTGAGGAAATTTTTTCAAAATTCAAAAGTCGGGATCTCCTCATTAGTGATTTTTTTTTAAAGAAAATTCATTAAGAGATAAAACTATCTGGTGTCTAGCAAAAATTCTAGGTAGAAATTTTACCACCAACTCCTTTTCTACTCTGGCTTCAATTGGTGGAGTATTCGCTGAATTCTCAAAGGAAATGGCTGAACTGTTTGCCCGTGTACTTGATTCAAATACCACGCTTCACCCACTTTGGTAGAATAAACATATCTTTTGTCATATTTCGTAGTGGATCTTTGATATTTGAGACTGATTTTAAAACACAAAAACACCACGACATTAGTATTAACCATTTTTGCAACTCTCAAAACGTTACTTTAATCTTATTTTCTTATATACATAACACACTATGCTTTTAAGACAGTATATGGAAATACATTCACCACTTTTTTTTAACTAAATCTTTAAATGTTTTTAACATGGAACGCAAAAAAATTAAGTAATATGACAAAGTATTAGAGGTAGCCGATGAGTTTGAAGTTTGGCCTTCTTACTTTCTGGAAAACTTTTTTCGCCGTATCTCCTAAAAAAGCACTTTCCTAGTGAGAAATGTGACTTTCTTGTAAATTTTCAAGGCGTACTTAAATTATGACACAAATTAGTTTCTATACAAACAGGGCTGAACCAGAGAGATGAAATTTCAACTGCAATTTTTTTCCTACTTTTTCACCTCTTCATGCATCGATCGATATGTACATAATATTTCTTGTGTCACTCGGAAAGTTTTGCTTCGCTCCCCCCACGCAAATTTTGGAAGTGACGCCATTGCACCAATCTAGAAATACTGTTAAGGGTTTTAGTGAATTTTTATTTTAAAAAATTCACTAATAGAGAGGTATCGATGGTGAGACTTTGCAAAAATTTGTTCAAATGATGGCGAAGTAGGACCCCTAGAACCCATATCCGGGGTCAGTTTTAATTTTTATATGTTTATATATATATATATATATATATATATATATATATATATATATATATATATATATATATATATATATATATATATGTATCCGCCTGATAACTCAAAAAATAATTAACCGATTTCAATGAAACTCGGCAAGTGCCTTTATTTTATTAATGGCTTGGATGAGTTCGTTAGCTAGGAAAATCGGGCGGGGTTTTCCGGGAAAATTTTGAGTTTTCTTTCAAAAAAAAATTTTTTCTCCGAAAATAACAAAGCTGTTTCAACGTACTTTACAATATATGTTTCCTTGGGAGAGACATTACTAAGTACCAAAATTCAACTTTCTATGTTTATAGAAAATTGAGTTATTCAAATTTTAATTTTTTTTCCAAATTTTTTTTTCTCGAAAAATTACAACGTTATTTTTATGAAATTTGGTGGATATCTTGCCCTAGGAAAGACCTTACTACTCCCAAAATTAAACTTTCTAAGTTTATAGAAAACTGAGTTATTCAAATTTGAAGCATTTAATAAAAATTCACTACCATAACGCACTTGCTGCGTCCAGAGTCTTTTTTGTTTCCAGCGGTTTTCAAATATTTAAAATTAAATATTAAATAATGTTGTTAAAACATATCTAGTTAATTCTTCATCAACACTTGATATATTATGATATGTTAATTTGTTTATGAACACAATAGAATTGTTTATCAAACACCTCGCCTTATTAGCATAGGAAGTTGTGATGAGTAATTCATGCAGATCTTTATTAAAATATTATGGCTTTTAGCAGAAATGTAATGCATATGAACTTTTATTTTATGAAACATTTCATAAGTTATAGACGTCATTTGTTTTGTGTAAACAATAATAAATATAAAACATGACCCGTCACAATGTAATCACAATATGTCGAAAACGAAAAGAGACAGGACAAAATTTGTCGATTTCTTTTTTCTTCAATATCTAAGTAGGCGTTGATCTGACATGTTTAAGACTTGCACATTATCAGGACACTTTTTACAGAGTAATATTTTTGTGCTATTCTCAACTTTGGATTGTCATTTGTTTTTGAGCTACAGGTATCAACGTTTGTTTTTATTATGGCAGCCATATTGGATTTTTCACTCATGTGATAGTCTGTGAAAAGAGCTTTCCAATGATGTACAACATGCTTGAGAACTGTTGTAATTGCACTGACAATTTTGAGAAAAACCGTTTTGAGGATAGTAGGCTATGAAATCAAATACCAGAAAACAAATGACAAACAAAAAAGCGTTCAAAAAGCAGTAGGCCATGGAATCTAACAATAGACTTCTACTTTTAGCATAATTTTCCAAAATGATTCACGATAAAAAAATCGGTCTCTATCTTCCGTCCCCAGACCGATGGGACACCTGTATATATATTTTTTATGTTTCATACTTCTATGAAAATTCGTTACCCTAACGCACTTGTTTTGTCTAGAGTGTAATCTAAAGTTAAACAACATATTGTGATTACATTGTGATGGGTCATGTTTTATATTTATTATTGTTTACACAAAACAAACGACGTCTATAACTTATGAAATGTTTCATAAAATAAAAGTTCATATGCATTAAATTTCTGCTAAAAGCCATAATATTTTAATAAAGGTCTGCATGAATTACTCATGACAACTTCCTATGCTAATAACCGTCTACCTATCTCTGATAATAACGGAGATAGCAATACATTCCCATCCAGTTTCGGACACACTGTATATATATATATATATATATATATATATATATATATATATATATATATATATATATATCACACCGATAACTTAAAAATTAATGGGCCGATATTGATGAAATTTTGCACGTAGCGTCCTTTTTTTAAGTGGCTTGGATAAGTTTGTTAGCCAGGAAAGTCGGACCAGGTTTCCGGTCAAATTTTCGGTTTCCTTTCGAAAAAAATTTGTATCTCAAAAAATAAAAAAGCTATGGATACCAAATTTGGTAGGTAGATTAACGATATAAAAAGTAAACTATACACCAAAATTTTGATTTCTATGTTAAAAGAAAAGTAGGTATAAAAATATTTGGTGCCAGAACATCAGCTTTGTTTCTAGATTGTTTTGTAATGATATTAATATTGCCGTATAACACATATGACGGTGTATTTGACATTGCATTAACCTATACACGGATACAGACTCCGGAATCCCATTTTCTGCGGGATATTTCAAAAACGGTTAGTAATAAAGAAAAAGTCTGGACGCAGCAAGTGTCTTATGGTAGTGAATTTTCATAGAAACGATCTGGCACCAAATTTTGTTATAACTTTTTTTCTTCTAACATAGAAATCCAAATTTTTGTGTATAGTTTACTTTTCATACCGTAAATCTACCCACCAAATTTGGTTACCATAGCTTTTTTCTATTCAAAATTTTCCGGGAAAACCTGGTCCGATTTACCTGGCTAACGAACTTATCCAAGCCTCTTACAAGAGGAAGGTACATGCCAAATTTTATCAAAATCGGCCCATTATTTTTTGTGTTATCGGTGTGATATATATATATATATATATATATATATATATATATATATATATATATATATATATATACATATATATATATATATATATATATATATATATATATATATATATATATATATATATATATATATATATATGTATACATAAACATATAAAAATTGAAACTAACTCCGGATATGGGTTCTAGGAGTCCTAGTTCCTGCTCATTTGAAAAAAAAATTCAAAATCCAAAAGTCGGGATTTCTCCATTAGTGAATTTTTTCCACGAAAATTTGCTAAAAGTGTTAATACATAAATTATAGAGAATTTTATGTTCTCCAATATTTATTAAAAATTCAAAAACTATTTGACACATACGAAACGATATATTTGTAAAAAAAAACTCATTTACGTGACGTTTGACCTTGAATATTTCAAGACGCGTAAACGAGGTTATATAAGACTTCACAGGGATTGTGGAAAATATAAAAGTCTGGACGCAGCAAGTGCGTTATGGTAGCAATTTTTTTTAAATATTTTTAATAGCAAATATCTTCCTTTGATGAAAGCAGGCTTCAAACTTGGTTGCCTATATAGTAGAAACAATGTACCATATTTCATCGAAATAACTTTATTGTTTGAAAATACATAAACATTTTTCAAAAGTCTGGATGCAGCAAGTGTGTTATGGAAATGAATTTCAATAAAAAGGTTTTTAATAGCAAATGCGAGCAGGCATCAATTGATTACCGGTATAGCCTATGTCAAAGAAACAAAGTAGTATATTTTATCAAAATTACTTATGGTTTGAAAATATACAAAAATTTTCCGAAAACAAACTTAAATGTTGGTTTCCTAACCAACAAAGCTTACGTTAATAGCAAATTGAGTTATTGAAATTTAAAGGATTTAATAAAAATTCGGTAAATTTGCAGATTAGCTCCCGAACGCTTTTCAAAACATTGTTTTTAGAAACATTACTAGGACCCCACCTGGATGCACAAACCACAAGAAAAATTTCTTGTTCACACCCCCCAAGAAATTTACGGGACTAGGAGTAAATAAAGGTGCTGGGCGGGGTAAGTAGTAAAAATAAAATATGAGCAGAAAATGCGAAGAAAACTGCTTGAAATCTGTCTATTTGAAGCCATATCCACATTAAAACCTGCCCACCCCACCCGGTTCGACTTGTGGCAGGGGTGGAGAGTTGTGGGGTGGCTGCCTCGTCTTGTGGATTTTCCTTCTCCCTCGTGTGCATACAACCACCCTCGTTTCATAAACCACAAGAAAAATGTATTGTTCCTACCCGCAACGAAGTTACGGCACCTGGGGGAATAGGGGTGCTGTGCGGGGTAGGCAGGGTTTAAGGGGGGTATGGCTTCAAGATGTAAAAAAGACAGCTTTCAAGCCCGTTTTATTCAAATTTTCTGCTCATATATCCTTTTTACTACCTACCCCGCCCAGCACCCCTACTCACTCCTGGTTCCGTAACTTCCTTGGGGGAGGGGGTGTGCTCGTGAACAAGAAATTTTTCTTGAGGTGTGTGAATCAGGGGGGTCTAGGCAGATTTCTGAAAACAGTTTTTTGAAAAGCGTTCGGGAGCTAAACTGCAAATTTACAGAAAATGCGCTACCAAAACGCACTTGCTGCGTCCAGATTTTTTTCTTACAAACGCATCATATTTGGATAAAAAATGCAAAAATGCATTAACGAATTTGTTGTACGAAAATTAGCTAAAATTATAGACCGTTAAACCATAAACTTTACTAAACCTACAGCGAAAACATCAACTTAACTAAACTTACAGCCAAAGCATCAGAGAAAGGGTCTATATAAAATGAATTTTCTGTAAATATATTAATAAAATGAAGGGCAATGACGGTTGAATCTGAAACTGAATGGTTTGCAGAACACTCTTCTTGCAACATTTTCTTTTCAAAATCCCTATTTGTATCAAGTGCCTAAACATTGCCAATTTTGTCGTTTAAAATTGCGAGTTTGACGTTTTGAGGAAAACTCCAAAATTTGTTTCTTTGACTCCTCATAACTTCTTTGTTTTTAAAGCTAGAGACCTACATTTCGGTACAGAGTTCGCTCTTTATAATACAAACACGCGTACCAAGGTTGCCCTTACTTTGTTATTTCCGGAAATATGATTTTTTTAGAAAGTAATATATATATATATATATATATATATATATATATATATATATATATATATATATATATATATATATATATATATATATATATATATATATATATATATATATATATATCCGACCGATAACTCAAAAAATAATGGACCAATCTTGATCAAATTCGGAAATACATTCCTTTTGCAAGTGACTTGGATAAGTTCGTTAGCCAGGAAAATCGGACCAGGTTTTCCCGGAAAATTCATAAATATATATATATATATATATATATATATATATATATATATATATATATATATATATATATATATATATATAACAGATCTCATTAGCGAATTAAAAAAAAATCGCTAAAAAGGAAGGTCTGTTCAAATTTTCAGCTTATTATCTTTCATTTAGAGGTTAAATGCTTATTTGACTGGACTAATAAATTTGTAACACGTATTCATAAAGTCTGTATGTAAATGTAAACTCAAAAGTAAATTAGCTACAACTTTGTATTTACGATTTTTTTCTAAAGCGAAAAATAACCAAGTTATGAGGGGTAAAATATTGTGCAGAACACCTGTAGCTTACATATGAGAAAGTAGGATAATGATAATGTACATTAATTATAAAATTACCGGAAAACATATCTTTATCTGCGATAAACCGGTTCTAACGAGGTTTTTCTGTATATTATTAGTGCGTTGAAGCAACGACATGTCTAACATATTATTGTAAAGTACAATACGAATAGCAATAAATTTGAATAAGAAAAATAAAATAATCACTAGCTATCGTATCATAATTAATATATTTATTACATTTTTTCTACATTTGTGTTTTTTAGATTTATAAGTGAGGATCTGAAAATCATCCAAATTATACAAAATATTAAAAACTCGGGACGCAGCAAGTGCGTTATGGTAGTGAATTTTTATTAAATGCTTCAAATTTAAATAACTCAATTTTCTATAAACTTAGAGAGTTTAATTTTAATACGTAGTAAGGTTTTTCCTAAGGCAAGATATCCACAAAATTTCATTAAAATAACTTTGTAATTTTTGGAGAAAAACATTTTTTTCGAAAGAAAATTTAAAATTTAAATAACTCAATTTTCTCTAAACTTAGAAAGTTGAATTTTGGTACGTAGTAAGGTTGAGGCAACATATATAGTAAATTTCATTAAAACAGCTTTGTTACTTTCGGAGAAAAAAATTTTTTTCGAAAGAAAACCCAAAATTTTTCCGGAAAACCCCGTCTGATTTTTCTGGATAACGAACTCATCCAAGCCATTAATAAAAGACAGGCACTTGCCAAGTTCCATCGAAATCGGTTAATTATTTTTTGAGTTATCATATATATATATATATATATATATATATATATATATATATATATATATATATATATATATATATATATATATATATATATATATATATATATATATATATATATATATATATATATATATATATATATATATATATATATATAAACAAACATATAAAAATTAAACCTATTTACAAATGAACTTTAATAAGATATTATGCTGTGACAATACCTCTCTCAAGCACCCTAAAATATAATCAAAATGTGCACAGTTATATATGTTTTATTTCTTTTTCCCTTGTCTTAATACACTACATATTTTATGACAATCGATTTAATTTACTTATTTGATTTCATAAATAGTCGGTTAATAGTGACTTGGAATGAAGTAGACACCACATCTTCAAACATATTAAGAGAATATGAGTAAATCAACAGCAACTGGGAATGAATTCGGTCGGTCTCCCAGCCACGTGGTTAAAAAACACTGGCTGTATGAGTGGTTACAACTCTACCTCTAAATAAAATGACTGTAACAGCGGCAGAAGCAGAAGACAATGGAAGCTGTGTGTATTCGGAAAGAAACTATTGACTATTAATAACAACAATTGACTAAAACGCTGCGAGTTGTAAGGAAAAAAATAATTATACTACAGAGGTGATAAATGATAATAAATTACAATAGGGTTATATATAATCGTAAATACTTCCAATGATTAACAATCAGTGAATTCAGTATTATTGACATTTCTCGGAAACTTAAAAATGATTTTCATGAGTCAATAAGAGAAGCATTGACTAACCAACAGCAACCACATACTTATGATTTAACTACAGAGGTGATAAATGATAATAAATTACAATAGGGTTATATATAATCGTAAATGCTTCCAATGATTAACAATCAGTGAATTCAGTATTATTGACATTTCTCGGAAACTTAAAAATGAATTTCATGAGTCAATAAGAGAAGCATTGACTAACCAACAGCAACCACATACTTATGATTTAAACATAAATGTTTCAAATTTGAATAGCTCAATTTTCTGTAACCCTAGAAAGCTGAATTTTGGCATATAGTTAGGTATTTCCCAAAGCAATATGTAGACCAAATTTTATCGAAATTTTCGGAAAAAAAATTTTTTTTTGAAAGAAAACTCAAAATTTTCCCGGAAAACCCTGTCCGATTTTCCTGGCCAACGAACTCATCCAAGCCATTAACAAAAGAAAGGCACTTGCCGAGTTTCATCTAAATCGGTTAATTATTTTTTGAGTTATCAGACGGATACATTTGAAATTTTTGAGAAAAATTGAGCTTTGTAAAATGTAACACCCTGTATAAGTGGATATTTGCGCAAACTATATAACAATATTTTATTATGCTACATTAAGTCAAGAGTCGTGGTAATACCAAATCTTGACAGGTTTTGCGATGACATGGCAGCACTGTCGTGTTGAATCGGAATAAAATTTCGGACAAACAATTGAATAACTTCCAAACCGTTGATCCCAGGCACCTATTGTTGGGCATCATTTTACTCAACATGAAGTGCTTTATCAAAAAATAAAATAAAATATAGGGTGTCCCATTTAAAAAAATACAAGTTTGGTGTGGCACAGGGAAACTGATCACATGAATACATGAAACTAATTTCCGGTTATGCGAAACTCTGGTATATCCATGGATACCAAATTTGACATTTATACGTAGAGCAGTTGTGAAGATAATTATGTGATCCTCTAAACTTGCCGGACCCTATATATATATATATATATATATATATATATATATATATATATATATATATATATATATATATATATATATATATATATATATATATATATATATATATAAACAGATAAAAATTCAAACTGACCCCGGATATGGGTTCTAGGGGTCCTAATTCGCGCTCATTTGAAAGAATTTTTGCAAAGTCTCACCATCGATACCTCTCTATTAGTGAATTTTTTAAATAAAAATTCACTAATAAAATAATCACTAGCTATCGTATCATAATTAATATATTTATGACATTTTTTCTACATTTGTGTTTTTTAGATTTATAAGTGAGGATCTGAAAATCATCCAAATTATAACAAAATATTAAAAATTACTAGCTGATTGCCTGGCGTTGCGCGGCTTTTGTTTATCCCAATCTTGTATTAGACAAGAAAATGAAAGTATTGTATGATATTGTAGAGGCCGATACTTAATGTACTAAATCCTCTGTCAACTTAGATAAGTCAACAAATTGGTTTGCACTATTTAATTGTATCTATAACTATAGAAATTAACAAATAAATGCGTTATGTTAGCGAATTTTCGTAAAAATGTTGTTAATGGCAATTAAGTCTTGTTTTTACAAGAAGGGCATTTGGTTGATAGTATAACCTATATAGTACTAACAATGTACCATATTTCAATAAAATAGCTTTGTTTTTTCAAAAAGTACAAACATTTTCTGAAAATAAACTTTAAAAGTTCCAGAAAAACTGGTTCGATATTTCTGGCCAACGAACCTCTTGAAGCTTTTTACACACCTGACAAGATATAATTATTAAAACAGTTTTAGGACCAAAATTGAAAAAAAAATTAAGACAATTTCTTAAACAAAAATTCACCATTTTTTTATACATAAATTGTCGTCAATAATGTTACACTAAATTATATTTTTCAAACAAATTCGACAACTTTTTTACAATAACTTACTAAACATTTATTATTCATTACCAACATATCACAAAAAATTCTGGACGCAGCAAGTGCGTTATGGTAGTGAATTTTAATAATAATGTTTTTAATAACAAATGTGTGTGTTTTTTTTAAGAAAGCAGGCATCAAATTTGGTTACCAGTATAACCTATATAGTAAAAACAATGTGCCTTGTTTCATCAAAATAACTTTATTGTGTGAAAATGTACAAAAATTTCCAAAAGTAAACTTAAAGTGTTCCCGAAAAAACACGTTTCTTGGTCAACCTTACAGGTTAATAGCAAATTGAGCTGTTCAAATATGAAACATTTGATTAAAATTCGCTACCATAACGCACTTGCTGCGTCCAGAATTTCTTTTCTTACAAACATGCATTATATTTAGATGGAAAATGCAATAACATAAGGCGTGTTTGAAAAAATGGAAATTTGTATCACCAACGACTTATGGGCCAGCCTGTGATTGTAGAAATATCATTTTAAGATGTAGCTCAAGACACCCTATAATTAATATATACAAAAATTTTTCATATCTTATATAATAACGGATATATTGAGCTTTATTGATTTTTTACGAAAATTCGACAAAAATTATATATCATTAAACGATAAACTCTATAGCTAAGGCTACTGCCAAGCATCAGAGACAGGGTCTATTTGAAATGAATTTTCTGGGAATATTTTAGTAAAATGAAGGACAATGACGATTGAAACTAAGACTTTAGGGTTTGTAAAACATCCTTCTTGAGACATTTTATTTCTATAGCCCGTATTAGATTCAAGTTCTTTGCCTAAATGTTGCCAATTTTGACATTTTAAATCGCCACTTTGACGCTTTGAGGAAAACCCCAATTTAGTTTTCTTTAAATGCCTATAACTTTTTTGTCTTTTGACGTACATAGCTAAATTTTGGTAGATAACTTACCTATAAGGATGTAAACCTGCGTGCCAAATTTGGTTGCCCTTACTTTGTTAATTCTGGAGATATAATTTTTTTTCGAAAGAAAACACAAAATTTTCCGGGAAAACCTGGGCAGATTTTCCTGGCTAACGAACTCATCCAAGCCATTTGCAAAAGGAATTTTTTCACCAAATTTAATCAAAATCGGCCCATTATTTTTTGAGTTATCGGTGTGATACATATATATATATATATATATATATATATATATATATATATATATATATATATATATATATATATATATATATATATATATATATATATATATATATATATATATATATATATATATATATATATATATATATATATATATATATATATATATATATATATATATATATATATATATATATATATATATATATATATATATATATATATATATATATATATATATATATATATATATATAAACATATAAAAATTGAAACTGACCCCGGATATGTTTTCTGGAGGGCCTAATTAGCGCTCATTTGAAGAAATTTTTTCAAAATTCAAAAGTCGGGATCTCCTCATTAGTGAATTTTTTTTTAAGAAAATTCACTAAAATTACAAAAAATAATTTCTACGGAAACACTAAAAACATTTCTGCGAAAACATTCCAAATTCAGCCACTATTTAAGAGTGCTTGAATACGGCAGCTCGATTATTTCGATGAGTAATACAAACAAAAAGCTCTCTGAATACGTCATTTCCATGGGGCTCCGCTACCTATTGATAGAAACGCCGTATCACAATTTGTGGTATGTGCTTGTGATATGTTGCAAAAAGGTGCAAAACAATTGAAATAACTCAAAAACGATGAACGATATCAATGTTTTTTTTTTCTTACAAACATGCATCATAATTTGATCGAAAACACAAAAATGCAATAACATAAGGGGTGTTCTATATAAAAAAATAAGCGTGTATCACCAACGACGGATGTGATTATCAGAATGGGTTTGTAAGACACAACCCGAGACACCCTATAATTAACGTATATACTTTTTTTTCTCATATCTTGTATAATAACGGATATATTGAGCTTTACCATAGAAATGCGTCAAGCTGCATATGTGTAAACAGGCAAAAACTTAAACTGACCCCGTATATGGGTTTTAATGGGTTCTAGTTCGCGCTAAATTCAAAAATCTTTTTAAAATTGCTAAGTCGTGGTCTTCTTAATAACGAATTTTTTCTACGAAAATTTACTAAAATATGCAATATGGACTATTAAACCAAACATTATAGCGGAAGCTACTGCCGAAGCATCAGAAAGACGGTCTATTGAAATGGATTTTCCGAACTGATTTTAGTAAAATGAAGGACAATGATGATTGAAGCTGAAACTTAAGGCTTTGTAAAACACGCTTATTACGAAATTTTGTCGACATAATCCGTATTTGCTTCAAATTCGTTGTCTGAAAATTGCAAATTTTGACGTTTCAAATCGCGACTTAGACGTTTTAAGAAGAAAAATTATAATATTTTCTGCTACTTCTTGACCTTTTTGCGCCAAGAAAACTTAACCGTTGTATGTAATATACAAATGGTTTTGTTACTCACACAAAATATTTTGTTCTTGTGCTTTCCTCTGATCACCAGTGGCACCCGATTTTTTCTTTAAATGCCTTTATTTCTGGAACAATTTTGGATTTTCTTTCGGAAAATTTTTGTATCTCCAAAAATAACGGAGCAATGACAATATTGCCATATACGTTTCTACTAACAAGCTTACTCTACAAACAAAAGTTAAAGGCATTTAAAGAAAAAAATCGGGTGCCACTGGTTCCTTATTGGTGAAATTCGCTAAAATACAGGAAATTTACCAAACTCTCAAATTGACCAAACTAACAATAGCCCATTATTAAACATATTTGCACTAAATAATAATTAAGCTAGGAGGGTTTAGAGACCTGACTATGTCATAAATGCCCCCATAAAAACAGGTAGTTCCGAGTCGATTTCGGCACGATACCGTTTACCTGAGAAAACAGAAATGTGAGAACTTCAGCTAAACTACAGGTACAGACAATAAAATAGCGTAAATCGAGTTGTTTATTTATCTAACATGAAAGTATTTTTAAACGTTCTCAGGAATGTGACTATTCATACCAGCAACCTTGAAAAGTGTGGAGTAGACACCAATATTGCGATTTTTACATGTTAATCCTTTCCCACTTCACCTCTAAGGGCGCTAGCGGAGTCTTGCCCAACAGGTTTTTTTCCAGTGTGTATGGGCGTATGTATAACGTGGAAAAAAACGAGAAAATTATATAAAAATTCTAGTAGTCTGGGACAATGTTTGTAATTAACGATAAAAAATACTTTTGTAAATATTGTGCTTATCCAACTAACGGACTCGCTGCTATTTGTTTCCTACCAGGTCTCATAGTATTATCAAATACTTTATAATGACAATACAGGACACTCCGGCTGATTTCGTGTTTCAAGAATATCTGCGCCCCTAGCGGATAGTACTGATGTTACGTCGTTCGAGAACGTGTAACACTAGCAATTGCTGGTGTTTAACTCTGTATAATTAAGTTTAAGCTGTGTTTTTTACAATAAATGTTAGTGGTTGGGTGTGTGCAATCTATAATTGTTCGAATTATAACGTGTTAATCTATCAAAGACATTTCATAGGTTTCCAAAGGATGGCGAAACGTGAATATGATTTTTTGTGTTTTCTTTTGTTACCAGCGATTTTTTTTTACAAATTCGCCTAATAATTAATATTAAACAATAAGTATGACATGGATTGACGATAATTTTGTATTATAGATGCAATAAAAAAAGGTACTGTTATCAAAAACAACTGATTGGGATATAGTATTGAAGATACTAGGTGAATTTTACATTTCAATGTCACTTCCAAAAGAATTTGTTGAAGCAGAAGACAAATTCAGAATCACTTTTATGCCAATATGTACAGTTCGCAGAAGATAATTTATTGTGTAATATTTAGTGATGGGTTGTTATTTAACAGTCTGTTATATTTTAACTGTTGTCGAGCCGCAGCAGTAACAACCTGTTATGGATATATACAAATAACAGGTACAGTGGAGGGGATGCTGTTGCGCAGTGAGTCGTATCTGTTTCTGTTGTCGTATCTGTTTCTGTTGCACTGCTACGATGAAGCAGCTTCTGTTTTCCTCCGCAACTGTTATAACAGGATGAATGGACATGAGACTGGGAATGGGGTATAGAGCGGACTTTACTTCATAACATAATACTGTTTTCATCCGCAACTGTTATAACAGGATGAATGGACATGAGACTGGGAATGGGGTATAGAGTATAGAGCGGACTTTACTTCATAACATACTACTTTATACTAGTGTGCTCACAGCTTTGGGAACGTAGGGTCGTCGGTACAATGAAACTCTTAAATTTTGACAGGTTGTTGATTCACACAAGACACACATATATTTACAATTTATAAACAAACACAAAATATGAAAAATGTAAATAAAAAGGCTGTATATGTAGCAAGTGAAAATTATTAAAAATGAACTATATCACTGTAAAAATAAAATCAGGTCACCGCGTATATAAAAAAATAATCACATAGGCGTTGACGTAAACTCAATCTTCATTAGATAACTCGATATGCTGATGGCATTTTTGTTTTAAGAAAAAACTGATATGTATACAAACGTACAGTTATGCTTTAACGTGAGTCCTTAGGTATTATATTATATTAGGTAGTTTTTTGCTCATTCTTCTTTGCCTTATGTAACTAATAAATCAATATTCCTTTTTACTTTTCACTTTGGAAATCTAAGAAATAGGTCCGATTTTAAACATCTTTTTTTATTACTACTGCAAAATAAAAAATCCCTGAAACTTAAAAAATCTCAGAAACAGTACCAATTTTAATGAAATTATAAAAATATTCCCTGTACCCGGTATAGTTGAAACCAGACACACTTCGCCCTATAGGTAGAGAGAAAAAAATTAGTTTTAATTTTTTTTAAATTATTTATTTTATTTTTTGCTTACAATAATTCATTTATTTCATATAGCTCTCATTTTCAAGGAAAAGATGGCTATAGAGGTTTTCAAGCTCAGTGCTTAACTAATACTTAATTAGTTAAGAAAATTCGAAAGAAATTCTGCATTGTTGAATTTTTTATCAAATTATTATTAGTGATGAATACCCAAAAAAAACCTCCATCATTTTTTTAATAAAAAAGTTATTAATTGTTTTAAACATAATACAAGAATATTTTTTATTTTAAACATTACCCAACTACACCACCGGACGGGTTCAGCTACTGTTACTACGTCTACGTGGAATTCTTAATAATTCATAGTTCATACTGTTATTTTCAACCTGTTATATTTAACTGTTATTTCTAAATAACAGTAACAGGTGCGACCTGTTAAAGCAATATAACAGTTTTTCCCATCACTAGTAATATTTACCATCATGTAACAATTTATAGATAAACTTCGTAAACGGATGGTTGAAAGGCTTCAATCATAACTTGTCTTCCAGTGCATCAAAAAAAAAAAAAGAAATATGAAGGCAAACAAAGTTTTGCATTAATAATAAATGATATAACGAAACTGTTTTTCTATCTTCTTCTGTGTCCTTTTTTATTTCACTATGGCATAAATTGTCACATTTTTTCACATTTAAAATTATTTTACTTGGTAAAGGCTTTTAATTATCTTCCCAAGACAAGTTTTTAAAGAGACAAGTAGAAATAGCAGTTTCAGCCCTATAATAGATTTATTCACGGAAGTAAGGGTTAGTCTCACCTTTCATCTGCACAATTTCTTAATTATGTACTAAGTATATCAGTTACATATTTTAAAATATTAGACTAATAAAACAGTTTTCATGTAGAGATATAACAAATTGATTAGGTACTGTGCTACCATTTATACCTAGAACAATTATTTATAGGTAAGTACAGATTGTAACTTAATATCCTCAGAAACAGCTTTCAGTATATTCCTATACCTACCCTTGAAATAGTAGTTTAACGACGGTTTCAAGGTTGTACTTTAAATTATGATGAAAAAAGATTATGGGTAAGAGACATTTGCAGAATTATTCATGCTGAATTCATTTAGGTTTCAAGCTGATTGTTGATACAAATTCTATTTATAACTATATAATTCGAAAATTTTTACTGTTTTGTCATGTACAAGTTTTTATATTCATCTATAATAAACCAATTGTCGAAATTAAGAATATGCAGGTAAATATACAATTCAAATTACCCGCTCAGTTGTCAGTACTTCACGCGAGGTGGCGCTAGTGTACTTGTCACAAATATCACCAATGCTAAAGCATAGTAGTGTTCCGTATTGTCATTGTATAGTATTTGGTATTATCTACGGCAGTGGCGGCTAGACAACATTTTCGGGACGGGAAATAGTTTCCAAAATATTTTGTTGGTCCAATATGAATCATTTATTAATTGTGTCTATGTACTTGTAGTTTTTGACCATGTCTTGGCCATTATAGAGAAAAAAATTGAATATAAAATTTTGTGAAAAACTTCAAGAAACGCCTATTACAATTTTTTCAGGTTCCTCAGATTCTAATATTTTAAGTATGTAGAAAAGTTACTCAGATTGCATCCCAACATTCAGATGCGAATATCTCAGAAACTATCAATTTAAGATATTAGGATATAACAAGCAAAAACTCGGAACGAAACAAGTGCCTTATATAGTAGCGAATTTTCATAACTTTAACATTGCATTACGTAATTTACCTTATGCTAAGCATGTCATTGGACCTTTTGAAACTCATTTATGTTAAATTTATACCATGGACGATGGATAACCTTCTAATGCCCCCTTTCCCCGCGCGCACACACACTTGTTAAAGTTAAGTAGCTGATTTTTATAAAAGGGTTACTTAAGAGCTTTTGAATTTTTCCTCTCTATTAATTTAATACGTCAATCAAATTTTGTGAAGCTATGTTTATTAGAAACTACTATATATAATTTAATAGATCCATCTTTGGTAATTCTATTTAATTGTATAACACTTAGTTATTTCATTTTCGAGCAAAACAGTATATAGTTCACAGCCTTCTCCAAATTGTGCTTAATTTCATTCTGGAAAAACTTGGATTACAATTATCTAACTAAACTTATTCTTAGCAGATGCAATCTGTAGTTTGATGGTAATATGCGAGTTAAATTTTGTAAAAATAAATTGGCGAGTTTCAGAGATATAGCATTTTTGACAAGAAAATTTGCAATTGTACATAAAAAACTTGACTCAGAATTAGCCAGCGAACCTAACCTTTGGGAAGCATTTTCTAATCTTAATGAAAAAACTTTGCACACCATATCGTACACAAACGCACCCAACGGTCGCCATGGCTTTATTGGCTGACAAACCCACCTTGGCCTTCTTCGGCACCGATTCGCATGGAGAAACCCACTGTTTTGACTGCTGCTTGGTCTCTGGTGTGTTGTGGTGAATCCATGTTTCGTCCACGGTTACGAAATGGCGCAAAAACTTGTCCCTATTGCGGTTGAACGCCAAACACTCCTTCGAAGTTGTCACACGATTGCGTTTGTGGTCGATTGTGAGCAAACGCGGCACCCATCTTGCGGATAGCTTTCTCATACCCAAGTAATCTTGCAAAATCGAAACCACTGAGCCATCTGATATTCCTATGGGTTCCACAATCTCCTGCACTTTCAATATCCGATCGGCCAACACCATATCGTGAATTTTGTCAATTGATCAGGTGTAGCGACCTGAACTGGGCGTCCAGAATGTTCGGTGTCATTTGTGCTTGTACGCCCGCAACGAAATTCAGTAAACCACTTTTTTACCATGGAAATGGATTGTTCAGAGTCCCCATAGTATTTATCAAGCTAAGCCTTGGTTTGAGTGGTGGTTTTTTTCCGCAAAAAATAATGTTTGATGAGCACACGAAATTCACTTTTTTCCATTTTCGTTATAACTGAAGAGGTTGTCTGCTTTCAATGGATATCTAACACAAACTAAAAGACGCAGCTTGTTCAAAATTTGACAGGAATCAACTGACAGATGCTTGTTGATAGGAGCAGTGTTGCCCTCCCTGTGAAGAAGCGGGAAATCAAAAAAGTCACAGACTTATTGACCTGTCCTCGTGTATAAACATATAAAGTATTCATCAACAGGTTGTTCATCTCGTTCCCTTCTCCCACATCTTCTATAACTTTCTTGATCATGTCCTTTAATATTTGTTTTTGGTGATTGCTCACAATAATAAATGTGTCATCTGCAACCTAACCTAAATCTAACCTAACCTTACCTAAACCCGGTTTTGCAGATTGCTGGTATATATAATATATAGTTAGTAGAGATCCCAGAATAGAGCCCTGCGGCACACATCTAGCCACAGTAGTATGTTCCGAGTTTATTTTTGCACCATCAGCAGATAACTGGACAGGACACTGTTGTCTATTTTGGTACAAAAGAGGTCAAGACCTCATTTTGTAGGTATTTTTTGAAAGAATAGAATGAGGTCCGCAAAACAATCCATGGCATGCTTGGTTCGAAAGAGTTACACAAAGTTGCATTTTTTAAATGGCAATCATAGTTGGCTGTGACGTTTTTCAAAAGCCTATACTTTCCGATTCCAATGATATAAGGTTTGATATTGTTATGTTTATTAGTTTGAGATTTATTTAACAAACACTATTTATCATAAATTATTTGAAAAATTATATGCCAAGCAGGCCGTGAATACATCCAATTCGATGTAACAACTATGCCAGTCATGTATCTATTAGATAAATATTTTATGAGTAGATGATTTTTTTATTACAATAAGCATAACAAACAAATTTAATAACTTATTATATTAATATAAAAAGAAACGTTATTTGGAACACCTAAAAAAGAAAAACAGAGGAAAATTTAATCTGGACAAAACTCACCTACATTTAATGTTCAAAGTGTCTACCATCAACTTCTAAACACTTCTGGCACCTACGAACTATTTCTATCTGGACTTTTTTCATCTACTGGTGACGAATACTCCTTACAGAGACTTGAATATTATTTTTTAGTTCTTCAATATTATCAGGTTTTTTCTGCTAAACTTTATTTTTTAAAGTAACCTACAAAAAGAAATCAAGAGGCATCAGCTCCGGAGATCTCGGTGGCCACAATATAGGCCTTGCATTTCTTATCCAGCTGGGAAAATGACCCGTTAGATATGTTAAAACATTTCTAGAATTATGGACAGGGGCTCCATCGTGCTGAAAATGTTGATTCTGAATCGTACTCAGAGGTAAATTGTCCCATATTTATTTCAATTCACTTTGTAGAAATCCCAAAATCCTTTTGCTCTGTTTCCCTTACTGGTACTAAATTTGTAGGAGCGTTATCTCTTCTGTTTGTAAAAGAATTCCCTACGAAAAATTATCATTTTGTTCTGTTTCCCTTAGTGATACTAAATTTGAAGGAGCGATACCTATTCGGTTTAAGAATCAAACGTGCCTTTTATTTTGAAACCCCACACTCGTTCGCCAATTCTCTGGTATATGTACTTGGTTTGTAATTAACAAATGCCACATTATTGTTACATCGGATTGGATTTATTCACCGCTTGCTTGGCACATAATTTAACAAATAATTTATAGTAAATAGTTTTTGTTAAATAAATCTAAAACTAATAGAAATAACCATATCAAACCTTATATCATTGGAAGACGCCACAGCCAACTTTGTTGTCATTTTTAAAAATGCAACTTTGTGTTATCTCTTTCGAACCAAGCACGCCATTGTTGCTGACATTCTATTCTACGAAAAAATACCTACAAAATGAGATCTTGGTCTCTTTTGTACCATTAACCTTGACGGAGATATTCAAGAATGAAAAAATTGGTAATTTTCAATTTTTGAAATTACCCCAGAAAGTAGGCGATCCATTTGAAGTTTGTCCATGTCGTCAAACTGCTTTCGAAATTCTGCCCAACTTTACTATCTTAACCGAAGCTGTATCTTCAGAAATAACAAAGTTATCTATTATACCAGGTAGATAATGGGCACCCTGTATACCCCTATATATATATATATATATATATATATATATATATATATATATATATATATATATATATATATATATATATATCCAAATATTACATACTTCCACATTTCCAAACTTATAAATATTTTTAACGCCTGAACGTTTTAAGCGTGTTTATTTGTTGTGTTACAGAAGGTATCCAATTATAACTATTTTGCAACGCAGTTAATTTAATCTGAAAGTCGTTATATATTTTCCAAGAAAATGTGTATTCTGTAAAAACAAGCATAAATAATTAGCTTATTTCCTCATATAATAAATAATGCCCACAAGATTCATAATTAAGGTTAACAAAATTAAATTTTGAGATCATGTGATGGTGTTGGTTCGTCTTTAATGACATGGTGTGAATAGAAGGTTATGACGCAACATAGAAAACAATTTATAATGTGGTTATGATTTGTAACAAGTGTCCGTTTATATTTGACTTGTAGAGGGCCATGAAAAAAAATTCGTACTCAGAAAGCTTCCAAAACTGTAGGTCGTAATTCGACAATGATGGATGTCGTATTCTAAAAGCGAAAGACGATGCTTGTTAGGCGTGCTTGCCAGATTATAAAAATATTCACATATTCAGTGAAATATCACTGTCGTCTGTGAAAAAAGGAGTTGTATATATATATATATATATATATATATATATATATATATATATATATATATATATATATATATATATATATATATATATTGTTTAACGACCCTGTCTGCTGCTCGAGAGCGGGTCTTCATTATACCGCCTCGAGTCAAACACTGACGGATGTCAGGTCCAGGCAAAGTCGGAGAGAGGTTATCCAATGCCACCTATAGTTATTTTTTAGCCGCAATTATTGCATTTAATATTAAGTCTGTATTAGATATTGTAGGTCTTCTATTGTGCCTGCTAATACGACGGTGTTATGCATATCTAATATTATTGAGAGCAGTGGCGGCTCGTGACTTTGGGAGTTGGTGAAACAGAATCGGCGTGGCCCCAAGGGGGGTCCAGGAAGACGAAGACCCCCCTGCGCCGTAGATGAAAATTTTCAAGGTCACGCGTTCTCCTGGCACTTCAATATTTAAATGAAAAACCCATTTGTATAAAAATAGATACTTTCACAAGGAATAATTTTCGGAATAATGGCCATGGATATTCGATGAGAGGACACTGTACAAGTACGGCGTGTATTACCTATGGAAATCTGTTTATAGAGGGAAGAGCTACAAGCATATTTTTTTCAAATTTAAGGCCCTTCTCATTTTTTTACAACTCGAAGTTTTGTATCTAATATTTTATTATTTTAAAATTCTTCTTTTAGACGTGATAATAAACAAGTCAATTCCACTTACCAAAAAGAAACATGAAAAATCCAGCTTTTCAAAGTCTGTAAATATGACACATACCAGATTATTTAACGGCACCATAGTAAAAATAAAAATACGCCTCTGACGATCCGACTTAATCTAAATAAACGAGAGAAACTTAGATTTGAAGCAGCTCAGAAGGCTGCATCACTTTTGTAGCCCAACCTACCAGTGCGCGTGTCGTTGCCATGGCAACCGTCTAATGCAAGCGTCCCGAAACAGACGCAGCATTTGTATACGAACTAATCTGGCTCAGTCAGCCCGCAGCTGCTTGAGGCTCTACAGATCCGCAATACGTAGGCGTTGCGCGTTACGGCATGTATACCTTCAATTCTGTGATCAGGGACGGGTTTGCAAATTATATAGTACCGTAAATTACTATAAAAATATATTATCAACTGAGGCGCGACGTAACAAGACATTTTTATGTGGTTGTACCAAATGAATTTGAGAGAATGAAAAAAATTAAAATTATGGTGGACTTGAATAAAAAAGTTTAGTTTAACCGAAAAATATAGGTGAAGCAAGCCCTTCACCTGCGGCATCTGACGAGCCGCCACTGATTGAGAATTTCTCCATTTATCACCAGGCCTTCGGACATTTCTGATAGTGATTTTTGACAAATGGTTTCGCTATACAGATTGAACACAAGAGGCGAGAGTACACAACCCTGACGCACTCCTCGACATATTTCATTTTCTGTTGTTAAATTGATTTCAACTCTCTCTTTCGGTAGTTGATTCCAGTACAAATTACAGATTATTCTGATATCCCTACTATCTATATTCTTACTCAGTAGAATTTGTCTTATGTGGCCATGCTGTACCCTGTCGAATGCCTTTTCAAAATCAACAAACAAGCATACACTTTCTGATTCATATCAATACATCTCTGGGACGAGAAGTTCATTCCAAACAAAACTTTTCGAGTACCCATCCATTTTCTAAATCCCATTTAGTATTACCAACGTCCTCATCTAATTTCTTAAAAAGTCTGTTGAATATTATCTTCGAAAAAGTTTTAGCGTGTGATATAGTACGATGTTCGTTGAATTATTTTGCGTTGGCTTTCTTTGAAATAAGAACGAACGTGGAATGGAGCCAATCTTCTGGTGATATTCCAGTTTTATATATGTTGTTAAATAGCTCTAGCATGATTGTGATAGATCCTCTGTTCATCAATTTGAGCAGCTCCACATTGATCTCGTCCACTAGCCTTCCCATCTTTGTACTGTTTGAGTGCATCTTCTAGTTCTTCTATTATTATTTCAGGTCCTGTGCCTTCTGTGTATTCATCTTGGTTCTCTCCCCTGTTCTTGTCCTAGAAAAGTTATGTTACGTACTCTGTCCATCTATCCAGTTTCTGTATCACATCTGTTATTAGTGTACCATTGGCGTCTCTTAGTTGTCTAGATTGTCCAGATTTTCTCATTCCTGTCATCTTTTTAATTTTTGTGTGTAAGTTGAAATATCATATTTTTTGTCTTGTTCTTCAACTTCCTGACATTTTTCACTCAACTTTTTGGCTTTCTTAATTTTTCTCTTTATCAATATATTTGTGGACTTGTAGTTGATTGGATCTCGTGTTTTGAATGTCCCTTTTTGTTCCATTAGTAGGAGTAATCCTCTGTAATCCATTCTTTATGTTTTAATTTTGTTGATGTCAAGTTTCCCTTTCCACTTATATTGCTTCATTTGATAATCCAATCTCTTGCAGTCTCAGATTGATGTCTCTTGTAGTATTTTCTCTTATTTGTTGTTCTTTTAGTCTCATTATGTCCAGTTGTTTCATGTTATCTTTTTTACTTTCTTGAGTTTGGTTTTCAGTGGGTTATGGACTGAACCGATATCTGTTCCAGGGTAGGTCTTAGCTGAAAGAATGGAGTTTCGAGATCTCTGATTGACAAGAATGAAATCGATTTAATTATTGACTAGTCTTCCAGATCCGCCCATGTGAGACTTCCATGTATATAATAGCAATAATTGCTTTATTTGTTTGTATATCGTCTTCTTTTGGGTAATTTAAAAAATGTATGTATATAATAATAATAATTCCTTTAGTTGTTTGTATATCGTTTTCGTTTGGGTAGTTAAAAAAATGTGTTAGCCATGCACATATCCTCCGTTTGGCAAAACTGCAGTCGTCAGTCTCCACGTTTATGGCGCTCATCCAAACCATATTCACCCACGTAATTCTCCACCCGTCCCTGGCCGATATTTGCATTAAAATCACCCATAACTACAGTTGGATGGTGTTTTTTGCTGACGTCAGGATTTGTTTTAAATCGTAGTAAAATTTTTATATCTCGCCATCATCCTTATCCAATCTGGGCGCATATATCTGAACAATGTCTAACACCACTTCACTTGATTATAGTTGTATCATCCAGTGTTTTATTTAATTTTAATTTGGGGAAATTGATAGACTGTCTGTGAAGCCTGGAGTAAAATTGTACTATCACTAGTTTTGGTCTTTAGTGAATTTTCGTAGAAAAAATTCACAAATGAGGAGATCGTAACTTTTAAATTTTGAAAAAATTTCTACAAATAAGCACGAACTAGGCCCCTAGAAAACATATTTAGGGTCAGTTTCAATTTTTATATGTTCCGACCACTTTTTTCGGGAAAATTTTTGATTTTCTTTCCAGAATTTTTTTATATCTCCAGCAACAGCAAAGCTATGACAACCAAATCTTTTTTATTTTTTCTTTCAACAACACACCACGAGGGCTTACAGCCTAAATACTATCGTACCGTGGGTGTCGACAAGGAGGAAAGAGGCAACTTGTTAATTCTGGACTTGGAGGTTTGGAGGTTCGGAGCAGAAGGAAAAACATGTGCCGGCAAGGAATTCCACATCTTGGAAGTCCTCGGGACAAAAGAGCGGGCGTAACAAGATGTTCTATGTCTGGTGACCTGGACAGTAAAAGAGTGCATTCGCTCTGTTCCCTTGGTAGATCTGTTGGGGGCAGCAGTTGGAGGAACTATGGAAGAAAGCTCCTCTGAGCAGTGCCCGGGCAGATATCTATAAGAGAGAGAGAGAGAGAGGGAGAGAGAGAGGTCACTAACGGCACGTCGGTGGGCAAGGGATGGCAGCCTTTGGGTGAGAGTAGGGTCACCGATGAGACGTATAGCTGTCTTCTGAATGGAGTCCAGGATAGCGAGTGTAGAAGCAGCAGCAGCACCCCAGATGTGGGAGCAGTATTCGAGGTTTCGCCTTATTTGTGAAGTATATAAGGTATGGAGATTAGCTGGTGAAAAGTATTTGCAAGCCTGGAAGAGGAAACCTAATTTCTTAGCAGCCGCTTCTGCAATTGATGTGACATGTTGGTGGTGCCAATTGAGATTTCGATCCACAGAAATGCCAACAAGTGAAAAGGACTCATTAGTTTGAATAACTTGGTTGTTCATTGTGATGGGTCTAGGGCTGGTGTATCTCTTATGAGAAAGAAAGCGAGATTGAGATTTGGTGGGGTTGAATTGTACAAATATTCTACTTCCCCAGTCTAATTTTTTTGGAGATCCACGGAGACAGAACCCTCCATGAGTCTGCGATCCCCATATAATCTAATCAGCGCTGCGTACCACACCTGGTTGAATGCTTTGGATATGTCTAGAGCGACAATCTGGGATTCACCGTGTAGTTCCATAGACTTGTTCCTTTCTTGGGGACGGGTTGTACTCGAGCAGTTTTTCAGTTACTAGGGAATATGCCTCTATCGTAAGATATCTGAAACAGACGAATCAGGACAGGGGCAAGTTCTGGTGCGCATTTTTTGAGAACAACTGCTGGGATCTCGTCAAGGCCAGAGGCTTTCCTGGTATTAAGAAAAGAGAGCATCTTTCATACCTTTTTAGTTTTGAAAATGATATCCGTCATTTTATGCGCGACTTTGGGGACTGTTGGTGGTTGAACATTTGGAGGTGGGTTGAGAGTAGAATTGGCGGCGAACAACGAGGCAAAAAGTTCAGCCTTGCCCCTGGCGGTAGAAACAATTTCATCCCCTAAGACAAGAGGTGGGAACGTGCTCTTGCAGAAATTATTCCCAATAGATTTAGCAAGAGTCCAGAAGGGTTTGCTGCCGCTGGAGCTTAAGAGGACTTTGTTTTTGATGTGGATATTAAACGGTTTTTTGCCTTAGAAAGAATGCGGACATAGCGGTTTCTTGCGTCGTTAAATGCTTGACGGTTTCCTTGACTGGGATTGTGTACAAGCATTTTGTGAGCTTTGACCTTTTCAAGTCTGGCCTTGTCACAGGATTTTAGAGAACCATGGCTTTTGAGTGGCTGAAGAGGCTTTCTGTGTACGTGGAATAAATAATTCCATGCCAGCTTGGATAATTTCGGTGACGTTTTGCGACATATTAGAGGGGTCAGAATGAGAGAAGCAGACAGACGCCCACGGAAATGAGGAAAAGTGATCTCGCATTTCGTCCCAGTTCGCGGAGTTGTAGTGCCAAACGATACGTGGATGTGATGACTGTGTGACCTCGGGTTTCATTCCGGAGGAAGCAGTGACCATGCCGTGGTCTGAGCGACCAAGAGGAGCGGTGACTGATATCTTATAGCAGTTAGGATTTGTAGTAAAAAGGAGATCCAAGGGATTTGACCTGTGTGTTGGGATGCGAGGAAAGTAAGTAGGTTGCTGAACCACATTGGCTAAATTATTGCTGACTGCAAAGGCCTCCGCTGCTCTCCCTTGTGGATCGATTTTTGAAGATCCTATCCATTCCTTATTATAGACATTGAAGTCACCAAGAATAGTGACCTCGGAGGAAGGATATTCAGAAATCAGATGGTCGGTTTTTGCAGAAAGGTAGTCAAAGAGCTGGACAAAGTTGTTGTTAGAAGGTGCCCGGTAAATGCAACAGATGAATTTAGTTGCAGCCCTGAGAGAGAGTTTTATCCATAGTATGTCTTTTCTTCCAGCTTCTAAAGTGGGGCGTCTGGTGCAGGGTAGATTGCTACGGACGTACGCGCACACGCCTCCATGCCATCTAAAGGAAGTAAGGAGCTCATACCCCGGGAAATTAGGGTGATTAGTGGCTGTTTTGGCACTGATTTGGGTTTCGGTGAGGAAGAGGAGTTGGGACCTATTAGCCTGGAGGAAATGGTGGACGGAGTTCAGGTTAGAATTTAGGCCACATATATTAGAGAAGGATATGTTAAATCTTGATGCTGGCGCCCCCTGTACACCCCTCACGGAGATCCGAATTTCGAGTACGCAGATTAAGATTATAAAAAGTAAACTATGTGCCAAGATTTAGGTGTCTGAGTTAAAAAAAAAGTTCTGGGCAATTAAACAGAACAAAATTGGATGTCACTGGTGCTCAGAAAAACGCACAAGAGTAAAATATTTTATGTAGATAAAAAAACTACTGTATATTATAGACAAAGAGGTCAAGAAATGCCAAAAACATTACTTTGAACATTTTGTGGTTTTCCTTCTTCCAACGCATTTTGTAACGTCAAAATTGGCAGTTTTGAGACAAAGACCCTGAAACGTATACGGGTTATGTAAAAGTAATGTCATAAGAAGCCTTTCGTTTCAGCTTCATTGTCCTTCATTTTACAAAAATATTCCCAGAAAATTCATTTCAAATAGACCCTTTCTCTGATGCTTTGGCAGAAGTTTTAGTTACGTTTATGGTTTAACGGTCTATAATTTTTAGCTAATTTTCGTAGAAAAAATTTGTTAATGAGGAGACGCGACTTTTGAATTTTAAAAAGATTTTTTCAAATGAGTGCAAACTAGACCCACTAGAATCCATATCCGGGTTTAGTTTCAATTTTTATCTATTTACGTATATACTGGGTGACGCTTTTTTACGGTAAAGCTCAATATAATTGTTATTATATAAGATACGAGAAAAAATTGTGTACGTTAATTATAGGGTGCCTTGAGCTCCATCTTATAAAATTATTTTGACAATCACAGTATAAGTCGTTGGTGATAACTAAGATTTTTTTTCGAACATCCCTTATGTTATTGAATTTTTGCATTTTTCATCGAAATATATCTTTGTAGGAAAAAATCGAGACGCAGTACGTGCATTTTGGTAGCGAATTTTCTTTAAATGCTTCAAATTTCAATAACTCAATTTGCCAGTAACCTAAGGCTCGTTGGCTAGGAAACCAATTTTCTCGGAAACATTTTAAAGTTATTTTGTTAAAATATCGTACATTGTTTCTACTACAGGGGTTATATCGACAACCAAATTAATCAATGCTTGCATTAAAGACATATTTGCTATTAAAAACATTTGTATGAAAATTCATTTCCATAACGCACATGCTGCGTCCAGAATTTTATTGCTAGCTTGTATATGTGCAAGCTTATTTTATGGTTTATTAGTCTATAATTTTTAGGGAATTTTCGTTGAAAAATCGCTATAGTAGAGACCACGGCTTTTGGATTTTGAAAATATGTCTTCAAATAATCGCGAACTAGGGCCTCTAGAACCCATATCTGGGATCAGTTTCAGTTTTTATCGGTTTACATAGTATATACAGGATGGTATAAGTCTACGGTAAAGCTCAATAGATCCGTTATTATACAAGATACGAGAAAAAAACGTTAATTATAGGGTGTCTTGAGCTACATTTTACATAACTATTTTGACAAGCACAAGGTGACCCCATAAATCGTTGTTGATGCATTTTTTTAATAGAACACCTCTTATATTATTGCATTTTTGCATTTTTCATCTGATTATAGTGCATGATTGGAAGGAAAAAATGATATCGTTTATTGTTTTCGAGTTATTTAAATTGTTTTGTAACTTTATACATTTTTGGCACATATCGAAAATTGTTATATCGCGTTTTTACCAATAGAAGCGGAGTCCCATGAAAATGACGCATTTAGAGGGGTCCTCATTCATATTAATAATTTAAAAAATGGAGATGCCTTAGATAGGCGCTCTCAAACAATGGCAAAATTTTAAACAATTCAAACTGCCGTCACTGATTTTTTTCAAATAGAACAGCCTGTATTTTGTATTTCAGAAGTGAAGAGCATGCACTCTGCTTATACTTTTGTATAATAGATGTTTAATAAGTTATTGTAAAAATATTTACATACATAACCGCACACCGTGATTGATGTAGGAATCAGTTTTAAAATTATTTTTAAGTGTAAGTGAATTTTCTTTAGAAAATTAACTAATGAGATCCCGAATTTTGAAATGTGAAAAATTTTTTTCAAATGATCGCTAATTAGGCCCCCCAGAACACATATCCGGGGTCAGTTTCACATTTTATATGTTTATATATATATATATATATATATATATATATATATATATATATATATATATATATATATATATATATATATATATATATATATGTCACACCGATAACTCAAAAAATAATGGGCCGATTTTGATTAAATTTAGCGAATACCTTCCTTTTGCAAATGGCTTGGATAAGTTCGTTAGCCAGGAAAATCGGCCCAGGTTTTCCCCGAAAATTTTGTGCTTTCTTTCGAAAAAATTTATATCTCCGGAATTAACAAAGTAAGCACAACCAAATTTGGTACGCGGGTTTATATCCTTATAGTTACCTACCAAAATTTAACTCTGTAGGTCAAAAGACAAAAAAGTCATGGGCATTTATAGAAAAATAAATTGGGGTTTTCCTCAAAACGTCAAAGTTGCGATATAAGACGTCAAAATTGGCAACATTTAGGCAAAGAAGTTGAACCTAATACGGCCTATGGAAATAAAATGTCTCAAGAAGAATATTTTACAAACCCTGAAGTCTTAGTTTCAACCATCACTGTCCTTAATTTTACTAAAATATTTCCAGAAAATTCATTTCAAATAGACCCTTTCTCTGATGCTTGGCAGTAGCCTTAGTTTATAGTTTAATAGTATATAATTTTTGTCGAATTTTCGTAAAAAATCAATAAAGCCCAATATGTCCGTTATTATACAAGATATGAAAAAAATGTGTACATTAATTATTATTATTATTATTATTATAGGGTCTCTTGAGCTACATCTTAAAAAATTATTTCTACAATCACAGGATGGCCCATAAGTCGTTGGTGATACAAATTTTACTTTTTTTTTATTAATAAAACACGCCTTATGTTATTGCATTTTTGCATTTTCCATCGAAATATAATGCATGTTTGTAAGAAAAGAAATTCTGGACGCAGCAAGTGCGTTATGGTAGCGAATTTTGATCAAATGCTTTTTCGGGAACACTTTAAATTTACTTTCGAAAATTTTAGTACATTTTCAAACAATAAAGTTATTTTGATGAAACATGGCACATTGTTTTTACTATATAGGTTATACTGGTAACCAAATTTGATGCCTGCTTTCTTTAAAAAACACACATATTTACTATTAAAAACATTTTTATGAAAATTCACTACTATAACGCACTTGCTGCGTCCAGACTGTTTTTAATTATTTCTAATAACCAATCAAATTGTGAGATCTATTTAGCGAATTTTCGAAGAAAAATATTAAAATTTTTATTAACTTTGGTACAAAGGTAAGAATTTATTAATCTGATAGGATTATCTATGTTTACATTTTCTTAATATATAACTAGTTGATAAATTGTTTTCACAAATGTCAAATGAAACTTCAAAGTGACAGACTTAAATAACATTGTTATTTCTGACAGCTTGTGCCATAAAAATATGATATAAATATTTTCCGCTTATATTTTTCTTTGCTTCCACTGGTTCAACCCTCCGTGAAAAGTTAAAAAAACAACTATTTGCATTTTGTTTTGTTTTTTAATTTTAATTACGGATCAAGTAGATATATAATTTGAATTTTTTGTGATTTCTCAACAAATTTTCGTGTAAAAATATTCAGTGTAACTTTTTTGTGTTATGAAATAATGTTTGTAAGATTTTTTGTGAAATACTGCCAATTAAATAAAAAATAAAGATAACACTCCCAATACCTAAAGACTCTAGTTTTGAACATATTTGCCACTGAAAACATTTTTATGAAAATTTACTACCATAATGCACTTGCTGCGTCCAGAGTTTTTTTTTTTCTTTGAATACGATTATTTATTAATAATTCATTTGAATGAATTATAAGTGTCTACAATAGTAATAATTTCTAACTTTAAGTTATGCTATACGTAATTGATTTATATAAACGGTTTATTGGCATAATAATATTAAAAAATACATGTATTATTCATATAATAGTTTTATAGAATTATATCATGCGTAGGTACCTGAACTGCGCGCTGAGATATCCATCTAAGCTAGTGGTCGTATATAAATATCTCTCGCATCATTATATTTATCTTTTTAGTGATTTTTTTTAAATTCACTAATAGAGAGGTATCGATGGTGAGACTTTGCAAACATTTTTTCAAATGAGTGCGAAATAGGACAACTAGAACCCACATTTTATATTATATATATATATATATATATATATATATATATATATATATATATATATATATATATATATATATATATATATATATATATATATATATATATACTAGCTGACCCGGCAAACGTTGTTTTGCCATATGAATTATTTCTAGAGCATAAAAATATATCTTATTTATCGTAAGTGTGTGCGTATGTGGTATATGAGTGGAAGAGGCATGGAGCGTTGTGAACGTTGACGAAATGTAAAAATAACAACACACCCAATACTAATTTTTTTAATTTATTGTAACTTTTTGATAATTATATAAACAACGAATTCTGAAAATATTAGTCAACAATATTAATCTGTTAGTACAATGGAGTGTACAATACTTTTTGTCATTCCATCTTTAGCTAACACAAACAAACTGGATGGTTTGCCCACTCGAGAGCATGCCACGTATAATTGTCCGTGTGAAAAACATGGTGTGCTCAAATCTAAGCCACAAACAGACATTGTTTGGCCTTGAGACTTATTAACAGTCATTGCAAATGCCAATCTAATGGGGAACTGAATGCGTTTAAATTGAATTGGCACATCTGTGGGTATAATAGGGATTCGTGGAAGTAATATACTTTCACCCCGGAATTTGCCATTTAAAATAATGTCTTCGATAACGTTGTTCATTAATTTTTTAACGACTAATCGCGTGCCATTGCACAGCCGTGGTGGGTTCAAATTACGAAGCAAAATAACCGGAGATCCAACTTTGAGTACTAAATTATGCGGTGGTATGCCTGCTAAATCCAATGAGTTTAATGTATCAATTATTTATAAAATACGAATGAATAATGACAGCCCTGCAGATTAATAATAAATTTACTTGAGAATTACACTTAAATAGTAAAATGATATTTGTAAACGTATGATGAAAAACAGTATAGTATTAATGTGTTTATTTATCTTTTATTATTTAACCTACCTTTCACAATATTTTTCCTTTAGAATAATACAGTAGAAATACTCTTAATATTGATAATTATTATTAATCATTACAGCACTGCAAATTTATAATAAATTTAGTTGAGAATTACACGAAAATATTAAAATGATCATTGTAAACGTCACTACTGCGATCGATGTACAAACAATAATAGTGGCCGAAATTTTCCCGAAAACAGCGTAAGAAGTGAGATACAGCTTATTGCAAGAGAGACAGGAGGACGCTCCCATCCCTACTCTGTGCCGTTTACGGGTTGAGAAGTGGCACCGGTCGATCCCTGGCGGGGATAGTTTCGACCAGGGTTAAAAAATATAAAATGCTATTAAAAAGTAGGGGTTGGTGGTAGAAGGGTGAAACTTAAGGACTGAATGTATTTTTTAATGTCACACCATAAAAAAATAACCAAAAAAAAATTGTCGGAAAAATGAAAAAAAAAATCGGGTGAGCCACCCTTAACACTTAGGGGTATAAAAATTAGTTATAAACCTATTTTAAGACCTACTGAATATACATATAAAATTTCATCAAAATCGGTCGAGCCGTTTCGGAGGAGTATAAACACTAAAACTGTGACACGAGATTTTTATATATTATATATATATATATATATATATATATATATATATATATATATATATATATATATATATATATATATATATATATATATATATATATATGTATGTATGTATGTATGTATGTATGTATGTATGTATGTATGTATGTATCCAGCCAAGAATTCAAAAAATAATTAACTGATTTTGATGAAACTCGGCAAGTTCCTTTCTTTTATTGATGGCTTGGATGAGTTCGTTATCCAGGAAAATCGGACAAGGTTTTCCGGGAGTTTTCTTTCGAAAAAAAATATACTTTCTTAATGAAATTTGGTGGATATGTTGCTTTGGGAAAGGCCTTACTACATACCAAAATTCAACTGTGTAAGTTTACATAAAATTGAGTTATTCAATTTTGAAGCATTTAATGAAAATTCACTACTATAAAGCACTTGCTGCGTCACGAACTTTTTTAATAATCATTAGGAAGCTAAAAGAAATAGCTGAGCTATGTTGAAACGACCGCGACGCGCAGAAACGATCCAGAAAATGTAAAAAAGCGAGAGCTCTAAATTGTAGAAATCGGGAGTATCTACAATCAACAGTAAAGAAGGGGGCTTTTGCCTAAATCGGAAACACCTTGCAACCCTGACACTATCATACCCTGGATGGCGCTTTCTATCGGCTTTACCACTCGCCTAGTACAAAGGATGGTAAATTTGCAGATTACCTCCCGAACGCTTTTCAAATTTTTTTTTCAGAAACATGCCTATGACCACCCCCCTCCCCTCTCCGATGCACAAACCACGTGAAAATGTTCTTGTTCACAACCCCCAAGGAAGTTACGGGACCAGGAGTCAATAGGGGTGCTGAGCGGGGTAGGTAGTGACAAGGAAATATAAGCAGAAAATGCAAAGAAAACGGCTTCAAAGATGTCTTTTCTACATCCTGAAGCTATATCCCCCCTAAATCCTGCCTACCCCGCACAGCACCCCTATTGAGGTCTATTCAGGTCCCGTAAATTCCTTAGGGGGTATGAACAAGAAATTTTTCTTATGGTTTATGCAGCGAGGGTGGAAGTTCGCACACGGGACGAGAAGGAAAATCCCTACGGCTAAGCAAATAGCGTGAGACGATCGAAATTTACAAAAGTCTGGACGCAGCAAGGGCGTTATGGTAGTGAATTTTCATTAAAATGTTTTTAATAGGAAATATATTTTTTTTAAGAAAGCTTGCATCAAATTTGGTTACCAGTATAACCTATATACGAGAAACAATGTACCATATTTTATCAACATATTTTTATTGTTTGACAATATACAAAAATCTTCCGAAAATAAGCTTAAAATGTGCCCAAAAAACTGGTTTCCTTGCCAACTAACCTTAGGTTAATAGTAAATTAAGCTGTCGAAAAAAACATTTTTTGAAAAAACGCTACCATAACGCACTTACTGAGTCCCGAATTTATTTTCTTACAAACATGCATTATCTTTCGAAGGAAAATGCAAAAATGGCAATAATATAAGGCGTGCTCAATTAGGAAAAAAATTGCATCACCAGCGACTTATGGGCCACCTGTGATTGTAAAATACTTTTATAAGATGCAGCTCCAGACATCTTATAATTATCATATAAACATTTTTCTCATACCTTGTATAATATTGGATATATTGAGCTTTACCCTAGAAACACGTCAGCCTGTATATATGAACACAGATAAAAACTGAAACTAACCCGGATATTGATTCTATGGGTCCTAGTTCGCGCTCATTTGCAGAGATTTTTTCAAAATTCAAAAGTCACTAAAATTGTATCCAACTCTATGAGTAAAATTGTGATGGCCAACAATAAATATGAATGTAAGAAGAAGAGCATGCCTACATTTGTATTACAAATGTCAGAAAACAAAATACTTATTTTACATGTCACTTTGAAAGTAGATCTGACATTTATTAAAATAATTTGTCAGTTGAATATGACATTGCAGTAAATGCAATTTAGCCGCGACAATTCCAGATGAATGTGCTGGTGCGTTATCGTGGTGAAACAGTACTTTTTTCTTCAAATGACGCTGGGCCTCCTTCGAATTATTATCGAATAATAATTTAGTGTAGTACTGCCTCGTGATCGTTCTTCCTTTCTGCAAAAGATCCATAAGGATTATTTCCTTCGAATCGCAAAAAATTGTGGCCATGACCTTTTTGGCCGTCTTTGCCTTTTTCCGGACAGATTCACCCAGAAAAATCCATTGTTTTGACTGTCGCTTGATCTCTAGCGTATAATAATGTATCCAGGTTCCATTAACGATGACGACTCGAAGTAAAAACTCCTGCGAATTTCTCTCAGAGAGGTCCAAACACTACGTTGACGTTGACAGCCGTAACCGTTTGTTGTCCATCGTGATCAATCGCGGCACCCTTTGGGCCGACATTTTTCTCATACTTAACTTATCAAGTAAAATATCGATTGCCGTTCCGTACGACACACCTCTGCTACTTCGCACACTTAAGTTCGGCAATCAGCGAGAATCATGTCGTGGACCTTATGAACGATTTCCTCGGTAATCACGCTTGATGGGTGGCCTGGCCGCTCCTGATCAAAAACAGATATACGACCACGTTTAGATTCGTTGAGACAATATCTCATCGTCGTCTTAGATGGTAAAGGGTCCCAATAGACAGTAATCAACTTCGCTTTTATTTCTTCGCATATTTTTTAACCGGGAATAAAAAGGGAAATACGGATCGATATTGCATTTTTTTATTTTACCGAGAAACACGAAACACTTGCAATACAACAGGCTGCCAAATAAATACCAACCAACGAATGAGTAAACCACGGTAATGCTAACTTTCCTCACCAACCCCACCTGTTTTCAAACAAGGGTACTTCTTAATCAAGCCTTGTAAGATAACCAAATTTTACACCAAATTTTACACCAAATTCTACAAAGAATTGTGCAAGATTTCTGGGTTAACTGTACCAATTTTCTCCTCGCTACTATTTTTGACCTCTTGTATAGTTTTTATTCTGCCTGTAAACACATTTTTGTGTCAAATTTATATTCACAAGATCAAACCACTCACAGCTTACTTTAAATTTTCCCCCATTGAAAAATTGTAAGATAACATAGTAGATATTTTATGTCCAGTATTTTAAACATAAGAAATATATGGTTTCATAAATTTTGTACATGTGTATAATAGACAAGTAACCAGGTCAATATGCTACCAATGAGTTATAGCAAATGCACCTTACTCCTGAAAAAAAAAACACATTTTTCCATTAAATCCTTCCTAGTAATAAAACTTTAAATTACGAAGTATCAAGAAAGACATATTTTATGCTTTGCAAGCGAATGTATATTACAGCATTTCAGTAAAAGATAAAACAATCTACAAACTGGTGGTAACATTTTCTGCTATGCTCACGGCAAACCTTGAATGAAAAATAATCTTTTGTTGTCTTCGGGAATTGATAAACGGTTAGTGGTCTCTTAAATTGGATCAATTAGAGCAACATGGATTAAATTAAAAACTAAATTCACTCCAACAAAACGTTAGGGGCGGACAACACGTCATGTGGATCACAATATACTGCGAATATACACTTATGTACATACAAGACACAGTAATATAGATAGACCAGGCGTCACCCGACATATTTGTGATAATAATCACCACGTCGATAAAACTTATCTAAAATTAATAAAAAAGTGTTGGACAACCGAGATAACTGGACGCTTTTCAAAGTATATATAAACACATACACACACACACACATATATATATATATATATATATATATATATATATATATATATATATATATATATATATATATATATATATATATATATACATATATATATATATATATATATATATATATATATATATATATATATATATATATATACTGTTGCCGTGGACTATTATTATACACCATGATATGACTTAGAAGAGATATGATATTGTGCATATGTCCCGCCCCCTCCTATGACGTCACGTGGTGAGTCACGTTATAGAAGTCCAACTACACACTTAAAACAAAGTCATTCGCAATCAAAAAGTTTCTATACGTCAGTTTAATGCGGTTGAAGTTATATTATACTTCGTCGCCTATATTGTCTTTTTCAGATATATAGAACGCAGCACAAAATTAAATCTTTTTCATTTTTATATTACATACATATATATATATATATATATATATATATATATATATATATATATATATATATATATATATATATATATATATATATATATATATATATGTTATATATACGCACAAGACAAGTATAATAATTAAAGGGAGCCCTGAATTAGCAATGGGGATACACAAGGGGATACAAAAACTTAAAAAGTAGAGAAGACGTTCGCAGACATTTAGAGGGCGTTAACATTCATAAACTTGATTTGATCATCATTTCACATAATCACAGTATAGTATTCTGATCTTAAAAGATTACTTTCAACTGTATCCACTTAAATATTAGTAAAATACGTAATTTGTTAAGATGTTGTGATGAAACGTCAAACTCCACTGTACGCCAGAATATTATTGTTGCATTGGACTCACCACTTGACGCCATGCGCGTGATAGTTCTAAAAATAGGTAGTCTCATTATCATATATCTCGTTATTTGTATCATGATTAAACACTATTGTATTACCCCTTATATGAATCTTGTTCTTTTTTTTTTGAGTACGAAAACTTATTTTACTGTTGAAACATTTTTCGATCCCTTAACCTGAAATGGTTTTCGTCTCATTTAACGTTGTTTCATTATGGAGTCACAGTAGGTTTTAGAATCTAGAAATTATTCTATTTTGTGTGAATTTTACGTGGCATGTCTAAAACAAGTTTTATTTTCCTTTAATTACAAATGACATTTTTAAGTAAATTCCTATATTTTCTGTGCCCAATGTGTTGAACGGATGCGAAACGGGAGAAGGAAATTTCATTTAAAGTTAAAATGAGAAAGAGAACTTTATTCGAGACACGAGCGTTGTTTCCATTTTTTTTTAATATTAATAACATTTATAGGTAAATTAGCAGATTAGCGTATTGTTCGTTTTTTGAAAAAAAAATTCAGAAACATGCTTAGACGAACCCCTTCATGCATTAACCATCGGACAAATGCTGTGATCTCAACTCCACGATACAGTTAAGAGACCTAAAGTAAATTTGAGGTTCTGTGCAAGGTAATCATGCTACAACGGAGCTAGAAATGCAAACTGTAAAAAACTCACCTTACAGAAGTTCATAGAAAGGAGAAACTACTTACCAACACCTTTTCTTCATAAAAAACTGCCACTTTGCCCAATTGAAAAAAAAAACGCTAAATAATAAGCGTCATCTGATTCTTTAAAATTAAATACATAACTGAAACTACTGCCAAAGCATCACATAAAGGGTCTATTTTAAATTAATTTTTTGCAAATAATTTAATAAAATAAAGAACAATGAAGATTGTAGCTTAAACTTAAGGCTTTTTAACTTCTTACGACATTTATGCTTCATAGCCGTTCATGTAGATTCTCTATCTAGAACATGTCAATTTTGACGTTTTGAATCGCGACTTTTTTGACGTTTTAAGAATAAAAACTAAAAAGCTTATATATATTTTTTATTTTAACGTAGAGATTCAAATTTTGGTGCATCGTTTTCTTTTTATGATATAAACCCTCGTACCCGATATGGTTGCCCTAACTTTGTTATTTCCGGAGATATAAAAAATTTCCGAAAGAAAACGCAAAATTTTCCGGGTAAAAACTAGTCCGATTTTCCTGGATAACGAACTTATCCAAGCAACTTGCCAAAGGAAGGTACTCACCAAATTTCAAAATCGGCGCATTATTTTTTGAGTTAACGGTGTGACACTATATATATATATATATATATATATATATATATATATATATATATATATATATATATATATATATATATATATATAAGTCTGAAGCCGACCTCGGATTTGGGGTCCAGAGGTCCCAAATACCGCTCGTTTGAATAAATTTTTTCAAAATTCAAAAGTCGCAATCTCCTCATTAGTGAATTTTTAAACAAAATTTACTAAAAAGAACATCAAATTTACACAACACTTAGCTTGTGCATCTCAAGCAAATGAGGTAGGTCCGGCACTTCGTGTAAACAACCTGTGACCTTGTAACTTAAAAGCCTCCGATATGGCAATTTCCTCATTACAAAAACAATATAGAAAACAAATAACATGTATCCGACTAAGAAAAGGCCACATATGCACCTTAAGCCATTAAAACACAAATGGTCATTAACATAACAAGGTAAACAACGCACAATTTTAGAAATAACGTTCGCAACACACGAATATATAAGAAACCATCTAAACGCGTACCCGTACTAGCACCGTACTGAAAGCGAAGTTATAAACTGGCAGTTAATGGCGATGGTCCATGAGTCTAGAATGTTCAAGGGATTCCCAAATTCAAAGTGAAATTTATGTGAAATGTAATGTTTAGGATGGTAAGGGGTGTCACGGGACAGGGCCGTACTGGGAAATTATAAAAAAAGTGTGCAATGTGTAAGACACCAAACTTTATCTATCAGCAGTCGTTTATCTAAAACTGTTCGGGAGGTAATCTGCAAATTCACCGAAAGGATCATAATAGAAGACATTAGCACAGCACAAAGAAGACTGTTGATTATGCTGTGATATTAGCATGTTTGTCTTTAACGGACACACTCTTTAGGTCGACTAGTAGAGATGTTCAAGAAACATAAGGAGGAATTGATTTAGACCGTGCGTTCGCCCCAGCAAAGGTACCCGAAATAAACTAATGACTGCCGGCTATTGACTAGATAACCTCCAAATATATTAGATACTCCCATTAACTTGTAAATAGCAATCGCGTGGTAGTTGTGAAAAGGGAAGCACGAGACAAGTTTTCTTCATATAAAGTCTAATCATATAGTAGTAGTAGTAGCAGTGGTGGGGAGGCCAACGCCAAGCAAGTAGGCCACAATGGGCCCTTTTTGCCAACCCCAGAAATCCAGCAACCATGCTCTACTCTTCCTCGGTTCCGTCGCCAAACCGCCTCGACCTCGAAATGACAGCCGTGACGGTCTTCAATTGGACGGTACTTACCTGATTCCTCTGCAGAGTCCTCGATCCGAACAATTCTGCTCGAAGACTCCCAAAAGCTTCGCATTCACACAGGTAGTGGTAGGACGTTTCTTCATCCTTGCCGCACTCCTGGCAAATGGGATCCCTCTCTACCCCTATCAATGTGAGGTGTCTTCTAAGGGCGCAGTGGCCTGTCAGCACCACAAAGATGCGGCGAAGCGTAGGTCGACTCCTACCGAGTAGCCAGACAGCTTTATCTCTGTCCGGCCCCTCCACGAAGTCCCTCGCCTGCCTACAGCCACCAACCGACCCCCAGTGCCTCTCCGTTGCTTCCTCTGTCCACCTGTCTAAGGTGACAGAGACCGTCTTCCTGCTTATGCCTATCGCAGGCTCCGGACCACAGAACAACCGCCGGGAACCAAGCCTAGCGAGATTATTCGCCACCTCATTCCCTGCTTCGCCACAGTGTCCCGGAACCCACACCAGTTACACCTCCTTTGTCCTGGCTAGTCCTTTGAGGGCGTGAGCGCACTCCTGAACCAGTGTTGACCTGATTCTTGCTGCGCAGACTGCCCGGAGGACCGCCTGGGTATCCGAGCAAATGTACACACATTTTTTGGGGCTCCTCCTCACATTCTGTCTATTGGCCACAGACAGGAAAGCTTACACCTCTGTTTCGAATGTCGTGGTATATGCGCCAAGAGCATAACTCTCGCGCACCCCCAGGCCTTCGATGTATATTCCCGCCCCGGAGGATTGTTGATCCTCCAACCGTGATCCGTCGGTGAAACAGACCAGGCTTGCGGGCTGGAATGCAACCTCATTTTCCCCCCACTTATCCCTACTGGGGATCCTGAGGGTATGTATATTGCCTCGTCAACCTAATATCGTCCTCGGCATCCCGTAACTTGATGGCGGAAATCGAACTTTCCTTTTCCACCTGTTAATGTGTGTGTGGTTCGTGGATTGTAGTTACCGCTACTTACGTAATTAAAATGGACTGTATCGTGTTATGGAATAAAATCTCTTGGAAACACTTAACGTAGTTATATATTTAAAAACAATAAAACTATATACTATTGATATACGTGTAATAAACTCTTCGAAGCTGATGTGTTGAACGAATAGGCTTTAAAGCCATAAAACCTATATACCAATGATATGCATTGTATATAGGCTGAACGTGTAATAGCACAACGTGTGCTCGTGTACAAATCAAATGCACTCTGTGCAGAAGTGCAGAAGCTTTTCGAAGCTGTGTTGGTGAATGAATAGGCTCTGTCCAGCTCTTGAACATTGCAGCTACCCTCGTTTCGAAGGGTGGGATATGCGCACAATTCAGTGCAGGTATGCCAGCTTGCTATGACATATAACACTGCAGTCTTACAACTTAAAATCGCGCGGTAAAACTAAACACTACCTCCTTGGCCACTCTTGCATGCCCTATTACTGCTCCCTCTCCGCACCAGTTTCCAGAGTCTCGCGTTCTAAGATGCGACGCCATAGCCTCCCTTCTGATTACAGATGGGAAGCGGTGGCAGCATCAGTAAGACCTCTAGCGCGGCTGAGGGTGTCGTCCTCATAGCGCCTGTGATACCCAGGATTGCCAGCCTTTGGAGTTTGGCTAGCTTCCTGCTGGTAGTTTGGTTCACACCACACCATCAGACCAACGCCCCATAGAGGATTCTCGGCCTGACGATCGCAGTGTAAATCCAGTGAAGAATCCGATGATTAAGTCCCCAGGTCCTCCCTATCACTCGACGCAGCTGCCAGAGGGTCGCTACTTCCTTCCTCACAACTCGTTCTATTTGCGAACCCCATGTTAGTTTGGAGTCCGGGATCACCCCCAGATATTTGACCTCCCGCACTAAAGCTAAAGGTTTTCCAAACATCACGGGCGCCCTGAACACCTCTACATTCCTCTTCTTGGTGAATAGGATCATCCTGGTCTTCGCCGGGTTTACGGAGAGTCCCAGCTCACCACACCACCTTTCAATTATGCTACAGGCAGCTTGCATGCACTCACAGACGACGCCGAGAAATTTGCCGGTGACTAAGACCAGCCCATCATCAGCGTACGCCTGGGAGTAGTAGCCATTCTCGGAGAGCCGCTCCAAGAGGCCGTCCATGACCAGACACCATAGATGAGGCGAAAGGCAGCTGCCCTGAGGACAGCCGCCCGTCACCCCAACGTCCAGCCCTCGGCACCTTAAGGTCAGCGAAACTCTCTTGTCCTCCAACATGCTCGCCACCCAGCTTATTAGAGACCTTGGCGTTCCCCTATCCTGTAGGGCGGCACAGACCGTATCCGTCCTTGCCTTATCAAAGGCCCCCTCCACATCGAAGAACACAGCTAATGTGCTCTCCCGGTGGTGTAGGACCCTTTCCACCTTCCACGTCACAGCGTGGAGCGCCGTCTCCGTCGATTTCCCCCGCTGGTACGCGTGCTGACCTTTGTGAAAGGGATGATCCTTGAGGTTCCCTCCCAACATAAACCTATCTACTAACTTTTCCAATGCGTCAGTCTAATCATATAAAGTCTAATAGTGCTTTAACGTTACAGTCTGCCAGAAAAGTTTTAATAATAATTTTGGATTTGCGATGTTAAAACAATCGAACGCGAAATAGCCCCGGCCAAAGGTTATGGATCAAATCAGTTTTACGATCATGTGATAAACCTTCCAAACTTATTACAGCATGAAACTGTAGAATTTTAGACATAATCTTTTTCCACGACCACCTTTTTTGCTACAAATGTTTACCATATTTCTAATAGTTTCTTCTAATGTTTAATTCAAGGAGTACCAATTAGCTTGTAGTAATATGGATTACCTTTCAACTCCTGGTAGCAGCCAGCAACAAATACCTCAGTACCAAGATAATAATGAAAGTAAGTACCAAGATCCCAATGACATTAGAAAGAATGCTTATGTGAAGATTACTGAACAACCAGCTCCACGGTCTTTCAAGTTTCGATATGAGAGTGAAGGCAGGTTTATAGGTTCAATTTCTGGTAAAAGCAGCAACGCCAAGACGAAGACACACCCTTCCATACAAGTTGTTGGGTACGTTGGAAAGGCTTATGTGGTTGTGTCATGTGTAACAAAGGATTATCCGCACAGGTATGATTACTTTTTGGTACCATTTCTGGTAAGTTTTTGCCAAAATACGATATCAGTCAATTATTTTGACATCTAAATTTGCAGAAATTCATGAAGAAACACGACTGTCTGATAAGCTTTCCTTTTTATAAGAAAGGTATGTTTACATTTTTGGTACCATTTCTGATCAGTTTTTTGCATAATACGATATTGATCAATTATTTTGACACCTAAATTTGCAGAAACTCAAGAAAAATGTTACTCTCTAATAAGCTTTCACTTCTAAACGTCAAACAGTCTGGGATAGTCATAATTAAATACAGAATGAAAAGGCTTCTTTTCCAGACGAATTTTTTTATCAATTCCCTACGCGCTTCGGCCTACTAAGTAGCCAGCTTCAGAGGTAAATCTGTTAGTGTGCAATGCACTATCTTCAGTCTCATGTCAGTTTCCTCCTCAGCTCTCTCTTGACCACCGATCTGCTGAATCTTTGAACGATACTCTCGAAACCACCTATGGCACTGATCTGATTTTAAAGTCTTACAGAAGGTTGTCGAGGTGTTCAGTCTTATTGTCACTCAGCGTATGGTTCCTGTCAACGTGTGTGAGTAAAGATCTATGCCAGATGTTTGTCAAGAACCTGTACAGCAGATCAGTGTCATGTGGTTTGGAGAGAACCGTTCAAAGATTCAGCAGATCGGTGATCAAGACAGAGAGAGCTGAGATCGGCTTATGCTAAGAAGGAGGAGACCGACATGAGACTGAAGATAGTACATGACACACTAACAGATTTACCCCTGAAGATGGCTACTTAGTTGGCCGAAACGCGCAGGGAATAAAAAATGTTATCGTCTGGAAAAGAAGCTTTTTCATTGAGTATTTAATTATGGCTATCCCAGGCTGATTGACGTTTAGAAGTGAAATCATTTCGGGGAGGCTGGCCAACAAGAAAAGTATTATTAGTTTTTGGTACCATTTACGATCAGTTTATGCCATAATTCAATATCGATCAATTATTTTTGCATCCAAGTTTTCAAAAATTCATGAAGAAATATGACTGTCTAATCAACTGTTTGTTTTTTAAGACAGGTATGATTAATTTTTGGTACCATTTCACATCAGTTTTTGCCATAATACTATATCGATCAATTATTTTCACACTTAAATTTACAGAAATTCAAGAAGAAATGTCACGGTTTAATAAGCTTCCAATTTTATAAGACAATCGTGCCATTCCCTCGGAACAGTATGATTTCATCCCAGGAGGATCTGTTATAAGCAATCATCTTTACTCCTACGATTTGCGGATTGGGTCCTTTGACGCTTATTGTTCTGTGGACGTAGTTTACTTTGACTTTGCTAAGTTTTTTGACGGGGCTTCAATTTCGAAGTTTTTGTTAAAGTTTGAAGGTTGTGGTATTTAGGCTAAATGACGCGTCTCTGATTTCCTTTCAGATAGCACCCTTTGGCTGAAAATTGGATCATATCTATCCCACTCTGCTTCAGTTGGTTCTACAGGGGTAAAATGTTTGTTCGATACTTTTTCTTATTACGTATTTGTGTTACCTGGTTTTTCTTTCTGCTTTATGAGTGATTCATACGTTCGCCAGAAATTGGGGATTTAGTGTAAGCTTCTCAGAAATCCCTTGACAAAAAAGCATTCGAGGTGTAAAATCTCGAGGAAAACGTGCTTGGAATTGGTATAACTTTGTTTCTTTAAAATCCTCCATGCTTTTTCTTTTTTTATTTCAACAACACACCACGAGGGCTCACAGCCTAAATAATATCGTACCGTGGATGTCCACATGGAGAAAAGAGGCAACTTGTTAATTCTGGACTTGAGGGTTTGGAGGTTCGGAGGAAAAGGAAAAACATGTGCCGGCAAAGAATTCCACAACTTGGAAGTCCTCGAGACAAAAGAGCGGGCATAACAAGATAATCTATGTCTGGTGACCTGGACAGTAAAAGGGTGCATTCGCTTTGTTCCCCTAGTAGATATGTTGGGGGCAGCAAGCGGAGGAACTATGGAAGAAAGCTCATCTGAGCAGTGCCCCTGAAAATAACTATAAAAGAGAGAGAGGTCACCAACGGCACGTCGGTGGGCAAGGGATGGTAGCCTTTGGGTGAGGGTAGGGTCACCAATGAGACTTATAGCTCTCCTTTGAATGGAGTCCAGGATAGCGAGTGTAGAAGCGGCAGCGGCACCCCAGATGTGGTAGCAGTATTCGAGGTTTGGCCTTATTTGTGAAGTATATAAGGTATAGAGATTAGCTGGTGAAAAGTGGTTACGAGCCCGGAAGAGGAAACCTAGTTTTTTAGCAGCCGCTTCTGCAATTGATGTGACGTGTTGGTGCCAATTGAGAGTTCGATCCACAGAAATGCCATCAAGTGAAAAGGACTCATTACTTTGAATAACTTGGTTGTTCATTGTGATGGGTCTAGGGCTGGTGTATCTCTTATGAGATAAAAAGCAAGACTGAGATATGGTGGAGTTGAATTGTACAAGATTTCTACTTCCCCAGTCTAATATTTTTTGGAGATCCACAGAGACAGAACCCTCCATGAGTCTGCGATCCTCATCTGGCGCTGCGTGCCAGACCTGGTCGAATGCTTTGTATATGTCTAGAGCGACAATCTGTGATTCACCGTGTAGTTCCATATACTAGTTCCAAGAATGGCTGACAAAGGAAAGGAGGTCGGAAGTTGATGAGGGAATCCATACTGCCTGTCGTTGATTAGACTGCGTTTTTTTAAGAAAGTTTAATAATTCGGTGTTTATATAATTTTCCATCACTTTAGAGACGACTGAAAGGAGAGAAATGGGTCTGTAGTTGCTAGGGAGAGCTTTGAATCCTTTCTTGGGGACGGGTTGTACTCGAGCAGTTTTCCAGTTACTAGGGAATATGCCTCTATTGTAAGATGTCTGAAACAGACGAGTAAGGACAGGAGGAAGTTCTGGTGCGCATTTTTTGAGAACAATTGCTGGGATCTTGTCAAAGACAGAGGCTTTCCTGGTATTAAGAAAAGAGAGCATCTTTCGTACCTTTTTAGTTTTGAAAATGATATCCGTCATTTTATGCACGACATTGCGGGACTGTTGGTTGTTGAACAATGCGAGGCAAAAAGTTCAGCCTTGACCAGGGCGGTAGAAACAATTTCATCCCCTGAAACAAGAGATGGGAACGTGCTCTTGCAGAAATTATTCCCAATATATTTAGCAAGAGTCCAGAGGAGTTTGCTGCCGTTGGAGCTTGAGAGGACGTTGTTTTTGATGTGGTTATTAAACGAGTTTTTTTCCTCAGAAAGAATGCGGACATAGTGGTTTCTTGCGTCGTTAAATGCTTGACAGTTTTGTTGACTGGGATTGTGTAGAAGCGTTTTGTGAGGTTTGATCTTTTCAAGTCTGGCCTTGTCACAGGATTTAGATAACCAGGGGTTTTGAGTGGCTGAAGAGGTTTTCTGTGTACGTGGAATAAATAATTCCAAGCCGGCTTGGAGGATTTGAGTGACATTTTGTGATATATCAGAGGGTTCAGGATTAGAGAAGCAGACAGACGCCCATGGAAATGAGAATAAGTAATCCCGCATTTCGTCCCAGTTCGCGAAGTTGTAGTGCCAAACAATACGTGGGTGTGATGACTGTGCGACCTCGGGTTGCAGTGACCATGCCCTGGTCTGAGCGACCAAGGGGGCGGTGACTGATGTCTTACAGCATTCAGGGTTTTGTAGTAAGAAAGAGATCCAAGGGATTTGAGCTGTGGGTAGGAATGCGAGGAAAGTAAGTAGGTTTCTGAACCATATTGGCTAAAAAATTGCTGACTGCGAAGGCCTCTGCTGCTCTTCCTTGTGGATCGGTTTTTGAAGGTCCTAGCCATTCCTTATTTTGGACATTGAAGTCACCAAGAATAGTGACCTCGGAGGAAGGATATTCAAAAATCAGATGGTTGGTTTTTCAGAAAGGTAGTCGAAGAGCTGTACAAAGTTGTTGTCAGAAGGTGACCGGTAAATGCAACAGATGAATTTAGTTGCAGCCCTGAGAGAGAGTATCATCCAAAGTATGTATTTTCTTCCATCCTCCAAATTGGGGAGTCCGGTGCAGACGTAGGCGCACACACATTCGTGCAGTCTACAGGCAGTAAGGAGCTCATACCCCGGGAAATTAAGGTGATTACTGGCTGTTTTGGCACTGATTTGGGTTTCGGTGAGGAAGAGGAGTTGGAACCTATTAGCCTGGAGGAAATGGTGGACGGAGTTCAGGTTAGAATTTAGGCCACATGTATTCGAGAATGATATGTTAGATCTTCATGCTGGCGCCCCCTGCACACCCCTCTCCCGGAGATTCGAATGGAGGGGTATTTTATCTCCGGAATCTTTTGTACAAGGATCATTTTTGCTTATAAGGGAAACCGACTCATACACCAGAACCGGAAACGTCCGTTGGGACTTCACAGGCCACTTGATGTAAGGGGTGGTACTTCCTCGGGCGTGAAAAAAAATCCTTTACTATCACGTAAAGGAAAAGTCCACTACCACCTACCTCTCCAGTATGGCAGCATTTGGTTCCTCTCCCAAGTATCAAGTTCATTTCTTACATGGCTTTTTGTTAATCCCCAATAAGGCTCTTGACCATAGAATGGTAATGTTACTGCTTTTTTGCACGGCTGCTTCCTCATTTCCTCTAATGCCTTGGTGCCCTGGTGCCCACATCAAAGTTACTTCGTTATTCGTAGCCAGCTGCTTCAAGGATATTTTACAATCCTAGGTCAGTTTAGACTCGGTTTTAAAAGATTTTAGAGTCTTTAGTACTGCCTAACTGTCCGAGAGGATACAGATCTACCTATTTCTGAGTGTTCTTTGTATGCACTTATATACAAAAAGATTTATAGCATATTCTCCATTTTCTAGGGACTTAGAGAGTCTCAAGTTAGGTCCTCTTATTCCCGGTCCGGCTCCCTCCATTTGTTTAGACCCGTCTGTACACCATACAGATGAGTTGTTTGTCAGCCTTTAACTGTCTCTATCCCATGCCTGGCGGTCACTCGGTGCAACTTAAAATGATTTAGATTTTTTATGCAAAAACCTTGCGTCAAACGAAAGAAAATAAAAAAACCAGATTTGATCATAAACAAATGTGGATTTGAAGGAATATTTTTGTTTCAAGAAGACTCAGTGGCTCAGTGGCGTGCAATTATTCTTAAGAAATATTCAGGAGTAATTCCGCACGTACGGCACTGGTAGAAATTTAAAAACATTTGTACATGAGAAAATGGCTCTTAATGAATATAAAAAAAATTTAATTGTTTTATCAAAGTTGTTATAAAAACAAGAGTTATTTCTTAAAACGGTTAATATCCAGTAAATCAAAAGTTAAGACGTTTAGGACATACATATTAATCTTTTTCTAAAAATGACCTCGGCTGTCACCTACTAATTTTGTTTGCTATATTTCCGAAACACGCTGTATATGTTTCTATTGAATGATTTTTTTCAGGCCTCATCCTCATCATATCTCTGGTAAAACAGGATGCAAGGCAGGTGTATGTAGAGTAGACATACCACCAGATACGATGAGCGTAACATTTTCCAATATTGCTGTCAGATGTGTTAGAAAAAAAGAAATAGAAGAATCTCTTAGGCTAAGAAAGATCGCAAAGGTTGACCCTTTCCAGAGTAAGTATCACTGGGAAAATTATTTTAGATTACTTTATTCAGGAATTAGCAATGATAATAGGTTAGGAGTTAACAGACTCTTTTAAAAACAAGCTTTAATTATTTAGGTGTACTAAACCGAAAATAATAGCCATACTGAATTTATGAAACGTCACCTAGCCTACTGTATTTCATTCGTGAAGACCTTTCATTTGATACCCATATCAAGGAGGTTGTTGAGAGATAAATATTCCGCCATCGAATTACACCACTCTCTAGTCACCATTAATGCCCGTCGCGGGATTACCCAGGGAGTAGCTGTTCTCGCTCGCTAGTGTAAGCAGGGCTACAGGGCTAACCTGCTTGAGTTTGGGCTAGTGTCCAAGGAAGATAAATATAATTATAGGTCAGCCTATAGAGCGCCCAGATATCGCTAAAGGTTTTTCTTTCAAGTGGGAATTATAGATAAAAGATAGCATACATAAAAAAATCCTAAATTAATTAATTCAATTACATGGTAAGAACGAAACCATATTGTAGGCAGGAAAATACAATGTGATTGTTTCAACGCGACATTACTGACATGTCAGCAGAATAACGATAACGGGCAAAGACCGTGATACTTTAAGTTATGAACGTGGACTGGATTTTGAAACCCGGGATCATCAAATAACCCAACTAACAAAAATGTTCTATAATTTTTTAATAATAGTGCAAATTTGTTGTGTTACTGTTATATTACTGCTCTTCGAAAGCAGTTTTGTTCTATTAAGACTGCCAAGGTGAGTATTTAGCTTCTCGCAGCAAAATGCTTCTTTAAACTTATTGTTAGAATGTTCTTAGAGCAGAATTATAAAACGTTTTAGAGATTTCGTTTTTCATTGTTTTGTAAACGTCTATACAACAATCGTTATAGAATATATTAGCTTACAGAACAAAATTGTTCTATAATGGCTTTATAACAACGATCTTCCAAACATATCTGTCAACTTGCAAACATTTATAGAGCTATTCTTCAAGTGATTACGTGAGCAATTATAAAATAGTTTTGTAAACATTTTCTATGATACAATATAGCTGCAAATTGCATAGTCTACTTGAACGCAGGTGTTAAAAAACTGTTTTATTGTTGGATGGAACGCGACTGTAATAGAACACTTACAAAACAATTATAGTACAAAATTATTCCTTTGCATAAAAGTGCGTTCGCTGGGATCTTTATAAAACATATTATAGCTTTTGTAAGAAGCACCGTTATATACTTTTTATCTCGTGGCAAGTTGTGTATTCAGTAGCGTGTAATTTCTAAACATGTCCAATTTGCAATCAATAAATAAATGGACCCAGGTAAAGAGAAGCGGTGCTTTTCGAAGGAGAGTCAATAAATATAAAAATATTTTAGAAAGTAGCAAATTTGTTAATAAACATGTTAGTAGTATTTTACATAGTAAGCAGCACAACAAACAGCAATTTGGGTTTGAGGTTAAGTCACATATTGCTACTACATTTATGTTGCATAAATATCGCAGCTAACGCGAGTTTAGCACTATACTGATGTGTAAGTGTTGCCGAAAATGCTTTTATAGAACAATTAAATACACCATATGTGTTATAGAGCTACGCGCAGGTCTTTCTCAGTGCAGCAATGGGAAACATATTATTTTAAAGCTCTATAAGTGTTGTTTGTGTAACAATCTGCTTACTGCGCCATCTGAAGCCACACTGTCAATATGATCATCAGTTTGCCCAAATATTAGGGCACAGGACCGTACTTAGCCATAAATAGTTGTTAATGGTTAGTTACCCATGATCATGATACAACAAGTAAAGATATTACATACACATCAAATTACATATTACATCCTTACACACGCACGTGCATGCATTAAGATCCGAAATTATTTTCTGACTTAAAATTAATTAAAGTGAAGAAATTGGCTTTGTTATTATTAACTGCAGGGGATTAAAGCATACATAGAGACTTGGCAAATATCGGTGGCGATAGTCTACTTTTACTGTAAAAGCCAAACTTTAAAATTGACAGTAAAAGTCAATGCCAAGTCTACTTTATTTTTGTTTAAATACGTCTCTGTTCATATTACAGGTTTTAATATATCGTCTGTTTTGTAGCAGTGTCTTAAGAGATAAAATAGTTCTGTAATGGTTGCAGTCGTGATAAAAGTGATTTATAAAGCAGACGCCATGTTTTTATGCAATTCCTGTATTTGTTTGGTAGCCATCTTAAACGAAAAAAAAATCAATTAATAAATATAGAAATATTTGTGACCTGACATTGTTCACAATATATTATGAATAGAAAACATGCGAAATGTGTAACAGAATGGGTTTAGGTCAAAAAAAATGAAAAAAACTCTGGACGCAGCAAGTGCGTTATGGTAGTGAATTTTCATAAAAATGTTTTTAATTGCAAATATGTGTGTTTCCTTTTTAAGAAAGCAGGCATCAATTTTGGTTACCAGTATAACCTATATAGTAAAAACAATGTGCCATGTTTCATAAAAATAACTTTATTGTGTGAAAATGTACAAAAATTTCCAAAAGTAAACTTAAAGTGTTCCCGGAAAAACTCGTTTCTTGGTCAACCTTATAGGTTAATAGCAAATTGAGCTATTCAAATTTGAAGCATTTAATGAAAATTCGCTACCATAACGCACTTGCTGCGTCCCGAATTTCTTTTCTTACAAACATGCATCGCTGAAAAATTCAAAAATGCAATAACATAAGGCGTGTTTGATTAAAAAAAAAAAGAAAATTTGTATCACCAACGACTTATGGGCCATCCTGTGATTGTAGAAATATTTTTTTAAGATGTAGCTCAAGACACCCTATAATTAATATATACAAATTTTCTTCATATCTTGTATAATAACGGATATATTGAGCTTTATTGATTTTTTACGAAAATTCGACAAAAGTTATATACTATTAAACGATAAACTCTAAAGCTAAGGCTACTGCCAAGCATCAGAGAAAGGGTCTATTTGAAATGAATTTTCTGGAAACATTTTAGTAAAATGAAGGACAATGACGGTTGAAACTAAGACTTCAGAGTTTGTAAAAGATCCTTCTTGAGACATTTGATTTCCATATCCCGTATTAGATTCAAGTTCTTTGCCTAAATGTTGCCGATTTTGACGTTTTAAATCGCAACTTTGACGTTTTGAGGAAAACCCCAATTTATTTTTCTTTAAATGCCTATAACTTTTTTGTCTTTTGACCTACATAGATATTTGGTAGGTGGCTTACCTATAAGGATATTAAATAGCGTACCAAATTTGGTTGCCCTTACTTTGTTAATTCCAGAGATATAAATTTTTTTCGAAAGAAAACACAAAATTTTCCGGGAAAACCTAGGCAGATTTTCCTGGCTAACGAACTTATCCAAGCCATTTGCAAAAGGAATTTTTCCACCAAATTTAGTCAAAATCGGCCTATTATTTTTTGAGTTATCGGTGTGATACATATATATATATATATATATATATATATATATATATATATATATATATATATATATATATATATATATATATATATATATATATATATATATATATATATATATATATATATATATATATATATATATAAACATATAAAAATTGAAACGGACCCCGGATATGTGTTCTAGGGGGCCTAGTTCGCGGTCATTTGAAGAAGTTTTTTCAAAATTCAAAAGTCGGGATCTCCTCATTAGTGAATTTTTTTTAAGAAAATTCACTAAAAACGAAAAATTTAATTTCGAGTTGATTTTTACAAATTAAAGAAATATTCATTATTTCAAAGGCCCTTCAAAATTTATCATATATGTGGCATATTTTACACAGAAAATTTTTCTTCGCAGGTGAAATCCATCTTGCTGGTAGCCAAAAGGTGACTTTTTGAGTTTAATTTTCACACCGTACTAACATTATTTCTTACGCCATCATATTTTAGTACTTATATTACTTTCATAATATCAGAGAACAGTTTTAGGATAAAATAGTTCTAACAAAAACATTTAAAAGACATTTTACTCTTATAAGTATTGCAGTATGCAACAAGAAGTTGCAAAGTAAACTATAAAAGAATTCTAATAAAACATGTTTTATAGTAACTCTATTAAGGCTCTATAACTGGCACCATGGTAAATGATTTTTAGTTTTATAATTGTTCCTTATAAAACTGTTGTATAAGTATCGTATATCATATTCTTTTACAGCTCTGTAAACATTTCTAAAACTATTCTATAACACCTTACACAACCCTTATAAAATAAACTAAAGAACTAGAGTGTTGTATAAACCTGCGCCCATTTTGGGTTTATAAGCGTTGTATAAACGTTACCAAAACGTTTATAGGAACAGTCATGTTTTATAAAAACTGTTGTATAAACGTTCTTACGACTACAATAAAACATCAAATTGCTAGTTGGGAACACACGTCCAAGTTGAGTACAAGAATACTTAAAATAATTCAATGACCGAGAGAATGCTGACAAGGAGGCCACAGTTCAAATGTTGATGAAGTAAAAAGAGTTTTCTTGGGGAGAGAAAATACAGAGCAGGGACAGTGGAGCTCAAGGCGCGGGACTTAACGGAACAAGGCCAATAGGGCTAGGTTATACGCGGTGTGCAGTTATATCTAAGAAGTAAAATACGTAATCGTTAGTGTCCGATAAATATCTCAACCTAGAGAGAGAAAAAGAGGGCCAAAGGGTGAGTGCTAGTTATAATTTTATTTTCTGTCAATACTAATAGAAGGACTTACATTGGTGGTTGTATTCGGAGGTTAATAACGTAAGCCCATTAAAATCTAACTAAGTCAGAAATTATCAATTGGGTTCATATTATTTTAACTAATAGTACAGGGGAGTAATTTTAGGTCCAAAGGACTATTGTAGTAGCCGTCAAATGATATAAGAAGAGTAGTCGGGAAGTCTAGGGAATTTAAAGCACAATATTTAAGGGGTTAATAAATTAATTAGATATTGGCTAATATTTTGGCTAATGTTTTATCAATTCTAATTTAGATATATAATACATGGTGGTTGAATTCGGAGGACATTAGAATGAGCACGATAAAAACTAAACTAGGTCAGAAATTATCAGTTAGGTTCATATTATTTAAACTAGCTGTAAGGGGGAGTAAATTTAAATCCAAAGGACTACTGTAGTAGTAGCTAAAGTATATAAGACTAGTAGTTGGAGGTCTAGGGAATTTAAACACAATATTTAAGGGGGTAAATAAATTAATTAAATATTGGCTAACATTTTATCAGTTCTAAGTTCTTTTTGGTGTTGCTCGTAATTTTTTAAGATAACCAGGCGCTTGCAAATTATTGAAGGAGTACATAAAAACGTTGTTCTTTAAGGCGCCCTTTTGAACTGGTGGAATTTTCGCCTCCTTCCGAGGGGCACAATAGAGTAAAATCATAGTATTAAATGCTGTATTTTTAAGGTCTCCGTTCTTTTAATATAAAAAATCGGTTGTGTTAAATTCATTTAATTTAAAGTAAAGTAGTTTTATAAACAAACGATTGAATTTTATTTTCTATATAACATCCCCATGTTCTACAGTATTCATTCCAATAATCCTTTTAGGTCAGTTAAGGCTGATTAAACCTAATATATTTAAATAGGGCGAAAGCGTGCCTATTACACTAGTTTTCTTACTACAGCCCTCTTCTTGCAATACTTTGTGTACGTCATGGAAGCCTAGAACCGTCACTACAGAGGTAGCGCTTTGCGCTATTCTCCATTACATTACATATTATGGCAATACCTGCCTTAAGAGGAACTGGTTGGAGCGCAGGTATGGCATATTCAGAAGTCAGAAGGAGGACTAAACCGGTCTGTATCCCCTGATTCACATCTTACAACAAGTCCCAGCAGGACTGAAGTGATGGTGGCTAGTGAGTTATGCAATTCAATGCCCGTCACGGTATTAGCCAGGGGAGTAGTTGCTCTCGATTGCTAGTTTTCTTCACACAGCTTCCTTCTTGTACTTTTGTTACGTGGAAGCTGTTGTAGAATCGTCACAACACCGGAGATAGCGCTTTGCCTATTCTCCATTGCGTATATGTATATATATATATATATATATATATATATATATATATATATATATATATATATATATATATATATATATATATATATATATATATATATATATATATATATATATATATATATATATATATATATATATATATATATATATATATATATATATATATATATATATATATATATATATATATATATAGGTCCGGCAAGTTGAGAGGATCACATAATTATCTTCACTGCCGCTCTACGTAGAAATGTAAAATTTGGTATCCAGTGTTCCGCATAACCGGAAATTAGTTTCATGTATACAGAGTGATCAGTTTCCCTGTGCCACACCAAACTTGTATTTTTTTAAATGGGACACGCTATGTTTTATTTTATTTTTTGGTAAAGCACTTCATGGTGAGTAAAATGATGCCCAACAATAGGTGCCTGGGATTAACGGTTTCAACACGACAGTGCTGCCATGTCGTCGCAAAACCTGTCAATATCTGGTAATACCATGACTCTTGACTTAATGTAGCATAATAAAATATTGTTATATAGTTTGCGGAAATATCCACTTATACAGGGTGTTGCATTTCACAAAGCTTAATTTTTCTCGAAAATTTCAAATGGAACACCCTGTATATGACTACAGGTTCAGATAGCGGGTTTAGTATGCTTTCTCACAATACTATATTTGCTGGGGTTCAATTGACTGGATCAACACAAACTGATGGATCATTTGTAAACGTCTGGGCTTTCTTCTTTCTAAAGGTGAATTATAATTTGTACAGGCTTTTAATAAAAATCATAGACATGGCATTTTTTTGTTGTTGTAAATTGTTACATCGTTTTTAGTTAATTGTATGGTGAAATTTATGTTTAGCTTAATTTATAAACAACAAAAATTAAATAATAATAATATTACCACATTTATTTTATACATAAACGAAAATTTTCAAATAATTGAAATAATCAACTAGTTAGCAAAATAACAGTTTTAATAACAAGTCTAATCTTCGTATGATTTGCCTAAGGGTAGCAGCATAGATTTACATACTCAGAATAAGTACACTTGGAGAACCCAAATCACCACAACACATTTTAAAAGACCTTCTCAGAATGTTTCATCCTCTGATGACGCTAACTTGGTTAGTGAAACGATCGTCAGGTCTCTTAAAATGTGTTGTGGTGATTTGGGTTCTCCAAGTGTACTTATCAGTGCTCATCACAGGTTCCAATCTTCACTTAGTTATACTCAGAATAATTCTGATTTAAAATAATTATCACTGAAACGCTCAAGTTGTTGCCTAGCAATAAACTACTGAACTTTTATTAAAAATAATAAAGATATTTCACTAGTTTAACAACAAAATAGTGTAACTACATGTATTGGATTATTTTTGCCAATACAGTAATTAATCGATGTCTGCATTCAGTATGGATTATTCAGTTCAGGAGAGAAAGGATATGTTGGAGACTTATATTGAATGCCAAAAATTAGCGACTCTTGCATCGCGAAGATACAGGTACATTTTTTTGTTCATTTACACTGAGTTTTCATCTAATTGTTACAATAATTATTTAGGGATCGGTACCCAGAGCGCCGACACCCGGATTATTGATCATTTCTGCGTATTTACAATACATTTTCACAATTCGGAAGTGTAATAGGAAATCAGCCAATAACCCACGTAAAGTCAATTACCAATGAAGAAATTTCGTAAAATACTTTACTTCATTTGCAAGAAAACCCAGGTTTATCAGCTGCACAACTAGCTTCAGTAACCGATATTTCAAACAGAAGTGTTTGCAGAATAATGAAAATGTATAATTATAAGCCTTAGGTACCGGTGTCATTTTGTCCAAGGCGTCAGAGATGGCGACTATGTGAGCCGCTTAGAGTTTTCGTATTGGGTGAATGAAACTTTAAATATAGATCATAAAACTTTAAGCCATATCCTTTGGACGTATGAGTCAAAGTTCACAAATAATAGTGTGTTGAATTAGCATAACAGTGTAAGATGGGCAACGAAAAATATACACTGGGTTTTTTCGAGGAACCACCAAACTAAATATAAAACCCACGTATTGTGTGGGCTATTAGATAATAGATTGATGGGGCCCGTATTCTTTGAAGAAAATTTAAACGGGACGACTTACCTCAATCATCTAAACACCTAACTGGAAGATTGGTTGGATGATGTTCCACTGAATGTCCAACCTAGGATTATTTTTTAGCACAATGGATGTCCAGATCACAACAGCAGGATAGTTGTGGACTATTTGGACCAAGTTTTTTGCCCTAATTATATAGGTATAAATGCCCAAATACGATGACCTGCAATGTCCCCAGATTTGACTCCCATGGACTATTTTTTTGGGGGCTACATCAAGGACCAAGTCTATTCAGATTTTGGCATAAATCCTGTAGTTAGCGTTCACAATCTACAACAACGGATACTAGATGCATGTCGGAATGTTGATCGGGAGATGATCCATGCTGCTACGCATAGACAAATTATGGAAAGATGTTCGAGAATCTGATTTGAGATTTGTTATTAAAACTGTTATTTTAATACATTCGTGATTCTTTCGTTTATGTATTAAATTAATGTGGTACTATTATTTTTATTTAATGTTTGTTTATAAATTAAGTTAAAAATAAATTTCACCATACAATTATCTAAAAACGATGTAACAATTTACAGAAAATAATGCCATGTCTATGATTTTCAATAAAAGCCTGTACAAATTATAATTCACCTTTAGAAAGAAGAAAGCCCAGACGTTTACAAATGATCCATCAGTTTGTGTTGATCCAGTCAATTGAACCCCAGCAAATATAGTATTGTCAGAAAGCTTACTAAACCCGCTATCTGATGCCGTAGTCATATACAGGCTGTTCCATTTGAAATTTTTGAGAAAAATTGAGCTTTGTAAAATGTAACACCCTGTATAAGTGGATATTTCCGCAAACTATATAACAATATTTTATTATTCTACATTAAGTCAAGAGTCGTGGTAATACCAGATCTTGACAGGTTTTTCGATGACATGGCAGCACTGTCGTGTTGAATCGGAATAAAATTTCGGACAAACAATTGAATAACTTCCAAACCGTTGATCCCAGGCACCTGTTGTTGGGCATCATTTTACTCAACATGAAGTGCTTTATCAAAAAATAAAATAAAATATAGGGTGTCCAATTTAAAAAAATACAAGTTTGGTGTGGCACAGGGAAACTGATCACATGAAATCATGAAACTAATTTCCGGTTATGCGAAACTCTGGTATATCCATGGATACCAAATTTGACATTTATACGTAGAGCAGTTGTGAAGATAATTATGTGATCCTCTAAACTTGCCGGACCCTATATATATATATATATATATATATATATATATATATATATATATATATATATATATATATATATATATGTGATCCTCTAAACTTGCCGGACCCTATATATATATATATATATATATATATATATATATATATATATATATATATATATATATTGTCACATCCGTCTCTATGAGAATTAAGTTTATGAACTACTTCCATGGTCACAAGCAGCTTGTTAAGTGTGTTAGTAACAGGGAACACTCTGTAATTATATTTTCTAGAGGGAATCAGTCAGTAGTGAGTAAGTGTGCGTGTATAATAAGCGATCATAGAAGATATAGAGTGAAATATAGTTCTATGGACATTTAGTATCAGAGAGAAATATTTTAGTTGATGGTGGTGTTGAAAAATAGTTGGTTGTAATAAATTAGTAGTTTGTAAAGGTGTGTTACGTTAGTCGACAAATTCGTATCCTCAAAGAACGTAACAACTGGTGAGGAGTGTGATTTGCAAGCTGCTAAAGAAGATATTTTCCAGAATATTCGTTGAGCAACGTGTAAATTTCTGATAGATCGGTGTCAGAAGTAATCTATTACTGGTTGTATTTTTGGAACAGAACAAACTGACCAAGACACGTAGTGCAACAGTCAATATGGACACCCAGCTATTGAAATTAATTAAAGAAATGAAAGTGAAAGCAAAGAAAAGAGCTGAAGAATCAAAAGAAGAAATCTGGCTACATCCAGCCAAGTTACTTTAGATGTGTTTTGATTATCATTGGTATGGCACACTCACGAGTTCTAATGAAAGCGAAACCGGTATATGTTTCTAATGGTGGTCAGAATGCCTCTAGCCTAATATATTTAACAACATTCATTGAATGAGAGATGTAATACGTGGTTTTTCTGTTTCAGCTGGATTCGACCAGAATAAACCAACTCCAATAGATGTAAATGCTGTGAGGTTATGTTTTCAAGTGATAGTTCAAACAGACAATAAAAACATACCGTTAATTCCTGTAGTTAGCGATCCCATCTACAATAAGAGAGGACACAATGATTTAATAATATCTAAACTTTCAGACTGCATGAGTGAAGTCGATGGTGGCAAGAAAGACGTAATCCTTTTGTGTGGAAGGGTAACTATCAGTAAATTAAATAACAAAATATGCAACAATTCATTCTATCTGCAAACAATCGAGCAAGATAACCTTTTAAATATTTCTAGAAAAAAACAGGAGGATGGTCCTCAAGGTCTCCTGAATGCCCCCCTCCCCACCACCTCTCACGTGACCTGAATCCCATTGATGATTTTTTTATTGGAATGGCTAAACTAAAGGTTTTTCCATGAAGATAAATAGTAGAAATAAACTTATTACCGGCATAATCGAATGCTGCCAAAAAAAAAACGAGAAATCAAGTAGTTCTGATTCGCCGGACCATAAAGAATATGCATAAACGGGCCGAAAAATGTATTGAGGTTGCTGGTGGTCATTTAAAAAATATCTGCTGATTTCATTATTTCATCTATTAGTGAATTTTCGCAGAAAAAATTAACTAATGGGGAAATCCCGACTTTTGAATTTTGAAATTTTTTTTGCAAATTAGCGCGAACCAGCACCCCTAGAACCCACATCTGGAGTCAGTTTCAATTTTTATATGTTTATATATATATATATATATATATATATATATATATATATATATATATATATATATATATATATATATATATATATATATATATATATATATATGTATGTATGTATGTATCACACCGATAACTCAAAAAATAATGTACCGATCTTGATAAGATTTGGCATGTACCTTCCTTTTGTAAATGGCTTGGATAAGTTCGTTAGTCAGGAAAATCGGACGAGGTTTTCCGGAAAAATTTTGAGTTTTCTTTCGAAAAAAAATTTTATTTTCAAAAATAAAAACTATGATAACCTAATTTGGTAGATAGGTTAATGATATAAAAATTAAACTACACACCAAAATTTAGATTTCTATGTTACAAGAAAAAAAGTTTTAATCAAATATTTTGTGCCAGATCATTTCTATGAAAATTCACTACCATAACGCACTTGCTGCGTCCAGGCTTTTTATGATGCTAGTTACACAGTTCATCCATTCCACAGTAATGCATGCTTCAGCGTAGAGATGTAACGATGTCTTATACTGTCTTATTATTTAACTAGTTTTCGTTACATTTTATAATTGTTATCATACATATCTTATAACCAAGTCCTTTTTAATGAATTTTCTTTTAAAAAAATCACCAATGAGGAGATCGTGACTTTTGAATTTTGAAAAAATTTCCTCAAATGGGCGCTGACTATGCCTCATAGGACCCATATCGAGTGTCAGTTTCAATTTATATATATATATATATATATATATATATATATATATATATATATATATATATATATATATATATATATATATATATATATATATATATATATATATAATAATAATAATAATAATCGTGTTTTTTTCCTTTCCAATACATGTACATTTTATATAAATGAGATAAAGTAATATTAATTACGTACACACAAAGCAAACACTAAATAACTCACAGAAGTGCCAGGGCACTTTTGCGTGAGATTTTTTTTTGCAAAGATACGTCCCTACAATAGAAATAGTCACAGATGAGGAGAGATAAAACACAGACAGCATACCTTTTTACTTTTTTTCCTTAGTCTGTTAAATATCAATAGTAAATCATTCGCTCCATAAGGAATCAGTGCAATTTAGCGCTATCATAATCTTTTTATAGATAAGCGTGTTTTAGGTTACACATGCATTGACACACACAAACATACAGACACAACCATAGACACATACATACAGCACAGCACACAAACCACCTCCACGAACGGGAAATCCACACAATTACATCCCATCTTTCTCACCCAGGTACACCTTCAAATAATCACACTCCACCATTATCCCAATTTCTTGAGTAAGAATATTTCGCCTCCTATTTTTCACAATTCCCCTGTTAGTTCCTGACGATCACAGCGTCATTTATTTCCTTTCTTGGTTTACTAAATATCCATATTTTAACTTTGTTTTATAAGAATACATGCTTGGGGCTGATTTGACGTCATTAGGTAGTTTATCGTGTACCACAGAGATCATTTGTATGCAAGATCTTTCACCCACTGCTTTATGTTTTCTCTGTCTGTGGCTTACAGTGCGGCGATACCGTGTGCCGTAATCGTACTGCCTAAATTGGATTGTATTCTTTCGCCTATATAGTTCGACACAAAGTGCATAAAAGTAAAGCTGTCTCATGTCCAGTACACCAGATTCCATAAGCAGATGGTTTGATGGATAAGCACGATGTTTATTGTAAATAATCTTTAAAACCCATTTTTGAATTACTTCCAACGAGTGCAAGTAATAGCTAGCAGCACCGCCCCACGCAAGAATATCGCAATAAAGTTGCGATTGCACGAGTGAGCAACATAATATCTTCAACTGCCTTGCACTCAGGAAATTTCTTAGACACTTAAATCTGAATAGTAAAGTAATTTCTTGGTCAGGTTATCCATATGTTCGTCCCATCTCAAATGTTGGTCAACCACAACACCCAGATAAGTCAATTTATTTGCTTGTTGGGTTGTAATATCACAATCATCGCTCTTTACTGTTTGATGGCTTTTGGGTTGTTATACATACTGAAGGCAACGTATTTTGTTTTGTCTACATTTACTGTTAACAAGTTGTAATCAAGCCAGCGTTTTATATTGCTGAAATCTGTCTGTGCCTTTATTTTAAGGGTGTCCCAAGTATCTGCCTCATAAAAAACAGCTGTATCATCAGCAAAGTTAACTATTTCGCCTTTGCATGTTTTCGTGAGCAGACCGTTCATATAAATGGTGAACAATAATGGACCCAACACTGTTCCCTGTGGCACACCATATACCGTAAGTATCCCACTTTCACTTAACACTCCATTTATATCAACATTTTGCTGTCGTTCTGTTAGGTAGCTCTTCATAATTTTTCTAATTTTTCAAGCAATATGTCATGGCTCACGGTATCAAAAGCCTTTGCCACGTCGATGAAGATACATAATGCGGGTTTGCTATCATCCAGTGCGTTGTAGATCTTAACTGTCAAGTCCGTGATTGCATCGCTCGTAGACTTGCCCTCTCTAAAACTGTCTTTCCGAAATCAGTTGATATCTGTCAAGGAACCCAATAAGTCTAATCTTCAATATTTTCTCAAATATTTTTGGTAAACAAGATATCAGTGTTATGCGTCCGTAGTTCACCATTTCTTTTTTATCATCTGATTTATATATATATATATGTTTAATCACTCGTATTTTTAATGACTTTGGAAATTTTACGTTTTTCATACACCTGTTGAATAGATGTGCCAATGGTAAACATACTATATCATCGATCTCTTTTAACAATTCTGCAGTGATGCCATTGTAGCCTGGACACTTTTTACTCTTCAGTTGCCCAATACACTTTCTTACCTCGTCTTCACTTGTGGGTTGAAGATGGTATGTTCGCAAGTCTCTTCTATACCCCAACTTAGAATGTCGGGTTAAAAACTAAAAAGGTACGAAAGATGCTCTCTTCTCTTAATACCAGCAAAGCCTCTGGCCTTGACGAGATCTCAGCAATTGTTCTCAAAAAATGTGCACCAGAACTTGCTCCTGTCCTGACTCGTCTGTTTCAGACATCTTACAATACAGGCATATTTCCTAGTAACAAAGTGCTCGAGTACAATCCGTCCCCAAGAAAGGATCCAAAGCGCTTTCTAGCAACTACATGCATATTTATCTCCTTTCAGTCGTCTCTGAAGTGATGGAAAAGTATATAAACACCGAATTACTAAAATTTCTTGAAAAACACAGTCTAATCCACGACAGGCAGTATGGATTCCGTCAGTCTATGGAACTAACGGTGAATCACAGATTGTCGCTCTAGACATATCCAAAGCATTCGACCAGGTCTGGCACGCAGTGCTGCTTAATAAACTTCCGGTCTATGGCCTACCACCAAAACTCTGTACCTGGACAGCAAATTTCCTCTCCAACCGGAGCATTTCTGTTGTCGTGGATGGCCGTTCCTCTAAACTGTATCCAATTAATGCAGGAGTCCCTCAAGGTTCAGATTTAGCCCCTACTTTGTTTCTTCTCCACATCAATGACCTCCTCTCTAGCACATCCAACCCAGTTCACAGTTACGCGGACGACAGCACCCTCCACTCAAATATACAATATTCTAAGCCTGTCTCTTTAGCCCAATTAGATGCGGATCGCAACTCATGGAGGGTTCTGTCTCCGTGGATCTCCAAAAAATATTAGACTGGGAAAGTAGAAATCTTGTACAATTCAACCCCACCAAATCTCAGTCTTGCTTTCTATCTCATAAGAGATACACCAGCCCTAGACCCATCACAATGAACAACCAAGTTATTCAAAGTAATGAGTCCTTCTCACTTGTTGGCATTTCTGTGGATCTAAATCTCAATTGGCACCAACATGTCACATCAATTGCAGAAGCGGCTGCTAAGAAATTAGGTTTCCTTTTCCGGGCTCGCAAATGCTTTTCACCAGCTAATCTCTATACCTTATATACTTTAAATGCTTTTCACCAGCTAATCTCTATACCTTATATACTTTACAAATAAGGTCAAACCTCGAATACTGCCCCCACATCTAGGGTGCTGCTGCCGCTTCTACACTCGCTATCCTGGACTCCATTCAGAAGAGAGCTATACGTCTCATCGGTGAGCCTACCCTCACCCAAAGTCTGCCATACATTGCCCACCGACGTCTCTCTCTTTTATAGATATCTGGACGGGCACTGCTCAGAGGAGCTTTCTTCCATAGTTCCTCCACCTGCTGCCCCCAACAGATCTACCAAGGGAACAGAACAGAGCGAATGCACCCTTTTACTGTCCATGTCAGCAGACATAGAACATCTTGTTTTGTCCGCTCTTTTATCCCGAGGACGTCCAAGTTGTGGATTTTCTTGCCGGTACATGTTTTTCCTTCTCCTCCGAACCTCCAAACCTTCAAGTCCAGAATTAACAAGTTGCCTCTTTCCTCCTTGTCGACACCCACGGTACGATAGTATTTAGGCTGTAAGCCCTCGTGGTGTATTGTTGAAATATAAAAAATAAAATAAAAATCTGGTGTTCTGCGCTGAAATTAATTACGGGTTGAATGTGTGCAGGTGGAGTATCGGTGACAAAAATTACGAAACATTTTTTTGCTAAAACGCCGTAAAAAGTCTCAAAACATAGAAAACTTGATTCTGGAACAAAAATGTTTTGTCTGTTGGTCGGTCGATCTGTCGGCCTGCGCGTCTGTCTGTTAGTAGGAGCAATAACTTTTGAACGAATTGAGACGTCATCTTCAAATTTGGTATCTAGTTAGCACCCGACAAAGTAACACTTCGAGTTGTTTCTGGGCAAGATCGGGGGATTGGGGATAAATGAGGGGTAGTTTGGTGAAAATTGACATTTTTTATTAAAACTCGAATAATATAACGTTGCAGAAGTCTATGGGTACAGGAATACGAATATTTGCTTCGTGGTCAAGTTATGGACCCCAAATTCATTTCCTAAGGATGTTATTCTGAGGAGAGTACATAGATTATCACAGCTATGTGGAAGTTATGATTTAATTTGCAACACTATTCGTTTTTCTAGCGTATGATTTATATGACATGTGATATTCATACCCTTTGTTTCGGGTCATTCCCGAAATATATGTACTAAATATATAAATAAATTTAAATAAATAAATGAATGCATAAATAAATAAATAAATAAATTAAATAAATAAATAAATAAATAAATAAATATTGGGTTTTTTAAATATTTGAAAATGTTAATGAAAATTCGCTACCATAACACATCGCTCTTGCGATTAGATTTTTAGTGAATTTTCTTAAAAAAAATTCACTAATGAGGAGATCCCGACTTTTGAATTTTGAAAAAATTTCTTCAAATGAGCGCTAATTAGGCCCCCTAGAACCCATATCCGGGGTCAGTTTCAATTTTTATATGTTTATATATATATATATATATATATATATATATATATATATATATATATATATATATATATATATATATATATATATATATATATATGTATCACACCGATAACTCAAAAAATAATGGGCCGATTTTGACTAAATTTGGTGAATACCTTCCTTTTGCAAATGGCTTGAATAAGTTCGTTAGTCAGAAAAATCGGTCCAGGTTTTCCCGGAAAATTTTGGGTTTTCTTTCAAAAAAAAATTATCTCCGGAATTAACAAAGTAAGGGCAACCAAATTTGGTACGCTGGTTTATATCGTTATAGGTGAGCTACCTACCAAAATTTAGCTATGTAGGTCAAAAGACAAAAAAGTTATGGGCATTTAAAGAAAATAAATTGGGGTTTTCCTCAAAACGTCAAAGTGACAATTTAAAATGTCAAAATTCGCAACATTTAGGCAAAGAACTTGAATCTTATACGGGCTAGGGAAAGAAAATGTCTCAAGAAGAATGTTTTACAAACCCTGAAGTCTTAGTTTCAACCGTCATTGTCCTTCATTTTACTAAAATATTCCCAGATAATTAATTTAAAATAGACCCTTTCTCTGATGCTTAGCAGTAGCCTTAGCTATAGAGTTTATCGTTTAATGTTTATAATTTTTGTCAAATTTTCGTAAAAAAACATTAAAGCTTAATATATCCGTTATTATATAAGATATGAAAAAAATATTGTATACATTAATTATAGGGTGTTGAGCTACATCTTAAAAAATTATTTCTACAATCACAGGGTGGCCCATAAGTCGTTGGTGATACAAATAATTTTTTTTTTAGTTGAAAACGCCTTATGGTTTTGCATTTTTCATCGAAATATAAGGCATGTTTGTAAGAAAAGAAATTCTGGAGGCAGCAAGTGCGTTATGGTAGCGAATTTCGATCAAATGTTTCATATTTGAACAGATCAATTTGCTATTAACCTATAAGGTTGACCAAGAAATGTGTTTTTTCGGGAACACTTTAAGTTTACTTTTGGAAATTTTTGTACATTTTCACACAATAAAGTTATTTTGATGAAACATGGCACATTGTTTTTACTATATAGTTATACTGGTAATCAAATTTGATCCCTGCTTTGTGAAAAAAAAACACATATTTGCTATTAAAAACATTTTTATGAAAATTCACTACCATAACGCACTTGCTGCGTCCAGAGTTTTTATTCTTTACAATGGCAAACAGTTTTTGACATCAAGCAATGGCATATTAGTTAGTTTTGCTATTTAATTAGTTTTGCTATTTACTTATCAGAACTTGTATAAAAGATGCTAGGGAGAGATAAATAAACAAATAGATTGGCTTCTTTATAGGTGGCGACAGATGATATACAGATACGTTTTTTCGAGCAAAAAGAAAACGAAATAGTATGGGAATATTTATATGACGTACCTCCTGCACAGGTCCATAGAAAAGTGGCCATAATCTTTAGAGCTCCGCCATATCACAAACTGGATGTCACGGAACCTGTAGATATCAGCATCCAGTTAAGAAGACCCTCAGATGGAGAAGTTAGTGACCCAGTACCCTTCCAATTGCTACCAACTGTTTTTAGTAAGTATGTGAAATAACATAAAAATAAAAAACGAGGACTCATTGAAAAATACTTAGCGTATGAGAAAAAAAAGCAATAATTTTCAACACGAACTTTTATTCATTCAACATAATCTCCTCGAAGACTTAGACATTTGCCTAACGTTCATAAAGCAATTCTAAACCCTTCAAAAATCTTTTATCTTTGGCTTCAAACCACTCCTCAAAGGCACATATCACTTCGTTGTTTGTGGAAAACCGTTTAGTTCCAAATGTTTTTTGAGGTTTAGGAATAAGTAATAGTCTGATGGTGCGAAATCCGGAGAATATGTAGGTGGTCTAGCTTTATCTTTGTCTTTAAACCATGCCTCAACGGTACATATCACTTCGTTGTGTGTCGAAACCCGTTTCTTTCTAACTGTTTACGAAATTCGGAGAATTTGTAGATGGTCAACTAATTAAAAACCATTTTTATCAATTGTTTTGCGGTGAAATCAACTACTTGTGAGTAGGGACGTTGTCTTGTTAAAAGAGCACACCTCTGTCCAGTTTTCTGTGGAGTTTGTACGGCTGAAAAAAATAATTAAAAGGTGCAAGCAAGATTATTTCAAGTTTTTAATATACAAATTAAATGTTATTGACTTATACTTTTGTTATTAAGATGCTAATAATGATAAGCACAATGTATATAGCAAATTTGTGGTTACAGAGTGTTTAAATGATCACAGATCACAGTTATTAAAGAATTCACTTACATACCTCAAAAATAGTATTTGATCAAACGCCCTCAGATTTATCGGACCCTGGTCAAGTATTGGTACATTTTAAAGATATTTTCGGCAAAGCTATCCCAAATGAAAGATATTTTAAGAAAGGATTTTAACAGAAGAGTAACTTTTTGCAATTGGTACCAGGGTAAATGTCAAGATCATTTGAACTTTGAAAATAACATTGTATGGACAGACGAAACTTATGTTACAAATTGCGAATTCACTTACATACCTCAAAAATAGTATTTGATTAAACGCCCTCAGATTTATCGGACTCTGGTCAAGTATTGGTACATTTTAAAGATATTTTCGGCAAAGCTATCCCAAATGAAGGATATTTTAAGAAAGGATTTTAACAGAAGAGTAACTTTTTGCAATTGGTACCAGGGTAAATGTCAAGATCATTTGAACTTTGAAAATAACATTGTATGGACAGACGAAACTTATGTTACAAATTGCGGAATATTCAACAAGCATAATTGTCATTATTGGGCTACCGAAAACCCTGTTGCGGGAACAGCGTAGATTGCAAGTTCGATTTGGCTTTAATGTTTGGTGTGGAATATGGTGAGATATATTTCGGCATGTCCCTGTGGACATTCCGAAGAATCTGTGTAAATAACTGGGCAACACACCATAGTAAAATGTTGTCCTCTTTTTGTAGCTCTCAACGTTCCGACTTGTTTTCAACCCTTTGTTGCCAATATTTTTTCCATTTTGGATTGTACGGTAGAAAGCCGGGACTCGCCTATATTGTAGATCTGGGCCGGACTAAAGTTGAATTCGTTTAGAACTTGTTTAAGTTTGTTAAAGTAGGCTATTATTTCCACTTTGTTAGAAGCCTGGGCCCTTGCCAACAACGTTGCTCCCGGGTTTATAATACTAACAGACTTATTTGGCTTTAGAAATCCCTGCAATCAATCCCATCCGGCCATTTTACTCTCTTTATTAAATTTTTTCTTTAAACTCAGTTTAGTGGCCCGCTGGTAAGCTAGTTTTCTTAGGTCCAGGGAAGTCAGACAAAAAAAAACGGGTTTCTATAGTTTCAATATACCCAACCAGGTTAGCTTCGATATCTTCTGAAAAAACCGGTACAGAACCGCCCAAAAAACTGACGTTGCTTCCTTGTAATATTTGATTTTTGTTTTGCACCTGCTTTCTTAGCATACTTTTTGAGACATGAAATGTTTTTGGAGCTTTAAGCCAACACATTTGTTTTGACACCACTGCTTCGATGACATGCTGCATATCTAATTGGAGCCAGGTTTGACGTTGTCCTCGAACTTTCCCTTCAGAGGATTCCACAGCTTGAAGCCTTTATCTAAAGAAAAACAAGAGCACATTTAAAAAAATAACATTCCGTCTATGCTGGCACACGATGCGATAATAGCTGTTGGTACAGTGTGCCATCATATCCGAATATACATGGCTAAACAAACCATACGAAGCAAAAAAATAGAACACACCTGACGCTTGCTGCCACATGGCAATTTGAGGGTAAGATACCAAGTTACCTGTTTATCACAAAAACATTAAATTTTTCCACTGGTATATCAAATAATACGATATTTACATACCCAAAAATATTTTTTCAGTCACTAATAAATAAGTTTTTTTGTTTATCTTGAAAAACAGTGGCAACAACACGAACAGGTTAAACACTGTATGGAAACTAACCAAAGGAATTGTTGGTTACCTACTGTGTGGTTCCGAACATCATATGATTGGAGAAAAGGCAGGTGTGCCATCATAGCCAGTATGCCATCACAGCCGGATTTTCCCTATTGTATGTTCTTGTGGCAGTTCTACCTTGTAGACTATCTTTATCGCAGAAGGTTGAAGAAAAACCTTTGCCAACCGATTTTTGAACACAGAATTTTTTGGGTTATGGAGAATTGGAATATTCCCACTCTTTCGATTGCTCTTTACTCTCTGGATCATACTGATGAACCGATGTTTCGTCCTTATTGACAAGGTGACCAAAAAAGGTTGAGGAATCTTCTTCAAAACGGTGGTACATTTTCTTCGAAATTGTTAAACCAGCCCGCTTTTGATTAGCGTTCAAGCATTTCGAAATCAATTTTGCCTAAAGCTTTTCATTCCCACGTCATGATGAACAATATAAAAGACACCTTCATAGCAAATTGCAATATTTCTGCTATAAGTGTCATAGAAATTCGAGGATCTTATTAAGATCATTTCTTGGTCGGCATCAATGTTTTCTTGAGTGGTCACAGAAATTTGTATTCTAAAGTGGTGGCTCATCTTCGGCATCTTCTTTTAAATTCCGCAACCCAGTTTTTAATAGTAGCATATCAAGGACATTGATCACTCAAGGCTTCTACCATATCAGCAAAATATTCTTTGCCCGATAACTTTTTCAAAAACAAATATCTACCGCATAACTAACCGAAATCCTTTTCTATAAAAACCTACCTGTCACCATTGTCAAACTTTAACAGCTCATTTATCATAGTTGTTACTATAGCAACTTAATTCCATTTTGTTTACTAGAAAGCATCCAAGCTAACTAGATATTCACATACACTCGTATCACGAAATCTCACGCAAACTTACAGAAGTTTTTATTTATTTATTTATTCTGTTAAGCCCAGCTGACCAAAGTCCAATTATAGAGCCTTAACATACGAGGGCGCATTCTGTTTCTTGCCGTTCTTTTAAAATTATGTGATGAACTGTAATAACAATACCTTATATGCCGTTTTTTTTTATTTTACAGAAAAAAGAAAAAAACACGCGAATCTGAATTTGAATCCACTGTTATGGGAGACCTCAAAACCAACCACAATGGATGTAGGTAGGTATATAGGTAGGACATATAGCTTATTATTTGACGAAAAAATCAGTGTGTAACCACGCGGGCAATATACGAGGACATGTCAAAATTTTAACCTACATATCAGAAAACAAATTGTTTTGTTCCCGCCCTGGAGGTAACAATTTTTAAAAACTCTAAAAGTTCTTCAAATTTTGTTGTATGAATCACAATTATGGTCTAGTTTTCGAGTTGGGGGTTTTTAAGCGTGTAAGAAGTGTTGTAAAAATAGATTATTCAAATGTGACACCAATGTTTTTAAATTTCCAGGCCTTGAAGGAAAAGCTTCTACAAAATGATGATATTTTCTTTCCCGATTCAACCGCCATCGATCGGTTAAATCATTTTAACTCCAGGCCCTTCCTAATGGTACCATGTCTGGTGTAACATTTTTGTGTTGGCTTATTTTCCGGCAGAATTTTTTTATATTGTTAGGGTACTACTTAGACCTGATGGCAGGTATTTGCCAAATTATTTAAAAGTTTTGTCAACATGCATTTCAAACTAGGTGAATCCCAGCGGATCGGCGTGTTGGTATTTCGTTGTTACGGGGACAACACTAGGTCCTATCAAGAAGTCTGTGACCTGTTTAATGTTCGATATTGCGATAGGCAAATAAAAAATTCACCGTTTGTAACACTACAGATATACAAGAAGGCTAGAAGTATAAACACTGTGTTAAGAATAGGCGGTCCAAAAACACCAATGTGTGACGAAATAAATTAAATGTATTACTACAGTTGGAGGAGAATCTAAAAACAAGTCCCGCACAACAATCTATAAATCTAAATCAGGTTATCATCAATGAGGTAATCAGAAAGAGATTAAGCCATACAAAAGAACTGTTAGAAATTGATCCAAAGTAGTGATGGGTTGTTATTTAACAGTCTGTTATATTTTAACTGTTGTCGAGCCGCAGCAGTAACAACCTGTTATGGATATATACAAATAACAGGTACAGTGGAGGGGATGCTGTTGCGCAGTGAGTCGTATCTGTTTCTGTTGTCGTATCTGTTTCTGTTGCACTGCTACGATGAAGCAGCTTCTGTTTTCATCCGCAACTGTTATAACAGGATGAATGGACATGAGACTGGGAATGGGGTATAGAGCGGACTTTACTTCATAACATACTACTGTTTTCATCCGCAACTGTTATAACAGGATGAATGGACATGAGACTGGGAATTGGGTATAGAGTATAGAGCGGACTTTACTTCATAACATACTACTTTATACTAGTGTGCTCACAGCTTTGGGAACGTAGGGTCGTCGGTACAATGAAACTCTTAAATTTTGACAGGTTGTTGATTCACACAAGACACACACATATATTTACAATTTATAAACAAACACAAAATATGAAAAATGTAAATAAAAAGGCTGTATATGTAGCAAGTGAAAATTATTAAAAATGAACTATATCACTGTAAAAATAAAATCAGGTCACCGCGTATATAAAAAAATAATCACATAGTCGTTGACGTAAACTCAATCTTCATTAGATAACTCGATATGCTGATGGCATTTTTGTTTTAAGAAAAAACTGATATGTATACAAACGTACAGTTATGCTTTAACATGAGTCCTTAGGTATTATATTATATTAGGTAGTTTTTTGCTCATTCTTCTTTGCCTTATGTAACTAATAAATCAATATTCCTTTTTACTTTTCACTTTGGAAATCTAAGAAATAGGTCCGATTTTAAACATCTTTTTTTTATTACTACTGCAAAATAAAAAATCCCTGAAACTTAAAAAATCTCAGAAACAGTACCAATTTTAATGAAATTTAAAAAATATTCCCTGTACCCGGTATAGTTGAAACCAGACACACTTCGCCCTATAGGTAGAGAGAAAAAAATTAGTTTTAATTTTTTTTAAATTATTTATTTTATTTTTGCTTACAATAATTCATTTATTTCATATAGCTCTCATTTTCAAGGAAAAGATGGCTATAGAGGTTTTCAAGCTCAATGCTTAACTAATACTTAATTAGTTAAGAAAATTCGAAAGAAATTCTGCATTGTTGAATTTTTTACCAAATTATTATTAGTGATGAATACCCAAAAAAAACCTCCATCATTTTTTTAATAAAAAAGTTATTAATTGTTTTAAACATAATACAAGAATATTTTTTATTTTAAACATTACCCAACTACACCATCGGACGGGTTCAGCTACTGTTACTACGTCTACGTGGAATTATTAATAATTCATAGTTCATACTGTTATTTTCAACCTGTTATATTTAACTGTTATTTCTAAATAACAGTAACAGGTGCGACCTGTTAAAGCAATATAACAGTTTTTCCCATCACTAGGCCAAAGCGGTGCATAGAGTTCTACGAAGTGTTGCTGGAGAGATTAAATTCCAACCTAAATTTTCCAGAATAATTTCACTTAGTGACGAATCAACGGTTTGCGTGAATGGACAAGTTAATTGTCAGAATTGCAGGTTGTGAATCTAGAGAAACCCACATTCGACGAAGGAGATTCATACACAGCATCACCAAAAATTAAATTATTCAAGAGAGTTCGTGTCTCCTTAAATCGCACTTTTTCAGGCAGTTGCAGACAAAGCATAGAGTGGCTAGCTGAGCTGTTTCCATTCTTGGCATCTTTGGATTTTTTCGGGGGACATAAAGAATCACGTTTATAACTAAGTGAAGATTTGAACCTGCAATGAGCACTGATAAGCATACTTGGAGAACCCAAATTACTACAGCACATTAAAAAACCTGACGATCGTTTCACTAACCAAGTTAGAGTCATCAGAGGATGAATAATTCTAAATATCTTATATCCGCAACTCTATTTATATTCTTCTCTATGTAGTCGGTCACTAACGATTTACGGAGGTTCAAGGACACCAAAATTAACGTATTTCGTTGGGCGGAAATATCTGTATTCTTTTATTAGCTATCGGGGGTGCTTCTGCCGGTATTTCATAAAGTAATCCATCAAGAGACTGTCCATAGGCGACAGAGCGAGATTTATACATTTTTTAATATTCCTATATTTATCAATATATATATATATATATATATATATATATATATATATATATATATATATATATATATATATATATATATATATATATATATATATATATATATATATATATACTTTTGAAGGTATTTAGCTGTCCTGGTTGTCTAAAATTGTTTTATTAATTTTAGATTCTCCTCATTAACGTGGTGCTTATTATACCAAATATGTCGGGCGATGGAAGACCAAAATTCTCCAGAATTGTTTTGCTACATTTGTGGTAACTTTACTGTAAAATCTCAATGGAATGCATTGTCTAGTCTGGTTAGAAGAGCGTATCAACGTTATTTTAGGTTTTAGGTCAATGAGCCGCGAAAGTTGGCTCCCGAATATACGGTGCAACAGTTGCTCAAGAACTTTAAGAGGTTGGTTCGAAGGAAGTCATAAGTCTATGCCATTCGCAACGCTCATGATTTAGAGTGAACCTTCAAATCATAAAAACGATTTGATTTTTGTAGGACTATGACAAAGGAATTTACGACAAAAAATAAGAATAAAATTAAATATCTAGACATTCCGTCTGCGCAAAAACCAGTTCCTCAAAGCAATGATGCTTTTTATTTATTTCAACAACACACCACGAGGGCTCACAGCCTAAATACTATCGTACTGTGGGTGTGTGTCGATAAGGAGGAAAGAGGAAACTTGTTAATTCTGAACTTGAAGGTTTGGAGGTTCGGAGAAGGAAAAACATGTGCCGGCAAGAGATTCCACAACTTGGAAGTCCTCGGGACAAAAGAGCGGGCATAACAAGATGTTCTATGTCTGGTGACCTGGACAGTAAAAGGGTGCATTCGCTCTGTTCCCCTGGTAGATCTGTTGGGAGCAGCAGGTGGAGGAACTATGGAAGAAAGCTCCTCCGAACACGGACCGTGCAGAAATCTGTGAAAGAGAAAGAGGTCACCAACGGCACGTCGGTGGGCAAGGGATGGCAGTCTTTGGGTGAGGGTAGGGTCATCGGTGAGATGTATAGCTCTCTTCTGAATGGAGTCCAGGATAGCGAGCGTAGAAGCGGCAGCAGCACCCCAGATGTGGGAGCAGTATTCGAGGTTTGGCCTTATTTGTGAGGTATATAAGGTATAGAGATTAGCTGGTGAAAAGTATTGGCGAGCCCGGAAGAGGAAACCTAATTTCTTAGCACCGGCTTTACCTCCAGTGCGTACTAACAGCGAAAATATGATGGATGATGAAAACACTCATCCTCAACTTAGTGAATCGAGTTAGTTATTTGCTTCTTCATCTTTATGCACCAGCTTATCAAAACCTAATCTTCTTACGCAACCTGATTTGAATGATCTCGTTCGAGATTTAGGACTCTCAAAGTTGAACGCTCAATTTCTCGGATCAAGATTGAAACAGGCTAATTTGTTAGATAAAAATACAAAAGTTTCATATTTGCATAACAGATAAGAAGACTATGAGTTACTTCACCAAAGAGGGTGATTTGGTATTTTGTAATAATGCTGAAGGACTTCTACATGAGTTTGCCTGAAGGGTCAGAGTAATGGCAATATTTTATTGATTCGACCAAAATCAGTTTAAAACTGTCTTTCTTCACAATGTCAATAAATATCTTTCAGTTCCCCTCGCATATGCAACAAAAATGGAAGAAAATTAATAGAAGTATAAAATAGTTATTGCAAAAAATTAAATATTCGCAGTACACTTGGAACGTTTCTGTTGATCTACAAGTTATAACAATGTTAACTGGACTGCAAGGAGGGTACACGGGTGCCGGGTCACTCGGGGGTCAAAGGCAATGAAGAAGCTGACAGTCTCGCGAAGAGAGGGTCAGCAGAACCATTTATGGGACCAGAACCGGCTCTGGGCGTGTCAAAGAGCACTGCCAGGGGAGCCATTAAGTCCTGGGTCAGAAACCAACACAAGGTGTACTGGGCGGACTGTCCAGGGCTCAGACATGGGAAGTCAATAATTGACGGACCCAGTTCAAAGAGAGCTGTGGGGCTGCTAAACCTTAGCAGAGGACAGCTCAGAAACACAACAGGTCTCTTGACGGGACACATGGCCGACAAGAAACACCTGCATAAAATGGGGCGGTTCGAAGGGGACCTCGCATGCAGACTCTGCGGCGAGGGGGAGGAATCAGCCCAGCACATCTTGTGTGAGTGTATAGCTCTGGACCGGAAAAGACAACTGATCTGATCGCGCAAGAGATAAACACTACGTAGTGAAAAACTGGCCAGGAAGAGACAGTTTGACGCCTGGACTCAAGAACGTAAAAGAAGAATCTTTAGTTCAAAGTGAAAACACTTTTCTATCACCACTCCATATAAAGCTGGGTCTTATAAAAAACTTTGTAAAATCCATGAACAAAGATTGTGGAGGATTTCCATACCTCAAAAGAAAATTCCCCCGCGATGCGAAACTGAAAGAGGGGATCTTTGTAGGTCCAAATACGAGAGCTTATGAAGGACGCAAATTTTAAAATTAAGTTAAACGAAGCTGAAAAAAAGAGCATGTGTCGCTTTCGTAGAAGTGTGTCATAATTTTCTTGGAAACGAAAAAAAAAAGACTTCTTTCTTCGTATAAAGCTTTAAAATGCAACATGTTCCTTAAAATTCATTGTTTCGACTCTCATTTAGATTTCTTCCCCGAAAATCTTGATGCTGTATTGGATGAACACGGTGAAAGGTTTCATCAAGATATATTGCACATCATTTCCGTCCAGTATCAGAGAAATGATACTCGAAAAAACCGCGTGCGTAGACTAGCTCAACGTCCGGAAACCCCACCGACAAACGAGACGCAAACAGACTCATCAAACAAGTACGATCCGCCCTACAAGAACTCCGCAACAACCGTTGGGAGGAACGCCTGCAAACCCTGTCCGCCCAAGACAATTCCATCTGGCAAATGGCTAAAGCCCTTCGCTCCCAAAAACTTCCGATATCCCCACTTCACGGCCGTAACGGGGTCGTATACACGGATGCGGAGAAAGCTACTGCATTCACAGATCATCTGGAGTTGCAATTCAGCCCGAATTATAACAACGTTGATCTGTCGCACGTAGCAAGAACGCACCGCTACGTCAGGAGTGCGCTTCGCGCCACCCCAGACACAACTATCGAGCCTACAACTTTCGAAGAAGTTTCCCAAATAATCAAATCATTAAAAATAGGAAAGCTCTGGGATACGATGGAATCTCCAACGTAGCCCTGAAAAACCTACCCCGCAAAGCCGTGGTATTCCTAGTTACGATTATGAATGTCATGCTGCGATTTCAACATTTTCCTTCCATGTGGTAACTTGCCGACATTATCAACATCACGAAACCCAGCAAAGATCCGCTGTTCCCTCAGAACTACAGGCCCATTAGCCTGCTACCAGTCATCGGAAAAATCGCCAAAAAAGTGATTCAGAAAAGGCTAGCTTCATTCACCTCAGAAAATCATATCCTCCCGGATGAGCAATTCGGTTTCAGACACCAGCACTCCACCACAGACCAAGTCCTTCGCGTGGTGGAAAACATCACCGAAGGATTTAATAAAAACAAGTCAACTGGTGCAATATTTCTTGACATTGCTCAAGCCTTCGATAGGGTTTGGCATGCAGGCCTCCTAAACAAACTTCTATCATTTAATTATCCTCTCCCTCTGATTCTGATAATCAGGTCATACCTGCAACGGGGGAAGTACCAGGTCAAGCATCTGGGAGCTAGATCTAGAACGTACCCAGCCACGGCTGGTCTCCCGCAGGGTTCTACAATCTCCCCTCTGCTGTACAATATATTTATCGCAGACATTCCGACAGCCCCCCTAAACGTGACATACGCACTGTACGCAGACGACACTACCATCCTCAGTAGCTCCACTCAGCCGAGGATAATAAATGAACGACTTCAGACCGCCGTAGTCGAGCTGCAAGCATGGTATAGGAAATTCCTTCTAGCCATAAACGCCGATAAATGTTCAGCTTGTTTGTTCTTGTTTTCAAGAGGAGACACACACGAACATGTATCATTAGACAACCGTCTAATTCCCTGGCAAGATTCCGCCAAATACCTCGGCGTTTTCCTCGAAAAATACTTAGCATGGCGCCCCCATGTCGATCACGCCCTAAAAAAGCCTCGATGTTCATCTCGAAGCTGTTCCCACTTCTAAATAGAAATTCCAAGCTGTCCATGAACAACAAGTTGCTCATGTACAAAGTCCTCATCCGGCCAGCCTTGACCTGACCTGACCTGACCTGCATGGGTCACCGCGGCCGCAACACACATCAAGGCCCTTCAAATCATCCAGAACAAAATTCTGAGAATGGTTACCGAAGCGCCATGAAACAGTCAGCTTCACTCTGATCTGGAAATGCCTTTGATACTTGAGTTCATAACTCAACTAGCCACAACTCAGTTCGCAAAAGCCGCTTCTCACCCAAATGCTCTTCTCCGTAGTGCCACTGACTACGATGAGCAACTTCCACATAAGCATAAGCGTCCAAAGCTTATACTTACCCGCTAACGCCCCCGCGGCAAAAACAGAATGGAAACATTCATACCCAAAAAGTCATTGTATGAAATCTTTCCGACGGAGGTATGGACTAAGGTCCGGTACTCCAAGAGAGGGGGTTTTAGTGAGTACAGTCTCACAGTACCTCGACATACCACGGCACTACGGGTCTGCATGAGCATTTCCCCCTCCTGTATCAAAAAAAAAACATAGAGATGCGCTACAACGAGAAATGGTTAGAAGCAATGCTTGCAGGCTTTTGTTGGTCATTTCGCCGCGAAACCTCAATAGAAAATATGAAAAGGGAGAAAACTACAAAAAGAAATACTATTAACAAGAAGTAGTTAGATTGTTTTAAAGGTTTTTTTAATGTTCTGAAATGAACTGTATCTAATATTGTCCCGGTGATTAAATTTATGATTTAAATTTAAAGCAAAGGCGTTTTATTTAAAAATTCAATTACAAAAATGTATACGTGACACATAATTTTTAATACTATATTTCTATTTACAAGTATCAAATCTATAATAATTATGCATTATAATAATGGAAAAAAAATTGCAGGCAAGTGTAGTAGGAGAGTACGAAGTGGTGTGATAGGAAAGATAAAAACATAAAATAGAGGCTCACAAATTATGTGCATTTAACGCAGTCTTAAGCAAAAATATAGGTTCACTTACTAAAATTTAAAAAGTATTAAAATATGTTCTGAAACCCCCAGTAAGCTGACCTAACTTTTCAACTTCGTTTTTTTTTTAATTATAGGGAATCCATGAATATCTAAATTACTTTGGATATAAGGAAATTGTATCATCGACGTGAAAGGCTGAACCGTGTGAGACTTAATATTAGGTTAGGTTCAATGATGAGTGGACGACCTTACGTCTACTATGTGACTCACACTTAATTGTTTAAATTTTAAATTCAGTTCCTTGCAAGAGTCGATATTTTTCAGGGTAGAAGTTGGTTTGACACGGTTCTGTCGGGGCCTTTTTGCCCGATTCGAAGCTCACAGCGATACCAGCTTCTCTGTCAGTTCGTCTGAATCCGACATTCGCCAGCGAGCCACTCCTTTAGAGCGACAGTTCATTTCAGCGACACATCTTTTGAGCGACAACAATATGCGCGGCTTTATAGAGTTAAAACGGGGCTCTCTAACCCATGGCGCAAGCTCAGTTGTTTACCCGTTTTGAAGCACATAGTTCACTACTGCAATAAAGCCGGTTGTCCACTTCTTGAAGCTTACAATAGAGGTATCAATATCCGAAGGTTACCTTATTCGTCTAGAATTATCAGCCTTCTCCTAAGTTCGTGTAGACGCACCAGCGCTTGAACCAAGGCGGTATCTCACGAAACTCCAATTAGTCGCCACTTACAACAGGCAGAAAATACCTTGTACGTATTTTTTTATTTCGTCCCCGGACCCACAGGGGACGAGACTTAACAGAACTCTACAATCGGACGAAGACTAATTCGTCAAATTTTCGTATTTTTTTTCTTCAGATAATTTGAAAACGATCTTAGTACGCCTTGATTTCTCAATAAATATGAAACGATCGGAAAATGTGCAAAAATTTTCTCCATTTAACCGAGATCTCCTTCGTTCTTACTGTTTCCAAGGTAGCAATGTAAGTCAAATCAAATTTGGAACAACTGATACATTGCAAGATGTAAAATTAACTTGATCTAGTGTGATAATGTGCTATCGTTGTAATTATTGTGAGAACGGGCTATCATTGTAATTATCACTATGTTTTAGAGTTAAATACTTATAACAATGGGTTTTTTTTTTTAGGTAACGTCGACCAAATGTATCATCCAACAACTATAAATTTTAGCGAAACTAGTGGCCAATCAATGTTTAACAGCAACATTCCGGAACACTTTTCTCCACTATCTCAAACTTCCAGTAGAAAATCATCTAGTGGTTTTAATAATGAGACCAGAATGGGACAGCAATTTCCTTTTGTTTTTCCTCAGAACAATTCCGACATCAAAACGTCTGGTTTTCAAAATCCTGCTTTTCAGTCCAACCATAATCTACTTAACATACATGCAGAATCGGAAGAAAGCAAGCCTCAAAACATAATACTGCCTTTATCAGAAACTTGTAGTTCTATGAATACACACGTTCTACAAAAGATGACAGCTTCATCCACTCAAATCCATCAAAATTGGCAACCATCTACATCAAATGCACCTCAAATAAATAACTATGCTCAAAACGTGCTGCAAACTAACGGACTGAATACTACCTCTCACAAGTGGGATATAGTATCCCATTCAATTCAAGACAATTTAAATTTCGAACTACCAAAATGGAATACAGGTGGCATCACAGATTGTATGAATGTTCTTTCGGACAATATGCAGATGCCTACCACGTCACAGGATCAAACATTTAATGGGTTATCCCACAATTTGTGTGATTCCTCTTCATCACAAAATACTGCAAACTTTGGAGCTACTGGCACAAATAATAATAGCAATACAACTAACGTATGTAATATTCTTTCAGGGATGGAGATGAGTACTTACGAGACTGTAAATAATTTATCTCAGAGTTTAACAAATATGTCGCTGGAAAATATGTCATGTGATAGTTTAACATCTTTCTTAAATGCAATAGAAGACACACATTTGAAATCCAACGTTGGTAGCTAGAACTGACATTATATCTCTTTCGCATTATATTTTGAGGACATTATTCAAGAGCCTACTTGGTTCTGTGGGCAAACCAAATAATGTCGGGTTGTCAACTTTGACACGCCTGTTTCGATGTGGGTCTGCAGGCAGAGCAAAATAAATGTGTTCTATTTGGAAACTAATTAAAATAACACCGTTCTATTCCATACTGATCAACATTAATTCCACTAATGACCATAGTTTGTGTATATATAGAGCAAAGTCGCCTATTATGGGGTACCATTTTATATTTTGCGATTTTTTATGTTTGTTTATCTTGCATTTTAGCAATGTTGGTTCTTTATTCTGAAAGCTAGATAATATTAGATTAAAAAAAAAGCTTGGAACACTCTAATTTTTGCAAAAAAAATAATAATTCTGTGTAGACACAGCCTAATATGGGGTAGACCCCATATTAGGCTACTAGGTAGCCTATTATGGCATCCTAGTATGCCTTAATATGGGGTGTACCTGAAAAAATTATCTGGTGCAAATATAAATAAAATGTATTTAAACATTTTAAATTTTATTGATATAAGAGAAAATCATACAGTAAGAAACAAGTTATAAAAACCTGAATATGGTGTACAGATTCGCATTAAAACAAAGTAAAAACCTTGTCTAATCGATTTTTTTTTTCAAAAATATAACGAGAAATTAAATAATATTCTAACTTAAAGAAATTACTTAATAGAAACTTTCAGGAACCAACAAAACTTAAAAGCTTTTAAAAAATTTAGTTCCGGCGTGTCATATCCAGCATACTTGACATGAGCCCCCGAGCATCCTTGACACTGAATCCACTCATCTCATACCATCCTTGAATATAAGCTGACAAAACATGCATTCTGCTTTGTCTTGGCTCTCAATTATGGTGGTGGTTTTGAAGATTATCAACTGTTCCATGTTGGTCAAACAATCTGTTGATATTTGCAACTGTTACGTGCAATGGTTCAGTGGTAAGAACGTGTGCCTCTGAACCGAAGGGTACTGGGTTCGATCCCAGCGTTCTCCTTTCACTTTTTCAGTACAAACTGTAACACTAACATCAACTGAGTTTGTGGCATTGTATTTGAGCAAGTTGAATGTGTGCACATTCCGCCCTTCGGGGGGAGCGTAAAGCTGTCGATTCATGTAATGTTAGGCACGTTAAAGATCCCTACCCTCCTCACAGAAAGGCAGGGGTTCAGCAAAATTTCAGGATAGTGAGGTGAAACTGCTCCCTGGCGCCGGTGATTGGCCATAGTCATGGAAATAGACCGACGGTAAAAAAACTGTTACGTGCTAAAGGTTGCGTTCTGAATGCTGCACGAAAAGTGCGTGTTTCGTCACCAACTAATCTTATTATTCCGAGTTTTTTTTTCTAAAGAATAATACATTTTTTGCTTTTTTGAAACAGTATAATACTATAAACATCTTAACTGATACAAAAAAACTGGTAACTGAGATAACAGTTTTGTTTTTAATGCACACGTTTTTAGAGGAATGAAAATCGGTACAGGCAAGTTCTAAGTGATTTTAGATAAGAACCTGGTGTTCGTTTTTTTTTTTTTTTCTAAAACAAAATCACTAATAGTAATTTTTGGAAAATAATTTTGTAATTTTTCAAAAACTGTTTTTTCTGAGATCTTTTATTTTAGAACGAATCAAAATCAACACAGGTAAGTTTTAAGGAAATGTTAATAAGATGCCGCCACCAGTTTTTTCTAAACAAAAATCCCAATATGGGTTTTTGAAATTTGATCACATAAACCAGGTTGCGGTTGGCCATGATTACAGCCCAAAAATAAAGTTGCGTATTTTGAATACTTACCTAATTAAACAAAAACAAAAACAAAATTAGCCAAAAAAATAAGGATTTTACTTGGGTAGATAATCTCTAACGTGGACACATTGTATATAATTTGAAACTGACTCTGGATAAGGCTGCTAGGGGTTCTAATTTAGACTCTTTTCTACGAAGATTGGTTCAAATTAGGCCATTTTCAGAATCTACTGTCCGATAATGTCACCAAGGAGAAAGAATAAAATGTAATGTAACCAGACTCAGAAACTGGCAACGCTGCCTTTAGCAGCAGGGTGTGTGTAAAATAAAACCAACGGTGTCGTTAATTCGCTGGTGGAGTCTATCTCACGGCCTCCGAATATCCTTGTGGTAGGGTTCAAACTCGAGACTACAAATTCTGGGGCCTCACGTTGGGCGCCACAATTTGTGTGGCTTCAACGTTAAGGCGCCAGAATTTGTAGCCCCGAGTTGAATCATAGATCATGAAGATATTCGGAGGTGCAAAATATATTTGTCTAGGACTCTATGGTATTCATACAGTGTGCTCCCATAATGACTAACATTTTGACATTTTTACGAATAACTTAGCAATGAAATTAAAAAAATAAAATACCACTGTAAAGTGAATTTTGTAATTACAATGTGAAGAACCCAATTCATCGCAATACAGTTTTTAGACCTGACGATCGTTTCACTAACAAACTTAGCGTTATCAGATAAATGGGTAAAACTGAGTTTACTCATCCCTCTGATGACGCTGACTTTGTTAGCGAAACGATCGTCAGGTCTAAAAACTGTATTGTGATAAATTGGGCTATCCAAATGGTACTTAACAGTGCTCATCACAGGTTCCAATCTACACTCATAGAATTTTGTAGTTAATCAAAATATACAAAAACATGCAGAGTGTAAAAAAAAATGACTAATTTTTGCCACACTTCCATGGGACCTTCTTTATATACAAAATATATTCCAACTATGACCCTTAGTGTCCCATTGGCATAGCCTAGAACATACTTCTAACATTTGTAATGGTATCAGTGTAACAAGCATTATACGCACTAAATAGACACCTTTATGATAAAAGTAGCTGCTAATATAGTAAATTATTCCAGTGGCGAAAACTAATATGTGATATTGCAACAACTAACATAAAAAGTAAGAAATATAATAAACATTTTACAACAATAAATTACAAAATACATAACAGGGTTAGTAAAAGGCATGGAAAAGCACTTGTATTTTCTCAGATATTCGTTATTCAAAAAAATGTTTTCACACAAGTTTTTCGACATATTTTTTGGTACAAACTGGCGATATTCAATTTTTCCTAGAGTAAACAGGCTCGTACGCCATAGCAACGTTGCTATGGCAACTATGTTTTTAATGGCATTTTCGAAAATATATATCCCAGCAAACACAATTACAGATCAGATACATAAATGTTACATAAAACTTGCTATTTCAATAGCTCAGGTTATGTATCAAGTAACTTTCATGTACCATGATTGACATCAGAAATGTAGAAATGTCAGCAGCTGGATGCTCTCGCATATATGTAACCGATACATTACATGGTTATATGTATGTTACATCAATTGTATATATATATATATATATATATATATATATATATATATATATATATATATATATATATATATATATATATATATATATATATATATATAAACTTGGATACATAAATGTTATATTCACTTATCATACATTTAATGCTCAAATAAAGCAGGTACCTTCCAAGAAACTGTTATGTACAGCTAAATTAATTACCATTTTATAATATTTAGCCACTGTAGTAACAACTATCGTAAATAAGGCGGTTTGTTAAAAAAATTTAGATGCAACGAATCCGCTCCAGTGAGAAATGAACGAAATAATTAAATATGGGTTTGGCTGTATTCTTTATAGTAGAAGCTGACGTTTCTACCATCACATGATTTCTCATTATTATAGCAGTCAACAGCACAACAAATTACTTTCAGATTTAGACTTTCTTTCCAATATATTAAACACTTTTCCACGTACAAAACTAACACTGATATCCGTTAGAATATGGATGAAACAGCTGTTGTTGGTTATATTGTGTCACCACTGGTAGCGCTAGTCGTCAGCGCGCACGCTTCCTGTATTGGTGTAACAAATAAGCCTGACGATTAGAACTAAATTAATTATTAATTAGTTTGTCGCTAATCCAAAGAAGATACCTACTTATCTATGTGCTAATCACAGCAATTGCAGATGGCTACAGCAGAAAATAGACGTAGACGCGCGCTGTGTGCCTAAACAATTAGATCATTATCGCAATTTTTGTGACAAATTAAAGAGGTTGCAAATGAATTATTTTGCTTTTAAGTCATTCCGATTTGTAAAAACGTGTATCGATAATAATTAATTCCATAAGAACATTAACATATAAACCACTCATTTTTATTCAAATGTTTATAAGGTCATTTCCCACATGCGTTATGTAACAGTGTAACTTGAGTGATCCAAAATTACGGCATATAGTTATAGTTCATTATCATCCCTTTGTAAATTATATATTATATAACGCTGCTATAGATATTTAATGTAACACATATATTACTTTGTTAAGTAACATTGTTATGTAACATTGTACCGTTCCTTATATATGCTTTAGATATTGGGTTATAGCACATATCAATATATTTGTAATATATATGTAATATAACACTGTTACAGAACTATCATGCATCACACTCGAAACATGTCAATATTACCAATAATTCATAATTGATCTGTCTTTTTTTTTTAATTTCAACAACACACCACGAGGGCTTACAGCCTAAATACTATCGTACCGTGGGTGTTGACAAGGAGGAAAGAGGCAACTTGTTAATTCTGGATTTGAAGGTTTGGAGGTTCGGAGGAGAAGGAAAAACATGTGCCGGCAAGGAATTCCACAACTTGGAAGTCCTCGGGACAAAAGAGCGGGCATAACAAGATATTCTAAGTCTGGTGACCTGGACAGTAAAAGGGTGCATTTGCTCTGTTCCCCTGGTAGATCTGTTGGGGGCAGCAGGTGGGGGAACTATGGAGGAAAGATCCTCTGAGCAGTGCCCGTGCAGATATCTATAAAAGAGAGAGAGGTCACCAACGGCACGTCGGTGGGCAAGGGGTGGCAGCCTTTGGGTGAGGGTAGGGTCACCGATGAGACGTATAGCTCTCTTATGAATGGAGTCCAGGATAGCGAGTGTAGAAGCGGCAGCGGCACCCCAGATGTGGGAGCAGTATTCGAGGTTTGGCCTTATTTGTGAAGTATATAAGGTATAGAGATTAGCTGGTGAAAAGTATTCGCGAGCCCGGAAGAGGAAACCTAATTTCTTAGCAGCCGCTTCTGCAATTGATGTGACATGTTGCTGCCAATTAAGATTTCGATCCACAGAAATGCCAACAAGAGAAAAGGACTCATTACTTTGAATAACTTGGTTGTTCATTGTGATGGGTCTAGGGCTGGTGTATCTCTTATGAGAAAGAAAGCAAGATTTAGTTTTTGTGGGGTTGAATTGTACAAGATTTCTACTTCCCCAGTCTAATATTTTTTGGAGATCCACGAAGACAGAACCCTCCATGAGTCTGCGAGAAAGGTACATATATGTAACTTATGTGTTACATATATACATTACGATGATATTTTCTTGATCTTAATTTGCCATGCATCAGTTACATGTGTTTGCTGTAACGTATCTTTCTTGATGCGGCATTATAAAGCTTAAATCAGGTTGCATGAGAAAAAATTGAGAAAAAAATCACTTTCTTAAAAATCACCCCCTTTCTTTATTCAATTTCTTATCAAGTTACCCATTAAAAAAATGTGACTGTATTTGTAGCAGCCAACTGCAAACATTGTTGTCAGTTATTTGCAGTTTCTAAAACTTTAGAGAGCTTCACATCAGATAATTGAGAACTTTTACAATTTCATAATGATAATTATTATGGAGGAATTGAGCGAAAAGCTAGAATTTGAAATATTAATGATGGTGGGCTACGGTGACAGGAAACGTAGTTATAAAGAAGTGTGCATGCTTGAGTGTATCATATCGGTCACAAATGAATGAAGGGTATGTGTCCAAAGTATTTAAAAAAAAATTACGAAACTGGTAGTGTCAAAGATAAACTAAGAATAGGAAGACCATACATAAACGGCCGTAGCTGGTAATGAGGTGTTAGAGGTATTGTTGTCTTTTATGAAAACCTTCATTGGTCTACAAATAAAGTTGCTACATACCACAATGTTTCACAAAAATCTGTGATAAATTGGTTAAAGAAAAAAAAATTACCCGTAAGAAATACAACAGGTACAAAAACTTGTAGATAGTGATCTTGAGAGCCGTGTTGAATTTTATAATATTATGATAGGGAAATTTAATGAGAATCCGGACTTTGGTAGAAACATTTTTTCTCGGATGAAGCTGTTTTTACAAGGCATTGATATATTAATAAACCAAATTATCGTTATTGGTCTCAGAAAAATCCACATTGGATGCTGGAGGCTCAAATCCAGCGACCACGAAAAAATGTAATGGGCCGCTATATACTAGGCAGGAGTATTATTGGTCCGTTCTTCACTGAGGGAAATCTAACATCTGAAAAATATTTAAATTTATTAATAGAAGAAATTATACCCGCTGTGGTTGCAGTGGTCCCAGTTAATGAAGTTTGGTTCCAGCAAGATGGAGCGCGCAGTCATTTTGGGAGACACGTGCGAAAATACTTGGATGAATTTTTCGCAGAAAAGTATATTAGGCGCGGTGGTACTCTTGAGTGGCCTGCTCGCTCTTCTGGTTGGACGCCATGTGATTTTTTTCTTTGTCGTCACTGGAAGAATGTTGTCTACAAAGCTATAGGCTATTATATCCTTAAAAGCTAGAATTATTGACGAAACAATACGGATTGTGAATTCCAGCGTATTTATTTAAATAAATTCCTATAAAACGCGAGATTAATTGTGTTTTGATGATAATGGACAACATTTTGAATATTTAATAAGCATTATTGCTGTTTTGTTTTATTTTTGGTTTGCAGTTGATCTTTTCTCAATGTTTTTTATGGAACCCGATTAAAATTTTATAGTGCCGTATCAAGAGACGTTATTTCCAAAAAAATAAAAAAAATCATCTTACTACTAAAAAAAAGTTCAGGGCACAGCAAGTGCGTTATGGTAGTGAATTTTTATTAAATGCATCTAACTTGGATAACTCACTTTTCGATAAACTTAGAAAGTAGAATTTTGGTATGCAGTAAGGCCTTCCCCAATGCAACATATCCGTCAAATGTCATTAAAAGAACTTTGTAATTTTCGGAGAAAAACTTTTTTCGAAAGAAAACTCAAAATTTGAAAAACTTAATTTACTATAAACTTAGAAAGTTGAATTTTGGTATGTAGTAAGGTTTTTGAAGGCAATATATGCACTGAATTTAATTTAAAAAGCTTCGTAATTTTCGGAGAAAAATTTTTTTCGAAAGAAAACTCAAAATTTTCCCGCAAAACCTTATCCGATTTTCCTGGCTAACGAACTCATTCAAGCCATTAATAAAAGAAAGGCACTTGCCGAGTTTCATCAAAATCAGTTGATTATTTTTTGAGTTAGCGGTTGGATACACATACATACATACATATATATATATATATATATATATATATATATATATATATATATATATATATATATATATATATATATATATATATATATATATATATATATATATACATATATACCTCTCTATTAGTGATTTTTTTAAAATAAAAATTCACTAAAATGTGGTTTCCATAGCAACAAAGTTGTTCGTGCTAGAAAAAAGTGAATATCGTCAGTTTGTAGCAAAACATATGACGAAAAAATTTTTTTACAACATTTTTTCTGCATAACGAATCTCAGGAAATACAAAGTGCCTTTCTATACTTTTTACTAACTCTGTTCCTGTAAATAATCACATACAAATAATCTGCCTATACGAAACATTTATTTTTTTACTATGATTTTGATAATTTATTTTCAACTATTTAGTGATTAGTTTTGTATTTATTGTAATAGAATTGTGTACTTTTACAAAAAATTTTACTGATGCTGTAAAAATTCTTAATAAACGTTGAAACATATACTGTTGGTGTGTATTTTTTATAGATTAAAGTAGGTACTCTCAAAATCTTTTATGAAGGCTGATAAGTTTGAGTAAGACTAGTTGACAATATATTTTAAATATAAAGATAAAAGGTAGTGTTTGCGTCTTCTCAAAATGATGGAGTCTGTGATGGGAACTCCACAGCACACACAAAAATCGTATTAAACTCCTACTTGCTCTTTGTCTACTTTTAACGCGGGGGGGGGGGGTCTTAAATGCGCCCTTGGTCATAACTGTTCATTATAATGTGTGTGTCAATATCAAAGAGCGCCCCCTTTCTGTTTAAAATGCATTTTCTTTTTACTGCAAGTGAATATGTCGATATGCTACTAATCTACGGCCAGCGCACGAAGAATGAGCGACAGTCCCAATACTGTACAAAAAACGATTTCCAGATCGGTATTCACCAACTCCAAGTACTTTTGCTAATGTGGAAAGGAAGATGCGCACCGGTGCTTTTCCAAGCTCGAAAAATTGCAGAAAAGATCGACGAGGACACAACAGTAAATATTCCTGCGCTTGTTGCAATGGATCCTCAATTCGGAATATCTCGGAAGAAACAGGAATTGGCACGCGTTGAGTACAACGCATCCTACCTGAAAATCGACACCATATCTACAAAATGCATCTTGTTCAAGAGTTTAGGCCAGGTGATTATGATAAACGTCTTGAATTTATTGATTTTTTATACATACATGGTGTTTCAGGATTTCTTGATAACATTTTGGGCAGTGACGAGTCCTGATTTCACAACAATGGAATTGTAAACCGCCACATAACTGCCATTATTGGGCAGTGGAAAATCCTCAATAGAATAAAGAAGCAAACTTCTACTACATTTGTGGTATTAATGTCTGGTTCGGTCTTTTTAACGGACGGTTCATCGGACCATACTGTTATGAAGGTATTTTGAATGGTGATAGGTATTTCATTTTTGACTGAAGTGTTACATGTACTGATGGAAGAGATAAACATAAATAATCGTTTAAATATACGTTGGCAACAAGACTGTGCGCCAGCGCAAACCTCCTTGATTGCGTCAAATTTTTTAACAATAAATTTGGAACATAGTGGATAGGGAATAACCGACAGCCAGTCAGGTAGCCCGCGAGATCGCCTGACCTGACACCATTAGATTATTTTATGGGGTTATGTAACAAATGAGGTCTATTCTGTTCAGACCAAAAAATTTAGAGGATTTGAGAAACAAAATTAGTCGTGTCTGTAGGGAAATTTCGCCTTAAGTTATTAGAAATGCGGGCACTGTGGAGCTCATTAGAAGACAATATGAAGTTGGCCAAACAGAAAATGGTCGCCAGTTTGAGCATCAAGTTAGTTTGTCATCGTTAGCAATGTAATTGCTGTTAATTATATTTTTGTGAATACTTTTGAACATGCACTTTTTTGGGATTTTGTCGAAAAGTATTGAAATGAGAAAACAATGTTTGACACATTATTGATTAAAAATTAAGTAAGGAATCCAAATCTTGATTTAAAATACAGGTGTTCCATTGAAAGAAAATGAAGTTCATGTCAAAAAGTACACTTTGATTCCAGCCTGTATAACTAAGTAAAGTCTTATTGAAAACAGTTATTTAACCAACAAATTTTGGTCTGGACCTTTTCCTTCTAGCATGTATAGCGGTTGTGATATGTAGCATCTAAATAGATCTGGCCTCATTTTGTAGGTATTTTTTCAAAGAATAGAATGAGGTAAAACAATCCATGGCATGCTTGGTTCGAAAGAGATAACACAAACTTGCATTTTTTAAAGCGCAATCATAGTTGGCTGTGACGTTTTTCAAAAGCCTATTTTTTCCGATTCCAATGATCTAAGGTTTGGTATGGTTACATTAGTTTGAGATTTATTTAACAAAAACTATTTATAATAAATTATTTGAAAAATCATGTGCCAAGTAGGCTGTGAATACATCCAATTCCATGTAACAATTAACTGGTAAGTCATGTATCTATTAGAGAACTATTTTTATGAGTAGATGAATTTTTTATTACAATAAGTATAACGAACAAGTTAATAACTTACTATATTAATATAAAAATAAACGTTATTTGGAACACCTAAAAAAGAAAAACAAAGGAAAATTTAATCTGTACAAAACTTACCTACATATAATGTTCAAAGTGTCTACCATCAACTTCTAAACACTTCTGGCACCTACGAACTATTTCTATCTGGACTTTTTTCATCGACTGGTGACGAATACTCCTTACAGAGACTTGAATATTATTTTTTAGTTTTTCAATATTATCAGGTTTTTTCTGATACACTTTATTTTTTAAAGTAACCTACAAAAAGCAATCGAGAGGCATCATGTCCGGTGCTCTCGGCGGCCACAATATAGGCCTTGCAGTTTCCTATCAAGCTGGGACAATGTCTCGTTAGATATGTTGAAACATTTCTAGAATTACAGACAGGCACACCATCGTGCTGAAAATGTGAGGTTCTGAATCGTACTTTGAGCTAAATTGTCCCACATTTATTCAAATTCACTTTGCAAAAATCCCAAATATCGTTTTAAATTTCATGTCAGAAAAATGGTCCTTGATTATATATATATATATATATATATATATATATATATATATATATATATATATATATATATATATATATATATATATATATATATAGCTACTCGAGCTAAACCACGCCTATCAAGGGAATACATTACACATTACAGTCGACCAATCTACTATTGAAGATCCTTATTAAATAAGTAGGTGTATGGAGGGTTGCAAACATATAGGCAGTGTCGCTCAAAACCGAGGTCGTCAGACTGCTGGACTCGTGGATCCAGGAGGGGGCCAAGGCAGGTCCCTGAAAACAGTTTTTTGAAAAGTGTTCCGGAGCTAAACTGCAAATTTACCAAAAATTCGCTACCAAAAGGCACTTACTGCGTTCAGATTTTTTTCTTATAAACGCATATTTCGATAAAAAAATGCATTAACGAATTTGTTCTACGAAAATTAGCTAAAAAAAAAATTATAGGTCGTTAATACATAAACTTCACTAAACCTACAGCGAAAGCCTCAACTTAACTAAACTGACAGCCAAAGCATCAGAGAAAGGGTATATTTGAAATAAATATTCTGTAAATATTTTAGTAAAATGAAGTGCAATGACGGTCTGATCTGAAACTTAAGGGTTTGCAAAACACTCTTCTTGCAACATTTTCTTTTCACAATCGGTATTTGTTTCACTTTCTTTGCCTAAACATTGCCAATTTTGACGTTTTGAGGAACACTCCAAAATTTGTTTCTTTAACTGCCCATAACTTCTTTGTCTTTAAAGCTAGGGACCTAAATTTTGGTACAGAGTTCACTCTTTATAATGCAAACACACGTACCAAATTTGGTTGCCCTTTTTAATTTACGGAGATATGATTTTTTTTTAGAAAGAACATTTTCCTGGCTAACGAACTTATCCAAGCGACTTGCAAAAGGAAGGTACTCACCAAATTTGATCAAGATCGGTCCATTATTTTTTGAGTTATCGGTCGGATGGATATATATATATATATATATATATATATATATATATATATATATATATATATTGATATATATATATATATATATATATATATATATATATATATATATATATATATATATATATATAATTATACTTTAATACATGTCAGTGACAACTTGCAATTTTAGGTCAGGTCAAAGAAAGAAAACTATTTTGGAGTGTAAAATGGTTGGGAAGTTCAAAGGATGTTGAGGAAATATTGGAGGTGCTAATAACGGAAGATTGGTTGAATCAATTGTAAATTTGAAATACCGAAATTTTATAGCAAGAAATGTCAGTGTCAATAGGATTTTGATATATTTCAGTTTAATATTTTAAATCGCATCAATTACAGCCACAAGTTTGTAACTTTTATGTAAGATGCACTGTATAATTTTAATGCATATCAATAAATAAATAATATATATATATATATATATATATATATATATATATATATATATATATATATATATATATATATACACAGGGTGATTTATAAGTGGTGACCAAAAATGAAACCCCATGTTCTTTGAACAATTTTAGAGAGGGTATGTCCTATAAAAAAATTTCCTATAATGCTTCATTAAAAAGATACAGGGTGTTGAAGTTGAATTTCAAACAATAAAATTTCCCAATTTTTTAAAAGGTAGCACATATATTTTGCTGAAACTTCGCATGTGTAGGCTGTTATGGAAGGCACGTATTCTACCATAACAATTGAATCGGCTAATCCAGCAGTGGCGCGCGTACCCATATATCATTGGTTATCCCTCAAGAAAAAAACGGGTACGCCAATGATTTTTTTATTTTTTGAATCTTGCTTTCATTTGTGAACAAAATGACTCTTGATAATTTTCTGTACGACGCTTATTTTACGAGTAAGCAATGAACCAGGTAAGTGTGTTAGAGCACAGTTCATGATTTTTAACCAGTCGTTTGGTAGAAAATCGCAATGATACACTTTTATCAGGCTTATAGTAATTTATCTATTACAATAAATGTTCAAAAATGCCTCCATTGGCCTGATTACACGCACGGCATCTTTTTAATATGGAAAATTTAATGTCTTGAGGATTCATTGTTGCTTGAATATGACGAAAAGCATTATTTATCAGTTGTTGTAGCTACTCTGGTGTATTTATTTGTTCACTGTAGACCAGTCGCTTAAAATCGCCCTAAAGATAGAAGCCAAGTGGGTTTAAGTCTGCTGATCTTGCAGGCCAATGTATTGGTCCAGTTCTGCCGATCCATCTTTCATTATAATGTTCATGTAGCCTGTAACAACGTTTTGACTATGATGCGCTGGTGCACCGTCATGCTGGTACCACATTATACCTCTTGTTGCTAGTGGAATGTCATCTAGAATGTTTTCTACACGGTTTTTTAGGAGCGCTATGTACGAAGATCCATTTAAACGTTGTGGCAGGACTTCCATGAACAGTGAGCCGTTAAAAATACCACACCATAAATTAATGGAAAATCTATGTTGAAATGTGCGAGTCCTTGTTGTATGTGGATTTTCTAATGACCAGACATGCTCATTATCAGAATTATAAATACCATTTCTTGTAAATGTTGATTCGTCAGACCAGAAGATTAGATTAGGGAATAAGATATTTTGATTGTTCATTTCCAACATCCATTCACAAAAGGCTCGTCGATGCACATTATCTCCAGGTAGAAGGCAATGAACATTCTGTTGATGATATGAATGTAAGGCTTCTCGATGTAAAGTTCTCCAAACATAGCTTTGAGAATATTGTAACTGCGTGGCAATCCTCAGAGTACTTGTAGAAGGTTGATCCATTACTGCATCCGCCACTCTCTTTTCGTCTTCAAGTTGACGTTGTCTTCTACCATTAGCTCTAGCGTCAGGACGTTGTCCAATACCGCACTGCCGAAGTCTTGAAAACGATCGAGAAAAAACCCTTGGTGTAGGTTGACGGCGAGTGGGAAACCTACGTTGATATTCCCGACAAGCAGCTAGAGCATTTCCATCAGCATACCCGTAGATAAAAATTATATCTGCATACTCTTCTGAGGTGTACTCCATTATAAGAAGTAAAAAAGTAGAAAATTTTGTAACTTTATAAAGTTTACCACTTACACCCATTCAAAATAATAACTTGTTAACCTAAACGTCAAGTGACACTTAATGACAACTTTGGCAAACCAGACTACTACTTACTAAAATACAACAAAGATAATCGTCGTACAAAAAATTATCAAGACATTAAATTTTCCATATCAGAAAGATGTCTTGCGTATATTCAGGCCAATGGAGGCATGAAAGTGTATCATTACGATTTTCTACCAAACGACTGGTTAAAAATCATGAACTGTGCTCTAAAACACTAACCTGATTCACTGCTTACTCGTAAAAGAAGCGTCTTACAGAAAATTATCAAGTCATTTTGTTCACGAATGAGATTCAAAAAAAAAAAAAAAAATCATTGGCGTACTCGTTTTTTTCTTGAGGGATAACCAATGACATGTGGGTACGCGCGCCACTGCTTCCATAACAGCCTACACATGCGAAGTTTCGGCAAAATATATGTGCTACTTTTAAAAAATTGGGAAATTTTATTTTTTGAAATTCAACTTCAACACCCTGTATCTTTTTAATGAAGCATTATAGGAAATTTTTTATAGGACATACCCTCTCTAAAATTGTTCAAAGCACATGGGGTTTCATTTTTGGTCACCACTTATGAATCACCCTGTATATATATACAGATCTCATTAGCGAATTAAAAAAAAATTCGCTAATACTACTAGAGCTGATTGTGTAGGTGCGTTTGAGTACACAGTACGAAAATATTTATTTAGTTGATTTTAACCCATAATAAATAATGACTTTGCTTAACTATTGTAGGTCTAAAACTGCGTTGTTATAACTTTGGTTCTCCAAAGAAAATTGCACAATCCTGAAATTATAGTAGAGTTTTTAGAGTAATTCTTCATACACACTCTATACTTACACCTCTAAAATACAGTTTTTTGTTAAAAACCTGAGGATCGTTTTACAATAAAGTTAGCATAATCAGAGGATGAAAAGTTTATAATTTTTCATCCTCTGATGATACTAACTTTGTTGGTGAAAGGATAATCAGGTCTTTAATAAATTAAAAAAATGTTGTGAATCGGGTTCCCAAAGTGTAATTATCGGTGCTCATCACAGGTTCCAATCTTCACTTCTACTTATACCTTTAATACAAAATAGGGTTTCGCATAACACTGGCATTTTTTGCAACCCAACATGTAACAGGTGGGTTACATATATAACCGAAGCACTATTACTTTATTGAATCACTCACTACATTTCACCAAACAGGCAGAATAAATTAAGAATGGAACCGTAAGTAAAAACATATGTAGATCAGTGGTTCTTAATATGTTTTAATCTTTAACTGTATTTACAAATAAATTAGAAAAAAAAAAGGAAATTAAAAATGAAACAAAATTATATGAAACAAGTTGTATCCATCATTTATAGTCACTCAAAAAATCATACAGTACTATTACAATTTAAGTTCTACAGATCATTTTATTAAGTAGACAAAACATTTTGTTTTATTTGTTCTGTAGTAAAAATATATTGGGAGTGAAGTAAGGTCCACTCTGATGTTATAATTAAAAAGAATTTGTTGGAATGGATTTGGGCCAAATGTAGAAACTTATAAAGAAGACGATGTATGTACAATACTTAAGTCTTGTTGAATTTCTAATGTCCAAAAATAAAAATCTAAATTAAGTAGATAAAAAAATTAAATAAGGAGGTTTTGCCTCCTACAAGTCTGTAAATATTGCAAACGGATCTTCCTGATTGATTCTATTCATTTGGCAGTGAACTAACAGCGGCACTGACAAGTTATTCCAGCACCACCTATTAACGCAATAAAAACATAAAAAAATAATTACAGTCATACATACAAGGAAACACACGGATCTAAAAACATATTAGACTATTTCTATTTTAGCCTAAAGTTAACACTTTATTGCCCTTCTGCGCACGACAAAACTGGCTACATGACCATTATACAATAATGATCAATCTCCAATTGAAATAAGTTTTAGTTAAGGCCTCCGTGTAACGGAAGCCAAAGGTTCATGTGTTTTAACATTTCAGAAAAAACATTTTTGTACAATTCTTTAATTAAAAAAAATTAAGAAAAAAAAAATAAGAAAAGAAAACACTTTAAAGTAAGACAACTTAATCTAAAGTTATATCTATTTTTACACGAGAATTAGAGATAAGAGAGAAATGGACATTTTTACAAATTGAAAAGGGGAATATGTAATTAATAAGTTAGAAGAGTCAGCGGCCGCGACGGATCATCAGTTCACCACACGGTCACTGAACAGTTCTCGGTCCCAGTGTGAAGATCCCGAGATATTCTGTGGCTCTGCGCTGAGATAAGATCAGGTTAATGAGCTGCACTGTGCTGCTCTGTATGCTGTATGTTGATGACTGCTGGATGACTACCACAACAACGACTAAACTGTCCAGTCCTTACTAGCTGAATTATGATTGATGCTTGATGACCTTATTAACGACGGACCTAACAAAATACTTAAACATACACTTATAAATTACTCTGGATATATTATTTATTTATTTATAAGTTGTGGGAGCCACAAATTAACTCGAGACTTTGCACTTGATGAGTCCGCAACATTTACGCCTCAAGAGAAAAATTTAACACCATTTCTATTATGCATCTTCTTCCTCTTCATACCCCACTTCATCCTCTCCCTCTACATCCTCTTCTTCGTCTTCTGCAATTTGAAGAAAATAATTTAGTTAAACAAAACATCCATTTTATTGAGAAACTATTTTTAGTCAGGTTATAACAGATGAGAAAAAGCTAACTTTGTTGACACAATAATTTATCTATTTATTTATTCATTTAACAGGCATAAGCCCAACTGCAAAATATTCAATATACGATACAACAAAAACAAAAAGTTGAATAAGAGTTGTTGCAGAGTGGTTCATGAAGACGTCTCAAGAAGGAAGTCTCACAGCTAAAATTTATAAAAATAACTCTACTGATTTTATTACAAGCTGAACAAAAAATAAATGTGAGATTTAAGGATATTTGTTTTAGGGATGGGAAGGGAAAAGGTGTCACTACAGTGTGTACGGAAGGAAAACAGCAATGCATGAAATGGCAGCTGGGAAAGGATCTCTGTACAATCCACCTCTCAATGAATAATCTATAAAAATGACATTCATCAAGGGATTCAAGACCAAAATGATTTAATAGTAAATCCTGTGAAATTTCTCATTAACGATAGTGTATATCCTCAAAATATTCCAGGTATTTAACAAATCTGCGTTGCACTGATTCCAGGAGGAAAAGATGACACGAACAAAGGGGAACCAATATATATTGATATATTAAAGTTTAGACTGTATCAACACATTATCAAGTACTATTAAAGTGTCTACATATACGAAGTCCCTGGAGTGTCTAATGATACATCATAACGATTTCATGGAAGCCGTTAGCACATCTGAGACATGAACTTTAAAACGGAGATTAGGATCGTATAAGACTCGGAGATCAGAAACTGTATCAACACATACTAAGTGCCTATTGGCGATAAAATAAGTGTGATAAATCCGTTTTTTTTTTTAATTTCAACAACACACCACGAGGGCTTACAGCTTACTACCGTACCGTGAGTGTCGACAAGGAGGAAAGAGGCAACTTGTTAATTCTGGACTTGAAGGTTTGGAGGTTCGGAGGAGAAGGAAAAACATGTGCCGGCAAGGAATTCCACAACTTGGAAGTCCTCGGGACAAAAGAGCGGGCATAACAAGATGTTCTAAGTCTGGTGACCTGGACAGTAAAAGGGTGCATTCGCTGTTCCCTTGGTAGATCTGTTGGGGGCAGCAGGTGGGGGAACTATGGAGGAAAGCTCCTCTGAGCAGGGCCCGTGCAGATATCTATAAAAGAGAGAGAGAGAGGTCACCAACGGCACGTCGGTGGGCAAGGGATGGCAGCCTTTGGGTGAGGGTAGGGTCACCGATGAGAAGTATAGCTCTCTTTTGAATGGAGTCCAGGATAGCGAGTGTAGAAGCGGCAGCGGCAGCGGCACCCCAGATGTGGGAGCAGTATTCGAGGTTTGGCCTTATTTGTGAAGTATATAAGGTATAGAGATTAGCTGGTGAAAAGTATTTGCGAGCCCGGAAGAGGAAACCTAATTTCTTAGCAGCCGCTTCTGCAATTGATGTGACATGTTGGTGCCAATTAAGATTTCGATCCACAGAAATGCCAACAAGAGAAAAGGACGCATTACTTTGAATAACTTGGTTGTTCATTGTGATGGGTCTAGGGCTGGTGTATCTCTTGTGAGAAAGAAAGCAAGACTTAGTTTTGGTGGGGTTGAATTGTACAAGATTTCTACTTCCCCAGTCTAATATTTTTTGGAGATCCACGGAGACAGAACCCTCCATGAGTCTGCGATCCTCATCTAATTGGGCTAAAGAGACAGGCTTAGAATATTGTATATTTGAATGGAGGGTGCTGTCGTCCGCGTAGTTGTGACCTGGGTTGGATGTGCTAGAGAGGAGGTCATTGATGTGTAGAAAAAACAAAGTAGGGGCTAAAGCTGAACCTTGAGGAACTCCTGCATTAATTGGATACAGTTTAGAGGAATGGCCATCCACAACAACAGAAATGGTCCTGTTGGAGAGGAAATTTGCTGTCCAGGTACAAAGTTTTGGTGGTAGGCCATAGGCCGGAAGTTTATTAAGCAGCGCTGCATGCCAGACCTGGTCGAATGCTTTGGATATGTCTAGAGCAACAATCTGGGATTCACCGTGTTGTTCCATAGACTTGTTCCAAGAATGGGTGACACAGGAAAGGAGGTTGGCAGTTGATCTGCGCTGACAGAATCCATACTGCCTGTCGTGGATTAGACTGTGTTTTTCAAGAAATTTTAGTAATTCGGTGTTTATATACTTTTCCATCACTTTAGAGACGACTGAAAGGAGACAAATAGGCCTGTAGTTGCTAGGTTAGCCTTATTAGTGAATGACATCACCTTAAATTTGTTTGCGTTAAGAGACAGTTCATTAGAGTTGGATCGAGAGAGAATTTCGTCAATATTTTTCTACATAGTTGTGCAATCCACATTTGATTCAACAGAAGAGAAAATTTTTAGGTCATTGGCATGAAAAAGCTGTGGAATATCCATATCCATAGTGTTATCAAGGTCATTAACAAAAACATTAAAAAGTAAAGGCCCCAGCACAAAACCTTGGGGGACATCTGAAGTAACAGGAAAGCTACGAGACGAACAGCAAGCATACCAAACATAGTTCATTCTACCATATAAGTCCGACTCGAATAAGTTGCAGTGTTATCTGGACAGACGAGCCCTGGGGGAGAGAAAAAAAAGACAAATGAGGATACTAGTCACATATGCCAAAATAGTGTAATTTATTCAGTAGCAAGCTGGAGTGGGTCAAACGCTTTAGTGAAATCAAAGTAAACAACATCAACCTGACCACCTACATCAAGGATGTTAAGATACATATTGTGTGAAGCAGCAAAGGTTAGTAGATGTTGAGCGATTTTTCACAAATCCATGTTGATGGCTGGTGAGATATGGTGAAATATGGGAAGAGATTCGAGCATATATAGCGTATTCAAAAACATTATCAAAGTTTGACATAATTACAATCTGCCTATATAGGTATACTTTGAGAACCCAAAACACAACACATCTTTTTAAACACCCGATGATAGTTTCACTGACAAAGTTAGTGTCAGCAGAGGATGAAAAATTCACTAAGTGAAGAGTGGAAACTGTGATGAGCACTGACAAGCACACTTTGAAAACCCAAATCACCACAACACATTTTAAAAAAGACCAACAAAGTTAGCGTCATCAAGGGATGAAAAATTATAACTACTTTAAAACTAACATCACCTTATATACCAGATCTTAGGTAAAGAACGGAACCGAGAGAGGGACTAAATCGTAGGCAAATTCAGCAGCGTATTGTACTTTTTTCGCTGGATGAGGTTTTTGAAGTTTCTTTATTACTTTATTTGAAAGGTACCTGTCTCTAGTAATTTTGGGAAGTTTCAACGACAACTAAATTAACATAGTTTCGTTTGACGGAAATATCTGTATTCTTTTGTTATCTCTCGGACGTATCGAACTGTCAGTATTTATTTTATAAAGCAATCTATCAAGGGACTGCTCATCGGTGGTGGAGTAACTATATTTAGCAATATATATATGCTCTCGAACGTGAATTCTAGCCTACTTTCAACTAAACATCACCTTCTATACTGAGTCTTAGGTAAAGATTGATACCGAGAGGGAGACGAAATTGCAGGCAAATTTTCTGTTCATTGTACTTTAATTACCAGACTGAGGGTTTGTGAATTTCCGTTATAACTTTAACTGCCAAGTTTCGGAATATTTACTATATCAAAGACACAATGCAAACAAAGGGCTATAAATCAGTGGCAGAGCTCAGTTTAAGGAAGTTTTATTTTTTGTTGCCTTAGAAATATAAGTACTCTCGTATGCAACTAGCTTCGCTGGTTGTCTAACATTTTTGGTAAGTTTCAGATTTTCCTAATCTATGTGGTGGATATTATCCCAAATATGTTGTGCCATGATGACTTGTCTACACTACTGTATCTCAGCTGTACAAGCTGTTCCCTGAATCTGGTTTCAATGGTTATTTTAGTCTGCCCCACGTATTTAAGATTAGAATCTTTACAACTTATAGATACCAGACATTTCAGTGACTTTATCCTCTATCTTTCGTATTAGCTAACAAATTATTAAAAAAAAAAAAATTTGTCAAGTTAGCTGCAAATCGGTTTTCTTAAAAATTCTCGGTACAAAAGCTGAACAAACTTTCGTTATTTTATCTTTCCTTATTGTTGTGGTTCCCACTAACATTTTATTTGTTCTGTGCCTATTTATAAATTTATCACTAAACAATCTGAATATCTGTTATATCTAGCCAAGTTTTTAATGTACTCTAATTCGCTACTATATCTACTTGGAGTCTCTGTGGTCCAGGTGTAAAAATGTGTGCCTCCGCCTCCAAAGGATACTGGGCTCGATTCCCAGGGTTTGTTTCCATTTCACTTTTTCAGTACAAACTTTAATACATTAACATCAACCGAGGTTCTGACATTGTATTTGAGCAAGCTGAATGTTTGTACGTTCCAACCTTCGGAGGGGGCGTAAATCCGTCGGTCCCGTATCCATGCGATGTTGAGCACGTTAAATATCCCTATCCTCCTTACAGAAAGGCAGGCGTTCGGCAAAATTTCCAGTAGTGAGGTGGCGTCGGTGATTGGCCATAGTCGCGGAAATAGGCCGACGTTAAAGTTAAAAAAAAACTATATCTACTTTTACTTAAGGGAAATTTTTATTAATCTATTTACTAAGAAATTTAAACCGGCCGTTGTTGGTGTAAATGTATGATGTGAGTCGTTTGGAATGTAACTTAAGAGTGGTAGTTACCTCCTTGTGGACATCGAATTCAAGAGTCATTATTTTTAATAACTAGGATCTACAAAAGGGAATTTACTGTTAACTTCTAATTCTTGAGTGAATTTTATTAAGAAGATCATCTACATTGCATAATATTTGTGTTAAAATATGCAAAGTAGTTGATTTTATATTAAGACTGAACTGTCAATTTGATTTAATATAATTCACGCACGAATTAGAAGTTAACAGTAGACTTCCTTTTCTAGATGTACCAGTTATTAAAAATAATGACTCCTGAAGTCGATATCTACAGAAAGGTAACTACTACTCTAAGTTACATTCCATATGGCTCACATCATACGTTTGCACAAAAAACGGCAGGTTTAGACTTATCAGTAAATAGAATAATAAAATTTCCTTAAGTAAAAGTAGATATAGTAGAGAATTAGTGTGCATTAAAAACTTAGCCAAATATAACGGATATTCAGATTGCTTTATGGACAAAATAATTAACAGGCACAGAACAAAGAAAATGATAGTGGAATCCAAGATATTCGGGAAGGATAAAATAAAGAAAAGATTTGTTTGACCACCTTTTGAACCGAGAGCATTTTTAAGAAAGCAGGTTTGCAGCTAACTTGTTCGACAAAATAATAAAAAAATTTGTTAACGAAAGAATAACCCAAGTAAAGTTTTAATTTTGTTTATACAGGTGGATGGTAGGTATTGAAATTTTGATAATTTTGCAGCTTAGTGTACTATCAGCTTACTGATTTTTTTTTTAGAAACATGCTTAGAACCACCAATAGATGCATGTGGGTAGCGGAGCTGGGTGCAAAATGTCTGAGGCGGACTATATCAGATCAGAATATGTGCTAGGAATATCTTTATCCACAGCGAAACACACTTTAAAGACCTGGACAGATGCAAACACTCTTCAACAATGGTAACATCTCCCAGGATTGGCTCACCTTAAGGCCTACCGGCAATGGGGGTTAAAGAACTTTTAAGAGTTGAACAGGCAACAGCTAAAAACGTTGCGTTGTCCTGTATACAGGAAATTGTCGGCTGCATAACCACCTGCACATAGTGGGCTTAGAGAAGAAACAAAGTGCAGACTGTGCATGGAGGGTGATGAAATAGCAGATCATGCTGTGTTCCTGTCTTGACAACAGACCAAACCAGGCACCTGCTCTTTGGCAAGACCCAACTTGCATGCACTAGGAGATGTGGACCCACTTCCTCCCTCCAAAAAATTGTCTACTTGTGCTAGCAGCTGGACCAAGACAATTAGGCATGATCCACAATAGACCTAAGGTCACAACGGAAGGACTGAGATAGCCCACTCACAATATAACCAAAACCTAATCTTAATACAAAATGTGGAAAGGCAGTTTATGGAAGTCCAACTTAGGCTTCTTATAAGCTGCGTGTTTCACATTTTTTAATTTATACTTCCTCTGAACTTTCTTTACTCGTTATAGGTTCTGCAGCTGGGGGTTGTAACCACAATAAAGCCTTTCCTTTGCGGGCATGGTTCCTAAGGATTCAATTTTTCCTTCAAAAATCCACCCCCGTTTCTCCCCGAGAGACTACCTGTTCCTTCCCCACAACCACAACGCCCACCCAAGACCCCAAGTCTTAATAATTAAAATCTTAGGTGAAGAGAGAACAGGGGTGCTGGGCAGGAGGAGGATTAAAAAGATAATTTAAAAAAAAAAAAGCTTTTAGAAATCAAACTCAGGCTTCTATAGGCCATGTTTCACATTTGCGCTTATACTTCCTCTCCACACAGCACCTTTTTCACTCTGGGTCCTGTAATTTTTTACAGAGTTGAAACCACAATATACCCATTTATCTTGTGATTTACACTTATAGGGATGGTTCGATAGCATGCTTCTACCTGAATCTCTTCAGAAAGCCACCCAGTGTCTTTTCCCCAAAAGACCCTAGGTTTACCTCATTAAAATGCTAGGTGAAGAAAACATGGGTGCTTAGGCTTCTACAGACAACCTTTCAAATTTTTGCACATATACTTCTTGTGAACCTTCTTCCCCACACAGAACCTTTGTTCACCTGTAACTTGGGGGGGGGCTGTCGTTGAAACCACAAGATATCCATTTCTCTTGTGGTTTACACATATAGAAATGGTTCTAGGCATGCTGTTTCTGCCTGAAAGACCCCCGTTTCACCAAATCCGAAAGCTAGGTGAAATGAAAACCATTTCACAATGCACCCCCATATAACTTCAGGTGAAGAAGAAACTCCGGACCAACCCCTAGTTTCGCCCCAAAAGATACAGTTTGGAACCAGAAGTCAAAAATTAGATTAACGTGTATATTGTCCATTAGCAGTCAGTTCATCTAAAACTGACTGTGCACTAATCTGCCGATTGACCAACAATTTTGTAATTTTTTTAAAATAATAAACAACTGACATATTTTAGATATTGAATGCCTGGCCTAGGGAGATTTTTGGAACCAAGCGCAAAAGATAACATGAGAAAATGGCCTCCCAGTGGAAATACAAGAACAGATAAGAAAGATGCAACAGTCAATTGCCATATACTGATAGCAAAGCAGACACTCACCAACCAGGTGCAACGGAAATCAGTTCAAAAATTGTATGGAAGTATCTGGCAACTCCAACAAGAGCAAGGAAATCAAAACTGTGAATTTGCAGATGGAGCTCATGGACAGTTTTAAATAAGCCAACTGCTGATAGATACATTTTAGCATCGTACATGCACGTTGACATTTTTACCTTTTGGTTCCTTCTCTTTGTTGAGTTATTTACATTACAGCTTTTTAAATATTTCACGCTTCTTAAATAGCTTCCCAGTATGTTCTGTTCCAGTACAGCTACTTCCCCTCCTAGCCGTAAAAATATGAGGTAAACCTAACAATTGGATTCACTAAAATATTCCAGTCTTAGCATGTACAGGCCTACCTCATTGGTTCGGCAGTTCTTGTTCTTTGGGGTATTGCTGGTTCACTTTTAGTAGGCAATGTGATTGGGTTATTAATTATTCTTATGTTCGGATGCCTTAATTTTGAATTTGTGCAACGCTTTGTTTACTTATAATTACCCTTCTATCCAGTGTTGCAGTGGTAGAAGCGTGTATGTGTCGTGACTTCGTAATCTGTGATGGATTATTTCCTATATGATTTTAGTAATGGGCAAAATGTGAGGCCCCCAATCTTCCGGTGAGGGAGTGTGTGTACCCAAGGGCCAGAAGTAGCCATTTACTCGAAACGACATACGAGAGGTAAGTGTTAATTTCTGGTATGGTGCATTGTGATGAGATTTTCCCTTCCCCTTTATAATTGGACAAAACCCGTCCACAATTCTGCCTTTTTTTTTCAGCCACAAACTTGGAACCACCCCTGAATACTTTAACTACAACAGGGTTGCTATGCGGGGAAACAGGGTTTGAACGTGGTATAGCTGCAAAATGTGAAAAGGGCAGCCTATAGAGGTCAGGCTAAGCTGTTTTTGACATTCTTTTTATACTTCCGATTAATCTTCTTCCCTGCACAACACCCCTATTCACTCCTAGTACCGTAAGTCTCTCCCGTGGGTTGTTTCCAAAACATATTTCTTATGCTTTATGCACCCAGGGGTGGTTCTAGCATGTTTCTGAAAACATTTTTATCAGAAAGCTATCCCTAACCTCACCTGCAAATGTTTAGAAACAAGACTAAATAAATAAATAATTTAACGAATCACTTTCTGGGAAGCGATGTTAAAGTATTTATCGAATAATGTATTGATGAGATTAAGAGACATAAGATTTTGTATTTTTTTCCCCAAATGAGAGAAATATGACACAATGGCAGACAAATTGCACCTAATAAATAGTTTTTAAATGTAATCTTGTGACAGTATGTTCCTTGGGACACACCTCAGATATGACTGGCTAATATCTGAGACTGGTGTAGTGTAAAAAACTATTGTGGTGTGAATAAAGTTTTAGTTCTGAGTTCTGTAACAGATAAAAAAGGTTTTAAAGCTGCCAATACATCTGAGAAACGTTGCCTCTAGTCATTCATTCACTACTGTTTGGTGAGACAGGTTGATTTTTAGAGATATAGTTCAGATACAAGAAAATGTAAGTAAAAATCGGTTATAGCAGCTTAAAATGAGATTACTGGCAAAGCCGCTGTGTCCTCATTAACAGGTATCACTTTGAAATTATGGAAAGACATATTGAAGCAGACATTGAACGAGTGACTTCCAGTTTTGACCGGAAGTCACTTTGAATTTATTTTCATTGGAACAGCCTGTATATTATGCCATTTTTGAACTATATGGAAAAAATTACCCTAAAACATGTCACACTCATTCCACTTTTGATAGTTCCTCAGAAAATCACGGTCTATAAGCTAAGCTGAAATGAAACTAAGCTAAGGCTTTACAATACAATTTGTTATTTCCTGGACTTCAGGCATATGTTTCAGGCTTGTAACTTCTAGTTGCAACTGGAAGTGTTGAGAATATAGAGACCTAAAATGCCCATTATTCGTTTAATTTGAATGGAAGACCTGTATATTATCTATCATATTCAGATACTCTATTGAATTCAGCATATGTTCTGTTAGCATCCTCATATTTAAATAAGAGTTGCCGAGATAGACACATCTGACTGTTGGAATTGAGTCGCTGTCACCTTTCTGCCTAAGGTTAAATTAAATTCGTAGTGGTGATTTCTTTCTTTCGGGTGGCTCTTATGCCAACGAAAATAAATAAAGTGTTTAGCATGTCACTCTGAATTACCACAGCTAACTTAGCCTTTTCTAGGATAGTTACCGGGACTGTAGCTCAACATTCAGATGCGAATGTCTGGCAAACTTATCGATTTTAGATGTAAGGATATGTTAACAAAACAATGCCGAATTTCATAGAGAATCTGAATATGATGCAATATACAGATGTTCCATTCAAATTAAAGGAGCAATATTTTAGGGTTAGATTTTCCTTAAAATTTAAAAATTGCATAATACATGTAAAGCTAGATGCAATCTCACCACAATTAGAACCGCAGACCGGTTTCGCTCTAATTAGAGCTCGTCAATTCGGCATACTAACTGCAGCGAAAATACACCTATAAAGTAATACGGCTATGGTAGCCAGCCATCTAAAACTAGTGAGATGTAAAACACGAAACACGTGCTGCCATCTCATTGCGGAACCAAGTAGTATGTTGTCACAGCAGCTCCAAATAACACAGAATGTAAAAAAATAGAGGCTGTACAACCAACTAACAATTTAGTAAATTGTCAGCCCTGGTTCATTTCTACCCCAATATATAGACAAAGTATGTAAGGCTAGATGCATTCTCACCACAATTAGAACTGCAGACTGGTTTTGCTCTAATTAGAGCTCATTAGTCTAATTAGAGCGAAACCGGTCTGCATAATACTAATATGGTTATGTGAAATAACAAAGTTTAAGTGAGTAAATGCAAAATAAATGAAGTGACTTCTCAGAGTTCAGAAGTGTTTATTTTCTTCTATGAAACTGGTCCATCGTCAAACGATGCACTATAAGGCGAGCCCAGTTACAATGAAAACACTTGTGAAGCTAGAGAAGTCTACATTTGTATTTAGTATGAAAAGGTTTCACAAAGTAATGGTAACAATCCAGGATGACTTCTGGTCAAATCAGAAGTCACTCCCGAGAGTGCTCCTGTGTTCAATTTCTGTATCAACATGTCTCTTTAAAATTTTAAAATGACATCTCTAATGGGGGAAATAGTGGCTGTCAGTAATCTCATTGACACCCAGTATATCGATAATAATCAGGGTAACAAAACGAAAAAATTAAAGAAAATATAAAACAATTTGGGTGATAATTTATACTTTGACGCATAGCATATTAAACACTGACAGATTTGAAAATAAGGCCAAGTGATTGTAGATATCTCAAAGGCTTTACAAATTTATAAGATTTCTACCACAATCAGAGGGTAAAAATAGAAATTGGACTTGAAGGATACATTTTTTTTAAACTAAACTAGAATGACAATCAGATTTTTGTCTCCTGGGAATAATGACACCAAACATTTGATGTACAAAATTATTCGTGAGCTGTTTTGCCTTGGTTGAAATCAGTGGGTTGCCTAAACGTTTTGCGAACCATAGCTACTGAAAAAGCCAGTAGCTATGTCACCAAAACATCTAGCAGCGGAGTGAGTTAGACTAAGGCAAAACAGTCCAGAAATCATTTATCATCAAACCAGATATTAAGTAAAATACATTCTTCAGACAAGCAATAAAAGCAGAACTAAAACTTGCTGTTACTTTGAGATTTCTGGCTGGTGCACAGCTCACAGAAAGAAGATATACTTAGCACAAACAACTCCGAGGTTTGGAGATCACGTGTAATTCGTATTGACTTGTTTTTTTAATTTTATTAAACACCTTCCAGGACATATGTAACAAACAGCAATAACTACAACACAAGCAAATGCAAAAGAATTGTAACATTTCCAAGATGTATTCCTTAATTAAGCTACAGCTTTTGAATTGTTGAAAACATAGATGCCAGTCTTCAGATTGTAGCTGTAAAGAATGTCAGGAAAAAATCACTAAAAATGTATTTACCCTCCGTCGCCTAGGCCTCAATCTGTTCTCTAGTTTAAAATACCTGAGGTATGAAAAAATCACTAAAAATGTATTTACCCTCAGTCGCCTAGGCCTCAATCTGTTCTCTAGTTTAAAATACCTGAGGTATGAAAAAATCACTAAAAATGTATTTACCCTCCGTCGCCTAGGCCTCAATCTGTTCTATAGTTTAAAATACCTGAGGTATATGTTGATTAAATTTAAAGCATGAGGGCCTGTGTTTAAAACAAATAATTGAAGCAAAATAAAAATGTCCAGGAAATATTTTCTCACAAATAAATAAACAATATCCTTCACTTAAGCAAAGAAATGTGTGCTCTATAGAAGGCCACTGTACTGAAATACAAAACAACTCTAAACGAATTCAGAAAGCAGCATTAATATACTGGCCGTTTTTAGCTTACCTTCGCCATCAATCTCCTCGTCATCACCCTCTGGGATATCGTCTTCCTCATCGTCTTCCTCTCCCTCAACCCCCTCTTCCTCTTCTTCTTCTAGCTCTTCTCCTTCCGAGCCAGCTCCATTCTCTTCCTTTCTCGCTTTCTTTGCATCTTCCGTTTTGTCCTGCAACACATAGAAAAATGTTAGAACATGCTACAAATGCAAAAATGTACCCGGAGGATAGAATAAAATCTTAATACATTCAGCATTGGTTGCGGTGCTATATAGTTTAAAAGACAAATAAAGTTAGGGACACTGACTAGGCAGTTCAAGGTAAAACACACATAATCAATATACGAGACTTTACAGACTTTGGTTTTAGGACTATATAGTTGAAGACAAATGAAGTGAGGCATACTGATGAAGCTCCAAACATTTTGGGTTACTTAAAGAAAAAATACACAGAACGAAGAGAATATGACACTTTACAGAGTAAATTTTATGTTTGGTCTTTTTGGTTATGACAAGTTTTACGAATAGAAAAGAAATGTATTCACACTCCAATACTATTTTAAAAAAAATCCCTACAACAAACAAATATGTGTATAATAAGAGCAAGCCAAATCCTTATAAAAACATTTGGATATGAGGTTTTACAAATGAAGAGTGGAAATTAGAAAGGGCCCAAGTGCCATTTTTTTCGAAATTCAGTTTTTTACATAGAAAGGTTCTATGTGCCATGCTTTATGTCCTATGAAAGGTTCTAAGCGCCAAAATTAAAAATTTGGCTTTATAATAGCCCCTCGTATATATCGGTAGTTGTATGTGCGCGAGCATTTTCCTTAGAAAGGTCCTAAGTCCAATATAATTATTCATAACCTTAGTTATTCATTTTCTGATCTTCAAGAAGAGATGCAAGTTAAGGTTTTAAAGAAAGGGAAAACTTTTGCTGGACTTAAGACAGGCTAATATAATTAAGTTGCCACCAGAAAGCAAGGTGTCGGAAAATAAAAAGGTATCTCTTTCGAAGCATGATTCCTTATCTTCAAAATCCAGAACACCAACGTTTTTATAAACAGCTACTTCAGATTGAAGACAATGGTTTAGAAAAACAAACAAAAAAGAAGTAAAATGTATTTTATAAATGTTTCTATATTCAAAATCAGTTATGGAACTTAGGACTTTTCCTAATTTTATTTATTTAAACAGTTTTTTTTTTTGTAGTAAGAAGTTTAGTTTGAAAATTTTTGTTTAGGTTTTTCGTTTCGGTTTAAATGCATAATACTTAATAAAACTTTCCTTAAAAAGGTTCTCTGATTTTTATTTAGTTTTTCTCTATTATCTCAAAACTTTCATTTTGGCACTTAGGCCCTTTCTAATTTCCACTCTTCAAATATAGGATACAAATAATCATCAAATAAAAGGAAATTGTTTAAAAAGTCAAAAGTGTGGTTCTTTCTCAAATGATGAACCCATACTTTAAACAAAACTTTAGTTTCCCAAACAGTACCTACCAATGACCATTTCAAAGCTGAAAGTACTTAAAAGGCTTATTGTTGAACTTTTAATTAAACTTTGTAAACCACTTACAGTTATCTAAATGGCAATGGTATTGGTAGTAGCAATTAACCAAGTGTATAAAGAATAGTGTTTCTTTTTAAAATAGAAAATTAATACTACACAATTTTCAATTTCTAAATTACAAACTTTATGATATAACAGGATCATAAACAAAATCGGCTTACTTATAATTTTGTCCCAAGAGTTACCATATTAACCTGAACCTAACCTCAACAAACATTAGGGTGTTAGAAAATTGAACTATTAATACTTGCAAAGTTTCACCAAAATCGGTAAATTCCTTTTTGAGTTATCGGTTATGTGCCTATAAAAATTCAAAGGGACCTTGGCTTCACGATCTAGGAGCCTAAATTCGCGCTCATTTGAAAAAAAATTCAATGTCTCCATCGATACCTCTCTAAATAGCAAATTTGGGGACGGTGCACTTAACCGCAACTGGAATGTAACAAAACGGCGCACACCACAAGAAAGAATATGTAACGTAGATTAATATTCGTAAAAAACTTACTCACGTTTCGAACTGTCAATTTTCAGCAGCGTTGCCACATTGAATATCTAATTCCAAGAGTGTTTTGCCACTGTAACGAAATGAAAGTCTAAAATGCTTTTTACACACACTCCTGCCAACCTGACCTTCTGGACCTAACAACACCGCCTATCTGAAATTTAATCCCAAGTGTTTTGCCACTTTAACGAAAAAAAAGATCTAAAATGGTTTTTACACACACACACTCCTGCCGACCTGACAATACCGCCTATCTGCATGAAATATGTCAAGAAACAACAGTCATAACTCAGGTGCAAAAATATACGTTTTTGTTGCAAATCGAAACGTTTTAATTGCGTTTACCATTGAAAGGTTATTAAAAACGAAATATACCAAATTGTTTTACTTTATTAAGGTAGGTACAACTGTTTTTAGGCCATATTTTATAGAACCTCTGTGGTACAGGGGTAAGAACGTGTGCCTCTGAACCAAAGGGTAGTGGGTTCGATCCCAGGGTACCCCTTTCACTTTTTCAGTACAAACTGTAAAATTAACATCAACCGAGGTTCTGGCATTGTATTTGAGCAAGTTGAATGTCTGCGCATTCCGCCCTTCGAAGGGGGCGTCGGTCCCGTGTCCATGAGATGTTGGGCACATAAAAGATCCCTACCCTCCTTACAGAAAGGCAGGGGTTCGGCAAAATTTTCAGGGTAGTGAGGTGAAACTGCTCCCTGGCGTCGGTGATTGGCCATAGTCGCGGAAATAGGCCGACTTTAAGGAAACCAAACACACACAGGCCATATTTTATTATAATCACGTTAATATGTAGATGCGGTTAAATGCACCGTTCCCGCAAAAAAAAAATTCGCTAAATAAAAACATGAAAATGTCACTATTTGAAAATTTTACAAAAATAGAAACTCTTATCATGTTAAAATAATTTTAGAACGAACGTAGGTATCTACCTAATGTATAATTAAGTAGAAAACAAATTATGTAAACGAGACAAAAGACCTAATGTAATTTAGATATATATTTAATATACCCACGTACATTGTAAGAGAAAGCATGCCTTTCTCAAACCGCGAATATTTTCAATAATCAAAATACCTATATATTTTTTAAATTTATTTAAAATAAACGCTAGGTTTGGTTTTTTAATACTTTCATATAGGTAGGTACCCATAAAAAAAACTTATAACACTATTGTTGGTCAACAATAAATGGGGTTCGACAAAAAAAAAAGTAGGTACAAAGGGAACCGTTAATATTTAAGCAGGTAACGGGACACGCGCGGTCTCTCATGGCGCCCTTCTATTTTGCTTGGCAAAGCTGAACGCACCCGGCTGTCAAAGGCCACCCCTGCACATCTAAAGGCAATCCAATCCTAAAAGGGCGGGAGATGTCAGCATGGCAACAAACGGCTCAAACTGTCATGTAAGCATCTATTCTACACAGCGTTCTTAATTCCTGCACTGCATATAGGCGATTCCTCGAAATATTACACATACGTGCATCACAAGCCAACTTGATCTGCTATATAATGAAGGAAGCACCTGCGAGACCGGAAGTTAGACAGAGAAAACGAAGAAAAGGAGTCAAACCGTTATGGTTGGAAAAACAAAAACAACTTTACAATGAAACCTACTACAATAACGATGTTTGTGATTCGCAGAACCAAAATATAAAAGTTGAAATACTTTGTAATCTATTACAGCAAAACCTTACAATATAATAACTTTATCGCTGAACAAAGCCAAATGTTTATGATCTAATTGTTTTCGGAGTTTGATGGCGGTAGCCTGTGAGAGGCTAGAACACGTCAAGAGTGCTTTGACAAGATGAGAAATAGCATAAGCACCTTTGGACATGATTGGTTGTCCTCAGTTATCACACAACCCCACCAAACCTACTGTAAACCCTAAAAACGGGGGAATCGTGAATCGTAACAATAATAAAAAAACAATTATAAATAAGTAGGTACCCTAAATTGCAAATAAGTATAAATTGTATTGTAAGTACCAGACAGTTTATCAAAACCAAACCATAAGCGTCAACATAAATGTATTTATCAAAAATAACTTACAATAAATATGATGTAAACAATACGCTACGCTACACTTTAAAAGAAATTTCAATGAGATTCTAAGGTTTTAAACAGTGCAAATTAGGGGTTGAAAACGTTCATACGGAAACGTCCAAATACCCTCTTAATTCCTAATACTAAAAACAAATTTTTCAATATCCGAGAAGGCATCATCAAAAATATATATATTTATAAAAGATGCTAGAATAATGATCCTATTTTTTTCTGAACAAGCTGCCATAAAATTAAAACATACAGAAATCAAAATTTCACATTAAATAGGCAACCATTATGTAGAATACAAGGAAAACTTATAAAAATATCAAGAAAATTCCTTATAACTACCCTCCCACGAGGCTACAAGAATGAAACTATTGATTTCGCCATATTGAAACTGGCAAGCTATGCTAGCCTCGTAGAAGGTTACTGAAATATATGGCGGGATGCTTCTCCACCATGTTTACACATTTTAAATATTAAATAACACTCTAAAATGCTGTATTTACTAATGAGAAACTGCCTAATCATGTTGATTTTTGATAAACTTGGCGGTATCTTTAGCGTACAAACATATAATTGTCTAAAATCATCTTTTCGTAAGTGGAGGAACGGCATGTTCACATGGCAACAAGCGTCCGAAACACTATCAAATTCGAAAGTATCCTGGCATTTACAACAATTACGACATACAGGACGAAATATCAACATATAAAAAGTAAATATAGTATATTCAGGTGTAAAATCAGTACAAAGTGACAATACTTCATCGACATAAAAATGTTTCTAAATGCTAATGATATATTGTACTCACCTCTGCCGCCCGCTTCGTTCCTTTCAATTCACATTTCGCGTCCCCCGCACTTTTATCATTCTCGATTTTCTCTACGGCGACTTCGTTATTTTCTTTGGAACTCATTTTGTTTATATTTAGCTAAGTTAAACTCGATCTAAACAACTGATCTTCGTCAGAGATGAAAGCACGACTGACCGGCTCAAAGTTAGCTTTGTTTAAAAAATAAGATGGCGCCGCTCAAACCGATCGGGTCCGTCACCAGCCGAACAGCCGGCTTCTCTTCACCGGCGAACTTTATGTAATTTTTGTGCGGCAATCAATTCGACAATCGTTTTTATTGTTTTTAATTGCATTTAACGTGGCTTTCTTGTGTCTGTTTTCTTTAAATTATTTTTTTAATTTTTTCAAATGAGGGGTTCAAGAGTTTGAAATCGTGTTTTGTTTCTGCCTTCGAGATTAAACCGATATTTCACATATGCTTCCGCTAGAGGCGCTATTCAAATAATTTCCCTCCACAAATTAATTATCCTTATTATTTACTACTAATGTCTCGTTATTTTGGGTATTACGACTATTAATTAACCATTTTACAACAAATCCTCCACAGTGATCAACTTTAAATTAAAGAAATTTATATTTTGGCCTGCGCAGATGAAGTAACTTAATGTTCAAAATGAAGAAGTAAACAAACAAAAACAAGCTAAAATATGATAAACTGGACAATTCAGCATAAACGTATAGGATAATAAATATAAATAATTTTATATCTATCTAATTTCAATCGATATACCTCGCTGTTTTAGGTCATTGACATTCGTAGGCGATTTAAAGATCACATATTTCGTAAGAGGAACCAGTCGGTTTGAAAGTTTATCATCCCATAGTAAATGAAAGAAACACAATTTCTAATTTACAAATAGGTACCTAGGTATATCGATACAAAATGATAGTAAAGTACCTACACATCTGGGTAATAAAAACTGCTATTCTCCATCAGAACGGAACCAACATTCGTATACTTCGTCATAGGTACGATAGGGTATCGCATTAAAAAATAGGAATTATTTCGAATTTTTTTTAAACCATTAAGTAGGTAGGTACCTATGCAATACCTATTAGGTGACGAATTTCGGCCAAAAATAATGAGGACAACTGGGTACATACTTATCAATCTTTATATAATTTTTGTAATAGCTGCTAAAATATTCACAAAAAAGTAACCGTGACCCATTGAAGATGTTAATTTATATACAGATACCAGTGGATACGTGAGCTAATACGGATATCATTTTACTTCCGCATCAATACGTCTGGATCGGCGACAAAAATATCAATTTTTTTTCGTTTAAACGTCGTAAAAAGTGTTAAAACATAGATATCATGATTTGGGAACATTTTTTTTTGTCTGTCGGTCTGTATCTCTGTCTGTTTGTACCCACGATAACTTTAGAACGAATTGACATATCGTCTTCAAATTTAGTATACAGTTAGCACCCGACAAACTAACGGTTCGGATTGTTTTTGGGTGAAATCTATCCAGAGGGAGGGGGGTAAGTGTGGGGTGATTCGGTGAAAATTGACATTTTTTCTTTAAAACTCGAGTAACATAACGTTTTAAGGTTTGTTTATCAGAAAACTTTCAATTTCATCAAACAATCGGATATTCTACGCTAAAATTAAATTAGGGGTTGAATGTCTGTGGGAGTGGAATATCAGTGACAGAAATTTCGATTTTTTTTCGCTAAAATGGCGTAAAAAGTCTCAAGACATATAGAAAACTTGATTCTGGAACGAATTTTTTTTTGTCTGTCGGCCTGTACGTCTGGCTGTTAGTAGGCGCAGTAACTTTCGAAAGAATTGAGAGATTGTCTTCAAATTTCGTATCCCGTTAGCACCCGACAAAAGAACACTTTGAACTGTTTATGGGCAAGATCGCTTCGGGGGGCAGGGGATAAATGAGGGGGATTTGGTGAAAATTAACACTTTTTCGTTAAAACTCGAGTAATATAACGTTTCAGAAGTTTATGGGTGCAGGAATACGACTGTTTTCTTTGTGGTCAAGTCATGGACCCTAAATTTATTTCATGAGAATGTCTTCTTGGGGAGAGTAAATTATCACAGCTATGTGGAAGTTATGATTCAAATTGCATAACTATTTGATATTAAACTGAAATAGAGATTCGCTTATTAAAATATGTGACCGAGAAAACAAATGAATTCAGATTAGTTGACATTTTATTTACAAAAAACTCAAAATCACCCCGTTTAAAAAGACCGGTAACTTAATTTACTTTTGTAGTCTACCAAAAATGTGGTACCTGTACCTAAGTAGGTCAAATGTTATCACAATTTTAATGGTAGTGTTATCAAGTTTTATCTGCAATTCGTACTTTTTTTCGCTTCATTTTTAATGAATGTTCGTAGAAAAAAATTACACATGAGGAGAACGCGATTTTTAAATTTTCAAAAATTTGTTCAAATGAGCGCGAACTAGTCCCCCTAGAATACATATCCAGGGTCCTTTTAAATTTATATATATATATATATATATATATATATATATATATATATATATATATATATATATATATATATATATATATATACAGGATCTTTCATAACATATGGGATCCACGACGTGGGGTAATTGGGATCTGAAAAGAATCAAAAAAGGTCCTATAAATATATGTCCTAAACCCTGTTGTTTCCGAGATACAGCGTGTTGAAGGTTTGATTTTTTTTTTCATATTTTGTTATAAAATTGAGATAGACAAACCAAATCTGATATACAGCGTCCATTGACATATTAGATGAACATTTCAAGCCTCTCACGCAACCAATAGCGGAGTTATACGAGTTATTTATAATTCAGTTACATAAAAAATGTTAGTACGGCCCTGCAGAACTATTTTGTTAGAAATTTTGAATAGGGCATTTAATTTTCTACAAAAAGTATATCTTGACTTATTTCTATATTTGTCTTGGTTTGTCAGTCAAAAGGGGTTAAAAAAAGTTCGGGACGCAGCAAGTGCGTTATGGTAGTGAATTTTTATTAAATGCTTCAAATTTGAATAACTCAACTTTCTACAAACTCAGAAAGTTAAATTTTGGTACGTAGTAAGACCTTTCCCAACGAAACATATTGACCAAATTTCATTAAAATATCTTTGTAATTTTTAGAAAAAAAAAATCAAAATTGGAATAACTCAATTTTCTATAAACTTAGAAAGTTAAATTTTGGTACGTAGTAAGGCCTTACGCAAGACAACATATAACAAAATTTCATCAAAATAGCTTTGTAATTTTTGGCGAAAAAATTTTTTCGAAAGAAAACTCAAAATTTTCTACGAAAACCTAGTCCGATTTACCTGGCTAACGAACTCATTCAAGCCATTAATAAAAGAAAGCACTTGCCGAGTTTCATCGAAATTGGTTAATTATTTTTTGAGTTATCAGTTGGATACATATACATATATATATATATATATATATATATATATATATATATATATATATATATATATATATATATATATATATATATATATATATATATATATATATATATATATATATATATATATATATATTGAAACTGACCCCGGATATGAGTTCGCGCTCATTTGAAAAAATTTTTGCAAAGTCTCGCCATCGATACCTCTCTATTAGTGAATTTTTTAAAATAAAAATTCACTAATAAGTTGAAAAAAAATTAGTACGGCCCTGTCAAAATTTTTCAAAATATGTGGAACATACGCCACAAGGTAATTGGGTACCTCAGAATAATCACAAAAGGTTCTATAAATATAAGTCTTGTTATTTTCATGTATCTTGTTGTTTTCATAATATAGTGTGTACGAATTATATGATTATAATTTTATCACAAAATATGAAAAATAATCTTTTTTTCAAACCTTCAACACACTGTATCTCGGAAACAACAAGGTTTCGACATATATTTATAGGACCTTTTTCGATTACTTTAAGATCCCAATCACCCCACGGCGTGGGTCCTACATGTTATGAAACAGCCTGTATATATATATATATATATATATATATATATATATATATATATATATATATATATATATATATATATATATATATATATATATATATATATATATATATATATATATATATATATCTATATATATATATATATATATATATATATATATATATATATATATCACACCGATAACTCAAAAAAATAATGAATCAAATTTGGCGAGTACCTTCCTTTTGCCATGCCACTGGCAAAAGGAAGGTACTCGGATTGATTAGTTCGTTAGCCAGGAAAATCGAACCAATTTTCCCCGAAAAATTCTTACTTTTCTCTCGGAAAATTTGTGTATATCTCGAAATAACAAAGTTATGGAAGCCAAATTTGGTACACAGGTTTATATTATAAAAATAAACCTATGTACCAAAATTTAGACCACTAAGTTGAATTTTGAGCATTTGAAGAAAAAAAAATTCGGTGTCACTGGTGATCAGAGAAACGCATACGACCAAATCATTTTGTGTGTATAACAAAATCTATTGTATTTACCGACCAAGATTAGGTTTTTTGGCGAAAAAACGTTAAGAAAGATCAGATAACTTACTTTTAAATTTTATAATTTTTCTTAAACTTCAAAATCGCGATTTAAAACGTCAAAATTGGCAATTTTTAGACAAAGAAGAAATGTCGTTTGAAGTTTGTTTTACAAAGCCTTAAAGCTTCAGCGTCAACCGTCATTTTCCTTCATTTTACTAAAGTATTTGCAGAAAATTCCTTTCAAATAAACCCTTTTTTGATGTTTTCAGTGTAGTTTCAGTTATAAATTTTATGGTTTAATAGTCTATAATTTTTAGCGAATTTCTGTAGGAAAAAAATCAAGTAGTTCGCTATTCGGGAGACGGCGACATCTGAATTTTGAAAAGGCTTCTTTAAATGAGCGCGAACCATATCCGGGGTCAATTTCAGTTTTTATCTCTTTACATATATACAGGGTGACGCATTTCTGCGGTAAAGCTCAATATATCCGTTAAGTATACAAGATACGAGAAAATAGTGCTGCAAATTGAATCATAACTTCCACATAGCTGTGATAATTTATTCTCTTAAGACAGTCTCATGGAATGAATTTAGGGCCCATGACTTGACCATAAAGAAAATATTTGTGTTCCTGTACCCACAAACTTTTGAAGCGTTATATTACCCGAGTTTTATTGAAAAAATGTGAATTTTCACCAAATTACCCTATATTTATCCCCTACCTCCTAAAGCGATCTTACCCAAGAACAATTCGAAGCGTTCCCTTGTCGATTGCTAACTGGGTACCAAATTTGAAGATGATGTCCCAATTCGTTAAAAAGTTATTGCACCTATTAAGAGACCACAGCTGCCGCAGCATATTCAACGGTTCATCTTCAAGCGCATCGAATATATAATTATGGATTAAATTAAGATACCGTTCATATGCACAATCAACCAAGGGTTGCGGTGCTATCGGGGCGGCAAGGCCGCGGACGAGCCCTGAGGGAACAAAAAAAAAAAAAAGATACCGTTCAGTATTTAGGTTTCCATAATAAATAATTGGCCCTAAGATTTTGGTTCGATACATTCCAACCCAAACATTGAATGATTTTCGTCCCTGTCTTCGAACTTGCCAATTTTGGTACGGATTTTCTACTGCATAATAATGCTCATTGTTTCTGTTAAAAAGGCCGCTTGCGGAAAAATTACATTCATCTGTCCAGATGATTTTATTTAAAAAATCATCATCTTGTTGCATTTTTCCATCAAGCCAATTGCAGAATTTAAGCCTTCTGTCCCTGTCTCCTGGTCTTAGATCTTGGCAAACATGAAGTTTATAGGGATGATATTGATGTTTTAGAAAACCCTCTGAATTCGGCTTCTAGTCATATTCAGTTCCGAAGCAAATTGCCGTAATGAGCCAAGAGGATTTTCCGTAACCTTTAACAAAACGTTTTGGTGAAATATCTTTGACATGTTATCGCAAAATATTATAGTAATAAAAGATTGCATAGCATCATTTTATAACGATACTTACATCATTTAAAACAGCTTCTTCAGCTTCCATTCGCTGGCCGTACGAATTTCTAGGTTTACTAAAACTACCAAAGAGACCTAAATTTCTGTCCAAATTGTTAAAATATGAATAATGGGGTTGTGGACGCTCGGGGTATTGCTCTAAATAGTGTTCACATGAAATGTGCGAGTTTCTGTTATTACTATAATAAATCCGGAGCATATCACGTTTCTCGAAATTGTAAAACACCATTTTTGCTCTCTTAATGTTTATTTTGAAAGTTAAATTGTCAAAAGTTCTATTGTCATATTATGACAAGCGAGGACTTGATATTTCTGAATATCAAAGCCGCCGAGATGAACGAACAGACATGTCATTGCATTGCATTGGATTGAACTTAAAATATTTGACTCATAATCATAATTTCGGGTTCATCTTTAACTACCTAATCAAATTATATGATTGAAGAAATATTTTGTTTCAAAAGCAGAGTCGTATTAAATATTTACAAGAAAGACGGAAAATGTCATTTTTGTTATCAAAACGTTTGAAATTCAAAAGTTGTGATGAGGCATTGTTTTTAGGTAGTCCAAGGGAAACAAAATATGAAATAAAAATCCAGGGTCGCATTTGAAAAAATGGAGTTGATGATGGTTTCTGAAAGACGAAACATCTGATTTTAAATTGGAAAATGCCATCTTGTAGGAGAGAAAAGGTAACCTTGATGAAGTGTGATTCATTTTGTTATATATTTTCAAATAACGCCAGCAAAAAATTAAACAGATTTTATGAGTTTTCGGTTTTTTCCGATTATCACCGGAAGAATTCGGAATTTTCTAATTTTATGTATTTTGCTGAGCATCAAATTACGCAACTTTGCCATATATATATATATATATATATATATATATATATATATATATATATATATATATATATATATATATATATATATATATATATATATATATATATATTATATATATATATATATATATATATATATATATATATATATATATATATATATGTATATGTATATGTATAGTGTTTCACTTTAAGTGGAGACAATTCATTATTCCATAACGGGTTGGCCGTTTTTCAAAAAAGGTTTACTTTAAAGAAAGTACTCCAAAAGCTTCACGTCCGGGTATGTATTATTTTAAGATTCCATTTTTTCATAGCCTACTATGATAACAAATAAGACCCCAAAAATTACTAAAGCATATTAGGCATTTTTGCGGAAAAAAAAATCTATGTGGATTTACACACATCTGTAAGACACAAATCCCAAGTTTCAATATCGTACTTATACAGTGTTAACAACTTGAGTGCAAAAAATGAAAAAATGGACTTTTTTTGGAGTGCCCTGCGACAACGCTACTGAGTATCTTGCTAATATTAGAATGCCGATGGATTAATAGTCACGTAGTGTATCAAATTCACACAATATGATCCTCATATCTTATTATACAGAGTATTCATAATAAATACGAAAACATACCCTTTTGCAATGTATTACCCAATTTGGACTTTGATCGCACCAGCATCTTAAATTTTGCGAAGACACCACTCCATTATTTCTGAAAGTGAAGATTGGAACTGATAAGTAAGATGAAAAATATAATTTTTCATCCTCTGATGATGCTAACTTTGTTAGTGAAACGATCGCCAGGTATTTAAGAAGATGTGTTATGGTGATTTGGGTTCTCCAAGTGTACTTATCAGTAGTGCTTATCGCAGGTTTCAATATTGACTTAGCTACTTTTAGAAATAATGGAGTGGTGTCTTCCCAAAATTTCAGATGTTTTTTTTTATGTCAACAACACACCACGAGGGCTTACAGCCTAAATACTATCGTACCGTGGGTGTTGACAAGGAGGAAAGAGGCAACTTGTTAATTCTGGACTTGAAGGTTTGGAGGTTCGGAGGAGAAGGAAAAACATGTGCCGGCAAGGAATTCCACAACTTGGAAGTCCTCGGGACAAAAGAGCGGGCATAACAAGATGTTCTATGTCTGGTGACCTGGACAGTAAAAGGGTGCATTCGCTCTGTTCCCCTGGTAGATCTGCTGGGGGCAGCAGGTGGGGGAATTATGAAGGAAAGCTCCTCTGAGCAGTGCCCGTGCAGATATCTATAAAACAGAGAGAGGTCACCAACGGCACGTCGGTGGGCAAGGGATGGAAGCCTTTGGGTGAGGGTAGGGTCACCGATGAGACGTATAGCTCTCTTTTGAATGGAGTCCAGGATAGCGAGTGTAGAAGCGGCTGCTGCACCCCAGATGTGGGAGCAGTATTCGAGGTTTGGCCTTATTTGTGAAGTGTATAAGGTATAGAGATTAGTTGGTGAAAAGTATTTGCGAGCCCGGAAGAGGAAACCCAATTTCTTAGCAGCCGCTTCTGCAATTGATGTAACATGTTGGTGCCAATTAAGTTTTCGATCCACAGAAATGCCAACAAGAGAAAAGGACTCATTACTTTGAATAACTTGGTTGTTCATTGTGATGGGTCTAGGGCTGCTGTATCTCTCGTGAGAAAGAAAGCAAGACTTAGTTTTGGTGGGGTTGAATTGTACAAGATTTCTACTTCCCCAGTCTAATATTTTTTGGAGGTCTACGGAGACAGAACCCTCCATGAGTCTGCGATCCTCATCTAATTGGGCTAAAGAGACAGGCTTAGAATATTGTATGTTTGAGTGGAGGGTGCTGTCGTCCGCGTAACTGTTAACTGGGTTGGATGTGCTAGAGAGGAGGTCATTGATGTGGAGAAGAAACAAAGTAGGGGCTAAAGCTGAACCTTGAGGAACTCCTGCATTAATTGGATACAGTTTAGAGGAATGGCCATCCACAACATCAGATATGCTCCTGTTGGAGAGGAAATTTGCTGTCCAGGTACAAAGTTTTGGTGGTAGGCCATAGGCCGGAAGTTTATTAAGCAGCGCTGCGTGCCAGACCTGGTCGAATGCTTTGGATATGTCTAGAGCAACAATCTGGGATTCACCGTGTTGTTCCATAGACTTGTTCCAAGAATGGGTGACAAAGGAAAGGAGGTCGGCAGTCGATCTGCGCTGACGGAATCCATACTGCCTGTCGTGGATTAGACTGTGTTTTTCAAGGAATTTTAGTAGTTCGGTGTTTATATACTTTTCCATCACTTTAGAGATGACTGAAAGGAGAGAAATAGGCCTGTAGTTGCTAGGAAGCGCTTTGGATCCTTTCTTGGGGATGGGTTGTACTCGAGCAGTTTTCCAGTTACTAGGGAATATGCCTTTATTGTAAGATATCTGAAACAGACGAGTCAGGACAGGAGCAAGTTCTGGTGCGCATTTTTTGAGAACAATTGCTGGGATCTCGTCAAGGCCAGAGGCTTTCCTGGTATTAAGAGAAGAGAGCATCTTTCGTACCTTTTTAGTTTTGAAAATGATATCAGTCATTTTATGCGCGACGTTGGGGACTGTTGGTGGTTGAACATTTGGAGGTGGGTTGAGAGTAGAATTTCCGGCGAACAACGAAGCAAAAAGTTCAGCCTTGCCCAGGGCGGTAGAAACAATTTCATCACCTGAGACGAGAGGTGGGAACGTGCTCTTGCAGAAATTATTCCCAATAGACTTAGCAAGAGTCCATAAGGGTTTGCCGCCGTTGGAGCTTGAGAGGACTTTGTTTTTGATGTGGTTATTAAACGAGTTTTTTGCCTCAGAAAGAATGCGGACATAGCGGTTTCTTGCGTCGTTGAGTGCTTGACGATTTTCTTGACTGGGATTGTGTAGAAGCGTTTTGTGAGCTTTGACCTTTTCAAGTCTGGCCTTGTCACAGGATTTAGAGAACCAGGGCTTTTGAGTGGCTGAAGAGGTTTTCTGTGTACGTGGAATAAATAATTCCATGCTAGCTTGGATAATTTTGTTGGTCCGATCAAAGTCCAAATGGGGTAATACATTACAAAAGGGTGTGTTCCCATATTTATTATGAACACTCTGTATAGGATGCGGATGATATTGTGGGAATTGATACTCTTGGTGACTTGGCAGTCTAATATTTGCAAGACACTCAGTCGCGTTTACACAGGGCATTCCAGAAAAGTCGATTTTTTTCATTTTTGCACTCAAGTTGTGAATACTCAGTATAAATTGCGATATTGAAACTTGGCATTTGTGGCTTACAGATGTGCTTAAATCTATAGAGATATTTGTTTTTTTTCGTTAAAAAAATGCCTAATATGCTTTAGTCATTTTTAGGGTCTTATTTGTTAGCGTAGTAGGCTATGGGAAAAGCGAATCTTAAAATGATGCATACCAGGATGTGGAGCTTTTGAAGTACTTTATTTAAAAAAAAATTAAATCGGACGACCCGTTATGAAATAATGAATTGTCGCCACTTAAAGTAAAACACACTGTATATCTAAACATATAAAAATTGAAACTGACCCCGGATATGTGTTCTAGGGAGCCTAGTTCGCGCCCATTTGAAGAAATTTTTTCAAAATTAAAAAGTCGCCATCTCTTCATGAGTGAATTTTCTTTAAAAAAAAATCATTTTTTTTAAACTCACCTAACGTTAGCTTTATTGAAAGTTACTTGATAATTTTTGCACTTACACTTCAAGGCTTTTACACCGAGAAAAATACCACTACGAAAATCCAAATTTCGTTGATAATTTACTATTGCTGCAAGAGAAAGGAGTATAACTCTGGAATGAATTGAGAATTGAGCCCTTGCAAAGTTCTACAACTCTGCTCGGGTGAGTTTTAGTCTTAAGTAATTAGGGAAACCAATATTACTATTTTACAAGCCGCAGTTTCCTATGTCCAAAAACCATTCGACACTATTACTGTAGAATGAGTAAAGATTGGAACCTGTGATGAGCACTGATAAGTACAATTTGGAGAACCCAATTCATCATAATACAATTTTTAGATCCGACCATCGTTTCGCTAACAAAATTAGCGTCATCAAGGGATGAATAAACTTAATTTATTCATCCCTTGATGATGACAACTTTGTTAGCGAAACGATCGTCGAATCTAAAAACTGTATTATGATGAATTGGCTTTTCCAAATTGTACTTACTATAATTGTAGGTACTTATATCGTGTAGATCAGTACGCGATGACTCAAACATAAATAACTAATTTGGTTAAATTTGGCACGTGAATTCCTTTTGTTGGCTGCGATAAGTTCGTTAGCCAACTTAATCACACCAGTTTTTCCGGGAAAAATAATTCGTTTTTTAAATTTGTGTCTCCGATATATATATATATATATATATATATATATATATATATATATATATATATATATATATATATATATATATATATATATACATATATAATAATAAAAGCTATTTTAATGGAGACTATTGGCACGTTAGCTATCTTATTATTATGATCGACAAGATATAACAGGTATTTTATTATTATTATATTGTTTATTTGTAGAAATTATTGTACCTACATTATGTTGATACAATATATCAAAATTTCGGGACGCAGCAAGTGCGTTATGGTAATGAATTTTCATAAAATTGTTTTTAATAGCAAATATGTGTTTTTTTTTTATGAAAGCAGGCATCAAATTTAGTTACCAGTATAACTTATATAGTAAAAACAATGTGCCATGTTTCATCAAAATAACTTTATTGTTTGAAAACTTACAAAAATTTCCGAAAGTAAACTTAGTGTTCCCGAAAAAACTCGTTTTTTGGTCAACCTTATAGGTTAATAGCAAATTGAGCTATCCAAATATGAAGCATTTGATCAAAATTCGCTACCATAACGCACTTGCTGCGTCCAGAATTTCTTTTTTTACAAAAATGCATTATATTTCGATGGAAAATGCAAAAATGCAATAACATAAGGCGTGTTTGATTAAAAAAAAGAAAAGAAAATTTGTAAATTTGTATCACCAACGACTTATGGGCCACCCTGTGATTGTAGAAATAATTTTTTAAGATGTAGCTCAAGATACCCTATAATTAATATATACAATTTTTTTATATCTTGTATAATAACGGACATATTGAGCTTTATTGATTTTTTACGAAAATTCGACAAAAATTATATACCACTAAACGATAAACTCTATAGCCAACACTACTGCCAAAGCATCCGAGAAAGGGTCTATTTGAAATGAATTTTCTGGAAATATTTTAGTAAAATGAAGGACAGGGACGGTTGAAACTAAGACTTCAGGGTTTGTAAAACATTCTTCTTGATACATTTTATTTCCATAGTCCGTATTAGATTCAAGTTCTTTACCTAAATGTTGCCAATTTAGACGTTCTAAATTGCAACTTTGACGTTTTGAGGAAACCCCAATTTATTTTTCTTTATATTTGGCCTTTGACCTACAGAGCTAAATTTTGGTAGGTAACTTACCTATAAGGACATAAACCCATGTACCAAATTTGGTTGCCCTTACTTTGTTAATTCCGGAGATATAATTTTTTTTCAAAAGAAAACATAAAATTTTCCGGGAAAACCTGAGCCGATTTTCCTGGCTAACGAACTTATCCAAGCTATTTGCAAAAGGAAGGTATTCGTCAAATTTAATCAAAATCAGCCCATTATTTTTTGACTTATTGGTGTGATACATATATATATATATATATATATATATATATATATATATATATATATATATATATATATATATATATATATATATATATATATATATATATATATATATATATATATATATATATATATATATATATATATATATATATATATATAAACATATAAAAATTGAAACTGACCCCAGATATGTGTTCTAGGGGGCCTAACTAGCGCTCATTTGAAGAAATTTTTTCAAAATTCAAAAGTCGGGATTTCCTCATTATTGTTTTTAGTAAATTTTCTTAGAAAAAATTCACTAATGAGGAGATCTCGACTTTTGAATTTTGGGTCAGTTTGAATTTTTATATGTTTATATATATATATATATATATATATATATATATATATATATATATATATATATATATATATATATATATATATATATATATATATATATATATGTGTGTATCACACCGATAACTCAAAAAATAATGGGCCGATTTTGATAAAATTTGGCATGTACCTTTCTTTTGTAAATGGCTTGGATAAGTTCGTTAGCCAGGAAAATCGGACGAGGTTTTCCGGGAAAATTTTGAGTTTTCAATCGAAAAAAATTCTTATCTCAAAAAGTAATAAGCCGATTTTAATAAAATTTGGCATGTACCTTTCTTTTGTAAATGGCTTTGACAGGTTTGTTAGTCAAGAAAATCGGACGAGGTTTTCCGGGAAAGAAAATCGGACGAGGTTTTCCGGGAAAATTTTGAGTTTTCATTCGAAAAAAATTTTTATCTCAAAGAATAATAGGCCGATTTTGATAAGATTTGGTATGTACCTTCCTTTTGTAAATGACTTTGACAAGTTCGTTAATCAAAAAAATCGGACGAGGTTTTCCGGGAAAATTTTGAGTTTTAATTGGAAAAAAAATTTTATCTTAAAAAATAAGAAATCTATGATAAGCAAATTTGGTAGGTAGGTTTACGATATAAAAAGTAAACTATACACCAAAATTTAGATTTCTATGTTACAAGAAAAAAAAGTTATAATAAAATATTTTGTGCCAGATCATTTCTATGAAAATTCACTACCATAACGCACTTGCTGCGTCCAGGCTTTTATTTCTTTTACAAGAAAATTCACTAAAATGAGACCTTTTGTAGGACATGTAGGTACACCGAAATTAAACTTTCTACGTTAACAGAAACTTACAGTTATTTGTATTATGACATTTTGAACGAAAATTCACTATCATAACGCATTTGCTTCGTCATTCGTCAGGGCTTTTTACACTTTCTTTCGCCTATTAAAAAGTAACAAATCGTTGCAGTAAATAGGTATTTTGAAAACACAATATTTCGTATAGTAACGGGTAGGTGGTAGATATATATAGGTAGATATGTACTATGTACCTACATGCCCATTACAATGGCGTCGGCGTCGATACCTAGGTAGACTAGCAAGATTAACTTTTTTAAGTCTGATAAAAGGTAAATAGGGAAAAGTCCATCTATTTCAGTATAAACCGCCGAGAAAGTATTTTTATTTTTGCCTGTTTTATCTTTTTTTTAATTCCCATGTTACATCTACATCTCTATTTTGATGCCAACCGTTGCCTACGTAGTTAATACATATTTTACTCCAATAACTTAACGTCCAGCTCAAGCTTTTGTCACAGCATAAGAAATTGCCGTGCTTTTGTTATGTTATTGCAAGCTAAAGCCACAGCATATTTGCTGTGTTAATACCACCAACCTACAGGCTACGAAAGCGAAAGCCTATGCCGTGGCTGGAGTACCTACATACTACATAATAATGATAACACTAACACGTTATAGCCAATAGCCTAATAGCACATAGGTATCGCATCGTAGATACCATGGAAATAGAAAACAGTTGAATTGAAACATACGACAGCACGAGAGAAGACAGAGAACAGCGAGCAGGAGAATGACACGAGGGACGAGAGAGGGGCGAAAAGGGAGCGGTGAACAACTGAACAAATCAACCAATGATGACCAAAAGCTGAGCTTCCCACCGGTTAATGAGCCTACATTTTAATTAGACATTATAGATACCATCTCTTTTCGTTTCTATTATTAATAACATTTATTTGTATTTATATAACCACAACCACATATCAAATGCACCATTCTTCTAAAAAAATAAACATGAAATACCTAAATAATCTCCAACTTTCACCTTCCCTACTGTGTGGATGGTCTTTTATCGATTTTCTTAACGTAATGATCCTGATACTTGAAACACGACATTTTAAAAGAATGCATAATTCAAATTTCTAGACACATAAAAACTACAATCAAAAATAAGCTTTTGATAAAATGAGTAACTATTTTAAATTAAATGAACAGCTGCATTAAAAATGCTTATTATTCCTTGATTTTTATGTTACATTTACAGAGATGGATTATGGATATAAAATATTTCAGTGCTGCTCATCATAATTAATAATACACATACAGCGTATATGTACATCTTGTTGAATTAATGTTATTAATGCGTCGTAAAATCGATGTTTAAAACTAAGAATATAAAGTCTTTAGCGAGGCAGGTGATTTGAAATTAATTTTATTAAATTCAAGAAATTCGTAATTGCCGCTACAAGCTGTCAATTTCCGTTAAGCGATCTTAGTTCCGGGAGTCTACGACTTGGCCAATGCGCAAGTTCGAAATTCATGCGTGTTCTTCTTCTGACACATGCGTTTCCATATCGGTTGGTTTATCCTTTATTCGATCTCTTCTTTAAAAGTGCACCAATAAACAATTAAGATGGTAGGTAAATGAAAAGTTTAATAATCTTTATTCATCGTGCTCATGATTCTACTTTTTGTTTGACTAAATATACAAATCATTAATGTGTAACTTTATCTTATAGAATGTATGAGTATTTCATAGTTTATTTTAGTGATAAATTAATTTTTCTGTAGAAATAGGGTTATGTCACAACTGTCAATGTTTTAATTTTACTAAAAAGCATGTAAAATGATTGTAAATCCATTTAGTTATATTAGATAAAGAATCTTTTGTGATGTTAAACATTATATCAAACGATTTATATAAGTTATATTTACGAAAATCCCATGTTTTAGGTTAACGTACCAAAACAACGTAATACCTTTTGCAAGAAGTGCAAGGTGCACAAGCTGCACAAAGTAACCCAGTACAAAAAATCGAAGGAACGTCATGCAGCCCAAGGTAGAAGACGTTACGATAGGAAACAACAAGGTTTTGGTGGTCAAACAAAGCCAATTTTCCGTAAAAAGGTAAAGATTTACTTACCGTTCAGTTTGTTGTATGTGACTTCTAACATTATTTTTCGTTGTTACAGGCTAAAACTACCAAGAAAATTGTGCTGAGAATGGAGTGTACGGAGTGTAAATACCGTAAACAAATTCCATTAAAACGGTGCAAGCACTTCGAGCTTGGTGGTGACAAAAAGCGCAAAGGACAAATGATTCAATTTTAAGTTATTTGTTACTTGTGGTTTTATAGAGTTAATTAAAGACACTTTATAGTATAAAGGTGTTTTATTACAAAAGCTACTCTTGGCGATAACAATAGTTTTAAACACATTACACAAGAACTAGGCTAGTTTGATGAAGATGCTGATGATATGTTACAGGATGTGTCTGAAGGTATATCTTGTTCAATGGGGCTCTCAACAATTGCATTTGGTGTGCTGAAAATGTAAAGAATAAGTATTATAGTTACATATCTAAGTGAAACATTAAAAAGTTAAGTAATTGGTGAAGCAGGTAAGAGATAAAGTTGTCTTGAACGTTACTTAGCGTTTTAAAGGCGATTATTCTTTATATATTAATGTTTGAAATACCACGAACTGACTAAACAGTGTTATTTCTGAATTCACCAACAATCAGTTATGGCACATTTATACAACTTAATAACATTTGAAGAAGACGACTAAATTACTGCTAATTAAAATGGTTCTAAAAACAAAACCTAATTTTTGAAAATAAAAATATTACACTTAAAATAAACTGATAACTGAAACCTTCCTTACATATGAAACTTGAAGTGTTTGCAAATAATTATTTCCCATTAATCAGCTGTAACATTAAAATTTAATCATATAAAAAGTAAATTTTCTCTTTGGATGCAGCACATTAGCCAACTTTACAAAAACTTTTTGTTAACTCATTCATATTCGTTAAGGACATTAATTGGCTGTGACTAAGAGCTACCTGGACATATCACACACTTATTATTATTGTGTGCACATTTATTTCTGTTTTGCATTTTAATCTAAGGCTTCCTACAGTCACTACATTATTATCTAAAACTTCCTCATTACTTTTATGTCTGTTTTTTATTCGGAACGTTTGTATAGTGAAGGACTGAGGAATAGCATTTCTACTCAAAACACTGTTTCTCTCTTTCGATAATAATCAAGAAACCAAAATGCTATGTATATAAAAATTAAATGCTCTTCGTTGATAAGCTCACCACTTGAAAACAACTGGACCGATTTGGCAAATTTATTTTTAACATGTTCGTAATAGTGCGAATAAGGTTTTTAACGAAGGAAAATTTAAAAAGTTGTCCAGAAAATTAGAAATTCGGAAAAACTGATTTTTCCTTGGAAAAAAAGTGATTTTTCCTCAGATTTATTTCGTTGCATGTGCAAATGTAGTTTTGACATTGAAATTTGGCCAGGACGGCGTTTGTCAAGAGAGCTAGTATTTGAATAAATTTGTATTTGTTAGCAAGGCTGAGTGTTTTTATTTTGCTTATTCTAGTCATTCTTCTCTGAACTAGTTATGTTAGAACTGTTTCACATTTAACGTACTGTCGGTACAGATAATTATGGTTTGTGTGCTTAAATACATGTCGATAAATCATACCGACTGATCATATGTGCTCCATGTTAAGACATTCATTTAAACACATATGTTTTTGTAAGGCTAGATGTATTCTTACCATAATTAGAACCGCAGACCAGTTTCGCTCTAACTAGAGCTTGTCAGTACGGTATATTAATTACAGCGAGAACACACCTATCAAGTAATATGGCTATCGTAGCCAGCCTCCTAGAACATTGAGATGTACGAGGGGTCGCCATCCAGTGGGAAACAGGTAGTATGTTAGCACGACAGCTTCAAATAACACAAAATGTTATAAAATAGAGACTGTGTAAAACCAAGTAACAATTTTGTAAATTGTCAGCCCTGACCCATTTCTTCCCTAATATAAGGACAATGTATGTAAGACTAGATGTATTCTCACCAAAATTAGAACCGCGGACCGGTTTCGCTCTAATTAGAGCTCGTCAGTATGGTATACTAATTACAGGCGAGAACACACCTATAAAGTAATACAGCTATGGTAGCCAGTCTCATAGAACATTGTGAAATGTACGACAGGATCACCAGCTCGATGCGGAACCAGGTAGTATGTTGTCATGACAGCTTCAAATAAAACAAAATGTTATAAAATGAAGACCAACTAACAATTTAGTAAATTGTCTGCCCTGGCCCATTTCTTCCTTAATATAGGGATAATGTATGTAAGGCTACATGTATTCTCACCATAAGTAGAACCGCAGACCGGTTTCGCTCTAACAAGCTCTGATTAGAGCGAAACCGGTCTGCGCTTCTAATTATGGTGAGAATACATCTAGCCTTATATACGTTGTCCCTATAATAGGGAAGAAATGGACCACGGTGGACAATTTACAAAATTGCTGGTTGATTGTACACAGTCTCTATTTTATAGGTTAGGTTAGGTTCGAATGTGAGTGGGCCATACCGGTCCCTCCACTGTGACCATAAGGTCTATTGTGGCTCACACCTAATGGTCTATATTTCACCCAACAAAGCCAGCCTCCTGCAGAGGTCGATAATCTTTGTGGGCGAAAGTTGATCCAGATCTTCCAAAGCAAGCTTTGTCTTGCCAAAGAGCAGGTATCTAGTCCTGTCCGCTGCCGGACAGGAACACAGTACATGCTCTGCTGTCTCATCACTCTCCATACACAGCCGGCACTCAGTTTCGTGATCGACTCCAGTTCGGTGCATGTGGTGACGCAAGTGGCAGTGTCCTGTATACAGGCCGACTAGAGTACTCAGTTGTTGTCTATTTAGCTCTAGAAGTTTTTTAGCCCTTGACTCAGACAGGCCATTTATGAAGGCCTTAGAGTGAGCTAATCCTGGCAGATTTTACCATTGCTGGATTGTCATTCTTTCTGTTTAGGTCTTTAAGGTGTGTTTTGCTGTGCATGCTGTTATCCCCAGCACCGGTTCTGGTCCGATAAAGTCCCTCTGGGCACCACTTCTGGCAAGCGTGTCGGCCGCAACATTACCATCATGGTCCGAGTGACCCGGTATCCAGACCAGCGACACCTCATTACAGCTGCCCAGTTCGTTGAGGGCAGATTTACAAGTCCATACTGTTTTTGAATTGCAACGGTAGGAACCAAGAGCCTTTATTGCAGCTTGGCTATCTGTATATATCTTTATTGATTTGTGTGTGCATTGGTTTTCTATACTTTCCCTTGCACACATCTCAATGGCATACACTTCTGCCTGGTGTATGGTTGCGTACTTGCCGAGGCTAGTTGATAGTCTAGCATCGGTGTTGCCCCCATATGCGCTAGCTCCTACTCCCATATCGGTTTTGGAGCCGTCAGCATACCAGCAGAGATCACCGTAATAGGGTTGTTTGATTGTTCCCTTTCTGGGAGGACGGTCTTGAAAGACAGATCCCTACTGATTTTTGTGGGCATCAATCTGAGACCATTCCCAGAATCCCATGACCCTCAATGTCATCGAGGAGTCCGGACCCTCCCAGACTGATTTCCTTCGGCATGCTGTCGGCCGTTTGTTTTAATCTGTACGTTGTCCACCTCTCCAGCCATATACGTCGGCCGCAACATTGCCATCATGGTCCAAGTGACCCGGTATCCAGACCAGCGACACCTCATTACAGCTGCCCAGTTCTCATTACAGCTGCCCAGTTCGTTGAGGGCAGATTTACAAGTCCATACCGTTTTTGAATTGCAATGGTAGGAACCAAGAGCCTTTATTGCAGTTTGGCTATCTGTATATATCTTTATCGATTTGTGTGTCACTGGTTTTCTATACTTTCCCTTGCACACATCTCGATGGCATACACTTCTGCCTGGTGTATGGTTGCGTACTTGCCGAGGCTAGTTGATAGTCTAGCATCGGTGTTGCCCCCATATGCGCCGGCTCCTACTCCCATATTGGTTTTGGAGCGGTCAGCATACCAGCTGAGATCGGCTCTCAATAGCGTCGTTTGATTTCGTTCCCAGTCCTCCCTTTTCGGGAGGACAGTCTTGAAAGACATCCCTACTGATCTTTGTAGGCATCAAGTCTGAGACCATTCCCAGAATCCCATGACCCTCAATGTCATCGAGGAATCCGGACCCTCCCAGACTGATTTCCTTCGGCATGCTGTCGGCCGTTTGTTTTAATCTGTATGTTGTCCACCTCTCCAGCTATATGTGAAGAGGTGGAATACTAAGGAGACCTCCAGAGCGGCTGATGGTGCGGTGCTTATCGCTCCCGTTATCATCAGGCAAGCTTGTCTCTATAGATGAGCCAGTTTGGCCCTTGCGATACCACGAATTGCCTTGGGCAACCAAACTATGGCTCCATATGTTATCATTGGTCTGATAACCACTACATAGAGCCAGTACATCTGTTGGGGGTTTGTTCCCCAGTTATATCCACAGATTCTATGGCATGTCCACAGAGACAGTTAAACCCTGCAGATTACATTCTCTAACTGTACGTCCCAGTTGAGCTTCTTATCTAGGGTAACCCCCAGATATTTTGCTTGTTCCGTAAATGGAATCGTTTCCCCCATAAGAATAGGTGGTTTTAATCTGTCCAGCCTTCTTCTTCTGGTAAATGGAACAATGATTGTTTTGCGGTGGTTCACAGACATCTGTTTCCTCCGACACCAATCATTCACATTTAGTGCCTCTTGAAGACTACTTGCTAGTTCCTCCTCAGATCTCCCTCTAACCATTATGACGAGATCATCAGCATACGCCTGGACCTCTATTTTATAACATCTTGTGTTATTTGAAGCTGTCATGACAACATACTACCTGGTTCGGCACCGAAATGGCGACCCTATTGTACATCTCACAATGTACATAGGTTTTTGTTATCCGCGCTGATGGTATGTTGCATGTGGAATGGCTCTTAAATCAAAGCTTAACTTTTCACTCCGGTATTATAATAGGCACTCTATATAGTGTGAATATATAGGATAAGGGAAACCCGGCATAACGTGAACACCTCATTTGTATGCACAGGCCACTGTATATCGTAAACAAACTACACCCCTGGTTATGGAAACGAATGTATTTGGCCGCTAAATAAATTCGTGTATCTAATGTGCTTGGCCGCCAAATAAATCAGTGTATTTAATGTGCCACTCGCTATTCTACAACCCCAATGGGCCAATACTATCGGGAAACGAATATCCGAATCACTTGGGCTTCTGTGCACATTGGTACCTCAGGCAAGTCTTATCTTCCTATACATACACATGTATCTAAATTGGTCCTAATTTGTGTATGTTTACCCATAGGGCACATTTGAATAATCTGATGTTTTAGAGTGGAACCTGTGTGACAATGATTTTGAAGAGGAGGTTATTGAAACCGGTTATAGAGAAGAAAACCAAACACACTTGGGACGTCCAAGAAGAAGCTTCTACATCTGTATTTAGTATGGAACTTTTTCATCAAGTAAGTGCAACAACAATAATGGACAACACCTTTTTTCTTAAGAAAATACCACTCTCTAATCTAAAGTTTCCTAGAGACTTGAAGGATACGGCAAGCAGCGCTCTTGATCTGGTAGAGTCAAATTGGAAATGAATTATTGTTTATCACTAAAAAAAACTCCCCTGTACCAAACTTCAAGACAATACGTTAAATACGGTTTTGGATATCAAGGAAAATCGAAATTTAATAACACCTTCTATCTCTTTTAATGCTGACTTTTGGGTAAGGTAAGTTTTGGTAAACCGTAATATTTTGATATCAAGAATCTACTGCTGCTCTATGGCTCTATGTACTATTACTTTTGGACCACCTGTATAATTCACGAGCGCTAGCATACGCATCTTGAGTGATTCGTTCTCATTAAGGCAAGTTGAATACTATACTTTTACTAACACTAAGAATTTGAAAGTACACCAGGAGAACCCAAATCACAACACATTTTGTAAAGACCTGACGACCGTTTCACTAACAAACTTAGGCTCATCGGAGAATGGAAAATTCTAAATTGTTAACTACTAAACATTGGATTTATATTATTTGTCAGGTAAACGCCCGACCCCCTAGAGAGAGAGATAGAGAGAGAGAGAGAGAGAGAGAGAGAGAGGAATCACAAACTTTCTAGGTTTATTTTTAAATTGGCGGAAGTCACCTTTAAACTTCCGTTATCACAAACTTTCTACGTTTATTTTTAAATTGGCGGAAGTCACCTTTAAACTTCCGTTATACTTGTTACTACTGAGTTCCCGCATCTCTTTTATACCAAATAGACAGAACGAACAGTCAACTATTATTAATCAGTGACGGAGCTCAGTTCAATCAAACTTTGTTGTTTGTGGCCTAGAGATATAAATAATCTCGTAGGCGTCTAATTCCACAGGTTGTCTTACTTTTTTTGATAACCTTAAGGTTTTCTTTATCTAAATAATAATAATAATAAATAATGTGGTGTTTATTATCCCAAATATGTTGGGCTACACATGACTTGTCTATACTAACTGTATCTCAGCTGTGCCACATGTTCCTTAAATCTGGTTTCAATGGTTATTTTAGTCTGCTCAACGTATTAAAGATTAAAGTTTTACATTCATTGATTGTTGTTGCCCTTACTTGGTCAAACTGGTCCATACTACATACATACTTGGAGACTACTTCTGTGGCATCACTGTTGGGTTTCGTTTCTGTGGGTGAAGGCCGTAGCCTTCGTGTAAGCTAGATTCTAGATGTTCTAGGATGTTCTTCAACGTTTCTGTGACTAGTTTTGCTGCTTGACATCATCCTCAGACAGATAGAAATTGAATTAATACGAAATCAAATTTGACGTTTTAATTTAATTATAAAGAATATAATAATTTTGGAGATTTTTTTGATCAAAACATCATAACATAGCAACTGATCTTTATCTGTAGTTGTCATGATTTCGTATTAATTCAATTTTTATCTGACTGAGAATGTTGTCAAGCAGCAAAACCAGTCACAGAAACGTTGAAGCACATCTAGAATTCAGAAGGGCCGATTGCTCCAGTTAGCTTACGCGCTGGCTACGCCCTTCACCTACAGAAACGAAACCCAACAGTGAAGACAGAGAAGTAGTCTCTAAGCCTCTTAGTAGTACAATTTTACAATTTATCTCATAGATACCTGACATTTCAGTGGCTTTATCCTTATCTTTTGCATTTTTCCCCCTCAGGGCTCGTCCGCGGCCTTGCCGCCCCGATAGCACTGCAACCTTTGGTTGATTGTGCATATATCTTTTGTATTAGTTAATGTATAATCTTTTGTATTAGGTAAGGATAACGCCACTGAAATGTCAGGTTGTAACGATTACTATGTTCAATCCGTTGGGCAGACTAAAGAAACCATTGAAACCAGATTTAAAGAACATCTGGCACAGCTGAGGTACGGTACTATAGACAAGTCATGCGTGGCCCAACATATTTGGCATAATAATCACCACATAGATGAAGAAAACCTGAAGCTTATGAAAAATGTTAGACTATCAGTGAAATGAGATGCCTATGACAGTATTTATATTTCTGAGGCCATAAACCACAAAATTTTCCTAAACCGAGCTCCGCCACTAGTTAATAGTTCACTGTTCACACTGTTTCTTTGAGATGCCAAAACACTGTAGTAACAGCTATAACGGGATTGTCAGGAGGACTTTCGGCAATTAAAATATAAACGTAGAAAGTTGGTTTGTAATCCACACCCCCCCCCCCCCTTTTTTTTTCTCTAGATCGCTCTTTACCTGACACCTAATACAAATACAATGTTTAGTAGTTAAAGAGCTTAGAATTTTTCATCCTCTGATGACGCTAATGTTGTAAGTCGTCAAAAAATGTGTTGTGGCGATTTGGGGTCTCATAGTGTTCTTACAACTGCTCATCACAGGTTCCACTCTTCACGAAGAATTTTTAGTATAAAAATCACTGCACGAAAATTTATAATTTGGAACAATCGTTTAACAGAAATCCAATTAATTAAAACAATCTTTGTGTATATGTGGTGTGGTGGTAGCTTTACAATGTTTTACTACACATGTTGCGGTAATAAAGATGATAGAATTGCTTATTTAAAAGTAGCTGATTAACCAAAATAGATAAAACTAGTCAGTGGTAAGTACACACAGTCTGAAGTAAAGTTGTCGTCCAAGAACGATCGTTTGTTTATTGCACAGTGAAACAGGTCGGAGACCTGCTTTCATCTTTTGGTAGACAAATTTAATTACCTGATCTGACCTGACCCTTATCTAATATAGGTTTAAAAGGACCAAAGTTATTTAAAGAATCAGCACGTTTTCTTTCGATCTAGAAATTTACTATGTGGATATTGGTTCATGCCGATAAAGACATCTGGTGAGATAAACAACATCAACTCAACTCATATTTTTTTTAAATACAAAACTAAAAACCCAGATGTCTGTCTCACCGTGTTAACTCTAACAAAGGATAAATATTTCAACTAAAATACTACATAAAAACTATATTTATATTGATTTTAATTCTACGTGAAAGTATTTATATTGACTATATAGATACAAAAAACCGAACAGGTCTTTAAGTCAAGAGAAACATAGAGATTAGTATATGCATAAACCAGTCGTGTTATTGACAATAATTTATTATTCTACCAGACAAATTAGGAGTATTTAAACGATCAAATGCAAAGAGAAAATAAAGGGCTTGAAATTACAGGTGCCACACGATTTAATGAAGTTTTGTCTTAATAGACCTTAATATAAAAATACTTTCTAATGAATCAAGCATAGTTTGATGTCTAACATTTTTGACAAGTTTCAAATTTTCTTTGTCAATGTGGTGGTTATTATCCCATATATGTTGTGCAACACATGATTTGTCCACCGCACCATATCGTAACTGTGCGAGATGTTCACGAAATCTGGTGGCTATGTTTCTCCTAGTTTGGCCCACGTATTTAAGATCACAATCTTTGCAACTAATCTTATAAATTCCGGACATTTCAGTGGACATTTCGGCATGAACCAATATCCACATAGTAAATTTCTAGATCGAAAGGACTCGTGCTGATTCTTTAAATAACTTTGTTCCTTTTAAACCTATATTAGATAAGGGTCATAAATTTGTCGACCAAAAGATGAAAGCAGGTCTCCGACCTGTTTCACTGCGCAATAAACAAACGATCGTTCTTGGACGACAACTTTACTTCGGACTAGTTCCTTTACCTTGACGCGATATAAATATACGGGATCTAGTTTTTTATATCAGAATTTTCTTCTTCTGAAGATGTTGACATTGTTAACGAAACGATCGTAAGGTCATTGAAATATGTGTTGTGGTGATTTGGGTGTTCTCCAAGTGTACTTATTAGTGCTCATCACAGGTTCCAGTTTTCATATAGTCAGTGGTTTTAAAATGAATGTAACGAAGGGTATTTATCACAAATAATTTTATTTGTAGGGGAAACTAACATTATATTCTTTATAAATAAATGAAACCTTCAAATTTTAAGTTCTTGCAAACACCTCTGTTAAATTTTTATAGTGCTGTTTATCTAAGGGAAATTGATACACAACATATAACAAAAATGTTTATTAGGTGAAAATGTCACTGACAACACAAAAACAAAATGATAACAAAATTTGGAAATAATAGAAATGTAAGACTATAAAATGCCAACAAATTCTAGAGAAAACACTGTGATTTTGATGTAATACACAGGTGTACCATCCAAGATGCAAAATTTGGTAACTCCTTTGTTTTCATAGATACGAAAAAAGTTTGTTAACAAAACTGTTAGAGGGCATGATGGCGCACAATTTAAAAAATATTTTGAATTATACAGGGTGTTTCGTAATTCAGGTGCGAAGTAAACCTGTTTTTTTAAAGGATATTACTTAAAATGCAGAAAGGCCACATTTTTCTAATTCTTCTAATAGATGGTTTAAATACATTGTACGGGGTATTTCAAAAGATATGGATTGTTTTATGTTAAAATCGTACGTAGAATAACGCTCTGTAGAACAATACACTTTGTAGAAAAAATTATGTGTTGGCCAGTTGAGTTTCAGAATAAGATCTAGTATTGTTACTTATCGTTATTTATTTATTAACTTGCGGTTTGTATACAGGCGACTCAAAACTCAGATTTTTTATTTTATTTCTTAATTTAAATGGAACACCCTGTATTTCATATCACTAACGAGATCATCTAATATGATCCTTCAATTTTTGTTACGGGTTCCCTATACCTAAAGTAAGTAGTTATCGGATTTTATTTTATTTTCAGATATTTAATTAAGGTGATTTAAAATTTAGGATTTTGATGTTTATCTGATAGGTCGTTGGGTTTGATAGATGATTTTAAAAAATTTCTATTGTTTGAGATGCATCTGACATACAAAGTCATTATAAAAATTAAGTCGATTTATTTAGTGCAACATTTTGTTGAAATATGATAACAATAACTATAACAATACTAACACAACACCAGCAAAAACAGTCAAGACTAAATTGGAAATAACAACATTAAATTGATCACATTAGGTTATCAAAGTGACCCCCACTAACATTAATACAATCTTGTAGTCGATTCTCAAATGACCGACTTACATTTCGTAGCATTGGCATTCCTGAACTCTTCCCTAATTCTAGTTTTCATATCTTCTTTTGTTGTTGCGGGTTTCTTATATATGATACCCTTAATATAGCACCACAAAAAAAGCCCACTTTTGTTAAGTCAGGTGACCGAGCTGGCCAAATCTCCTACTCTTGCCAATTTATTTGTCCCCGGGGTCGTCCGCGACTTAGCCGCCCCGATAGCGCTGCAGCCTTTGCCTTATTGTGCATGCCCTTAGTCTTTTTACTCCACCCATTCCAAAATCACTGTGCCTTGAACTAGCCTGCACAGCGATTGGTAGGGTGAAGTTTTATAATACTCTGTCTCCGGTCTAGACTGACCGTAGATCAGTTGTCTTTTACACTCGCACAAGATGTGCTGGGCTGATTCCTACCCCTCGCCGTAGTCTGTATGCGAGGTCCCCCTCGAACCGCCCCATTTTATGCAGGTGTTTCTTGACGGCCATGTGTCCCGTCAAGATACCTGTTATGTTTCTGAGCTGTCCTCTGCTAAGATTTAGCAGCTCCACAGCTCTCTTTGAACTGGGTTCGTCAATTATCGACTTCCCATGTCTGAGCCCTGGACAGTCTACCCAGTACACCTTGTGTTGGTTTCTGACCCAGGACTTAATGGCTCCCCTGGCAGTGCTCTTTCTCACGCCGAGAACCGGTTCTGGTCCCATAAATGGTTCTGCTGAGCCCCTCTTCGCGAGACTGTCAGCTTCTTCACTGCCTTTGACCTCGCACCCAGATTAGTGTGACCTCATTCTGCCCAGCCAGGTCCCTCGTCTCGTCTCGGCACTCACTCACCAGCCAGGAATTTACCTGTGGGCTACTTAGGGCCTTAAGGGCTGCCTGTTGGTGTAGCCCCTCCTCTTGTTCTCCCGCACACAGTGCAGGATGGTGAACCAGACGAGCGCGTCCCGTGGTATGCACGGCGTCTCCTCCCGCCATGCCTTGCGGTCGGGGATTCCCACTGTAAAGTTGTTTTGCCTGCAGATTCGCGGGCTCGCGAAGTCTGACTTCATTTCAAGCATGGGCTCCTTCACGATCTCCTGAATTTTGCAGTGGTCCCTGAAGCCTGGGTTGATCTTCAGTCTACCATTGCAGGCTAGTCTGTATAGTCCTAGCCTGGCCTCCCCCGTAATAACTAAGTGTAGGGGGGGCACATCCAGCAACACCTCCATGGCGGTTGTTGGGGTTGAAGACATGGCCCCTGTGATCCCCAGGCAAAACATCCTTTGGATCTTGCCTAGTTTTTATTTGGCACTGGATTGTGTCACTTTAAGCCACCAGACCAGTGCCATGTATGTTAACGATGGTCTGACCACCCTTGTGTACAGCTAGTGGGTCATACTAGGTCTTAGTCCCCACGTTTTTCCATATAGCCACCTAGTGACGGCTAGGGTCATGACTGCCTTACGCAGTATTTTTTCAAGGTGACCATTCCAGATTAGCTTGGAGTCCAGTATGTCCCCAAGATATTTTACCTCCCTGGCCATTGGAATGTTCCTACCGTATAGAGTGAGGGTTCTGTGGTGCTCCCACTTCCTCCACCTTCTGAACGGTATGACGGTTGCTTTACATCTGCGGAAAATACTTATTTAGGTGGTCCTGAATAGGATCTGTATTATGTAGAGCTGCGCCATCATGCAAAAGCCACATGCCGTGCCGGATGTTGAGGGGAACTTCTTGAGCCCCGAGCACTCTTGCCTATACATCTGCGGAAAAAAATTATTTAGGTGGTCCTGAATAGGATCTGTATTATGTACAGCTGCGCCATCGTGCAAAAGCCACATCCCGTGCCGGATGTTGAGGGTAACTTCTTCCAGAATGGTTGGTAAATGATTTTGAAAGAAACCTAAATAAACTGCACCATTTTCTATTCCTTCTAAAAAGTGTGGTTTTATTATGCGATCCCCTAAAACTCCACCACAAACATTCAATGACCATCCTGTGTGACTGTTGGTTTATACTAGATGTGGACTGAATGTCACGTACTAGTGAAAATTGTCCCTGTTATCTCTCCATTCTTCGTAAATGCAGCCTCACCCCCAAACAAAACGAAATCAGATTCTTCATTAATTTTCGATTTGGCCCACTCATAAAATGGTACCCTGCTTTGTAAATTTGTCTTAATTAATTCTTGGTGTAGTTCGACATGCACAGGATGCATTTTATGCAATGACAGGATTCATTGCACCGTACCAAGGCCTAATGTTTGGTTGTGAGGAAATTTTGCGTATACTGATATGTGGATCCTCAGTAACGCTCTGCATTACTTTCATTTGGTTGCCTTCGGCGATTGCATATTTTGTTACTTCCCTTTTTTCCATAAGGTACTGATCCGGGACGATCAAGATGGTCCATTAATTTTTCTAAAGTAGTTTTACTTGGTCGCCTTCGTTCTGGAAATCTTTCATGTTATACTCTTGAAGCCGGTAAACAGTTCTTGATTGTATTCCGCTATTATTCAAATCATGTCAGTCATTTCACGATGGAAAAAGTGTTCATCATTCATCTTGTATCTAATTTATACATTAGCTTTGTTAGAATAAAGAAAATAAACTAAACAAATACCTAAGCAAACCACTATAGTATGATCTGTCAGATTGATATATCAAATTCAACGAATGTCTTGTATTTACTGATAAACACCTAATTTATCAGTCTGCATTTCATTAAATATCTGAAAATATTCCCATAACTACTTTAGGTATAGGGAAACCCCAACAAAAATTGAACAATCGTATTGGAGGATCTCATAAGTGATATAAAATACACGATGTTCTATTTCGATTAAGCAAGAAAATGAAACATCCGAGTTTTGAGTCGCCCTATATACAAACCGCAAGTTAATAAAGAAATAACGATAAGTGACGATACTAGATCATATTCTGAAACTCCACTGGCCAACATATAAGTTTTTCTACAAAGTGATTTGTTCTACAGAGCGTTGATATACGTACAATTTTAACACGAAACAATCCACATCTTTTGAAATATCCTGTATAATGCATTTAAACCCTATATTAAAAGAATTAGGAAAATGTGGGCTGAATTTTAAGTAATATACAGCTGTAGCAATTTAAAAAAACAGGTTTGCTTTGCACCTGAATTACGAAACACCTGTATAATTCAAAATAATTTTAAATTGTGCACCGTTACTCCCTCCACCACTTTTGCTTGAAGACTCTTTTGATATCTATAAAAACAGAGGAGTTATCGAACTTTGCATCTTGGTTGGTACACCTTGTAGAAACAAACATTACATAAATGTTTGCTTAGGAACTAAAAAAGTCTAAAAACAGATACGATAAGTGCTTAGAACCAATTGAATTAACTATACAGCTGTCTCACATACAATATAACTCCTTGTTATATCATTAACTTCTTAGACTACAAATGTAAACAAATATTCATCTTATGCAATTCTTTTTAACCATTTCATGCCAATATTATTTTTTTAATCAGCCCATTGATGCAAAATTAAGCAGGTAAGACGACAACTGCCTAAAATGTAGTCATGTACGTTGCCTAAAGAAGGACGGACACTCCTAAGTCATTTGACATTCAAATGTTTAAACAAAGCATTAGATATGTTCATATGGCAAGTTTAAGTCAACTGAACAACGAGCCGACAATTGTCTGTCTCTGTCTCTCCAACATATTTCCCTCATTGTATCGCTACTATCTTTCTCGTATGCTGGCTACAATCACATACATTATGCTATACATATATTCCAAGCATTGACCGTCGGTATACCTTCGTAACTGTATATCCATGATCTAGCCAAATCTTTTTTTATTTGATTGGCCTCGAGATTTTTCTCATTTGGCCAAACTAGCCCCATAAACAGAATGTTCTAGAAAAAAGCTTTATTTTGTAAATGGAATGCCTTATACATTTTGACATACACTACTCAACACTCAAAGCGTCGCTCGCAAAAATTTTACTCTTTTTAAATTTAATGCAACATTCGATTGCCGTGATTAAATTGAACTCTGTTCAGAGTAATTGCAAGCACGATCCGTTCACTATTAGCCCGTTGTTTTGCGAAATATCAGGTAATTCGCATAAATTTTATACAGGGCGTTGAATAAAACATTCAAAGAGTCCTGTTTGAAAAACAAAGTTTATTTCTGAAATTTCAACTAAAACATGTTGAAATAGTACCCAGCCTATAAGGTGGTGTTTGAATTTTCCATTTATTCTTTTTATTTACAGGATGATTTTTAAAAAATAGTTTTTTCTATTTTCGGGTATAACTTTTTTACTCGTCAACCGATTTTTGTAATGGAATATTGTAACAGAATCGACGCAGAATGAACGATCAATTGTAACAGAATCGATGCATAATGAACGATCAATATACAGCACGGCATCAAAATAGTGAGACAGCTTGGTTTGTATTAAAAGAAATGATTTAAAATAACAGAAATTAAAATAGAATAAGGATTGTCAGACCTATCAACTCTATTGTGACGTGGCTGTTACACTATTTCACTGAACTATTTAAGTCGTTTGGCACGTCTGCTGGTGATGTCGAGTGTCAATGACAGCTCTAATGTATATTCTATTATGTTTGGTTAGAAATCTAGCAACTAAGAGTGACTGTTCAGAAAATACGGAAAATAATTACAATTTATGTATATTACGGTTAAAAAAAGTGATATTAAATGGTCAAAGTAGTTTGTGTACCTGAGGGGTAACAAGGTTATTTGAAAGTATCGTAACTATATTTATAGTGAACAAGCTATTTTTACCGTGTGTGATCACAAACGTTTACATGCAACAATAAAACTATAATATATGACCTCAAATGTCGCAATAGTGGTTGTTATGAACAGTATTGTGTTTCTTAAGTGTTAAAAGGGGGTGGTAAATTTATCTGCCTCCTCTCCTGCTGTGGTGTATGTTATACCCGGACGTCTTTGTTGGGGTTAAATTAAGCAGCAATCCAATTGTGTCGCTAATGGTATTCACACAATAAAGCCAGCATATAATAAAATCCGGTTTATCCAGAAAAATCCAATCTATTTTAAGTAAAAATAGCAATGTGTTTGCAAAGTATACAAAAATACAGTTTATCCGTTTATCCAGAAAAATCCAATCTATTTCAAGTAAAATTACAAATGTGTTTAAAAACTATAAAAATCCAGTTTATCCAGAAAAATCCAATCTATTTTAAGTAAAATTACCACTGTATTTGCAAACTATAATCCGGTTAAGAAATTACCAGTCGGAAAAGATAAATCACCATTGGAAAATAAAAGTTAAGCCAGGCTTATAAAACCTGTATATACATCCAGGGGTTTTAATTATTTATAAGATGGTGTCTGATGATCTCCCACTAATGTGGGATATTGTACAACACTCACGATACAATATTTAATAAGGATCTTGGTGATATCCAGCAACCGCTGCAGGTATTTATTACAACCTATATTTCCAAGACCTTACTTTCATCATCTGCCTTCCCAATAAACTAATTTTTACAACTCTGTCCTTTCAGTGAAAAAAAAATGCAAATCAGAATATAAGAAACATGTGGATACATAGGAATTTAACATTTACCTAATAGTCTTTCATACATAGAACATTATTACATGCATGAAAATGCCCAAAAACATATATTGTCGACAGAAAAAAACTTTTAAAATCAAAAAATTTCAAATTATCATCATTTGACCGCGAACGTTTTGCTATTGGTTGTGACATAGTTGGATCGTAAATAAGTATCGTGTTTACATTTGCCTTATGGTATGAAGTATGGTCGCTTGTTTTTCAACATATTGGTGAATTTTATTCGATTATTGCGTTTCTTCTATTTGAATAGTGTAGTGTGCGTCATAAAATGGAAGGCAATTGTTTTCAACAGGCGCAATCAGATAATTTCCCAAGAATTGATTCAATTATGATGACATCATTCTTTTTGATAGAACAATGTTGTTTGAATTAATTATAGATAATTAATGGAAGCAAACCAAATAATTTCGTTAATTCATACACATGATTTTTGCCGTTTGTTAATACTAAGAGTAATATGTAAAGTTAATACTGAATATGTGGAGATAAACATACCTTGACCACATGGAGATTACAACCTAACTTAATAACGTATGATAAGAATTTTAACCTTATATCACTAATACTCATAGTAAAAATGGGGAGGTACTGACATTAAAATGGTCTTCACAACAATATAAGGCAGTTTTTTTCAGATAACTGTGGATTATTCCTTTCACCCCGCCTTTATAACTTTGTACGATTGCTTTCTAATTGGAACTTTGGAGTTTTTATAGTCGTATTTGTACACATTGGTACTATACAGTATTTATATCAGCTTTATTTTCCATATTATCATAGAAAATCACGTGCAGAAGCCAAGATTTAATCAATAACTTGTAACACAGGATGTACACTCACAGAAGCAAGTTCAATGTTGACTATTGCACTGTCCCGAGACGTCACAAATCATGGCGGCAAAATACTGGTTTTGTGAAATACGCATTTTCAAATAATTTTTGTATCGTTATTTTTGTAGTATGTCGAATGAAAAAAAGATTAAAAATCATCTTTGTGGGATGTCCATCAGATGTGATTAAAAAAAAAAACATGCAAATTGTCTATTGCCTTTGGAAAATATTATTTCGCTGAGTTTTACAAGATTTTTTTATGGTTCTATATCATGGAATATCCGGTTGGTCTATTTCTGCGACTATCGGCGCCAGGGAGCAGTTTCACCTCACTATCCTGAAAATGTTGCCGAACCCCTATCTTTCTGTATGCGCAACATCACATGGACATGGGACCGACGGCTTTACGCCCCCTCTGAAGTGCGGAACGTGCAGATATTCAACTTGCTCAAATACAATCCCAGAACCTCGGTTGATGTTAATGTTACAGTATGCACTGAAAATGTAAAAGGAGAGTGCTGGCATCGAACCCGGTACCCTTTGGTTTAGAGGCACACGTTCTTACCATGAACTACCGAGGCTGTCTATACGAAAAGATTGTAAATCTATTTGTAAAGTTCCCTTCTTTGCGGACAGCTTCTTTGTCTGTCAAGCACTCTATTATGCAAGCCACTGTAAAGGCATCTCCAATTGTTGTTTTACCTATTTACCATAGAATAAATCAATTTTGACGGTTTCTTGTTCGCACACTAGGTGACAGCATGGGTATGTGAACTAACGAATTGATCTAGGTAGAAAAAAAAGTAATATATGGATGTCAGAATGAAAGATGTCATATGACATCCTCCCCGCTGTGGCGTACACTACGTGTTGATGTCATATGACATCCTCCCTACTGAATGGGTTAAGGGAACTTTTTCTCTCATTTAAAAAGTGTTATTATCTGTTGGGGTTTTGCCTCGTATGCAATTATGGACACAAGATCTGTATATTTGCAACTAAAACATTTGATAAATCCAAATAAGTCAAAATATACAGAACATTCTATCTGAAAAACACAATTTTGTTCCAGAACCCTATGTATACAGTAAGATCGGCAGTTAACTTTGGCATAAAAATATTTAAAGAAACTTATAAGATGAGAACTTGTTTAAGTATGTAGTCTACAAAAATAAGGGATAAATGGGGGTTCATTTTATGTGGGACATCTGTCACTTGTACATGCAATAATCCTAACAGTATGCTCATTAGTTGATTGTTTGCGTCTGAAGTCCCAGTTCAAAACAACTTTATTTGCAGAAATAATTAAGTATAATAAGAAATACAAACATTATTTAAAAGATCAAACATAATAATTGCTTATTTTGATTATCAAATTGTAGGCTCATTTAAAAAGCTGTTGTCCACAAAATAACAAATACGTTTTTTTATCTATTGCAATAAAAAATAAATAAACATGGCTTAAACTGACTGATTTTTAGAAACCAATTTGTAACATTCAGTCAGCATAACTATCCCTAAAAACTAGAAGAAAAAGACACCACAAAATATATTTAATTTAAAAAATTACGACTATAAAATTAAAAACAACGAAACCTTTCAATTATAAATAGAATTTTTGAGAAAAAACAAAATTCAAAATACAGATGTTGTACACAGTCTCTATTTATAACATTTTGTATTTATTAGAGCTGTCATGACAACATACTACCTGGTTATGCACCGAGACGGCAACCTGTCATACATCTCATAATGTTTTCTGAGGCTGGCTACCTTAGCTGAATTACTTTATGTGTATTCTGACTATAATTAGTATACCACACTGATGAGCTCCAATAAGAGCGAAACTGGTATGTGTTTCTAATTATGGTCACAATGCATCTAGCCTTACAGATGTTATTCGGTACATAGCCACATATTTCTATATAAAAATCTGTAATTCAATACCAATAAAAAAATATATCTCCTGCAAATATGAAGAACAATTATCAATATTTTTGACAAACAAATAAAAAATATGACTAAAGTTTCCTCACTTCACACACAAACCAAGTAATAAATTATGCAAAATGCCATAAAATATCAAACACAGTTATATTTCTAGAGTAAGAATTAGTTAAAGAAAAATACTTACTCTAATATAGAAGAGTCGATGCCTTCACTCCGCATTTTCAATTTCACAGCCTGCGATGGTACCCCAACTTGCACCATTTTAAAGAATCTAGCATATCTTGGGTCATCACAATATTTTGTTCCCACGAGCTCCTTTGATTCACTTTCAGCGACAATGTCGGTTGTTACTGTTGGTAAATCCACAGTAACATTGTCAGTGACCTCTGTGCTATCCCTAACATCATTATCGTTGGACACACAACTAACTACATTATTATTTTGTACATCGTCTAAACCAGGTATGGAAGATAACTATAAACGACATATGGAATTCTCACATAATATTGTCATAAGTATACAAATGCAAGAAATTATTCCAATGCGCAATACAATACACTTGAACTGTATATACTTACTTGGGATTCTAATATCAACAATGATGCCTCAACTTTCTGCAGCTTGTATTCAAACTCCATCAACCGAGATTCACAAGACTGAGCGAAAGTGTTTAGAAAGGAGACAGTGCTCATAACAAAATGGTTTATAAATGCTACGGTACGTTTTTGTTGAATGGGTAATATCTATTAGAAAAATTAAAGCAAAAGGATTAATGTCCCTTTATTAAAGCATTTCTTTAGTTGTTTTTTATCATTTCCCTTAGCTTACACCTCAGCTAAAAACTTACCTGGGTATAATCCACATGTGGATCGATGGTAGGTAACTCGTCCACTTGCATTTTTCTGAACTGGTATCATTTAAAATAGGCAATCAGCTTTTGAAATTCCCATTAAAATAATTATTTTTGAACAACAAAGTTTATTTTAACAAAATCTTCCATCCCGTTTGACATTTGACAGATGTCCATAATTGATTTGACGGACGGTAGTGATTGATTTGTGATTTGACATTTGAGAGTCGAAGTTGTAATTTTGAAGGAAATTCGATTAGAATGCAGATTAATCTCAGAATGGCTAGAATCGAGTATATAGAGCTGTCCCAAAACGAGAGTTAAAAGCTAATTGGCAAATGCGAATCGCGAAAGTAATTCCTGTTGGTCCATTTTAAATAATATTAGGACATTTTAAAAATAAACCAATAGTTTTCTCTGCAATTTCGTAATTCGCGAGTGTATGAACCAAGCTAAAGGATGGTTTATAACATTTAAAGATAATAATAATAATCTTGGAAAAGTTTTTTAATCGCCTAATTAATCTGTGGCCCTAAATTCGTATACTACGGGGGGTAAACGTTGAATATAGGGTACAGACAAACTACGCATGTCGCAAATGACGTCACGAGAAATATGAAGCAGTGTTGCCAGATCTAAAAATTTAACTCTAAATTAGATTACAAAGTAAAACGTAATTCTATTCTATTGTCTATTTTGTTTGGCCTCAGTGCTCATCAAGGTTCTAATCTTAAATAAATCAGTAAGTAATTATAATAAAATAAGCAATAATAACAGAGAACGAAAAGTAGAAAATAGATATAATCCGAAAATGGATAATAGTGGGAGTTAATAATAATATTAATAATTGAGGATGTGAACGAGTGTCTCGCCACAGGAAATAGACTGAAGCACAGGTTTTATTTCATCGTTATAAAAAAGACCTGGGTAAAGGTGCATTAAGTAGAACCTTCCCCCCCAACCTCCTGACCTGCACTGATCATCAGTTTAATTATCACGAAACAGAACCGTAGTGGGAAACTCTTTAAAAAGTGTATAATGTGTAAAAAACTTTAAATGTAAATAACGCAGTAAAGACTAGAAAACAAAAGGTATGAATAGTGTCAGCGTGCATGTGAGATACCAAACTTTATCTATCAGCAGTCATTTTGTAATGCGATGGACAAGATAGATAAACAAATGTGGCAATTTAACGATTAAGATGTACATTTCGTAACTGTCACTAATCGCTGTACCCTATGTTCAACGTTTGCGCTAAATTTGAAACGTATTTAAACATCACATAGACACAGATGTCTGTTATAAAGTGTGTTGGTAAGAGCGAACACCCTGGAATGATATTTCTAGAAGGGACCAGAAGTGACAGGTGTAGAATAGTGTAGAAGGTCTAGAATCTCTATGGACAGTATAAATAGACGAGCGGTGCGCAGAGTAAGTTAGTTCAGTATTAAGTCGGTGTGGTGAAGAAGTGCTCATAGAGTATTAAGTGTAAGTGTTGGTGTTTAAGAAGCTATGATAGCAGGCGAATAGTGGAATATAATTCTATGGACATTTAATAATAGAGAGAAACATTTTAGTTGATACTGGTGTTGGAAAATATTTGCTTATAATAAATTAGTAGTTTGAAAAGCTGTGTTTTGCTAGTCAACGAATCCAGAACCCCGTAGTACGTAACAATATGTTTGTTGTAATTCCAATATTTTGACGTTCAAGGTTACCCGTCGATTCGACTTGTTCTAATCGATAATATTTATACAGGTATTTCTCCCAACCCGTAGTGATTTTCCGGAATAAACATTGCGTTTTACCAAACTCCCTTTATAAGGTACAATGCGATAGTAAAATTTAGTAGGCTGCACCTTCAAAGAAACTGCGGCCGATGTTGCTTAGAATGCTACATGTCTTCTGGGCTGTTTTGCCGTGGTCAAACTCTCTTAGTAGGTTGCTAGGCGTTTTACCAGCACATCCAGTGCAAAGTGCTATGCGTATTCTAGAGCAGGGCAAAGAAAGTGATAAAATAGCAAAACATTTATCATCCAATTATTCTTTAAAATTAATTTTACTGCAAAAATTCTATTTCTAATTTGTTACTACACGAAAATTTATTTTTAAGAGCAGGTTAACAAAACGGCAGGTAATATTTTAGGAGAATTTTCTTATTTCTACAAACATCAGATGAAGTAACCAAGAGTATTTTAATAATACAATAAAATTTTGTAAGTTTATTGACTTACTTATTATAAGAGTATTTCACAATATATAGTTCTAAGTTTGACACATTTTGAAAACAACACAAAATATACGATACCTCTTCGAATATCTTTAAATAAATTTCAGTCAGCTAATCTACTTTCAATACGCCTTTCTCGCTGCTTTATAGACATGTTCATTACTAATTGGCAGAGTTCACCAGGCGCCATCAGCTGAGTTTAAGCGCTTATCTGCTGACTACCAATTATCTCAGTGGCGACTGATGAACACACTATTGACTTCAAGCACTAGTTTGTATGTCATTCTGCTTTGACAAAATGGCAACAGTTGAGTTCTGGCAGAAACTCAGCGCAAACGTAGAGAAAACTACAGTGACTTGAAGTCACTGTAGAGAAAACTATTCAAATGTTGGCGCCTGGTGAACTCGAATATCACTTTAACCGCTCGTGACCAATTCCGCTACCCATAGATAACTTAAAATATGCCGTAACCACAACCGGTTCATTGTACGCTGTACACTGAATATGCATATAGGTAGGTACGCACAATCTAATATATCTATCTCACAATGTTGGCTTAGGAACTGATAAGATACACGCCATATTTCAAAGGCCAAGTTCACCAGGCCCCAAGAGCTGAATTTGAGCGCCTATCTCTTATCCATACATTTCAGCGGTAGAAGACTTATAAACGCACTGTTGTTTTCAAGCGCTATTTTGTGACGTCTGTCCTTGATTCCGCTTTGGCAAATTGGCAACTGTTTATTTCCAACAGAAAATCAGCGGGACTGGTAAACGCATGCTTTGACACAACTATTAAACTGTTGGCGCCTGGTGAACGCGGACATTTAATACGTATAGGAATAATGCAATCGTCGCCCATAAACCTTGATCGTCGCCGACATTTGCGTGGCCGACGATCATTCAGGTGTAGCATGCAGTGACGTCCTTGTAGATAACGTAGGCAGTCGCCCAATGGCCGAGCTCACTAGGCGCCGACATTTGAATAATTGTGTTATCGTTGGCGTTCACCAGTCCCAATGAAATTTTGCTGGTGCTCAACTGTTTCCGATTTCTCAAAGCGAAATGACAGATTGACAGATAAACGTCAACGTCACAAAATAGTGCTTGAAGTCAACAGAGAGCAGGGTTGCCACTTTGCCAGTAATTACTGGCATTTGCCAGGAATAAAGAGTCCTGCCAGTAAACTTGCCAGGATGAACTTAACGCCAGGAATTTGCCAGGAGCAACATTATCAGGAATGTCGATTTGCAAATAACCCCCAACATTTGCATTTCTTATTAAAAGATCATATTAATCACAGAGCAGATTACTTAAATAAGAATTTCGATTCACGATATCACCGCTAGATGACAATGTTTCATGCCTCTTAACTATTATATTTTCTCACACTTGGCCTTGGTAGTTACCCTTGTTTAACATTTATTAATATTACAGGGTGATAGTGATAGCTATATTGGAAGGTATATTTGGTAAAAAAAGGAAACAAACTTTTAATTCTTCGGTTCTCCGTAATCCGCGTTCCATTATTCGTTTCGTAGGTGGGAATCACCGGTCAGCACTTTCTTAAATAGCATTATTATTTATAATTGAATATGGCTTATTTTGTGATTTTCGCTATATTAATTTGCATTTAAAACTTTAGGCTATGGGAATTCTTCAGAATTCACTGGCGAGTGCACCAGTGGGCGGAATACGAAGCTGATTGACTGCGTCACAGTATACGGTATCAGTCTGTAAGGAAACTCTCTGTCGGCACCTTTCATCTTTGCTCGCCAGATTTCGGAATATCGATCATTACCGATAGAGGTCGCTTTAGCAGTTTAGATAAAGTCTAATACGGAATTTGATATCATTACCGATAGACGTCGCTTTTAGCAATGTTTTTAAATCTCTTATACCCTGTTATATCATGAGGTTGCCACAAATTCTGTTATTAAGTTTCATAAACACTGAAGTACTGCTTACAAATTCTATTAAACAAAAATAAATTTAGGATTTTAAAACCTTGAAAAAACGACAGTGACTAATTAGTTGGAAGCGCTTACGGCGCCCTCCGTTGGTTCAGACTAATAAATTCCATATTAGACTTTGTCTATGGATATTCCGAAATCTGGCGAGCGGGAAACGACCGAGTTTCGTTACTGATTCTTACCTATACTGTGGACTGCGTTCTTTAAACTAGCCAATCATGTAATGTTATTGCCTTCCGATTTAATCCACCGGTGTATTCTAAAAAGTGCTCATGCTGTATAAGATTAAGATTGACGCCCTAACGTAATTTTACATCATTCGCAAAATGACAGTAATCATACCATAATTTTACAGATGCAGACTTACGTACCCATTAGGACAAAGATAATGATCACCAAAATAATAAACTAAACTATTAAATTGCCAGGAGTTGCAAGTAATAAAATATTAAAATGTTGCCAGGAAATGCCAGTAATGCAATCAACTTTCGCCAGTAATTTTGTGTCGACCTAGTGACAACACTGACAGAGAGTTCCTCAGTTTCAAACCGCTGAAATCGATCGGTAGTCAAGTACTCAGCAGATAAGCGCTTAAACTCAGTTGCTGGCGGCATAATCCTTATGGGTTCAGTTATTGCCTTGAAAATTTGATTGGTTGTAAACTACAATGCCGCTTTAGCTAAGCAGAAATAACTTGCCTGACCTGCCCAGGCGATCAGTTTGCCAAATGAAAACGCTGGGGGAAGAAAAACTATGAGGTAATATACACATTATGCTCACATGACCTTGATTATGACCAGAGCTGTGCTGGGTACTGAGAAAATGTACTCGAGTACCGGGTACCGGGTACATGTCATAATTAAGGAAAGAGTACAAAGTACCGAGTACTTTACCTGCTAAAAAGTATTCAGAGTACAGTACCCGGAGTACAAGTACCCGAACTTTTCGGGTACTTATTTTAGAGTACATTTGGCAAAAATTTATGTTTGGGTTATGCTTATGCAAAAGCAAAATAAACTAAATTTTCTACAAAAGTGTTTTTAATATTAAGGAATAACTTGAAAAACAAAACAAAAAAGAGAATCCTAAAATAAACAAAATATTCTACTAAAGTGTTTTTAATATTGTAAAATAACTTGAAAAACAAAACAAAAAGGAATCCTAAAAATACCAGCTGTTATTTTATTGCGTTACTTTATTGGCCTTCATTATCACCAATTTTTCGAAACTCGAATCGCTGAGAGCGTTTCGCCGTGGACTATTCACTATTGACGCAAAAGAAAATAATCGTTCCACTGGTGCAGACGAAGGTAAACAAGTATTATACCTCAAAAATATTTTTTTTATTATTGGGTAATCGTTCAAGCTATTTATTCCGCTTCTTTTGTCATCAAGATATTTGTATAGCTGTAGCTCAATTTTTGATGTTTTCACCGCTTCCTTTTCAGTGGCAGGTTGAGAGGTATTCGTAAACATAACGTGTTTAGATGTTTCGGGTTCGGGTTCATTAAAATCAAAGAAGTCATCAGGTGTTGTATCGCTAGAACCTGCACTTTCGCTGCCATTATCGTCATCGTCAATATATAGTTGTTCCGCGGCTCCGATTACCAACTTCTTTATAGCGTCCAGAGAATATTTTGGGGTTTTTAAAACATTAAACCATCGCAACTTAAATTTGGGATGAACAACTGCAGAAATAATTGCAGACTCTGAAGTCAAATTAAGTATGTCGGAAAACCTTCTATTTAAACTATCCATACATGTTCTTAAAAGTAATTCACCATTGGAACTCATACACTGGAGCTTTAATTTTTCCCATTTATTTCTTAGAGAAAGAAGACTGGGCAGCAAGTATCCATAATAAACACAATCCTGTCCTTGCAAAACGTCGAGTGTTAAAGCAAGAGGTTTCAATACTATACAGTACTCTTCGAGAAACTGCAATTCGGTTTCCTTAAAATGTTTAATATTTAGCCGCTGACAAAGAGCCGGAAGTTTTGCTTTTACGTTCAAGATCTGGGAAACCGAATCAAAATAGGAATTCCATCTTGTTATTCCTGGATAACTTAGAGTATGTCCCAAAACCACTTTGATTATTTCAGCACTTTTGGGTCTGCCTGCTTTTGCCCATAAGATATTACATTTTGAAAAAACTTGTGTATGTCGCGTTCTTAGTGTAAGATTTGATTGAATTGCATTTTTGCAATCGGTCGTGGCAATTAAATTTAACGTATGACTGGCACAACGAATATGCGCTGGTAGCATTATTGTTCTATTGTCATTATCAAGTGTATTTGAAACTTCGATTTCATGGACTGTAACTTCTTCTTCATCATATTCAATTTCATTCATCTGATCTTCTTCTTCTTCTTCATTATCTTCATTATCTTCATCTAGTCCATGTCTGGTTTTGTTAACTTCTAATCTTTGGGATTCTTCTGTAACCGAGAATTCACGGAAGGCTTTAACAAAATTCGAACCATTGTCCGTTACTGTCGCGACTATTTGGGCTGATCTAATATTAAAATTCAAATTGATGTTTTTAAGCATTTCTCCAATGTTCTTGTAGTCATGGGTGCCAGTGAATCTTTTGCAAGCCAAAGCTACTGACTTTCTCTCCAAGTTTGCGTCTATCCAATGCAATGTAACCCCCATGAAACTTCTTGTTTTGGTGGACCATATGTCAGCGGTGCTGCAAACATAGTCCTGCTTTTGAATTTCTTTTTTAAGATTCTCTGTATGAGAATTATACATCTCATTAATAAGTCTCATTGCCGCTTTTCTTCGGGGGACATTAACGTTCATTCCATCGAACAACCTTAGAAAACTTTCATTTTCGATGATTGACACAGCGGACATAGTGTTAACAATGAAATACACTATTCTTTTTTCAAACTCCTTCTGCGTGACCAGCGTGACCACACTTTTTGAATTTATGATACTCAATTTTGCTTGCTTGGATTTTGTACCTGCTAGACCAATTCTCGAATTAGTACCCTTCAACTTGCTTTTGCTGTGTTTTAATTTCTCTTTGTGTTTGAGATAGTCATCATAGGATTTGTTTCCATGCACTCTTTTTAGATGCTTAACAAAATTTGTCGTACTTTCCGCAGAGCCCTTAATAATTTTTTTTGAAGGAAGACATAACTGGCAAACAGCTTCGACATGCGAATTCTTGTCACACGTTTCAACCAAGAAAAATGTTCCGTCCAGCATTGGGGTGTTCTTGCACTTTCCAATGTTACTAACTTCAGTCGTAGTTGATAAAGATGTGGATGTGGATATTGTGGATGCCGTAGCAGAAGTGGGGCTAGTCGGACCAGCAACTATTTCTACATCGGAAACATTGAAATGCATGCTTTCAGTGTACCTAGAAGTCGAAGTCGATGGCTGAAGATTTTTAAAATAGTCTGATATTTTGGTTGATATGGATGGCTTTTTAGTCTTAGGGACATAGTCTTCATCACTTTCTGATGAATTATGGAAAGGATCTGGTTCTGCATCACTTAAAATCTCCATGGTCCAGGTCCTATAAGTAAAGAAATACAATAATCGTATTTCTTTTTTGTAATTATTACAATAAAATACAATATTAAAATGTTGCCAAAAAAAACACAGAAAAAAAATAATTCTCGGTTAGAGAAGAATCCCAAGAATTAGAAGTTAACAAAACAAGGCATGCACTAGCTGAAGATCATGAAATTTTTTTTACTCATTATTTTCCAAGTTTTTAGTTTTTATTTCCCTAATTTATATTTCTCATTAAACAGTTTGTTTTATCTTAGGCCATTTTAGATTTGAAATTTGTCATAGTGTACAGGGTGTCCTGCTATATTTTGACCAATTCATATCTTCGTTATCAATGGGTTTAGAGAAAAGTTTAAATTAGCAAAGTTTCAGTATTTTCCTGAACCATCATAAAATTAAATCAGAAAAAAACAACTGAACATCAGCATCAGCAGAAGTAATATTAAGTAAGTGGAGACAGTTTTTTAAATAGTTCACCCGGTAAATTTTAAACACATTTCATGTAGGATGTTCTATACCTAATTGCAACTGTTTTTGAAATACTGTCGTTTGAAAATAGGGATTTTTCAACTTTAACACACTGTAGAATCTGAACGGCTTACGTGTCCTCATGTTACTTTTTGATAAGCTTTCATTTGAACCTATTTTAATGAAATCCATTAATATCAATTTCGACATAGGAACAGTCAAACATTTTTGGATAAGGCTAAAATTAAGCTTAAATCGAAAAGTAATAAGATAGGAACTCGTAAGCCGTTTTTGCCTATTTCAACAGGGTTCTCAGCGTCAGGGAAAACCTGAAAAACCTGGAAATGTCAGGGAATTTTAAAAAAATGTGTCAGGAAAAACCTAGAAATGTCAGGGAATTTAGTATTAAAAAATTGCTGAGAACCCTGTTCAATCCGTTCAAAATTCAGAATCTACAAGACCAACAGTGTGTTAAGTTGAAAAATCTCAATTTTCAAAGGCAAAAGTTTCAAAAACAGAGTTGTTTCCATGTGAAAAAAATAAAGTTGATTGTCATAGCTGGGGTCACCCTGTTACACGATCACATATGTTTTATGTTTAGAATTCATCTCAAAAATGAAATAAGAAAATAGGTGTTTTGAAAACTAAAGTTGGTTGTCATAACTTATTTTTGTGTTTATATGAATTTATAATCAAGTTTGGAACCCCGTTGGAATTTCATTGCCTATCTAAATTTGAAAACTGCGGGTGCCACAGAATTTTTGTGCCAAATTTGGTTAAAATTGGTTAAGCAGTTTTTGAGATATCGTGCTTCCGACATGCAGACCGACAGACAGACACCAATATAATATTTTGTAGTTAGGTTATTTTTGACCCAAATAAATCATTTTCAGTAAAAATAGAAAAACTTTTTTTTTTGACGATTCTAATAGCCTTCCTATACGGTATATCTATGGTTTGAACGGCTAAAAATATCACTGTTGATGCTCAGTTGTTTTTTTCTGATTTCATTTTGATGATGGTTCAGGAAAAATACGGAAACTTTGCTAATTTAAACGTCTCTGTAAACCCATTATTAACGAAGATGTCCATTGGTCAAATAGCGAAACACCCTGTACAATACAGTCATACAGTATCATACTAGTCAAGTCTTTTCATTTGATACCCATATTAGATAAATCTCTTACTTACCTTAAACTGTAGTAACGCCTTTGACTTCAAAAAAACAAATTTACAATAAGATACGATACAATCAATCAATGACCGCGTTCAACACAATAATAATAGTTACGTAAAACCAGCCCGTATGTGTAACCTTCTCACTAGTGGTGATCTCGTCCGCCGAACCCGAACGTTGTCGTGTAATTGTTCAGTAACTAATAAAACTATTACGACAAACTCTGCAAATTCAGACGAGCTTGATCTTGTTCAAGTACCCGAGAATAATGTACTCGAACATGCGATGCGGGTATCGGGTACTAATAGAGAGTATTTGAGGAATCGGGTACCGAGTACAATTGATTCCAATGTACTGGGTACCGGGTATCGAGTACTGAAAAAATGTACGCGGGTACATTTTTGGGTACTTTTACCCGGGTACTGCCCAGCTCTGATTATGACAGGGTTTAATTAGCTCATGGTTTTCCTTCCTACAGGGTTTTAATTAGGCAAATTGATGGCAGGTCTGGAAGGTCAGTGAGGAAGGGCTCTGAGTAGCAAAAGCGGGTGGGCAATTTACAAGCCAATAACTGAACCCATTAGGATTGGCAAAAATACCTACTGGCGCCTGGTGAAGTCTGTCATTGCTACTTTTTTGGTAGGTTCACTGATAATAATTGCAATCTACCAAAATTTTACAGCTAATCTCTCTATATTATCTCACATAATATTCTCAATGATGTATAATAAAGGAACCCATAGTATTTTCATTGAGCTAGCACATAGTAGCTAAACAGATTTGCAACATTCTGTAATATTTTTACAGAAATCCGTAACACTTCTACAGAATTAATGTTTCTATGCATCTCAGCGCCATCTATCCAGCGAATATTGAATTGGAGTTCATAGTGAGGTGGTTTTAGTTGAAATTTCCTCTAATTGTTGCGAGAATGCATCTAGTCTTACATAGTTTATCTCTATGTTGGGGTAGAAATGGACCAGGGCTGACAATTTTCTAAATTGTTAGTTAGTTGTATACAGTCTCTATTTTTTTAACACTTTGTGTTATTTGGAGCTGGCGTGACAGCATACTACTTGGTTCCGCAACTAGGTGGCGGCACGTCCACCACTTACTTAGTATTGAAATTTCCTTTTCGTGAATTATCATTTTAAAAAATTCACAGTTAGAGAGGTATCGATGGTGAAACTTTGCAAACTGTTTTCAAATGGGCGGGAACTAGGACCCCTAGAACCCATATCCGGGGTCAGTTTCAATTTTTATATGTTTATATATATATATATATATATATATATATATATATATATATATATATATATATATATATATATATATATATATATATATATATATGTATGTATGTATGTATGTATGTATGTATGTATGTATGTATCCAACCGATAGCTCAAAAGGTAATTAACCGATTTTGATAAAACTCGACAAGCACCTTTCTTTTATTAATAGCTTGGATGAGTTCCGTAGCCAGAAGAATCGGACAAGGTTTTCCGAGAAAATTTGGAGTTTTCTTCCGAAAAAAAATTTTATCTCCGAAAATTACAAAGATATTTTGATGACATTTAGTGGATATGTTGTATTGGAAAAGGCCTTACTACACATCAATACTTAACTTTGTAGCATTATAGAAAATTGAGTTATTGAAATTTAAAGCATTAACCATAACGCACTTGCTGTGTCCCGAACATTTTTTAAGGTAGTTTCAGTACAGTAACTTGATAGAGACAGGCCATAAGGGATTCAGCCGCCATGTTTTTTCTAAATTTAACATTGCGCTTATGGAAGAATAATTAAAAAACTAACGGGACGCAGCAAGTGCGTTATGGTAGTGAATTTTTAATAAATATTTCAAATTTCAATAACTCAATTTTCTATAAACTTAGAAAGTTTAGTTTTGGTATGTAGTGAGGTCTTTCTTAACGCAAGATATCCACCAAATCTCTTTAAAATAACTTTGTAATTTTCGGAGAAAAAAATTTTTTTCAAAAGAAAATTCAAAATTTGGGTAACTCAATTTTATATAAACTTATAAAGTTGCATTTTGGTACGTAATACGGTTTCTCCTAAGGCAATATATCCGTTAAATTTCATTAGAACAGCTTTGTAATTTTCGGAGAAAAATTTTTTTTTGAAATAAAACTTAAAATTTTCCCGGAAAACCCCGTCCGATTTTCTTGGCCAACGAACTCATCCAAGCCATTAATAAAAGAAAGGCACTTGCCGAGTTTCATCAAAATCGGTTAATTATTTTTTGAGTTATCAGACGGATATATATATATATATATATATATATATATATATATATATATATATATATATATATATATATATATATATATATATATATATATATATATATATATATATATATATTTATATACAAACTGACCCCGGCAATGGGTTCTAGGGGTCCTAATTCGCGCTTATTTAAAAAAAAAATTGCAAAGACGCACCATCGATACCTCTCTTTGTTTAATAAAAATTCACTAAAAATTGCAAATAATAATGAATTGGTGCATTTTAGAAGCAAGCTGTATAGGATATTTTCTGTACAGATTGTTTTTCTATCATAATAGACTAGTTGCAATGATTCCTATTCACTTATTTCTTCAGTCAATCGATCTATAGAAAATTGTTAATAACAATTAATCGGAAAATTTTAGAAAGAAACGGTAGTATTAAAGCTTTTTGTAGAGAATCGTGTTTCCATCATTATAGACTGATTGCGCTGTTTTCTAGCTAGACAGTGAACTTTGAAATTACTTCAAACTGAATTTATTATTCAGTTAGTTTGTATTTTCGTATATGAGAATATTATGAATAAGCCCCAGAAACCCTAAATTCAGAGAATTTTAATAGTGGGGCAAGCACACAGTGACAGTGAATATTCAAAGTATTTAATCTCACTGTGCCCCTGCCTATGTACTAATCATACTAGGAATTTTCGGTTTTTCTTCAATTTTTAGTGAATTTTCGTAGAAAAAGTTCACTAATGGGGAGATCCAGACTTCTGCATTTTGAAAAAATCAAATGAGCGCGAACTAGGACCCCTAGAACCCATATCCGAGGTCAGTCAATTTATATATATATATATATATATATATATATATATATATATATATATATATATATATATATATATATATATATATATATATATATATATATATGTGTGTGTGTGTGTATGTATGTATAAACAAATGTTTAGTAAGTTATTGTAAAAGAAAAGTTTTCGAATTTTTGTGAAAAATGTTATTTAGTGTAACATAACTCAAGGCAATTGCTGTAAAAAAAATGGTGATTTTCTGTAAAAGAAATTTTTGCCAATTTTCATATATTTTTTTCAATTTTGATCCTAAAGCTGTTTGTGAATAATTATATTCTGGCAGGTGTGTAAACAGCTTAAAGAGGTTCGTTGGGCAGGAAAATCGAACCAGTTTTTTCTGGAATTTTAAGGTTTAGTTTCGGAAAATGTTTGTACTTTTTCAAACAACAAAGCTATTTTAATGAAATAGCGTAGATTGTTACTAATATATAGGTTATACTGCCAACCAAATGTCCTTCTTTAAAACAAAACATATTTGCCATTAAAAGCATTGTTACGAAAATTCGCTACCATAACGCACTTGCTGCGTCCAGACTTTTACTAACCCGGTATATCTTATTTTATGTATAACGGTTTCCAAGATTGTATTGCTGAGTATAGAATTTGGAACACGCTGATAATAAGAAAAGAGAAGAATAGAAAATACAAATTAGCTTATAAGCATATATTTTTATACTCATGAAGCTGTTTTCTACAAAGGTACATAAGTTTTATCGACTTGATTTGCTAAAATATTGTTAAAGTTTCTAAACCACAATGACATCTGTCAACTGCGATTGCATCCACTTCTAAGTTTACACAACAAAATTATAATTAATTAAGACACCTCATGATTATAATTTGTATGTTATTCAAGTGTTTCTCGGTTGTCTTAGGTTATATTTTGACGACTTCGAGTTCACTGGATAATTTGATTTTTTCAAGTTTTCTTTGTTTGGTCTCTTTATCTCGCTGACGTTACCTTTACTGACATATTGTCTCTGTACCCTGGAGTGTGTAGGTTTAACAATCTTGTCCTTGGAGATACTTGGAATACTCTCGCTGGATATAGAGATGTAAACACTTGAAGATTCTTTCTCTTGTAACGCCTTAGCAGGCGGAATCTTCTCTAAACAGACTTTATTCTGCTCCCTGGAAGAATGGCAGGCATTAAGTTACGCTAGAAAAGGTCAATTCTTTATCCTAACGAAAACACCTGCAAAAATTGGTATCAATGAGCAAGTTAATATATGCTGTTAGTCTTGGGTTTTTGGCAAAGTAACTGCTAAAGAAGCGTGGAATAATATCAATGGTGGTTTTCTAATCGTGTGGCTGCATATGCAGAAGACGTTGTTGAGATTGAAATGCTATTTTTTCAGAACGAAAACTTCACCGGATTTTTATTGAAAACTATAAGGTTCTTTAAATTGACAACCAGAAAAAGTTACAATATTACATATACTTAATCGAACTCTATATATTTTTATAGATTGTCCGGCAGAAAGGAAAGTTCTTTTTATTTTAAAAGGTGATTTACCCACGATCGCTATCTTTCGGGTTTTTGACTCGTTTAAAACTGACGTTAATTAAGCACTTATAAGCAGTCAAGATATGTTTGTGATATTGCGACGTCGCCCTAACACAAACCTGTTAGGTACCGTAAAATGGGGTGAATAGAATCGATGGGGTAAATAGGGTCGAAAGTTACCTTGACACTTTAAACTTATGACGTAATTCTAAACTTAAAATTTAGGTCTTGGATTAGTATCAGCTTATAGTTATAATAACGGGCCTTGAATCACTTCTCTGTGGTTTCTATGACTCAAATCTGGCAACGTCGGATGTTATAAACCATACACATCAGTCACCGCCCCCCTTGGTCGCTCGGACCACGGTATGGTCACTGCTTCCTGCGCAATGCAACCTGAGGTCACGCAGTCATCACACCCACGTATCGTTTGGCACTACTTCCGCGAACTGGTACGAAATGCGGGATTACTTTTCCTCATTTCCATGGGCGTCCGTCTGCTTCTCTCTTCCTGACCCATCTGATATCGCTAAAAACGCCACCGGAGTTATCCAAGCTGGCATGGAATTATTTATTCCACGTACACAGAAAACCTCTTCAGCCACTCAAAAGCCCTGGTTCTCTAAATCCTCTGACAAGGCCAGGCTCGAAAAGGTCAAAGCTCACAAAACGCTTCTACACAATCACAGTCAAGAAAACCGTCAAGCATTTAACGACGCAAGAAACCGCTATGTCCCCATTCTTTCTGAGGCAAAAAACTCGTTTAATAACCACATCAAAAACAAAGTCCTCTTAAGCTCCAACAGCAGCAAACCCTTCTGTACTCTTGCTACATCTATTGGGAATAATTTCTGCAAGAGCACGTTCCCACCACTTGTTTCAGGGGATGAAATTGTTTCTATCGCCCTGGGCAAGGCTGAACTTTTTGCCTCGTTCGCCGGCAATTATACTCCCAACCCACCTCCAAATGTTTAACCACCAACAGTCCCCAATGTCGCGCATAAAATGATGGATATCATTTTCAAAACTAAAAAGGTACGAAAGATGCGCTCTTCTCTTGATACCAGGAAAGACTCTGGCCTTAACGATATCCCAGTAATTGTTTTTAAAAAATGCGCACCAGAACTTGCTCCTGTCCTAACTCGTGTGTTTCGGACATCTTACAATAGAGGCATATTCCTTAGTAACTGGAAAACTGCTCGAGTACAACCCGTTCCCAAGAAGGGATACAAAGCGCTTCCTAGCAACTACAGGCCTATTTCTCTCCTTCCAGTCGTCTCTATAGTGATGGACAAGTATATAAATACTGAACTACTAAAATTTCTTGAAAAACACAGTCTAATCCATGAGAGGCATTACGAATTCCGTCAGCGCAGATCAACTTCTGACCTCCTTTCCTTTGTCACCCATTCTTGGAACAAGTCTATGGAACTATACGTTGAATACCAGATTGTCGCTCTAGACATATCCAAAGCATTCGACCAGGCCTGGCACGCAGCGCTGCTTAATAAACTTCCGGCCTATGACCTACCACCAAAACTCTATACCTGGACAGCAAATTTCCTCTCCAACTGGAGCATTTCTGTTGTCGTGGATGGCCATTCCTCTAAACTGTATCCAATTAATGCAGGAGTCCCTCAAGGTTCAGCTTTAGTCCCTACTTTGTTTCTTCTCCACATCAATGACTTCCTCTCTAGCACATCCAACCCAGTTCACAGTTACGCGAACGACAGCACCGTTCACTTAAATATACAATATTCTAAGCCTGTCTCTTTAGCCCAATTAGATGAGGATCGCAGACTCATGGAGGGTTCTGCCTCTGTGGATCTCCAAAAAAATATTAGACTGGGGAAGCAGAAATCTTGTACAATTCAACCCCACCAAATATCAGTCTTGCTTTCTATCCCATAAGAGATACACCAGCCCTAGACCCATCACAATGAACAACCAAGTTATTCAAAGTAATGAGTCCTTTTCACTTGTTGACATTTCTGTGGATCGAAATCTCAATTGGCACCAACATGTCACATTAATTGTAGAATCGGCTGCTAAGAAATTAGGTTTCCTCTTCCGGGCGCGCAAATACTTTTCACCAGCTAGTCTGTATACCTTATATACTTCACAGATAAGGCCAAACCTCGAATACTGCTCCCACATCTGGGGTGCCGCTGTCGCTTCTACACTCGCTGCCGGGACTCCATTCAGAAGAGAGCTATACGTCTCATCGGTGACCCTATTCTCACCCAAAGGCTGCCACCCCTTGCCCACCGACGTGCCGTTGGTGACCTCTCTCTCTCTCTCTCTCTGTCTATCTCTCTCTCTTTTTTATATAGATATCTGCACAGACACTGCTCAGAGGAGCTTTCTTCCATAGTTCATCCACCTGCTGCCCCAACAGATCTACCAGAGGAACAGAGCGAATCCACCCTTTTACTGTCCAGGTCACCAGACATAGAACATCTTCTTTTGCCCGCCCTTTTGTCCCGAGGATTTCCAGGTTGTGGAATACCTTTCCGGCACATGTTTTTCCTTCTCCTCGAACCTCCAAACCTTGAAGTCCAGAATTAACAAGTTGCCTCTTTCCTCCTTGTTGACACCCACGGTACGATAGTATTTAGGCTGTGAGCCCTCGTGGTGTGTTGTTGAAATTTAAAAAAATAGCCTAAAATAATGAAATTAGCCTGCGAAACGCAGGTACACTCTAATAATTGACCGATTCTGAAGCTATTAACTGGAAGCAAACAAAAAAACCAGTTGCTAAAGTTGGTGGGGTGAAGAGGATCACTTAAAATAAGCATGCCTTGTATCTATAACCAGCGATGGTCAAGTTGGTACTTTGAATACACAAAAAGTACCCAGGTACCCCTCAGAAAAATCTGGTACGCTCACACTCAAGTCTTATTCATATCATATTATTTAAAATGCTGTGACTCACTGAAGGTTAAAATCAAAAACAAGGAATACAGAATTTAGTTTGTAAATACAGAAATCTGATTAGCAATAATTCTTGTATTTCGTATTAAATTGAAGAGATGACGTTGTTTTGAGTTTGGACAAGTTAGGTCACGGCACAGCTGTGGTTTGGTATTTCTGTTTTTAACGCCAAACACGGAACAGGCCGGCCTGTCCTGTTCCGTGACGTCAAATGTCAAATTAGTCGTGCGCGTCTTTATCCCACTCATGTCAGGCTGCAGAACGAGTTTTTCCTCAACTCCGAAATCTTGTTAAAAGCAAGACAAGAAATAGTTTGCTTGTTCAAACCTGTGCAGCATTATTGCACACCAAGGATACATTCAAAGTATATAATAAAAAATGTTTCATCTGGGTTCCCCCTCAATTGGTACTAAATATTTAAAACATTTTATTGAAGCGGAAGAGGTTCGGGATGAAGATCTACTAAATTCTGTTTAAAAAAACTAAATGTGTTATTCAATTTTATACTTTTTGTGTTCTATTATATCGTTTTTGTTTTATTGAGTAAGTCACGTTATGTTTACCGAGACAAGATTTTTCTTTATTTGTTATTCCGTTTTTTAGTAAGGCATTTATGAATTTGTATCTAAACATGCGTCTCTGTAAGTGCAATAGTTTAAATAAATTATATGTGTTGGCTTTTTGTTTTCGTTGAATCCTGCTGCGAAAATACGAAATTATTTAAATTTGGCGCGAAAAAATGTGGTACTCAAATCGCTAAGGTGGTACGCAACTTGTTACTAAACTGTTGTGTTTGAAAGCAGTGGTAGGAAAAACACCGTCTATAACCCAGATACAAACGGAAAACGGTACCAACGTGGTACTGACAACATTCAGGTCAACACCATGACCATCAAGCAGGCTGCTATTCGGTATAATACACCTTATACAATGTTGCAAAGGCGAGTAAAATAGTGCTGCAAATTGAATCATAACTTCCACATAGCTATAATTTCTTCTCCTCAAAAAGACATTCTTATGAAATGAAATTAGGGTCAATGACTTGACCACAAAGAAAATATTCGTATTCCTGTACCCATAAAATTCTGAAATGATATATTATCGCTTGACATGCAGATTAGTTTGAATGGTCAGTCCCCCTGAAGCGGTGTTACCCAAAAATAACTCCCTAATAACAAACCCTAAAACGTTATATTGATCGAGTTTTAACGAAAAAATGTCAATTTTCACCAAATCATCCTCTACCCCCTAGAGCGATTTGACCCAGAAACAGCCGAACACCCGTTTCTCGGGTGCTAACTGTATACCAAATTTGATAATATCTCAATTCGTTCTAAAGTTATGATGGCTACAAATAGACAGAAATACAGACCGACAGACAAAAACAATTTTGTTCCCAAATCATGTTTTCTATCGGTTTTGACACTTTTTACGATGCTTTAGCGAAAAATTTTTTTGAAATTCTTGTCGTCGATGCCATACTTCCACAAATATTGATGATGTGGATGTAATAGATAAAACTGAATATATTTTTTAGCGAATTTTCATTAAACATCAGTCTTTATGCTCAAGTTTTTCCGGTGGAAAATCAGGGAAAACTTTTTGAAAACGCTATTTTTTTGCAAGTATAAGAGTAACTGGAATGGGACTTTACACATGGCTAGAAATAGTGCAATGGCATGGAATTATTTATTCCACGTACACAGAAAACCTCTTCAGCCACTCAAAAGCCCTGGTTCTCTAAATCCTCTGACAAGGCCAGACTCGAAAAGGTCAAAGCTCACAAAACGCTTCTACACAATCACAGTCAAGAAAACCGTCAAGCATTTAACGACGCAAGAAACCGCTATGTCCCCATTCTTTCTGAGGCAAAAAACTCGTTTAATAACCACATCAAAAACAAAGTCCTCTTAAGCTCCAACAGCAGCAAACCCTTCTGGACTCTTGCTACATCTATTGGGAATAATTTCTGCAAGATCACGTTCCCACCACTTGTTTCAGGAGATGAAATTGTTTCTACCGCCCTGGGCAAGGCTGAACTTTTTGCCTCGTTCGCCGGCAATTATACTCCCAACCCACCTCCAAATGTTCAACCACCAACAGTCCCCAATGTCGCGCATAAAATGACGGATATCATTTTCAAAACTAAAAAGGTACGAAAGATGCGCTCTTCTCTTGATACCAGGAAAGACTCTGGCCTTAACGATATCCCAGTAATTGTTCTTAAAAAATGCGCACCAGAACTTGCTCCTGTCCTAACTCGTGTGTTTCGGACATCTTACAATAGAGGCATATTCCTTAGTAACTGGAAAACTGCTCGAGTACAACCCGTCCCCAAGAAGGGATACAAAGCGCTTCCTAGCAACTACAGGCCTATTTCCTCCTTTCAATCGTCTCTAAAGTGATGGAAAAGTATATAAATACTGAAATACTAAAATTTATTGAAAAACACAGTCTAATCCACGACAGGCAGTACGGATTCCGTCAGCGCAGATCAACTGCCGACCTCCTTTCCTTTGTCACCCATTCTTGGAACAAGTCTATGGAACTATACGGTGAATCCCAGATTGTCGCTCTAGACATATCCAAAGCATTCGACCAGGTTTGGCACGCAGCGTTGCCTATGGCCTACCACCAAAACTCTGTACCTGGACAGCAAATTTTCTCTCCAATCGGAGCATTTCTGTTGTCGTGGATGGCCATTCCTCTAAACTGTATCCAATTAATGCAGGAGTCCCTCAAGGTTCAGCTTTAGCCCCTACTTTGTTTCTTCTCCACATCAATGACTTCCTCTCTAGCACATCCAACCCAGTTCACAGTTACGCGGACGACAGCACCATCCACTCAAATATACAATATTCTAAGCCTGTCTCTTTAGCCCAATTAGATGAGGATCGCAGACTAATGGAGGATTCTGCCTCTGTGGATCTCCAAAAAATTTTAGACTGGGTAAGTAGAAATCTTGTACAATTCAACTCCACCAAATCTCAGTCTTGCTTTCTATCCCATAAGAGATACACCAGCCCTAAACCCATCACAATGAACAACCAAGTTATTCAAAGTAATGAGTCCTTTTCACCTGTTGGCATTTCTGTGGATCGAAATCTCAATTGGCACCAACATGTCACATCAATTGTAGAATCGGCTGCTAAGAAATTAGGTTTCCTCTTCCGGGCTCGCAAATACTTTTCACCAGCTAATCTCTATACCTTATATACTTCACAAATAAGGCCAAACCTCGAATACTGCTCCCACATCTGGGGTGCCGCTGCAGCTTCTACACTCGCTATCCTGGACTTCATTCAGAAGAGAGCTATGCGTCTCGTCGATGACCTTACCCTCACCCAAAGGCTGCCATCCCTTGCCCACCGACGTGCCGTTGGTGACCTCTCTCTTTTTTATAGATATCTGCACGGGCACTGCTCAGAGGAGCTTCCTTCCATAGTTCCTCCACCTGCTGCCCCCAACATATCTACCAGGGGAACAGAACGAATGCACCCTTTTACTGTCTAGGTCACCAGGCATAAAACATATTGTTATGCCCGCTCTTTTGTCTCGAGGACTTCCAGGTTGTGGAATTCCTTTCCGGCACATGTTTTTCCTTCTCCTCCGAACCTCCAAACCTTCAAGTCCAGAATTAACAAGTTGCCTCTTTCCTCCTTGTTGACACCCACGGTACGATAGTATTAAGGCTGTGAGCACTCGTGGTGTGTTGTTGAAATTAAAAAAAAAGAGCTTAAAATAATGAAATTGCGAAACGCAGGTACACTCTAATAATTGACCGATTCTGAAGCTATTAACTGGAAGCAAACAAAAAAACCAGTTGCTAAACTTGGTGGGGTTAAGAGGATCACTTAAAATAAGCATGCCTTGTATCTATAACCAGCGATGGTCAAGTTGGTACTTTGAATACACAAAAAGTACCCAGGTACCCCTTAGAAAAATCTGGTACGCTCACACTCAAGTCTCATTCATATCATATTATTTAAAATGCTGTGACTCACTTGAAGGTTAAAATCAAAAACAAGGAATACAGAATTTAGTTTGTAAATACAGAAATCTGATTAGCAATAATTCTTGTATTTCGTATTAAATTGAAGAGATGACGTGGTTTTGAGTTTGGACAAGTTTGGTCACGGCACAGCTGTGGTTTGGTATTTCTGTTTTTAACGCCAAACACGGAACAGGCCGGCCTGTCCTGTTCCGTGACGTCAGATGTCAAATTAGTCGTGCGCGTCTTTATCCCACTCATGTCAGGCTGCAGAACGCGTTTTTCTTCAACTCCGAAATCTTGTTAAAAGCAAGACAAGAGATAGTTTGCTTGTTAAAACCTGTGCAGCATTATTGCACACCAAGGATACACTCAAAGTATATAATAAAAAATGTTTCATCTGGGTTCCCCCTCAATTGGTACTAAATATTTAAAACATTTTATTGAAGCGGAAGAGGTTCGGGATGAAGATCTTCTACTAAATTCTGTTTAAAAAAACTAAATGTGTTATTCAATTTTATATTTTTTGTGTTCTATTATATCGTTTTTGTTTTATTGACTAAGTCACGTTATGTTTACCGAGACAAGATTTTTCTTTATTTGTTATTCCGTTTTTTAGTAAGGCATGTATCTAAACATGCGTCTCTGTAAGTGCAATAGTTTAATTAAATTATATGTGTTGGCTTTTTGTTTTCGTTGAATCCTGCTGCGAAAATACGAAATTATTGTTGTGTTTGGAAGCAGTGGTAGGAAAAACACCGTCTATAATCCAGATCCACACGGAAAACGGTACCAACGTGGTACTGACGACATTCAGGTCAACACCATGACCATCAGGCAGGCTGCTATTCGGTATAATACACCTTATACAATGTTGCAAAGGCGAGTAAAATAGTGCTGCAAATGGAATCATAACTTCCACATAACTATAATTTCTTCTCATCAAAAAGAATGAATGAATGAAATGAATTTAGGGTCAATGACTTGATCACAAAGAAAATATTCGTATTCCTGTACCCATAAAATTCTGAAACGATATATTATCGCTTGACATGCAGATTAGTTTGAATGGTCAGTCCCCCTGAAGCGGTGTTACCCAAAAATAACTCCCTAATAACAAACCCTAAAACGTTATATTGATCGAGTTTTAACGAAAAAATGTCAATTTTCACCAAATCATCCTCTACCCCCTGGAGCGATTTGACCCAGAAATAGCCGAACACCCGTTTCTCGGGTGCTAACTGTGTACCAAATTTGATGATATCTCAATTCGTTCTAAAGTTATGATGGCTACAAATAGACAGAAATACAGACCGACAGACAAAAACAATTTTGTTCCCAAATCATGTTCTCTATCGGTTTTGACACTTTTTACGATGCTTTAGCGAAAAAAAAATATTTGAAATTCTTGTCGTCGATGCCATACTTCCACAAATATTGACGATGTGGAAGTAATAGATCAAACAGAATATATTTTTTTTAGCGAATTTTCATTAAACATCAGTCTTTATGCTCAAGTTTTTCCGGGGGAAATCAGGGAAAACTTTTTGAAAACGCTATATTTTTGTAAGTATCAGAGTAACTGGAATGGGACTTTACACGTGGCTAGAAATAGTGCAAATAAACCTATGTTGCGAATTTTAAGTAATTTGGTACATAACATTTAGATTTTTTTCCAAATTAAAAATAAAATCCCAAAGACATGCGTTGAAACGACTTAGTGGTTAAAGTCCAATGCCTGACAGACAGAGTAGTTAACTACCTCGCATAGATTGATTCATACAACAGGTATAAACCACATATCAACGGTAACCAAACTAAATATATACCAGGCATAAAACATATTCCCCGAACTAACAATCGCGAATCTTGGCAGCAATTATGGAAAATGACAGACGACATGAAATTAAAAATTTGCCAAATGATTGTTATTTAAGTGGGAGATTCAATCAATTATGAAAATATACTATATTTGTAGCTTTATGAATGGTTCCAAATACAGTTTTAGCGCAACATAGATAAATTATGCTGTTGCATATATAGTCGAAAACGTGACATACGCTCTGTACGCAGAGGACACTACCTCAGCAGCTCCACCCAGCCGAGGATAATAACCGAACGACTACAGACCGCTGTAGTCGAGCTGCAAGGCTGGTATAGGAAATCCCTTCTAGCCATAAATGTTCAGCAGTCCTATTTTCCAAGAGGAGACACACACCTAACGAATACGTATCATTAGACAACCGTCTGATTCCCTGGCAAGATTCCGCCAAATACCTCGGGGTTTTCACTTAACATGGCGCATCCGTGTCCAACACGCCCGACGAAAAGCCTCGATGTTCATCTCGAAGCTGTTCCCACTTCTAAACAGAAATTCCAAATTATCCATAAACAATAAATTGCTCATGTACAAAGTCATCATCCGGCCAGCCTTGACCTATGCATCCCCTGCGTGGGCCACCGCGGCCGCAACACACATCAAGACCCTTCAAATAATCCAGAATAAAATTTTGAGAATGGTTACCGGACCGCCATGGTTTGTCAGAAACAGTCAGATTCACTCTGACCTGGAAATGCCTTCGATACTTGAGTTTATAACTCAACTACCCACAACTCAGTTCGCAAAAGCCGCTTCTCACCAAAATGCTCTTCTCCGTAGTGCCACCGCCTACGATGAGAAACTTCCACATAAGCATAAGCGTCCAAAGCTTATACTTACCCGCTAACGCCCCCGCGGCAAAAACAGAATGGAAACATTCAAACTCAAACGTCACTGTGTGTAATCTTTACGACGGAGGTATGGACTAAGATCCGGTACTCCTAAGGAGGGAGTTTTAGTGAGTACGAGTCTCACAGTACCTCAATATCCCACGCACTATGGGGTCGTGAATGAGGTCTGCATGAGACATTTCTCCCTCCTGTATCCAACAAAAAAAAAGTCGAAATGTAAACACAATCAAGTCAAGTCTATAAAAATAATTCTAAAATAGTTTCTTTTATCGTTAAATTTAAACATAAGACGTCATATAAGACCGATACAATCCTTGAATGTGTTTCAATAGCAATTCTACTACTTATGTAATTAATTGTTGCGTATACTTTTCATATAATATCTCAGGCATGAAGCCTCTGTCAAGTATCATGTAGACAAAACGTTAGTTGACGTATTAGCAGATAGCGCATTGGAAGCGTGCTGGACGGCTATACGCAGAAGGTTGCATGATGAAATCCAGCTCGATGAATGTATGTTTTTTTATGTTTTATTTTGACATTTGGAGAAACAATAGTGCACAGATTTCATACATTTTGAAGAAGATATCATTTTTGTTTAAATCGCCTGAACAAGTTTGTCACCTATGAGTCTGAAATTATAATTTTCAGCAGACATTTTGTTATTGTTGATATTGAAAAAAACCGGTTTGATTAGGTTGACTAAAACGAAATCATACTGGCGATTAATAAGGAAAAATGACTGCTACGTTTATAATTTGGCAGATACTTTACTTTTCTAAATATGAATTAATTTTCCTTCTGGAAATCTTTTGTATAACTTTAATGAAATTTGTAATACAGGTTTATTTTAAAGAGACTTACACTATCTACAGATATATCAAAATTTAGTTCTTGAGCTTCATAGAAAATTGAGTTTTGGGCATTTTTCTCAAAAGGAGTTAGAAGACAAGATTTTTTTGATAATAGTGAGATATCGATGGCCACACTTTCGAAAGAATTCTTCAAATGTGCGCGTACTAGGACCTCTAAAATCGATCTTCAAGGAGTGTGTAAGTTTAAAGTATGAACTTTACTAATATACCGTTGTCTGACGACAGCAGCCATAAAACACAACACACACACACACACACACACACTCTTATATGCCGTATAATAATAGTGTACAATTCTTATGAAAATTATCTACTATAACGCACCTGCTGCGTCTCGAAATGTTTATATCTTTGTGTAATAAAAATTTGGAAAAAAAAACAATTTGCTTTTTTTAAACCTTTTAAAATATTGGCACTTGGCTCATTTTAAAATGAAAATTAGTATGGCACTTAGCCCACTATAAGTGAAAAAGTATAATGGCACTTAGAACCTTCTAGGAATATCAAAGTTGTTTTTTTTTGTTCTCTTAAAAAAAGACCTACATAAAGAATAAATTTAAATTATTGCTTATACCATGATTAAGTTCAAAGAAAAAATTGGAAATATTTCTAAATAGAATGTGTCATGTTTTACAAAGTTTTTATCAAATAACTTTTTTGGCACTTAGCCACTTATTTACTTTAAGTCTTCAGCTATACAATTCCCGTTTAAAATATTTGTTTCAGTAAAAGCAGAATATCTACGACGACGTCCTGGGGTCACGTTAAAAAATTATTTTTTATAATTCTGAGATAAAAAAGTCAGAATTCTGAGATAAAAAGTCAGAATTCTGTGATAAAAACTCAGAATTCTGAGATAAAAACTCAGAATTCTGACATAAAAAGTCAGAATTCTAAGATAAAAAGTCGGAATTATTCGAGAGCTATACGACAGCATCCAGGTGGTGCCACTTGCAAAACGTTTACCTATTGACTATCGATGTGTAATTAGATAGGTAGCTCTGCCTGTGCCGGTTTTATAGTTAGTTGATGGTGTTAAAAATTAAAAGTAAACAAAATTGGTTCATTGACTATTATTCTCGTTGCGTTAATAGACTAATGCATAGTGCATAGGTGGATATATTATGATTTTAGCGATTTTTTTTAAAAAAAAATTCGCTTATGGGGAGATCTGTATATAAATATATATATATATATATATATATATATATATATATATATATATATATATATATATATATATATATATATATATATATATATATCCGACCGATAACTCAAAAAATAATGGACCGATCTTGATAAAATTTTCAGAGTACCTTCCTTTTGCAAGTGGCTTGGATAAGTTCGTTAGCCAGGAAAATCGGACCAGGTTTTCCCGGAAAATTTTGTATTTTCTTTATAAAAAAATTCGTATCTCCAGAAGTAACAAAGTAAGGGCAACCAAATTTGGTACACGTGTTTATATTATAAAGGGTGAACTCTGTACCAAAATTTAGCTCCCTAGCTTTAAAGACAAATAAGTTATGGGCAGTTAAAGCAACAAATTTTGGAGTTTTCCTCAAAACGTCAAACTCGCAATTTTAAACGTCAAAATTGGCAATGTTTAGGCAAAAAATGTGTAACAAATACCGTGTGTGAAAAGAAAATGTTGCAAGAAGAGTGTTCTGCTAACCCTTAAGTTTCAGATTCAACCGTCATTACCCTTCATTTTACTAAAATATTTACAGAATATCCATTTCAAATAGACCCTTTCTCTGATGTTTTGACTGTCAGTTTAGTTAAGTTTGATGGCTTTTTGGAGAGTTATTTGTAGGTTTAGTGAAGTTTATGGTTTAACGGTCTATAATTTTTTTTTAGCTAATTATCGTAGAACAAATTTGTTAATGCATTTTTGCATTTTTTATCGAAATATGCGTTTATAAGAAAAAAATCTGGACGCAGTAAGTGCGTTTTGGTAGCGAATTTTTAGGTAAATTTGCAGATTAGCTCCCGAACGCTTTTCAAATAACTGTTTTCAGAAACATGCCCCCATCCCCCCTGGATCCACAAACCCCAAGAAAAATTTCTTGTTCACACCCCCCAAGGAAGTTACGGGACCAGGAGTGAGTAGGGGTGCATAATTTTTTTTAGGTAAATTTCATAGAACAAATTCGTTAATGCATTTTTGCATTTTTTTGTTTAAATATGATGCGTTTGTAATAAAAAAATCTGGACGCAGTAAGTGCGTTTTGGTAGCGAATTTTCGGTAAATTTGCAGTTTAGCTCCCGAACGCTTTTCAAAAAACTGTTTTCAGAAACTTGCCCCCATGCCCCCTGGATTCACAAACCCCAAGAAAAAATTTTTGTTCACACCCCCCAAAGAAGTTACGGGACCAGGAGTGAGTAGGGGTGCATAATTTTTTTAGCTAAATTTCATGAAACAAATTCGTTAATCCATTTTTGCATTTTTTGTTTAAATATGATGCGTTTGTAAGGAAAAAATCTGGACGCAGTAAGTGCATTTTGGTAGCGAATTTTTGGTAAATTTGCAGTTTAGCTCCCGAACGCTTTTCAAAAAACTGTTTTTAGAAACCTGCCTAGGCCCCCACCCCCCTGGATCCACAAACCCCAAGGAAAATTTCTTGTTCACACTCTCCAAGGAAGTTACGGGACCAGGAGTGAGTAGGAGTGTATAATTTTTTTTGGCTAATTTTCGTAGAACAAATTCGTTAATGCATTTTTCCATTTTTTATCGAAATATGATGCGTTTGTAAGAAAAAAATCTGATCGCAGTAAGTGCGTTTTGGTAGCGAATTTTCGGTAAATTTGCAGTTTAGCTTCCGAACGTTTTTCAAAAAACTTTTTTCAGAAATCTGCCTAGAACCTCCCCAGGATCCACAAACCCCAAGAAAAATTTCTTGTTCTTACCCCTCAAGGAAGATACGGGACCAGGAGTGAGTAGGGGTGCTGAGCGGGGTAGGTAGTAAAAAGGTAATATGAGCAGAAAATTCGAATAAAGCGGGCTTGAAAGTTATCTTTTTCACATCTTGAAGCCATATCTCCCTTAAACCCTGCCTACCCCTCACACCACCCCTATTCACTCCCAGTCCCATAACTTCCTTGGGGGGTGTGAACAAGAAATTTTTCTTGTGGTTTGTGCATCCAGGTGGGGTCCTAGTAATGTTTCTAAAAACAATTTGTTGAAAAGCGTTCGGAAGCTAATCTGCAAATTTACTAAATTTTCATTAAATCCTTCAACATTCAATAACTCAATTTGCTATTACTGTTAGCTTTGTTGCATAGAAAACCAACATTTAAGTTTATTTTCGAAATTTTTTTGTACATTTTCAAACCATAAGTAATTTTGATAAAATATAGTGCATTGTTTCTACCACATAGGCTATACCGGTAATCAGATTGATGCCTGCTAGCATTTGCTATTAAAAACATTTTTATGGAAATGCACTTCTTTAAACTTTAAAAAACGTTTATATATTTTCAAACAATAAATTTATTTCAATGAAATATGGTACATTGTTTCTACTATATAGGCAACCAAGTTTGATGCCTGCTTTCATCAAAAAAATACATTTGCTATTAAAACTAATTTAAAGAAAATTCGCTACCATAACGCACTTGCTGCGTCCAGAGGTTTTTACTAATTATGTACGTAAATGTATGTATGTAAGTCGTCATATAAATATACAAGTATATTATTGTTTTAATCGACATTATACCTCGGAAACTCTAGCTGAATTGAAGTCAAGTCAGCCTTAGAAGCATATAAATAAATAGGTTTGTGTTATTTTATCAGTAACGTCGGTCTATTTCCGCGACTGTGGCCAATCACCGACACCAGGGAGCAGTTTCACCTCGCTATCCTGGAAATTTTGCCGAACCCTGCTGTTCTGCAAGGATAGTAGGAATATTTAACGTGCCCAACATCACATGGACACGGGACCGACGGCTTTACGCACCCTCCGAAGGGCAGAACGTGCAGACATACAACTTGCTCAAATACAATGCCACAACCTCGGTTGATGTTAATGTTACAGTGTGTACTGAAAAAAGTGAAAGGAGAACCCTGCAATCGAACCCAGTACCCTTCGGTACAGAGGCACACGTTCTTACGACTGAACTACCGAGGCTCTTATAAATAAATAATTATGAGATAAACGTACGTTTGTTGTTGTTTGATGATTTGTTTTTGTTGCTCGATAAACATCATCACCATCACAATCGAAATGCGATACCATCTGTCGCAATCGAGAATCTCCGTCTGTAACTGCCCATTTAAATGCAGTGTAGCTTCCACCTTCAATCAGTATTGTACTGTATATCCAGACGTTTTACTTTTGATATACCTCTTCCTTTTTGTCTATGTATGTATCTTTCAAATAAAACTACCAGGAAGATGTTTTAAAATATGTCCTATATATATATATATATATATATATATATATATATATATATATATATATATATATATATATATATATATATATATATATATATATATTGCCTTTTCCTACCAATTTCTTTCAGCAAGCATTTCTATTCTGTCACCTCCTCTAACACACTTTTTTATTCGTGTTTCTATCGGTGTACCTTATTGTCTTTGTCATTTTGCTCAATGTCCACATTTCAAAAGCTTCTATTCGCTTAGTGTCCTGCTTAATTAACATCCACCCCATCATTATAATACTCCATACGCATGACTTGATAACCCTCATCCTTCAGCTCCAAATTAAACTCAATTTTTAATAGAAATAAGAAGTATATTTTTAGAAAATTTATATTATTAACCCTGCGTTAGACGTAACATTGTTCAAAAATAAATATCAAGATTCACCCAACAATTTTCCATATTTTTATAATAAATGTATATATATATATATATATATATATATATATATATATATATATATATGTATATATATATATATATATATATATATATATATATATATATATATATATATATATATATATATATATATATATATATATATATATATATATATATATATAAGTGTGTGTGTGTGTGTGTGTGTGTGAAATGTGCATTCTTGAAATGACTTTCTTTTTCTTGTGTTTTAAATTGTCTAATTTTAATAATAAAAATAATAAGAAGGCAATTAATTCAGCAATAACAAATAACGTGACTTTCTAAAATAGTTTTATTTTTAAGGTTCACGTTATAAGCATACGGTTTTACATTATTTTCTGGGTGAATAATTCAATTAGTTGACACATTTTTTTTTACAATTTAATAGTCTAACAACTATGTTACATATTTTATTGTTACCTCTAACAAATACATAAATACATAAATAAAGTTATTTTTTCTTTGTGTTCTGATTGACATTGCAGCACCTGCATGTGTATGGAGTCAGATTTGGTCGGAATTTATTTAACAAATAGACTGGCAGTAGCTAGAGTATTAGTTTTATTCGTATTATTTTTATTATTAAAATTGGACAATTTAAAAGACAAAAAAGAAAGTCATATCAAGAATGTACATTATATATATATATATCTATATATATATATATATATATATATATATATATATATATATATATATATATATATATATATATATATATATATATATATATATATATACATACATTTATTATAAATCTATGGAAAAATGTTGGGTGAATCTTGATATTTATTTTTGAACAATGTATTACGCCTAATGCAGAGTTAAGGTTATGATTTTTTCTCAAAATATACTTCTTATTCTTATCAACAATTGAGTTTAATTTGGTTCTGAAGGGGGAGGTTTATCAAGTCATAAGTATGGAGTGTTATAATGATGAGATGGACGTTGACTAAGCAGGACATTAAGGGAATAGAAGCTTTTCAACCATGGACATTGAGCAAAATGACAAAGACAATAAGGCACACTGATAGAAACACGAATAAAAAGTGTGCTAGAAGAGGTGACAGAATAGTAATGCTTGCTGAAAGAAATTGATAGGAGAAGCCATAATATATAGGACATATTGTAAAACATCTTTCTGATAGTTTTATTTGAAAGATATATACCTAGACAAAACGGAAGAGGTAGATCAAAAGTAAAGCTTCTGGAAACATGGTACAATATTGATTGAAGGTGGAAGCTACACTGAATTAAAATGGGCAGTTACAGAGGAAGAGTCACGATTGCGACAGATGGTATCGCATTTTGATTGTGTTGATGATGATGGTTATCGAGCAACAAAAACAAATCATCACACAACAACAAACTTACGCCCATCTCATGGTTATTTACTTATAAGTGCCCCTGAACCGAAGGGTACTTGGTTCTATCCCAGGGTACTCCTTTCACTTTTTCAGTACATACTGTAACATTAACATCAACCGATGTTGTTGCATTATATTTGAGAAAATTGAATATCTGCACGTTCCTCCCTTCGGAGGATGCGTAAAGCCGACGGTTCCGTGTCCATGCGATGTTGGGCACGTTAAATATTCCTACCATCCTTGCGGAACGGCAGGGTTCGGAAAAATTTCCGAATAGCGAGGTGAAACTGCTCACTGGTGTCGGTGATTGGCCATAGTCGCTGAAATAGACCGACGTTAAAGATACAAAAACACAAACATATTTATTTATAAACTTCTAAGGCCAACTTGACTTTAATTCAGCTAACGTTTCCATGGTATAATGCCGATTAAAGCAATAATATGTTTGTATATTTATATGACGACTTACATGCATACACTTACGTACATAATTAGTAAAATCATAATATATGCACCTATGCACTATGCATCATTCTATTAACGCAAAGAGAACAATTGTCAATGAACTAATGTTTAGTTTCTAAACCATCAACTAACTGTAAAACCGGCACAGGCAGAGCAACCCGCCTAATTACACATCAATAGTCAATAGGTAAACGTTTTGCAAGTGGACGCTGTCGTATGAAGCTCTCGAATAATTCTGACTTTTCATTACGGCTGCCAGACCTCCCGATTTAGGCGGGAGCCTCCCGATTTCTAACTGTCCTTTCCGCTTTTTAAACTAAGCCAAATACTCCCGATTTCCATTTAAAGCTCCCGATTCTCCCGAATACTTCCGAATTCATAAAATTTATATATACAAATTATTCAGGTAGGTATAAAAAATGTGAGTACCGAGCGGTACCGGTAAGGTAACATACTGGTACGAACGCGAATGATACGTGTCGGTCTCGCTGCTGTCGTCAGTCAACTTGCCCATCCTATATAAAATATGGTACCAATCGCCATTAATTCTTTGATCGAGAGAATCATAGAGTACCTAGAAAAATGGTGAGTAGATATTGAAATTCGAGACTTGTTTCAGTTTCAATTTAATCTCGGAATGATTTTCTGTAATGAAACTCATTATTTCAGGTATGACTTCACTGAGAGCAATAAATTTAAATATTTGAGAGCAATGGATTTAAGGTGCAACCCAAAATTGGATGATTTTCTAAAAATTGCGGAAGAATTTAAAATTGCTGTTAATGTTGACCTATTATTTGAAGAATTTGTAAATAGGCTGTTTTTTTTAGAGAACCCACCTAAAAATTTTGCAGATTATAAAATTGACCAGCAATGGGTTAATTATTTCAAATTATTTACAAATTTGTTACCACGCTATTTCTCTTCCCCACTCCAATGCTATGAGTGAGAGAATTTTTAGTTTGATGTCTGTAGCATGGAGAAAAAAAAAAGAAATTCTCTTTCCATGGAAACTTTGGAGTCAGAGTTAATAATTAAATATAACTTTACCGAAACTTACCAAGAATTTGTTACATTTTTGAAGAAAGATGGAAAAAGTCTTTTGAGTAGAAAGTTCAAAATATTTATAGAATTGCCCAGAGTAGAGCTTTGGTCTGTTTTATTTTTTTAAACATACACATAGAATAATATGTATAAGCATAGTGATCTATAAATATAAATATAAATCGAACATTCTGCTTTTTTTACTTTACTTTTTTACCTCAAGTTAGTATTACAATTATTTTTTACATTATGTAAAATTTATCATCTTGTAGATGTCTTTAAGAAGTAATAAAATACTTCCGAAAGCTTGACAATAGCAAAGAGTTCTTTCTTTTCTACTTTTGGCCAACTAGTTTTTGACTGCTACCCCAAGATTATTTTATACTTTTGTCATTATTATTACAGATAACTACTTTCAAAAATGTATTATTATGAAAGTCAATATTTTTATAGAAGTGAATTTATCATTAAAATTCTGAAGTGCCAGAAAAACGCGTCAGCTTGAAAATTTTAAAAATTTTCGTCTGCGGCGCTATAGCGTCGCGTCTACCGGCGCACCTAATTTTGCCTCCCGCTTTTTATTTTTAAAAATCTGGCAGCCCTGCTTTTCATCTGAGTTAAAAAGTCAGAATTCCGACTTTTTATGTCAGAATTCTGAGTTTTTATCTCAGAATTCTGAGTTTTTATGTCAGAATTGTGACTTTTTTATCTCAGAATTGTGACTTTTTTATCTCAGAATTCTGACATTTTATGTCAGAATTCTGAGTTTTTATCACAGAATTCTGACTTTTTATCTCAGAATTCTGACTTTTTTATCTCAGAATTATAGGAAAATAATTTTTTAACGTGACCCCAGGACGCCGTCGTACTTATTTTGAGGCAAAGTATACAATTTTGCGCACTACTTAATTCGTATAAAGAACCCAAAATCAACTACGTTTGAAACGTCTTATTTGAGGAGTGTTTGTTCACATTTATTATGACGATTATGAAACAATGTATAATAAAATATATTGAAAGAATTCATCATCTTTTTTATCTCGAAATTATCAGTAAAATTCGCATTTTAAACTTACTGATTGAATTTTATGTTTGTAACCGTCATAGGAACTGGCAACTTTCCTTTTGATCTGTTAACTTCTCTCATTTTGCTTTCTGAAGCTTCTTTCTTCTGACGAATAACTTTTTCTTTGGGTTCGAAAAGCAACCCTGACGATTCTTGCGGCAACTGTTGAAAGAACCAAGTAAAAAATTTGATCACTTATTCGTACATAATAATTTTTTAGTACTTTGCTTGGAAAATTGTCTCCACACTATATATACTGACTTTCCAAATAATCCGAACACCCAGTAAGAGTCGACAAATTGCAATTGACTTTTCTATACTACTCTGATTTTGTTTCCGATAAGAAATGATAAGAGTATGGAAAAAATGTAACACTTTTTAGTGAATTTTCATTTTTAAAAAATCACTAGAGGAGATCTCTACTTTTGAATTTTGAAAAAATTTCTTCAAATGAGCGCGAACTATATATATATATATATATATATATATATATATATATATATATATATATATATATATATATATATATATATATATATATATATATATATATATATATATATATATATATATATATATATATATATGTATGTATGTATCACACCGATAACTTAAAAAATAATAGCCCGATTTTTATCAAATTTTCTGAGTACCTTCCTTTGGCAAGTGGCTTCGATAAGTTCATTATCCAGAAACATCCGCCCAGGTTTTCCTGGAAAATATTTTTTTTCGGGAAAAATGGGCAACCAAATTTGGCACGCGTGTTTCAATTATAAAGAGTGAATCATGTACCAAAATTTAGGTTCGCAAGTTTAAGGACAAAAAAGTTATGGGCATTTAAAGAAAAAAAATTGAGGTTTTCCTCAAACCGTCAAAGTCCCGATTTTAAACGTTAAAATTGGCAACATTTAGGCCAAGAACCTGAAATAAATACGGATTATGTAAAGAAAATGTCGCAAGAAGAGTGTTCTGCAAACCCTGAAGTTTCAGCTTCAACCGCCATTGTCCTTCACTTTACTAAAATATTTACAGAAATTTCATTTTAAATAGATCACTTTTCTGATGCTTTGGCGGTAGTGTTAGTTAAGTTTTATGGTTTAACGATCTTTAATTTGTAGCTAATTTTCGTAAAAAAAATTCGATAATGAGGAGACCGCGGCTTTTGAATTTTAAAAAGATTTTTTCAAATAAGCGCAAACCATCCCCCCTAGAATCCATATCCGAGTTTCGTTTCCGTTTTTATCTGTTTACATATATACAGGGTGACGCATTTCTGCGGTAAAGCTCAATATAATTGTTATTATACAAGATACGAGAAAAAGTTGTATACGTTAATTACAGGGTGTCTTGAGCTGCATCTTATAAAATTATTTTGATAATCTCAGTGTGGCCCATAACTCGCTGGTGAGATAACTACAAATTTTTTTCGAACATCTTTATACTGTGGCATTTTTGCATCTTTCTAAATCAAAATATGATGCATGTTTGTAAGAAAAAATAATCGAGACGCAGTAAGTGCGTTTTGGTAGCGAATTTTATGTCAAGAATATTATAAAAGACTGTCAAAGTCCAGCGGTTTGTTTTGCGTTTTGTTGTGTAACACGCTACCGCCTTATCCATCGTATCAACTGATCCCTTAGTTTTATTGTAGTCTAAAATAATCGCGGGCTTATTGTCTTTTCCATTGATATTACTTTATCACCATGTAATGTACTTAGCAACACCACACATTTATTTGATTTCCTAGGGATATATGATACCAATGTTGTATTATCAGTAAATGCACATCTAGAAGTCATTTTCGGTACTTTCTTGCTAATTAAATATGGCGGAATAAAAGTTTTATTTCTTACGGTGCCAATCAATGTAATATTTCATTTTAGTAGCATCTGTCCAAGCTCGTAACTTGTAAAAAAATTGTCGCAAGTGACGTTGTGGCCTTTTAGACCTTGAGATAAATCTAAAACAACTCTCATACCTTGATTTTTTTCCTTGGTCTCACCAGGGGGTTTGCCAATATAAGGTTGAATATTCCAGACATATGCATTGTCACACAAAAGCCAGAACTCTATACCATACCTTGCCGGTTTACTCGGCATGTACTGTCGGAAAGGGCATCTGCCTCTGAATCCAACCAAGTGCTCGTCAACCGTTACATAAGCATCAGGATTGAACAGTTTTGGAAGAATTTCCATCCATTTGTCCCATAGCTCTCTAATCGCTGCAAATTTATCACGTCCTCGTCTTTCTTGTCTGGTATTTTTATTATCAAACCTTATCACTCTTGAAATTTTTTTGAATTTTTCCAAAGACATAGTGGCTCGAAATATATTACGTCCCATTTCAGCATCCCACAAACTTTCTGTATGTTCATTGTGAGATTTGAAAACACCTGCTAAGATCAACAAACCAAGATAGGAATGTAAATCTATAACATCAAAGTTTTTCCAGTTATCTCCGTAAAGTCGACGGCCTTCTATATTTGTGTATGCCAATATTATTGTTTCAATTTACGGTGGAAAAAATAATAAAAAAGTGGACAACTCATCTTTGGCTCTTGAAGCGGCGTATCTAGTAGGTCCAGGTGTTACAGAAATTACATTTTGAGAACCATATCTGCCTCGTTGAGCTGCAGGTTCAGAAGACCACTGAATCTGTTTGTCCTTTGATAACATACTTTGAGATACATCAACTAGCTTCTCCAATTCGTCTGCTTCGGAGTCACTATCATTTACATCAGAAACGTAGTCCTCCGCTTCGGAACATAACTCCTCTTCATCAGATGGGTCCCACCCGTCCGCTGGATTGTCAAAATCTATAGATTCTATATCAGAAGTCTCCAGTGCTTCTTCTAATTCTTTTTGTGTAAGAGGTCTGGTATGAGACTGCATAACTTTACGAGACATTGCAAGAAACAAATGAACATATATTCTCCACAAAATCGAAAGACGAACTGAAATGAAAATACGCTGTCCCTATAGACTGCACCGTAGAGCAAGTAAAGACATGCAAGTTATGTTCTAAGAAGTCGGGCAGGTCGGCAGACGAGTTTTTTTTCTCATAGCGGAGGTGAATGTTTTTTACGCAGACCGGTGGCTGGCGCTTGCGCGATCTGACACCAACCGGTACTGTGGTGACTCCCCTTCCCTCCAGGTCGGGACTACCCACTAAACACCCCCTTGAAACATAGAGACGTGGCGGAAACCACTCACTGGTATTGCCTCACCACGTCCCCAACTCTTGTTGTTTTCAAACATCTACATTCTGTCTTCATCCTCCTTTGGCTTCATTATTTCTACGATCCCTCTCTCCACAGTATTCCACACCCTTTCACTTCCCAGCATATGCTCCACCACATTATCTGCTGTTAAATCTCTGCCAATCTCTTTATACATTTGTTCTCTTATTTGCGACCATCTTGCGCGCTCAAAAACCATCTGTTCTGGCGTATCTCTATCACCACAGTACGTACAGTCCTCTCTGTCGACTATTTTTATTTTACTCAGGTAAGACCTGAAACTCCCATGACCTGACAGAAATTGGGTAAGATAATAGCCCACCTCCCCATGCTGTCTCGATATCCATGTCTGTATGTGTGGAATGAGCATCCTTGTCCACTGGGATGTTGACATTTCCTCTTCCCATTCTCGCTGCCACTCCAGCATTGTTTCGCTTCTTGCCTTCTTTTTTTCTCTCCGATTTTCGTGTCGTTCGTAAGTTACCTCTCTTGCCAATATGTATAGGGATTGTTCCCACAATCACCTGTATTGCTTTCGTTGTCACTGTTCTATATGCGCTTGCTATTCTGATGGCTACTTTCCTCTGTTCCCCCTCAATCTTTTTCCTATACACATTGTTTTTTGACAGCACGGCCTTCCATGCTGATGCCCATACAGTATGATTGAGTTTACCACACTACTCAGCACCCTCCTTCTTCCTGGTTTTGGTCCACCGATATTTGGCATCAGATGCCCTAGCTTTGCAACCATCATGTCTGCTTTTGCCATTACTCTTTCTATGTGCACTCCCATGTTCATGTTATGTCTTATTTGTATACCGAGGTAGTTCAGGCTTGTCTGCGACTGAATTTCTGCATTCCCCACCTTGACGGTTACTGTTCTCAGTGTTCTTCGTCCCACTAGCACTATACTTTAAGTTTTGTGAGGCGCGAGTTGTAGACCACTTTTTGCCATCCAGTTTTCCATCCTTGCCACTGACCAGTTGATATTTTCTTCTATGTCAGCCTTATTTCCTCCGCTTACAACCAGCGCCAAATCATCTGCATACCCTATAATAGGCGTGTTTACGGACTCCAGACTAAAGACCTTATCGTAGTGCAAGTTCCACAGTGTTGGTCCCAGGATTGACCCCTGGGGCACACCACATGTAACCTGCATCCGATATTTCTGTCCAATCAGTAGCTATCTGTCTTCCAGGTAACTATATAATATTTTCAGCATGTATGGCTAAACCTGCATCGTATATGCCTCTCCATGGTGCTGTATTGAACGCGTTTTTTACGTCCAATGTTACCATGGCCACAAACCTGTTTTTATTACCTTATTTCCTTGCCACGACCTGTAGCCTCTTTACAGCATCCATCGTCGAGCGCCCCTTCTGGAAGCCAAATTGATTGTCTGCTAACCCTCATCTTCTCTCGATTTCCTTTTTTAGCCTGTTATTTATTACATGTTCATATAATTTTACTATTCCGTCTTCCAGGCATATAGTTCTATATGACTTCCTTCCTCCCGTTTTCTGTGGCTTCTCTAATAACACCAATCGAGCAGTCTTCCATTCTGACGGAAAACTTCCATCACTGATTAGTTTATTTATCATAACTTGTAATATGTAATATCTCCGGTTTCTGTTCTGCTACTGCTTTAACTACCTCGATCGGTATACCATCCGGGTCTGCAGCTTTACCAGATTTCATCCTTCGGCCTGCTTCCCTTATTTCTTTATCTGTACAAGGTGGAATATCCTCAAACTTCACCTCAACTCTCGGCCATTCTTTGACTTCGTGTTTAGGGAACAATTCCTGCGCTATCTTATGTTGTTCGTCATCACTTATTGTAATTGGTGTTCTTGTACGAACTTTACCTGTGACAGTCTTGTACTCTAGTCCCCAAATATCATCATCTATTTCTTTACAAAGACAGTCCCGGGCCTGTTTCTTTGCCTTTGTTATTGCTGTCTTTAATTTCTTCCTGCTTTCCCTGTATTGATTATGTGCTTCCTCTCTATCACTACTTGTGATGTTTTTTTTCCAATTGATTCTAGTGACCTTCCTTCTCGCCTTTGTAGATTCGACTCTGATTTTGGGGATCTCTTCATTCCACCAATATGCACCTTTTCGTCTGCCGTATTGATGTTTCCTCTTCAAGCACACCTCACACGCTCTTTCTAGTGCTCTATTCAGGTCTTTGACACTGGCTTCATAGCTTTTCTGCTTTGTTAGTTTCTCTGTTTCTTCTAGTAGTTCCCCTTTATATTCAGCCTTATACGTCCACCCTTTGATTGTTCCGGTTTGCTGGGCCCTACTTATCGGCTCTGATATCTCAAAAATGATATTTTTGTGGTAGCTCAGGTTCTCCTCGTTCTTCACATGCCAGCCTCTCACGTATCTCTGCAGACTTGATGAACACATGGTTACGTCGATATATGACGATCCCCCATTCCTTTCGAATGTTGGAAGTCTACCATCATTCAATATAATATAGCCGGCAGACGAGAAGATAAACAGGTAGACAGGCGACCAGGCTTCGGGCAGACTGGCACACGTCAAACATGTATCACTTTGCTTTATTACACACATCAAGTCAGCAAACGGAAGGAACAGATCAGTAAACGATACAAACAATGATATGAATATCATAAACAAAGTAGCTGGACAAAAGTGACCCGAACAGCTTAAGTGTGCAAAATTTTACTGACAGAAGAATTAAAGTTATAATTTAACAAAAAACACAAAAATTGATGGCAATTTATTATAGAAATAAAGCCATAAAAGCTCAACGTTAGAAAGAAAATATGGTAGCAGTAAAAGATAAACAAAACACGAATTGGGTCAAAAACGATCCGAACGACGCAGCAGGGTTTCAAAGTGGCAAGGAGTGTGGAGAAGTACATATATATTCAACAAGGCAACGGGCAGACCCACGTGTAGTAGCATCAGGAACAAATATAAAACTCAACAGTGTGATTACACGATCATTTAAGACTATTCCAGAAGAACTCAAAAAAAAACAACTAACGGGACGCAGCAAGTGCGTTATGGTAGTGAATTTTTATTAAATGCTTCAAATTTCAATAACTCAATTTTTCTATAAACTTAGAAAGATTAATTTTGGTATGTAGTGAGGCCTTTCCTAAGGCAAGATATCCCCCAAATTTCATTAAAATCACTTTGTAATTTTCGGAGAAAAAATTTTTTTTCGAAAGAAAATTCAAAATTTGAATAACTCAATTTTCTATAAACTTAGAAAGTTGAATTTTAGTACGTAGTAAGGTCTCTCCTAAGGAAATATATCCGTTAAATTTTATTAGAACAGCTTTGTAATTTTCGGAGAAAAAAAAATTTTTTGAAAGAAAACTCAAAATTTTCCCGAAAAATCCCCTCCGATTTTCCTAGCTAACGAACTCGTCCAAGCCATTAATAAAAGAAAGGCACTTGCCGAGTTTCATCGAAATCGGTTAGGTTTTTGAGTTATCAGACGGATATATATATATATATATATATATATATATATATATATATATATATATATATATATATATATATATATATATATATATATATATATATATATATAGAAATTCAAACTGACCCCGGATATAGGTTCTAGCGGTCCTAGTTCAAGCTCATTTGAAAAAAATTTTGCAAAGTCTCACCATCGATACCTCTCTATTAGTGAATTTTTTAAAATAAAAATTCACTAAAAACATACATCGGATGCAAAGATTCACAATGAACCCAAAAAGAGATTTATTAACTGGACAAAACAGTTTCCAGTTATAGAATATATAGTTTATAAAGTACCTACTTGACATTGATATAATTTAAGTTAACCTCAAAATCATATGTAATTTTATGTTATTAATTTTAGAATTTGTTGCAAATGTACCGTTTTGAGTTCGTGCATAAAGAATATTAAGAAAAAAGTTGTACTCGCAAACAGAAAAATCTTTTTTTTTGTCATCATCCAGTAAATAAAAAGGATAAACGAAAAATTCAAACACCATCTTGTAGTTTCGATCCGCTTTCAACCTATTTTTAGTTAAAATTCAAGAAAGATTTTTTTTTCAAACGGGAGCTTCCCAACGGTTTAAAAAATGTTCAATCTTTTATTCAACACCCTCTATAAAATTTATGTGAATTATCTTATGCGTTACAGAACAACAGACTAATAGTGGAATAATTGCGCTTTCAAACGCTGTCAATAGAGTTCAATTTGATCGGGGCAATCAAATGTTACATCAAATTTAAAAAGGGCAAATTTTTCACGAGCGACGCTTTGAGTGTGGAGTAGTTTATTGGTATCGTTCTGTAGATTTTAAGTATTTTCCCAAAACATTCCTGGTAGATTCTCAGAATATGTTTGTGCTGTCTGGGTGAAAGGCACAGTAAAACTTACCATGAAATCCGAACGCCACTTGTCCATCATGTCAAGTATGTTCTGATGCATGTGTTGGCTTTTCCTCCCCTTGATCCAGGGATGTTCTTGCGCTTCCGCTGCAGTTATTCGTTTAACGGGGTCTTTTTGCAAGAGAAGGTTGGTCATTTGGACCGCATTCTTAGTTGTATTAATGCCGGGAGGAAATTCTGGATCTTTATATCTTATTTGGTCCATCAGCACGCTCTCTTCGGTAGAATAAAATGGATATGTCCCCACCAAAAGCATGTACAATATGACTCCGATGGCCCAAACGTCGCACAACTGGCTGTATGAGTTTTTTCCTAACATTTCTGGAGCTGTAAGACGATATATAGTTTACGTAATATCTGCAATAGCAATAACACACCAAATAAATTCAATTGAAATTAGGTGTGTGAAATTTAATTACAAACTTGTTGGTTGATGTATTATACATAGTGCTGCAAATTGAATCATAGCTTCCACATGACTGTGATAATATACTCTCCTCAGAAATTTAGGGTCCATGACTTGACCACAAAGAAAATATTCGTACTACTGTACCCATAAACTTCTGAAACGTTATACAGGATGATTCATAAGTGATGACCAAAGATGAAACCCCATGTTCTTTGAACAATTTTAGAGAGGGTATGTCCTATAAAAAAAAATTCTATAATGCTTCATTAAAAAGATACAGGGTGTTGAAGTTTAATTTCAAAAAATAAAATTTCCCAATTTTTTAAAAAGTAGCACATATATTTTGCTGAAACTTCGCATGTGTAGGCTGTTATGGAAGGCGCGTATTTTACCATAACAATTGAATCGGCTAATCCAGCTGTGACGAGCGTACCCACATGTCATTGGTTATCCCTCAAGAAAAAAAAACGGGTACGCCAATGATTTTTTTTTAATCTTACTTTCATTCGTGAACAAAATAACTCTCTTGATAATTTTCTGTACGACGCTTATTTTACGAGTAAGCAATGAATCAGGTAAGTGTTTTAGAGCACAGTTCATGATTTTTAACCAGTCGTTGTTTGGTAGAAAATTGCAATGATACACTTTTATCAGGCTTATATTTATTTATTTATTACAATAAATGTTCAAAAATGCTTCCATTGGCCTAAATACACGCACGAAATCTTTTTAATATGGAAAATTTAATGTCTTGAGGATTCATTGTTGCTTGAATATGACGAAAAGCATTATTTATCAGTTGTTGTAGCTGCTCTAGTGTATTTATTTGTTCACTGTAGACCAGTCGCATAAAATCACCCCAAAGATAAAAGTCAAGTGGGTTTAAGTCCGGTGATCTTGCAGGCCAATGTATTGGTCCAGTTCTGCCAATCTATCTTTCATTATAATGTTCATGTAGCCATGTAACAACGTTTCGACTATGATTCGCTGGTGCACCGTCATGCTGGTACCACATTATACCTCTTGTTGCTAGTGGAATGTCATCTAGAATGTTTTCTACACGGTTTTCTAGGAGCGCTAAGTACGAAGATCCATTTAAACGTTGTGGCAGGACTTCCATGAACAGTGAGCCGTTAAAAATACCACACCATAAATCAATGGAAAATCTATGTTGAAATGTCCGAGTCCTTGTTGCATGTGGATTTTCCAATGACCAGACATGCTCATTATGAGAATTATGAATACCATTTCTTGTAAATGTTGATTCGTCAGACCAGAAGATTAGATTAGGGAATAAGATATATTGATTGTTCATTTCCAACATCCATTCACAAAAGACTCGTCGATGTACATTATCTCCAGGTAGAAGGCAATGAACATTCTGTCGATGATATGGATGTAAGGCTTCTCGATGTAAAGTTCTCCAAACAAAGCTTTGAGAATATTGTAACTGCGTGGCAATCCTCCGAGTACTTGTAGAAGGTTGATCCATCACTGCATCCACCTCTCTCTCTTCGTCTTCAAGTTGATGTTGTCTTCTACCATTAGCTCTAGCATCAGGACGTTGTCCAATACCGCACTGCCGAAGTCTTGAAAACGATCGAGAAAAAACCCTTGGTGTAGGTTGACGGCGAGTGGGAAACCTACGTTCATATTCCCGACAAGCAGCTAGATGATTTCCATCAGCATATCCGTAGATAAACATTATATCTGCATACTCTTCTGAGGTGTACTCCATTATAAGAAGTAAAAGAGTAGAAAATTTCGCAATTTTATAAAGTTTACCACTTACACCTATTCAAAATAATAACTTGTTAACCTAAACGTCAAGTGACACTTAATGACAACTTTGGAAAACCAGACTACTACTTACTAAAATACAACAAAGATAATCGTCGTACAAAAAATTATCAAGACATTAAATTTTCCATATCAAAAAGATGTCGTGCGTGTATTCAGGCCAATGGAGGCATAAAAGTGTATCATTGCGATTTTCTACCAAACAACGACGGGTTAAAAATCATGAACTGTGCTCTAAAACAGTTACCTAATTCATTGCTTACTCGACAAATAAGCGTCGTACAGAAAATTATCAAGAGAGTTATTTTGTTCACGAATAAAAGTAAGATTCAAAAAAATAAAAAATATAAAAAATATCATTGGCGTACCCGTTTTTTTCTTGAGGGATAACCAATGACATGTGGGTACGCGCGCCACTGCTGGATTAGCCGATTCAATTGTTATTGCCGAATACGCGCCTTCCATAACAGCCTACACATGCGAAGTTTCAGCAAAATATATGTACTACTTTTTAAAAAATTGGGAAATTTTATTTTTTGAAATTCAACTTCAACACCCTGTATCTTTTTAATGAAGCATTATAGGAAAAAATTTATAGGACATACCCTCTCTAAAATTGTTCAAAGAACATGGGGTTTCATTTTTGGTCACCACTTATGAACCACCCTGTATTATGCGAGTTTCAACGAAAAAATGTCAATTTTCACCAAATCACCCCTCAATTATCCCATACCCCCTAAACAATCTCACCCAAAAACAATTCGGAGTGTTCTTTGTCGGGTGGTAACTGGATACCTCAATTGAAGATTATATCTCAATTCGTTCGAAAGTTATTAACAGATAGGCGTACAGGCCGAAATACGACAGACCGACAGACAAAAAAAAATTCGTTCCAGAATCAAGTTTTCTATATGTTTTGAGACTTTTTACGTCGTCTTAGCAAAAAAAAAATGTCGACATTTATCTCCTCAGAAAGACATTCTCGTCAAATGAATTTAGGGTCTATGACTTGACCTCAAAGAAAATCTTCGTATTCCTGTACCTATAAACTCCTGGAACGTTATATTACTCTAGTTTTAACGAAGAAATGTAAATTTTCACCAACTCACCCCTCATTTATCCTCTACCCTCTGAAGCGATCTTATCCAAAAACAACTCAATGCGTTCCTTTTTCGGGTGCTAACTGAATGCCAAATTTGAAGATGATATCTCAATTCGTTTGAAAGTTATTGCGCCTACTAACAGACACACGTACAGGCAGACAGATCTACCGACCGACAGACCGAGAAGACAAAAAAATGTTCGTTCCAGAATCAAGTTTTATACATGTTTTAAGACTTTTTATGCCGTTTTAGCGAAAAAATATAAATGAGAATTTTCTGTCGCCGTTATTCCACTTCAAAAATAATTGGTTTAACTGGGGCCGCAATAAGTCGTATCGGGTAGAATAATTTTTTTCTTCTTCTTCATTAAACATCTCGCACCCGTCGCAACTTTCACATGACTGAGACAAGGAGACCGTACATCGTTTACTTTTTCTTGGGTGAAGCCGCCGCCTTCTTCTTGGCCGTCTTCGGTTTGGGTGCCTTCGGTTACTTTGTGGGACCGGTTTTGGCTTTTTTCGCCTTGGACGGCGACTTGGGTTTTGCCGCGGTGGAGGCGGGCTTCTTTCTGGCAACGGCGCCGACCAGTTTCTTCGCCTTGGCGCTGGAAGGTGCTTTTTTCGGTTTAGTCGCGGGTTTCTTGGCTGCCGCCGCCGCCTTCGGTTTATTCCCGGCGACGGCACTCTTCACCTTCTTGGCGGCGAGTTTCTTGTCGCCGCCGCGCACCTGGACGGAGCCTGAAGCCAGTTTGAAGGAACCTCCTAAGTTAATTTCAGCACAGAATACCAGATTCTTTATGAAATTTAAAGTCTTCTAATAAACAAACCCTAAAATGTGATATTACTATAACGAAAAAATGTCAGCTTTCACCAAATCACCCAATATTCATTCCCTACCCCCTGGAGCGATTTTACATAAAAAACAGTCCGAACCGTGCGTTTATCAGGTGCTAACTCTATCCCAAATTTGAAGACGATATCTCAATTCGTTCTAAAAATTATTGTGGCTACAAGCAGACATACAGACCAACAGGCAAAAAAAAAATCGTTTCTAAATTATGTTTTCTATATGTTTTGACACTTTGTACGACGTTTAAGCAAAAAAAATTGAACTTTTTGTTGCCGACGCCATACTTCCACACGTATTGACGATGTGGAAGTAAAATGGTATTTCTGCCTCATCACCTACATACTGGATATAGCTTTGCACCTGTCTAGAATCTAAGGTGGAGCACTCGATCAGCTAACTTTTCGTACGGAAGTTACGCTACTCAAAACTTGTAGATCGTCTAAACAAAGGGGTCGGCCATGCTCGTAAGAAAATAATAAATCTCGTTCTGATAACAACCAGCATTACCTTGTACGTCAAGAAAAGCAATCCCGTTGACGGCAATGTCACAAAAAGTCTGGAAGCAGCAAGTGCGATATTTTTCGACAGATAATATTAAACTAAAACCTCTCTGAATGCGTCACTTTCATGAGACTCCGGTTTTCATTGGTAAAAACGCCGTATCACAATTTTTGAAATGTTCCAAAATGTAAAAACTTGAAAAACAATTGAAATAATAACTCGAAAACGATGGGCGATATGTTTTCTCCTTACAAGCATGCATTAAAATTGCAATAAATGGCGCGTTCTATTAAAAAAAGGAAACCTTGTATCACCAAAGACTTATGGGCTACCCTGCTATTGCAACATAATGTTATAAGATGCACCTCAAAACACCCTATAAATAGTTTTATAATATTTTCCTGTATCTTGTATAATAACCGATATATTGGGCTTTACAGTAAAAATGCACCACCATAATATATATATATATATATATATATATATATATATATATATATATATATATATATATATATATATATATATATATATATATATATATATATATATATATATCTAAACAGGCAAAAACTGAAATTAACCCCGGAGGCGAGATATTTTAACATTTTTAAGGTCGCGGTCTTCTTAATAACGATTTTTTTTCTACGAAAATTAGAGAAAAAGTATAGACTAGTAAACCACAAACTCGGGGTTAAGGAGTCGCGGGCCAAAGGACTCCAGGGGGCAAGCTGAGGAAATGGAAATAACAACATAAACTTCCGATGAAGCTTTCCCCAAGACCGTCATGCGCGGTAAAAATCCGCATCCTGCACGAGGTGACCCTGCTAATAACTAAACATGACGGATCTAGACAAGGAGGTCGAACTAAACTCCCCCAATCTACGGTGTCACGTGACCCGTGCCTATGGATGGATGGCACCAGGGCGATGGTGTCGTGAACGGAACCTCTGGAGTACCAGGCAACCCTCCAGAGTAACCCGCCTTGCACCACACAGGGGGTTCTGATGGTGTGGACAGTATTTCCCCCATTCTCGTGGGAACAACATGAAGATTATAAATACATATAAAACCAAAACCAATGAGGCTCGAGGAGTGGCTCCGGCTACAGACTTGAGCCTTGAGTCTATCCCGGAAACGGAGACGAGCCAGGGGGCGGCAGCGGACTCTGGAGGTCCCACGACCGGCGTAGATACGGGGGATCAGGGGGTAGCTTCGGCCAGAGACCTGTCCCCGACACCCAAGCTGGAGGCTGGGTCCCACCGGAGGGCGGCGAGCTCCGCGGACTCCGGGGGCCCCTCCACCAGTGAGGACTCTACTGTTAGAGTAGAGGGACTGCCCCGGCAGTCCAAGCGTCTTTCCGGGGCGCAAAGAAAGAAGCTCCGGAGGGCGCAAAAAATGGCGGCCGGGACCTGGACGGTCGAGAAACCTGTAAAGGCGCAAGAGGGGAGTGCGGGTCAGAAGAGGACGCGCTCGAACTCTAGCACGCCCACTACAGACAGACGTTCCAAAAGGGCCAGGGTGCCTGTAAAGGCGCAAGAGGAGAGTGCGAGTCGGAAGACGCCGCGCTCTGGCTCTAGAACGCCTACTACAGACAGACCTCCCAAAGGAACTAAGGCCGGAACACCGGCGCAGACTGGCTCTTACAGGGAGGCTGCGGAGGGCCTCGGGATGGCGGTGATTGACAGACGCCATCCTGAGGTCACGCTAGACCAGGGGAAGGCGGACCTGATCCAGGCTGCGGTGGTAGCTGCAGTGGACTCTCTTCAGGAAGGGGAGAGCCCGCCTCAGTTCCACCGGACGCGCCTGACGGGGGGCATCCTCTGGACAACCTGTGCCGGCCCGCAGTCGCGGGACTGGCTGCAGAAAACGATCGGGGGCCTCGGTCAGATTTGGGAGGGGGCGGACTTGACAGCCGTCGAGCCCAAGGAACTCCCAAAGAGACGCAAGGTACTCGTACGGATCCCTGACACCGTCCCGCAGGAGACGGTGATCAGCAGACTTAAGATCCAGAACCCTGAACTGGGGACGCAACACTGGTCGGTTCTAAGCAGGAAGGCAGAGGAGAAAGGACAGACGCTCGCCTTCTCGATCGACCCGACATCTTACAGAGCCCTTGAAGGAACCTCCTTCAAGGCATTCTGGGGCATGGGAAGGGTTAGCTTCCGCCCACTGGGGAAGCAATTAAGGGTTAATGGGACTTAGGTTCCTTCAGGTCAACCTCCAACACAGTAGGGCAGCCACGGCCGGACTACTAATGGCTCTGAGGAACACGGATGTGGCCCTCATCCAGGAACCGTACTCCTACAAAGGAGAGATCAAGGGACTCGGCGGAGCTACTGGAAAGCTCATCTACAGCAGGTCCAGCGAGAATCCGAGGGCCTGCATTTTTGTCAGGGAAGGGATAGAGTTTCTCCCTCTAATGAATTTCTGTTCCAGGGACCTGGCAACGATCAAAATCCGATGTGGAGGAGCGGATGGGCTGAGGGGCATTACTGTCGCGTCGGCCTATCTGCCAGGGGACAGCACGGACCCTCCTCCACCCAACGAATTGGAGCAGCTGATGGTGGGTAGCAGAGCAGGTGGATGGCAGACCATCATCGGCATGGATGCGAATGCGCACCATGAGTTGTGGGGTAGCTCGGACACAAACTCTAGGGGTGAGGCACTTTTACAATTCTTTATGAAATTTAATTTAGACATATTGAATAGAGGTAATAAACCGACATTCGTCACAACACGGCGTGAGGAAGTTTTAGACCTAACAGTTTCCACCCAGTTTCTGGGTGACTTTGTTAAAAGCTGGGCTGTGTCTGGGGAAGTGACTAGCTCAGACCACAGATACATCCGGTTTGAAATCGCCAAAGTCGAAAGAGAAACGGTATGGTACCGGGACCCCCGCAAGGCGGACTGGGAAGCCTACAGGGCAGACCTAGCTGTGGAACTGCGGGGGGTTGAGAGTGCCATAAGGGATTCAATAGACCTCGAGATTGCAGCAGTCCAATTGCGAGACGCAATTACCTCGGCCTATAACGCCAACTGCCCCCTGAAAATGAGGGTGTCCACCAGGAACGTCCCATGGTGGAACGAGGACCTCAGGCAAAGAAGGACGCAGGTTCGTAAGCTGTTTAACGCGGCCAAAAGGTCGGGAGCATGGGATGAATATAGACAGGCCCTATCGACCTATAACAAAAGACTGAGGGACGCCAAGAAGGAGTCGTGGAGGAGGCACTGCGAAGAAGTGGAAAACACGTCCGAGAGTGCTCGACTACACAAGATCCTGTCTAAGGGCCCTCAGACTAACATAGGCTCCCTTAGAACACCCACGGGAGGCTTTACAAGCTCGGGGGAGGAAACTATGGAAATTTTACTCCAGACGCACTTCCCCGGCTGTAACATAATAAACCAATCACCTCCGGACTGGGAACACTCAGAAATAGAGGCGCCTTATAGGCGGGCATCTAGAGTAGACTGGACAGTCGCTAAAGAGGTGGTTACCTGGAGCAAAATCAGATGGGCCATTAACAGCTTTAAGCCATACAAATCGCCGGGATTTGATGGAATAATGCCCATCATGCTCCAACAGGGGATAGATATACTGGCGCCGGTGCTTACCCTCATTATGAGGGCCAGCCTGGCTCTGGGGTACATTCCGAGGGCATGGAGACTGGCCAGGGTTGTATTTATTCCTAAACCTGGGCGTCCACCAGACCAGGCAAAGTCCCTGAGGCCAATAAGTCTCATGTCCTTCTTGCTGAAAACAGTGGAAAAACTGCTCGACCGGCACATTAGGGGCGGTGTACTGGAAGCATATCCTCTACACTGCGGACAATATGCATACAGAGCAGGATTCTCAACAGAAACAGCACTGCACCAACTGGTGCTGAAACTGGAGAATACGCTGGAGAACAAGGAGGTGGCGCTGGGGGCCTTCCTAGACATAGAGGGGGCCTTTAGCAACACCTCGTTCGGATCGGTTCTGGCAGCTGCCCGGGAGCGTGGAATAGAGGAGACCTGCTGCAGGTGGATCGGTTCCATGCTCAGGGACAGGGCGGTGTTCACCTCACTCGCGGGAGGGACTCTGCTGGCGGGGGTCGCGGCGGGGTGTCCGCAGGGGAGCGTTCTGTCTCCCTTGCTCTGGTGTCTAGTCGTGGACGGCCTGCTGGGGAGGCTCTCGGGAGGGGGGTATGAGGTACAGGGCTATGCGGACGACATTGTCATCATAGTCCGAGGAAAGGTCACACAGGCAGTGTGGGAGCGTATGCAGACTGCACTGAAAGTGGTGGAAGGGTGGACGGTTGATCAAGGGCTCGGGGTGAGCCCCGAGAAAGCAACCGTCGTGCCGTTTACGAGGAGGAGGAAGTGTGAAAGCCACAGAACTCTCACTCTATACGGTAGGAGCGTTCCAATGGCCAGGGAGGTAAAATATCTTGGGGTCGTATTGGACTCTAAGCTAACCTGGAATGGTCACATTGGAAAAATACTGCGTAAGGCAGTCATGACCTTAGCCGTCACTAGGCGGCTATATGGAAAAACGTGGGGACTAAGACCTAGTATGGCCCACTGGCTGTACACAAGGGTGGTCAGACCATCGTTAACATATGCGGCACTGGTCTGGTGGCCTAAGGTGACACAATCCAGTGCCAAACAAAAACTAGGCAAGATCCAAAGGATGGCTTGCCTAGGCATCACAGGGGCCATGTCTTCAACCCCAACAGCCGCCATGGAGGTGTTGCTGGATCTACCCCCCCTACACTTAGTTATTATGGGAGAGGCCAGGCTAGGACTATACAGACTAGCCTGCAATGGTAGACTGAAGATCAACCCAGGCTTCAGGGGCCACTGCAAAATTCAGGAGATCGTGAAGGAACCCATGCTTGAAATGAGGTCAGACTTCGCGAGCCCGCGAATGTGCAGGGAAAACAACTTCACAGTGGAAATCCCTGATCGCGGGGCATGGCGGGAGGAGACGCCGGGCATACCACGGGACGCGCTCGTCTGGTTCACGGACGGATCTGGCGGGGAGCGTGGGACGGGGGCAGGTGTTTACTCGGAAGGACCGAGGGTAAGTCACAGTATTTCCCTCGGAGCCCATGCAACGGTGTTTCAGGCCGAGATGTACGCCATCCTGCACTGTGTGCGGGAGAACAAGAGGAGGGGCTACACCAACAAGCGGATCCTCATAGCCACAGACAGCCAGGCAGCCCTTAAGGCACTAAGTAGCCCACGGGTAAATTCCTGGCTGGTGAGTGAGTGCCGAGACGAGACGAGCGACCTGGCTGGGCAGAATGAGGTGACCCTCATCTGGGTGCCGGGTCACTCGGGGGTCAAAGGCAATAAAGAAGCTGACAGTCTCGCGAAGAGAGGGTCAGCAGAACCATTTATGGGGCCAGAACCGGCTCTGGGCGTGTCAAAGAGCACTGCCAGGGGAGCCATTAAGTCCTGGGTCAGAAACCAACACAAGGTGTACTGGGCGGACTGTCCAGGGCTCAGACATGGGAAGTCAATAATTGACGGACCCAGTTCAAAGAGAGCTGTGGAGCTGCTAAACCTTAGCAGAGGACAGCTCAGAAACACAACAGGTCTCTTGACGGGACACATGGCCGTCAAGAAACACCTACATAAAATGGGGCGGTTCGAAGGGGACCTCGCATGCAGACTCTGCGGCGAGGGGGAGGAATCAGCCCAGCACATCTTGTGCGAGTGTATAGCTCTGGACCGGAAAAGACAACTGATCTACGGTCACTCTAGACCGGAGACAGAGCAATATAAAACTTCACCCTACCAATCGCTGTGCAGATTAGTTCAAGGCACAGTGATTTTGGAATGGGTGGAGTAAGACTAGCGGTATGCACAATCAACCAAGGGTTGCGGTGCTATCGGGGCGGCAAGGCCGCGGACGAGCCCTGAGGGAACAAAAAAAAAACCACAAACTCTATAGCCAACACTACTGCCAAAGTATCAGAGAAAGGGTCTATTTGAAATGAATTTTCCGGAAACATTTTAGTAAAATGAAGGACAATGATGGTTGAAGCTGTAACTTAAGGCTTTCTAAAACACATTTATTATGACATCTGCTTTACATAGCCCGTATTTGTTTTAGGTTCTCCGTCTGAACATTGCACATTTTGACGCTTCAAATATATAAACAAAATTTTCAAAGTATGTTTCTGTTAGTTCTGTACCTTTTTACGCCAAGCAATCCTAATGTTTGTCTGTAATATACAATAGATCTTGTTATCCATACAAAATATTTTGATTTTGTGCATTTCTCTGGTCATCAGTGACACCCAATTTTTGTTTAATGTCTATAATTTATTTTCCTTTCAGCTAAGAAATCTGAATTTTGGCATGCAGTGTAAGTTTAATAGTGTAAACCTCAGTACCAAATTTGGTTGCCATAGGTTTGTTATTTTCGGAAATACAAAAATTTTTCGGAAGAAAACCCAAAATTTTCCTGGCTAACGAACTTATCCAAGCCACTTGCAAAAGGAAATCATCTACCAAGTTTTATCAAAATCGGCCCATTATTTTTCGAGTTATCGGTGTGATATATATATATATATATATATATATATATATATATATATATATATATATATATATATATATATATATATATATACAGATCTCCTCACTATTATTTTTTTTTAAAGTAAATTCACTAAAAGGATGCAAAAAGATGTGTGTCAGGTGTGATGTTGCTTTGCCCATAAAATATTTTGCACTCTGTCATCATAAACCGCAGTGAAATCACTTATTAGGTACATATCACATAGGGGATTGTAATTTTCTACTGTTATTCTTGTGTGTCCAAAAATTACGGTATAGAAATGTACTTTTTTGTTAATTTTTCTTGATAAAAATATTATCTATCATCAAGGGGACAATCATTTACCCCAAAATAGGTTCCTCCAAACTAAAATATAAAAAATCCCGGCATGAATGAAGCGAAATTCACAATAGTCTTCGCGCCGAGTCGTCACCGCTGATGAAACTTAGATAGATTATTATACACCAGAGACCAAGCAACGGTCAAAACAAGATAATTTTCCGGGTGAATATGCTCCGAAGACGTCAAAGACGGACCCACCGGACAGAAAAGCCACGGCCACGATTTTTTTGGCGATTCCGAGAGAATAATCTTCACGGACGTTTTGCAGGAAGAAAGAACGATCACGGGGCAGTACCAACGTGAATTATTGGATCGATTTGATAAGAAATTGAGGAAGACAGGGCTCCAATTGACTAAGAAAAAAGTGCTGTTTCACCGCGATAACGTACAAGCACATTCATCTGGAATTATCGTGGTCAAATTCCATGAGCGTCTTCCCGAATTGCTGCCTCACCCACCGTCCTCGCCCGACCTAGCTCCATGCGACTTCTTTCTGTTCGCCAACATGAAAACATGGCTCGGGGGATAAAATTTAGCTCAAATAAGGAGGTTATCGCCGAGACAGAAGCATAATTTAAACAGTTTGACCAACCGTATTTTGGTGGGGGTTAAAAAAAAACGACAGGAATGGTGGGAAAATGTATCGACCTAAAAGGAGATTACGTGGAATTGTTTTTAATTGCGAAAAACTTGCGTGTTCATTCCCAAGACGGGTATTTATTGATCGACCCTAATACTTGAAGACAAAGAACATATACTTACACATATAATATAGCGTTCCACAACGTTCACGAAGCATGCTGTCGACTCCAGCACCAGATCGTACTACGCTCAAACCAAAATCGCTGAGTTTTATATAGTAAAGATCCTCTGGATCGTTGGGATTTTTCGCTATCAATATATTCTCCATCTTTAAATCTCTGTGAACAATATCTGAAGTAAAAAATGTATTAATTTTTCACAATAAGATATTTGCCGAGAATGACCGTGAAACATGTGTAACATAATTTACTATTGACATTGCTTTGTTTTGATGATTGTAACTAAATCCGACTTGCAATCAATGTTACCGAACGTTTAATGCTGACCTATTTGACGTATTTAAGGAATGTCTGCATTATGAGCCAAATTATGAATATATTTCAAAAAAGCAGAAGATTGTTTTAATTCGACCTGAATGTAAGACTAGATGCATTTTCGCAACAATTAGAACCGTAGACCGGTTTCGCTCTCATTAGAGCTCACCAGTACGGCATACTAATTGTAGCAAAAATGCACCAAAAGTAATACGGCTATCGTATAGCCAGCCTTAAAATACTCAATGAGTGGTGGACGTGCCGCCACCTAGTTGCGGAACCAAGTAGTATGTTGTCACGCCAGCTCCAAATAACACAGTGTTAAAAAAAAATAGAGACTGGATACAACTAACTAACAATTTAGAAAATTGTCAGCCCTGGCCCATTTCTACCCCAATATAGGGACAAAGTATGTAAGACTAGATGCATTTTCGCAACAATTAGAACCGTAGACCGGTTTCGCTCTCATTAGAGCTATTCAGTACGGCATACTAATTGTAGCAAAAATGCACCGAAAGTAATACAATTTTCTAAATTGTTAGTTAGTTGTATCCAGTCTCTATTTTTTTAACACTGTGTTATTTGGAGCTGGCGTGACAACATACTAGTTGGTTCCGCAACTAGGTGGCGGCACGTCCACCGCTCACTGAGAATTCGACCTGAATGTTAAGTTTTTGTATGTTTGCATATTTGTCAGTAATCCCTTAACTGATCCAAAAGGTTTTAACTTTGTTACAATTAGCAAAAAAAAGGATGCTTTTGTAAGTTTCATTCTTTTTTCAACAATGGATAACAGTATTTAGCAGTTACGATTTGGTCTACCTTTTGGTGATTTTTGTCATAAATATTTTAGTTAACCTCTTTGATTGCTTACATGTTTTTTTATATCTTAGACTGAGGTTGAATGCTTTTGTGTGTTTTGTATTTTTTTATTTATTTCAACAACACACCACGAGGCCTTACGGCCTAAATACTATCGTACCGTGGGTGTCGATAAGGAGGAAAGAGACAATTTGTTAATTCTGGGCTTGAAGGTTTGGAGGAGAAGTAAAAACATGTGCAGGCAAGGAATTCCACAACTTGGAAGTCCTCGGGACAAAAGAGCGGGCATAACAAGATGTTCTAGGTCTGGTGAACTGGACAGTAAAAGGGTGCATTCGCTCTGATCCCTCGTAGGTCTGTTGGGGGCAGCAGGTTGAGGAACTATGGAAGAAAGCTCCTCTGAGCAGTGCCCGTGCAGATTATCATAAAAGAGAGAAAGAGGTCACCAACGGCACGTCGGTGGGCAAGGGATGACAGCCTTTAGGTGAGGGTAGGGTCACCGATGAGACGTATAGCTCTCTTCTGAATAGAGTCCAGGATAGCAAGTGTGGAAGCGGCAGCGGCACCCCAGATGTGGGAGCAGTATTCGAGGTTTGACTTTATTTGTAAAGAATATAAAGTACAGAGATTAGTTGGTAAAAAGTATTTGCGAGCCCGGAAGAGGAAACCAAATTTCTTAGCAGCCGCTTCTGCAATTGATGTGACATGTTGGTGCCAATTGAGATTTCGATGCACAGAAATGCCAACAAGTGAAAAAAACTCGTTACTTTGAATAACTTGGTTGTTTATTGTGATGGGTCTAGGGCTGGTGTATCTCTTATGAGATAGAAAGAAAGACTGAGATTTGGTGGGGTTGAATTGTACAAGATTTCTACTTCCCCAGTCTAATATTTTTTGGAGATCTACGTAGACAGAACTCTCCATGAGTCTGCGATCCTCATCCAATCGGGCTAAAAAGACAGGCTTAGAATATTGTATATTTGAGTGGAGGGTGCTGTCGTCCGCGTAACTGTGAACTGGGTTGGATGTGCTAGAGGGGAGGTCATTGATGTGGAGAAGAAACAAAGTAGGGGCTAAAGCTGCACCTTAAGGAACTCCTGCATTAACTGAATATAGTTTAGAGGAATAGTCACCCACGACAACAGAAATGCTCCGGTTGGGGAGGAAATTTTCCGTCCAGGTACAGAGTTTTAATTGTAGGTCATGGCCGGAAGTTTATTAAGCAGTGCTGCGTGCCAGATCTGGTCGAATGCTTTTGATATGTCTAGAGCGACAATCTGGGATTCACCGTGTAGTTCTATAGGCTTGTTCCAAGAATGGGTGACAAAGGAAAGGAGGTCAGCAGTTGATCTGTGCTGAGGGAATCCATACTGCCTATCGTGGATTAGACTGTGTTTTTCAACAAATTTTAGTAATTCGGTGTTTATATACGTTTCCATCACTTTAGAGACTACTGAAAGGAGAGAAATAGGCATGTAGCTGCTATGAAGCGCTTTGGATCCTTTCTTGGGGACGGGTTGTACTCGAGCAGTTTTCCAGTTACTAGGGAATATGCCTCTATTGTAAGATGTCTGAAACAGACGAGTCAGGACAGGAGCAAGTTCTGGTGCGCATTTTTTGAGAACAATTGCTGGGATCTCGTCAAGGCCATAGGCATTCCTGGTATTAAGAGAAGAGAGCATCTTTCGTACCTTTTTAGTTTTGAGAATGATATCCGTCATTTTATGCGCGACATTTGGGACTGTTGGTGGTTGAACATTTGGAGGTAGGTTGAGAGTAGAATTGCTGACGAACAACGAGGCAAAAAGTTCAGCCTTGCCCAGGGCGGTAGAAACAATTTCATCCCATGAAACAAGAGGTAGGAACGTGCTCTTGCAGAAATTATTCCCAATAGATTTAGCAAATGTCCAGAAGGGTTTGCTGCTGTTGGAGCCTGAGAGGACTTTGTTTTTGATGTGGTTATTAAACGAGTTTTTTGCGAACACAGCGGTTTCTTGCGTCATTAAATGCTTGACGGTTTTCTTGACTGTGATTGTGTAGAAGCGTTTTATGAGCTTTGACTTTTTCAAGTCCGGCTTTGTCACAGGATTAAGAGAACCAGGGCTTTTGTGTGGCTAAAAAGGTTTTCTGTGTATGTGGAATAAATAATTCCATGACAACTTGGATAATTTCGGTGACGTTTTGTGAGATATCAGAGTGGCCAGGATGAGAGAGGCAGACAGACGCCCATGGAAATGCGGAAAAGTAATCCCACATTTCGTCCCAGTTCGCGGAGTTGTAGTGCCAAACGATACGTGGATGTGTGACCTCGGGTTACATTGCGCAGGAAGCAGTGACCATACCGTGGTCTGAGCGACCAAGGGGGGTGGTGACTAATATCTTATAGCATTCAGGTTTTGTAGCAAGAAGGAGATCCAAGGAATTTGTGCTGTGTGTTGGGATGCGAGGAAAGTAAGTAGGTTGCTGAACCATATTAGCTAAAGAATTGCTGACTGCAAAGGCCTCCGCTGCTCTCCCTTGTGGATCGGTTTTTGAAGATCCTAGCCATTCCTTATTATGGACATTGAAGTCACCAAGAATAGTGACCTCGGAGGAAGGATATTAAGAAATCAGATGGTCGGTTTTTTGAGAAAGGTATTCGAAGGGTTGGACAAAGTTGTTGTCAGAAGGTGACCGGTAAATGCAACAGATGATTTAGTTACATCCCTGCGAGAGAGTTTCATCCAAAGTATGTCTTTCCTTCCAGCTTCTAAGTTGGGGAATCTGGTGCAGGGTATATTGCTACCAGGGCTTTTAAGTGGCTGAAGAGGTTTTCTGTGTACGTGGAAACGGACGTTTGCGTACACGCCTCCATGCAATATAAAGGAATTAAGGAGCTCATACCCAGGGAAGTTAAGGTGATTAGTGACTGTTTTGGCACTGATTTGGGTTTCGGTGAGGAAGAGGAGTTGGGGCCTATTAGCCCGGAGGAAATGGTGGAGGGAGTTAAGGTTATAATTTAGGCCACATATATTCGAGAAGGATATGTTAAATCCCGGAGATTCGAATGGAGGGATATTTTATCTCTGGAATCTTTTGTACAAGGAGAAGCCATCATAATTTTTGTTTATAAGGGAAACCGACTCATATACCAGAACCGGAAACGTCCGTTGGGACTTTACCGGCTAGTTGATGTAAAGGGATCCTTTACTATCACGTAAAGGAAAAGTCCACTACCACCTACCGAAATGTTATGTATTTGTACATATTATTGATTTATTTTCTTTTTTGATGTAATTTTTGTGTGTAATCGCTAAAGCGCTTTAATGTTAGCAAGTTTTTGTGTTGTTTTGGTTGGGTGTTTTTGTTGTGTTTGCACATGTTCGCGTTTTTACAATTATTATGTAGCAACTAGAGTGCTTCTGTGTATTTGGTGCTTTTTTGTGTTGTAAAAAGTGTTCTTTTGGTTTGCAAGTCTTAATTTGGACTTCAATTATTTACCAGCTCCTTCTTTGCCACTCTTTGTTTTTATGCACATTTTGAAGATTAAGGTTGAGACAAACTTTAACTTTTCCCACACAAATCTTCGTTTCGTGCACAATAATTTTGATGTCTTGCGTATTTAATTACCACGGGAAATTACTCTGTTATTGATATTTCAGAGACCTGGCTAATATATCTACCAGGTTACAGCCTGATCAGAAAGGATGTGTCAGGGAGAGTTGGGGGTATAGCTACGTAAATTAAAAGCATGCATAATTTTTGTGTCCTTGATACTTCATCTGAGGGTCCTTTGGAACAATTGTTGGTGGGTTTGAAATTAAGGGTTAAGAAAGCCTGTTTGGTTCATTGGATAGATCTCTAAGTGCGAATCTGGTCGCTACACTTGACCAGTTGGAGAATACTTTAACTGTCTCCATGAGTTTGTCACGACTATATTTGGGGTGACCCTAATGTAGACATTCTGCTTTTCTGCAAGAACTATTTCTTAAATATGGTTTATCTCAGTTGATTAAGGGGAATACAAGTATCGCAGATCGCAGCAGGGCAATGTTGGATGTTATTGTCACGTCGGAATGGAATGTTCTAATGTGTTGTAAAGTCATCGGTGTGGATGACATTTCAGATTATTATCCCGTCGTTTCCTAATTAAGATTTTATAGGCCGAAGCATCCTGTCAAAACTTTAATTTACAGGGATCTCTCTCATGTCAACTAATTATGACGTGTTTTGTGATGACCTTCAGGAGATACATTTTCAGGCGATATATTATATGAATGATGTTGACCAAATTCTTAATTTCTTTAATAAGAATGCCATCAGTACCGAATACATCCACCTCTAAGACCATCCGTGTTATTAAGCCCACTGTGCCCTGCCTTACAGACAACTTACGGCTTATTATGCCTCTAGAGACTATCTGTGTTATAAATATAGAAAACTTAAGACATATGTTGAGTTTTGATTATAAGTCCATGAGGAATTTCGTGTATTAGTAAAAAGAAGATGATATATTTGACTTATAAATTTTACCTTGATTCCAAAAACTTCTGGAAGAGTTTAAAGTTCTTAAATGTACGTGCCGATAACATCAACCCTTGTTCAAAGTTGAATTCATTTCGTGACTTTTTAAATATCTCTTTTCCTGATTCTAAATCAGATGGGATTTTTATGTTTTACAGAGCTTAGTCGCGAATTTGTACTGGTTGAGTCGTCTAGACAAAGTCTTGGAGAAATTAAAATCTATGGTAAAGACTTGTATAAGTCCGGTAACAATGCTATATTGTTCTAAAACCAATATGGCGGATGCCGCAAGATGGCGGATTACCTTTTCTTCACAACCCTTTGACATGGTTGTCAAATGAAAGGGTTTGAAGAGTAAAATATGATAAGTTATTTGGTTTCATTCTAAACCAAATATGGCTGACACCCCAAGATGGTGAATTACCTTTTTCTTTACAACCCCCTTGACATGGGTATCAAATAAAAGAGTTCCACGAGTAGAATCCGATTCGCTATGTGACATGTAATAAAAAATTCCCTAGAAGAAATGAATCGCATGAGAAATTACAGAGATCCTCCATAGCGAGTTATTTAATATTTTATGTTCATACAGCCGATTTTTTGTAGCTTTTTGAAGCTTTGTAAAGCTTTGTAAGAAAGCCCGTTTGGTTCATTGCATAGATCACTAAGTGCGAATCTGGTCGCTACACTTGACTAGTTGGAGAATACTTTGATTGTCTCCTTGAGTTTGACACGACTGTATTTGGGGTGACCCTGCTTTTCTGAAAGACCTATTTCTTAAATATGGTTTATCTCAGTTGATTAAGGGGAATACAAGTATCGCAGATCGCAGCAGGGCAATGTTGGATGTTATTGTCACGTCGGAATGGAATGTTCTAATATGTCGTAAAGTCGTCGGTGTGGATGACATTTCATATTCATATCCCGTTGTTTCCTAGTTAATATTTTATAAGCCGAAGCATCCTGCCAAAACTCTAATTTACAGGGATCTCTCTCATGTCAACGAATTATGACGTGTTTTTTGATGACCTTCAGCAGATACATTTTCAGGCAATATATTATATGAATGATGTTGACCAAATTCTAAATTTCTTTAATAAGAATGCCATCAGTACGGAAAACCTCAACCTCTAAGACCGTGTTACTAAGCACCCTGCGCTCTGGCTTACAGACAATGTTGAGTTTTGATTGTAAGTCCATGAGGAATTTCGTGTATTAGTACAAAGAAGATGATATATTTGACTTATAAATTTGACCTTGATCCCAAAAACTTCTGGAAGAGTTTAAAGTTCTTAAATGTACGTGCCGATAACATCAACCCTTGTTCAAAGTTGAATTCATTTCGTGATTTTATAAATACTTCTTTTTTAATGGAGTTCCTGATTCTAAATCAGATGGGATTTTTATTCATAATTTGTATGAAGTTAAATGTTTTCCAGAGCTTAGTCGCGAATTTGTACTGGTTGAGTCGTTTAGGCAAAGTCTTGGAGAAATTAAAATCTATGGTAAAGACTTGAAAATTTTGCAATTGCTTTGGACATATATATGCTTAGGTCAACATGTTTTTGTAATCAAATTCTGCCCTGGAAGCGCAGTTTTCCCGAAGGCTTGAAAGCATGCACTGCTTCTGTCGTTGCAAAGTCCTGCTGACTTAGGTAACTTTCGTCTTATTAGCTATTTGCCAACGTTGTCTATGATTTTAAAGAATATAATTAAGTTGCACCTTTCCAATTATTTGGATGACCAAAATCACAGTACTGTTACTGCACTTTTGCACGTTACAGACGAGTTGTTTAGAGCTGCCAAGGGTAAAGATTGTTGTTTAATGTTGTTAAATTATAGGAAGACTTTTGATACCATAGATCACAAAGCCCTTTTAACTGAATTGAACTATTTCGGTTGTAATGCTCTTGCACTCAAGTTTTCACTAGCTATCTTACAAAGTGTACCCGTGTATGCGTGTGTTCCTCATTCAATTTCCGTAGCTAAGTGCGTTCATTAGCGCAGTATTTTGGATCTATTGTTGTGTTATAACGCTTTTATTACTTCACTTTCTCTGCCCGGGACAAATCTTGCAATCAAAATTTCGATTAGTTCTAATTAAGCTAGAGGTTTGACATTCGACCGCCGGTAACAATGCTATATAGTATATCTAATATTGTTCTAAAACCAATATGGCGGATGCCACAAGATGGCGGGTTACCTTTTTCTTCACAACCCCTTGGCATGGGTGTCAAATGAAAGGGTTTCAAGAGTAAAATACAATGAACTATGTGGTTTCATCCTAAATCAAATATGACACCCCAAGATAGTGAATTACCCTTTTCTTTACAACGTCCTTGACATGGGTATTAAATGAAAGAGTTGCAAGAGGAGAATCCGATTAGCTATGTGACGCCATGTAATACAAATTTCCTAGAATAAATGAATCGCATAAGAAATTACAGAGATCCTCCATAATGATTTGTCTATTTAATATTTTATGTTCATACAGCCGATTTTTGTAGCATTTTGAAGCTTGTATATCTGATCAGTATATCGATGACTTCCAGCTATACAGTCACTTTTCCTCTGGAAGAGTTTTATTGACCGCTGAAAACACAAATACGGATCTGCGATCGTTTTTTGAGATTACTGGGGGACAAGCCCTTATTTTAAACTAAAAGAAAATTAAGTTGTTAGTATCGAGCAGGCAGAGGGCTTTAATTACTGACAATCAGCCATTCTCACTGGTACTCAACGGAAGTGCTGTACGTTTAACAGACACCTGTCGAAGCCGGGGTTTCACCTTGGACTCTAACTTTAAAGCTCACTGGACACTCGTTTGACATGGGTGTTAAACGCTGTTTATATATATATATATATATATATATATATATATATATATATATATATATATATATATATATATATATATATATGAGCCATACTTAGTTCTCGGGTTGAACCGCGTTCAGAATTTATGAAAACTGGACGTTTCGGCTCCTGTTTTGGAGTCATTTTCAAGAGGTAAAGGAAATATGTAAGGATACTCTAAGGCCTCAATCTGCCTACTCCTTAGAGTGGTGGGCAAAGGTGGGTAAAGGAAATATGTAAGGACACTCTAAGGCCTCAATCTGCCTACTCCTTAGAGTGGTGGACAAAGGTGGGTAAAGGAAATATGTATGTGTGGGTTGGTTTTCGGTAGACAGTGTAACAAAATCCTCTGACTGTGTTTTTAGTGATGTGTACATCTAAGAAAGGCAAAGAAAAATTATTTTCTATTTCCATGGTGAACTGGATTTGGGGGTTCATGTTATTTAGGTAAGAAATGAATTCGTCTAGAGATTCTTTGATGTCTGGCCAGACAGCGAAAATGTCGTCAAGGTATCTTAACCAACAGGTTGGCTTAACTCGGGATTAATTGAGGGCTTGTCTCTCGAAGTTTTCCATGAAAATGTTAGCCAATGCAGGAGAGAGAGGTGAACCCATTGGATCACCTCGAATTTTCGAATTTGTTTGTAAAATTTGTTTTGAAAAAGGAAATAAGTGTTAGATGTGCAGTGTTCTACAAGAGCTAAGTTATCGTGGGAAATTTTGTCTCTATTTTTGAGAATGTCAAGGGTTTCAGATAGAGGTATATTGGTGAATAAGGAAACTATATCAACCATTGTTTTGAAGAAGGTCAATGAAATGGGTGGAGTTTTTGACATAGGATGTAGCGTTTTCTACTAATGGTTGGAGAGTTTTAGCTAGATGTTTTGCAAGTTTTTGTGTGGGTGAACGGTGGGCACTTACGATAGGGCGAAGGGGAATATCAGGCTTATGGATTTTCGGGAGACCGTATTTTCTAGGGATGCGAGATGATTTTTCGCGGGGGATTAGTTCTTTTTTGGGGTCAGGACTGAGTTGGGAGTTGTTGATGATACTTTTGGTTTTCTTTTCAAGATAAGTTGTAGGGTCGCTGGGGATTTGTTTGTGGTCTATGTTGTTTAGTATATTGTCCATCTTTTGTATATAGTCTGTTTTGTCGAGTATGACTGTAGCGTTGCCTTTGTGTGCTGGTAGGATTATAATTTATGTGCTTCAACCCGAGAACCAAGTATGTCTTACATTAAAGACCGCGGAAATCTTTCGGAACATATATATATATATATATATATATATATATATATATATATATATATATATATATATATATATATATATATATATATATACGAGTTGAGTTGTATTGAGTAGACGTGTTATTCGGGCTGTCTGCATTTTTATCTAAATACTCTGGTTTAGAGTCGAAGATAAATGTACTTTGTGTAGTGATTGTGAAGCAAATTTTGTGGGCGTTGTTTCTGCGTGCCATGTAAGTTGAGTTACCACATCATTTGGATAATATTTGAGTTTGAAGTTTATGTTTTGGCTATATTTTACCTTAAATTTTGGAATTCATATCTGGGAAGGAATAAACTGATAAGATTATAAATAATATGTCTGTAGCTGCCGAATATACTGATTTGGAAAAAAGGATAAAACAGTTGATTGAACTACATACATTGGAAATTAAGAGAGAGATAAAGAGGGAAAATACCAATTTGCTATTGGCCCTGAAGACATTGACACAAGATATACATGACATTAAAGTGAGGTGTGATAAAATAGAGAGAAAGCAAAACTTGTTGAAAAAGAGGTTAAAGAAGAATAACATCGTGATTTTTGGACTTCGTGTGGATGGTGGTGAGGATCTGATTGGGAAAACCTTGGAATTTATAGAGCGCTCTTTTGAGATACAGTTAACAGAGGCTGATTTGAGTGATGTATATATGATTGGCAGGGGATTACAAAGGCCAATCATAGTAGAGTTCTTGTCTTATATTACAAAGAGATCCATCTTGTCAAGATCATATAAGTTAAAGGGAACTAAAATATTTGTGGCGCAGGACCTGACGGAGGAAGAGCAAAGGGAGGCAAAGATACTGAGAAAACATCTTAAGCTAGCTCGTAGTAAGCAGCAAAACGCGTATATTAAATCGGGGAAACTTTGTGTGAATGGTGACACGTTTAGGGCAGAAGACCTTGAGGACTTGCCAGAGACTGAAGCGCTGGATGATATTGTACCTGAACAAAGGGCCAGCAGTGCGCCGTCGACACCTACCTTGGTGAGGTCTGAGGTGGTCTTGAACCAGGAGCCGAACAGTCCGGGGGTGGCGAAGGAAAGTGATAAGACAGGGAAGAAGACTTATCGTTCGGGTGTGACAAGTGCAAGCGGGAAACCAAACACTAGACAGGCTGAGAGGAGACAGATAACACCGGTGCCTAAGACGGGTCAGAAATAGCGGCTGCGAAAATTGCAACTGGCTCTGCGCTTGTGTGGGAGAAACTGTGGATGGTGTCTTTTTGTGCAAATCAGTGTATATTGCCTGATGTATGAATGACTGATAAAGTACTGGAAATTACCTGAATAGTTGACATAGATTTAGTGCTGCTTTTGATTGTTTTTTATTTGTTTTTTTTTCTTTTGTTAGTTTGTAGTTTCTGTTTTGTGTATAGGCTTAAGGATCACTTTGAAAAGGGATTCATATATATGTGTATAAATTATCTTAATATGGTAGTTTTGTTTGCCTATTGAGTATTTGTGAAATCGTTCCGAGTTGTGTTGATCTGGAGGGCATTCACAGCTGAGCACTTGTGATCTAGGTTTTTTTTTTTTTTTTTACTTTCCGTTGATTGATACGGTAAAATATGGGAGAATTTGACAACATTATGAATATACTGCACGGCGTCGATCGGGTGGCTGAGATGAAATGTAATGATAGTGAAGAATGTCTGTCTCTCCTGGGGGCAGATAGTTATGGTGTAACCTTTATGCACTTGAATATAAGAAGCTTGAGAAAAAATTTTGATGAGTTAGTCTTGTTCTTGCATAGTATTGCAGGAGCAAACATTGTGGCTGTAGTATTGACTGAAACGTGGAATGTGAGTGACATATCTCAGTATGAAATAGAGGGGTTTCAGGCGCATTACAGCGAAGGTGGGTTTAATCAGAATGATGGGGTGGTTGTCTATTTGAACGATCAGGTGAAGACGGTGGAAGTGGCTAAGGTTAAGCTAACAGAAATTACATTTGTAAAGACAACCATGAAAGTCAAGGATAAAACCATAAATTTGTATGGCTTTTACAGACCCCCTTCTAGTGATTGCCAACTGTTTTTGCGAGAACTGGATACACATTTAAAGAATAATCGAAAAGGTGATATAGACTTGATCTTGGGAGACTTTAACATCGACATAGGTGAGAGTGTTCCCAGTGTATATGGGGACATTTCTACAACCTATATAAACATACTTCAATCCTATGGTTTCGCCCCGTGTATTACCTCCCCAACTAGAGTTACCGACACTACATCCAGTTGCATCGATCATATATTTGTAAGGGGTGGGGATGAAAGTGTTGAGATGAGGTCAATAAATTATTCGTGTGGTATTACTGATCACCATCCGATCTTGCTAAACATACAGTTTGGGCGGCATAAACTTTGTAAGCGTCCGAAAAATAGAATGACTGAAATAATTAACTTCGAGCGGCTGACGGAGAGGGTGAGTGGTGAAGTATGGTCGGCGGTTTATGGTGCTCAGGACCCACAGAGTATGATGGATGCATTTGCCGAGAAGTTGGAAGGGAGTAGTCTTGACAGAACTGTGTATACAAACTACAGGAATCATTTAACGCATCTCATTCGTAATGTACGAAATAACTACTACCAAAAGAGGATTCAGGATGCAGGTAGTGACTACAGAAAAATTTGGAATTCCATCAACGAAGCGATAAATAAAAGAAAGGTTAAAAAAGGGATTGAGACTGAGTTCTTCATATCGGATGATGGTTCGGAGATAAAGAATGAGGTAGAGATAGCTGACACGTTTAACAGACATTTTATTGCAATTGGGAAATATGTCTCTGGTAATGTGGGAAATAGGGTAGCCATTAGAAGCGATGCGAAGGACAGATTTCGCGATAGCTTGTTCTTACAGCCCGTTGGGGAAAACGAAATTATTGAAAATATAGGTAAGTTGAGATTACATAGCGCTCCAGGTAGGGATGGTATAACAGCTGAAATATTAAAAACCTGCCATAAATACATATCTAAGCCCCTGGCGCATTTAATCAACTGCATTTTTGAAACGGGCATTGTACCTTCCCAATTTAAGGATAGTATAGTCATTCCCATCCACAAGTCAGGGAACCCCCGGGATTTTGGTAACTATAGACCAATTAGTCTGGTCAGCAGTGTTGCCAAGGTGTTCGAAAAATGTTTGAAAAATAGACTGGCATCTTACTTAAATAAACATAACCTAATCTCTAGATATCAATATGGTTTTAGGGAAAACATGTCAGCGGAAGATGCCTTGCTGGCTTTGACTTCAGGAGTGTTGGAAAGGTTTAACTTGGGTAGGAAGACTGTTGCAGTATTCCTCGATATACGTAAGGCATTTGATACCGTATCACATACAAAATTGTTAAACAAACTGGAAGACATTGGAGTGAGAGGTACGGTTTTGGAGATCTTCCGGAGCTACTTGCATACACGTACACAAGCAGTGAAAGTGGGGAAAACAGTCGGAAAACCAATGACTGTTGAGGCTGGTGTGCCACAGGGTTCTGTGTTGGGGCCAGTTCTGTTCTCCATCTATATTAATGACCTACTAGAGAACAAAAACCTAGAGTGCTCGACTATAGCATATGCTGACGATACTGTATTGCTGTTTGAAGGGGAAAGTTGGACTGAAGTTATCGAGAAAGCTGAGAGAGGAATAAATACTATGAAATTACTTCTGGATGATAACTTGCTCTCTTTAAATGTAAGTAAGACGAAATATATGACATTTTCTCCTACCAACGCGGCATTACCTGCAGACTTAGGAGATTTAAGTGTGGTGGGGAGTGTTAACCCCATTGAAAGAATACAAAGTATTAGGTATCTTGGTGTTGTTGTTGACCAGCACCTCACGTGGCATGATCATATTGATTACATTAACAAAAGGATGAGAAACTTAATCAGCAAATTCTACTCACCGAGGAGTGTACTTACGATAAAAAATCAACTTGTGTTATATAGAGCATTGGTTGAGTCGATATTTTTGTATGGCATATTGTCCTGGGGTGTATGTTATGAGAGTGCTCTTTCCTCCCTGCAGATCACACAAAATTTCATACTGAGGGTCATATATAAGAAAGATGTCCAATACCCGACTAAATTGCTGTACAACTTTGACAACAAAATATTGGACCTGAGAAGCTTATTTGTGCTAAAAGCACTAAAATATATGCATGTACACAGTGCAAAACAGGCAAGAGTGACACATGGTTATACAACGAGGACTCGTGTAAATGATGTCTTGTCAGTTCCACTAAGAGTCAAAAATGCTTCTCAGCGATCCTTGTGGTACTACGGCCCAAAGTTTTATAACTTAATACCTGGAGAATTAAAGGGACTGATACATTACAAGTTCAAGAAAAAGGCTAAAGATTTCCTAATACAGAGAAAAGATTCATTCCTGGCGATTGTTAATGGATGATTGGGCATGTGTGAGTGAGCAAGCGAGTAAGTGAATGGCTAAGTGCTTGTGTGTAAAGATCTGTATGTGGCTGTATATGAGTGTGAGAGTGTGCCTGGGGAGTGATGGTATGGTATACAAGGACATGGATGTGGGGTGGTATATGGACGCGAGTAAGAGTGAATGGTTCGTTGTTTGTTTTCTTGTTCTTTTTTCTTTTTGTTTCTGTGAGTGAATGGTTGAGGATGAGGTGTAGAGGGGAAACCTAACGGTGCTGTGATAAATGTGCTGTGGTAAATATTTTTGCGATAACTTCAGAAGATGCTTTGGCACAGAGGGGAAGTGGGGATGTAATGTTCCATGTCTGTATCATACGGCCACGCGATCGATGTGCTGTGTATTTTGCTTCGTGAAACTGCTTACTTTTGTATTGTTCTCTTGGAATTTCACCTGATGCTTATAGTCGTAGAAGTGTTGAGCTTTAAGAAATAAAGGTAGTCTGTTTTGTGTGATCTTAGTTTTGTTTAAGTATTGGTGTGGAGGCTGTGATTGTTTTCAAGTTGCTCATCGGCAATAGAGAGGCATGGCTCTGCGCGTCATAAATTGTGTAACTTGTAAAAGTGTAAAAGGCATACACAAGTCAATAGACTTAGATGTCTTAGCTGATATGTAAGTAGACTTGATATGTATAAGCTTGTGAATGTATGGTGTGAATAAATAAATAAATAAATAAATATATATATATATATATATATATATATATATATATATATATATATATATATATATATATATATATATATATATATATGACATATTGAACTGTGCCGTAAAGCTTAAGATGATGTGAATTTCTCGCCGTAAATTATATACCATATTGTGATGCAGTTCTACTGGCCAGCTTTTCTTGCAGCCAATAGGGTCAGCTTGCAGAGGCTTTAGAATGCTTATCTCAAATTCTGCTCTGGCTTGACAAAGTTCGATCGGATTTCCGATAAATGCCTGTTATCTGGTTGGAAACGTTTGGATGAGAGATACAGATTTCCTATGATATGTATAGTGTTCAAGTTAATCAATATTGGGGTACCTAATTACCTGCAAAATAAATTGGTTAGATGCTGTGATAGGCATTCCAGGAAGACTCGTTTTCGTGGTTTATATACGGTCCGTAAGCATCGAACCTCAATGTTTATTACCTCTTTTAGTTATAATGCTTCAAAGATGTATAACAGTCTGCCGCAGGAAGTGAAATCTGCAATAAGTGTATATATGTTTTTGGGTATTTTCATGCATGTAATAATGTTCTATGTATGAAAAATTATTAGGTAAATATTAAATTCATGTAATGGAAAATCCATGTGAATTGTCTATTTGGTATTATTTATTACTCAGTGCATTAGAAGGTTTTTTGTATCTTCCTTACATGTCCAAGCTCGCAAAATTGCTTTTCAATTTTACTAATTGTCCCTTTTTTTAAATTATTTTTTATTTCAACAACACACCACGAGGGCTTACAGCCTAAATACTATCGTACCGTAGGTGTCGACAAGGAGGAAAGAGGCAACTTGTTAATTCTGAACTTGCAGGTTTGGAGGTTCGGGGGAGAAGGAAAAACATGTGCCGGGAAGTAATTCAAAAGAGAGAGAGGTCACCAACGGCACGCCGGTGGGCAAGGGATGGCAGCCTTTGGGTGAGGGTAGGATCACCGATGAGACGTATAGCTCTCTTCTGAATGGAGTCCAGGATAGCGAGTGTAGAAGCGGCAGCAGCACCCCACATGTGAGGGCAGTATTCGAGGTTTGGTCTTATTTGTGAAGTATATAAGGTATTGAGATTATCTGGTGAAAAGTATTTGCGAGCCCGGAAGAGGAAACCTAATTTCTTGGCAGCCGCTTCTGCAATTGATGTGACATGTTGGTTCCAATTGAGATTTCAATCCACAGAAATGCCAACAAGTTAAAAGGACTCATTAATTTGAATAACTTGGTTGTTTATTGTGATGGGTCTAGGGCTGGTGTATCTCTTATGAGAAAGAAGGCAAGACTATGATTTGGTGGTGTTGAATTGGATAGGATTTTTACTTCCCCAGTGTAATATTTTTTGGAGATCTACGGAGATAGAGCATTCCATGTGTCTGCGATCCTCATCTAATTGGGCTAAAGAGACAGGCTTAGAATATTGTATATTTGAGTGGAGGGTTCTGTAGTCCGCGTAACTGTGAACTGGGTTGGATGTGCTAGAGATGAGGTCATTGATGTGGAGAAGAAACAAAGAAGGGGCTAAAGCTGAACCTTGAGGAACTCCTGCATTAATTGGATACAGTTTAGAACAAACGGCCATCCACGACAACAGAAATGCTCCGGTTGGAGAGGAAATTTGCTGTCCACGTACAGAGTTTTGGTGGTAGGCCATAGGCCGAAAGTTTATTAAGCAGCGCTGCATGCCAGACCTGGTCGAATGCTTTGGATATGTCTAGAGCGACAATCTGGGATTCACCGTGTAGTTCCATAGACTTGTTCCAAGAATGGGTGACAAAGGAAAGGAGGTCGGCAGTTGATCTGCGCTGACGGAATTCATACTGCCTGTCGTGGATTAGACTGTGTTTTTCAAGAAATTTTAGTAATTCGGTGTTTATCAGTCATTTTATGCGCGACATTGGGGACTGTTGGTGGTTGAACATTTGGAGGTGGGTTGAGAGTAGAATTGCCGGCGAACAACGAGGCAAAAAGTTAGCCTTTCCTAGGGCGGTAGAAACAATTTTATCCACGAAGACAAGAGGTGGGAACGTGCTCTTGCAGAAATTATTCCCAATAGATTTAGCAAGAGTCAAGAAGGGTTTGCTGCCGCTGGAGCTTAAGAGAACTTTGTTTTTGATGTGGTTATTTAACGAGTTTCTTGCCTCAGAAAGAATGCGGATATAGCGGTTTCTTGCGTGGTTAAATGCTTGACGGTTTTCTTGACTGGGATTGTGTAGAAGCTTTGACCTTTTCAAGTCTGACCGTGTCACAGGATTTAGAGAACCAGAGCTTTTGAGTGGCTGCAGTGGTATTTTGTGTACGTGGAATAAATAATTTCATGCCAGTTTGGATAATTTCGGTGACGTTTTGTGAGATATCAGAGGGGTCAGGATGAGAGAAGCAGACAGACGCCCATGGAAATGAGGAAAAGTAATCTCGCATTTCGTCTCAGTTCGCGGAGTTGTAGTGCCAAACGATACGTGGGTGTGATGACTGTGTGACCTCGGGTGGCATTGCGCAGGAAGCAGTAACCATGCCGTGGTCTGAGCGACCTAGGGGGGCGGTGACTGATATCTTATAATAGTCAGGATTTGTAGTAAGAAGGGGGTCCAAGGGATTTGAGCTGTGTGTTGGGATGCGAGGAAAGTAAGTAGGTTGCTGAACCATATTGGCTAAAGAATTGCTGACTGAAAAGGCCTCCGCTGCTCTTCCTTGTGGATCGGTTTTTGAAGATCCTAGTCATTCCTTATTATGGACATTGAAGTCTCCAAGAATAGTGACCTCGGAGGAAGGATATTCAGAATTGCTGACTGCAAAGGCCTCCGCTGCTCTTTCTTGTGGATCGGTTTTTGAAGATCCTAGCCATTTCTTATTATGGACATTGAAGTCTCCAAGAATAGTGACCTCGGAGGAAGGATATTCAGAAATGAGATCGGTCGCTTTTTTCAGAAAGGTAGTCAAAGAGCTGGACAAAGTTGTTGTCAGAAGGTGACCGGTAAATGCAACAGATGAATTTAGTTCCAGCTCTGAGAGAGAGTTTTATCCATAGTATGTCTTTTCTTCCAGGTTCTAAATTGGGGAGTCTGGTGCAGGGTAGATTGCTACAGACGTACGCGCACACGCCTCCATGCAATCTAAAGGAAGTAAGGAGCTCATACCCCGGGAAATTAAGGTGATTAGTGGCTGTTTTGGCACTGATTTGAGTTTCGGCGAGGAAGAGGAGTTGGGGCCTGTTAGCCTGGAGGAAATGGTGGACGGAGTTCAGGTTAGAATTTAGGCCAGATATATTCGAGAAGGATATGTTAAATTTTGATGCTGGCGCCCCCTGTACACCCCTCTCCCGGAGATCCGAATGGAGGGGTATTTTACCTCCGGAATCTTTTGTACAAGGAGGAGCCATCATCATTTTTGCTTACAAGGGAAACCGACTCATACACTAGAACCGGAAACGTTCGTTGGGACTTCACCGGCCTCTTGATGGTACCTTCTCGGGCGTGAAACAAATTCTTTACTATCACGTAAAGGAAAATTCCACTACCACCTACCATATTGCAAGTATACCACACCAGCTAACTATTAAAGAGCTGGCCAGCTCTAGAACTTGCTTGCCCTTGGGACATAGGCGGCAAATCTGGAAAATTTTCTTGAAATAGGCGAGCCACTTCCATGTGTGATAGTGTTTTATCTCCGTACCCAATCATTTGTATAATTGTTATTTTATGCATTTATGTTTAATAGACCATGTTTCTAAATGGCAGTTAACAACTAGCAACTACTGTCATGCGGCTACAATCACACAGCAAGTTGCTACGGCGTTTTAAACAAAACTAACATTGCCAACTCTGAAGAATGTTGATAACTTTTTATGTCTTCCTTTTAATTGATACCGTCCACAAAGGACACTTAAATTGCTTGCTTCCTCATTATCAAGAATGAAACGCGATTTATTATTAATTTTTCGGGAGATGTTCGTGAATCAGACGAATCTTTTTTTAGTTACATTTTTGCAATAAATTTTAAAACCATATCATTTTTGGATAGAGAATAAAGAGGTTTTTGAAATGACGTATCACGAGCCCCTACTTCCTATTTAAAAATTTCGTGGTTGCAACTGTCACTCGAAGGGGGTTGAATTTAGGGGTAATATTTTCAAGTTGCAGGATGTCATTTTTTTATCTACTAAAATTGACGAGTTTCTGGATCTTTTTTTATAAATATGCACAATAATTAAGATACTGAATTTATTTCATTTGGCTGTTCCACACTGTATATAAAATGACATTAAAACCGGCTTTTACATAACCGGAAATGGTGTACCAATGTCAGAAATTTTAGTGGGTAAATGCAAATATTAGGACTCAGACACAATTATTATAATTGTTTGAATAAATACAGCTCTTGAGACAACTTCTCTAACGTCACAAGTGGTTGCTTTCTTCCCTGTAACTGGTTTCGCCGCTTGAAGGCATCACCAGACAGGAGAAAAAATTGTCTATTGTCTGATGAGTCCCTCAAGCGGCGAAACCGATCGCAGAGAAGATAACAAACACTTGTGGAGCCAGAGAAGTAGTCTCTACATCTGTATTTAGTATGGAACAGTTTCACCAAGTACATGCAACGATTAATGAAGTTATTAATATTGCTTAATTTTACCATGCTTGTGCAAATAAGAAACGGCACTCAGGACTTCTGATATAATTTTCTTGGAAACTTTCTCGCTGAAGGGTCTCTTTTTCTTATAAACGTCGAACAGCTCTCCACTGCAAAGTTCAAGCACCATATAGATCTTCCTCGGCGATTCAAATACTCTAGCCAAATAAATGATGTGAGGATGATGAACCATTTTCAGAATTTGAATTTCTCTTTGTATGAATTTAAGGTGCATGCCTAGCTAAAAATAGATTTATTTTTATATGAACCTTACAAACTGTTTCAGTGTACTCTATTTAATTGGGAACAGTAAAAAAAATAGGGTAAAGAAGGGCAAGCAAAAGCATGATCTCTAACAAATATTTATACAGTCACTTGGATACAAAACTTGAACACAACAATTGATAAACATTAAATAAACTCAACAAAAAATACACCAGAAAACTGAACAAAAAAATCCCGTGGTTCATGCATTGAGGGTGACTGTATGCATGTAGGAGGGAAAGAAGAACCCACTTGTGCATGCATACAACTACCTTCAAAGCATAAAGCACAAGAAATATTTCTTGGGAGCAGCCCCCAAGAAAGTTATTGGACCTGGGCGAATATGGGTGCTGTGCGGGGTAGACAGGGTTTATAGCAGGTATTGCCCTGTTGAAGGTTTTGAGAAATGTCACGAAATAATGCAACAATTGACTTATTTTTGTTGAATCCTTCGGTGGTGTGTTCTACCACTCGAGGAACTTGGTCTGTGGTGGAGTGCTGGTGTTTGAATCCGAATTGCTCGTCCGGAAGGATATGGTTCTCCGAGGTGTATGAGGCTAGCCTTTTCTGAATTAACCTTTCGGCAATTTTACCGATGACGGGGAGTAGGCTAATTGGCCTGTAGTTTTGGGGAAACAGCAAGTCTTTACTGGGATTTGGAATATTGATGGTATCGGCAAGTTTCCACATGAGGTTACAAAACGCTTCTACACAATCCTAGTCAAGAAAACCCTCAAGCATTTAACGACACAAGAAACCGCTATGTCCGCATTCTTTCTAAGGCAAAAAACTCGTTTAATAACCACATCAAAAACAAGGTCCTCTTAAGCTCCAACGGCAGCAAACCCTTCTGGGCTCTTGCTAAATCTAGTGGAAATAATTTCTGCAAGAGCACGTTCCCACCTCTTGTTGCAGGGGATGAAATTGTTTTTACCGCCCTGGGCAAGGCTGAACTTTTTGCCTCGTTGTTCGCCGGCAATTCTACTCTCAACCCACCTCCAAATGTTCAACCACCAACAGTCCTCAATGTCGCGCATAAAATGACGGATATCATTTTCAAAACTAAAAAGGTACGAAAGATACTCTCTTCACTTGATACCAGAAAAGCCTCTGACCTTGAAGAGATCCCAGCAATTGTTCTCAAAAAATGCGCACCAGAACTTGCTCCTGTCCTGACTCGTCTGTTTCAGACATCTTACAATAGAGGCATATTCCTTAGTAACTGGAAAAATGCTCGAGTACAACCCGTCCCCAAGAAAGGATCCAAAGCGCTTCCTAGCAACTATAGGCCTATTTATCTCCTTTCAGTCGTCTCTAAAGTGATGGAAAAGTATATAAACACCGAATTACTAAAATTTCTTGAAAAACTCAGTCTAATCCACGACAGGCAGACCTCCTTTCCTACACGGTGAATCCCAGATTGTCGCTCTCGACATATCCAAAGCCTTCTACCAGGTCTGGCACGCAGCACTGCTTAATAAAGTACCGGCCCATGGCCTACCACCAAACCTATGTACCTGGACAGCAAACTTCCTCTCCAACCGGAGCATTTCTGTTGTTGTGGATGGCCATTCCTCTAAACTATATCCAATTAATGCTTGAGTTCCTCAAGGTTCAGCTTTAGCCCCTACTTTGTTTCTTCTCCACATCAATGACCTTCTCTCTAGCACATCCAACCCAGTTCACAGTTACGCGGACGACAGGGTCCTCCACTCAAATATACAATATTCTAAACCTTAGTCCAATAGATGAGGATCGCGGACTCATTGAGGGTTCTGTCTACGTGGATCTCCAAAAAATATTAGACTGGAGAAGTAGAAATCTTGTACAATTCAACCCCACCAAATTTCAGTCTTCCTTTCTATCTCATAAGAGATACACCAGCCCTAGACCCATAACAATGAACAACCAAGTTATTCGAAGTAATGAGTACTTTTCACTTGTTGGCATTTCTGTGGATCAAAATATCAATTGGCACCAACATGTCACATCAATTGCAGAAGCGGCTGCTAAGGAATTAAGTTTCCTCTTCCGGGCTCGCAAATACTTTTCACCAGCTAACCTCTATACCTTATATACTTCACAAATAAGGCCAGACCTCGAATACTGCTCCCATATCTGGGGTGCCGCTGCCGCTTCTACACTCGCTATCCGGGAGTCAATTCAGAAGAGAGGTAGACGTCTCATCGGTGACCCTACCATCACCCAAAGGCTGCCATCCCTTGCCCACTGACGTGCCATTGGTGACCTCTCTCTCTCTCTCTCTCTCTCTTTTATAGATATCTGTACGGGCACTGTTCAGAGGAGCTTTCTTCCATAGTTCCTCCACCTGCTGCCCCCAACAGATCTACCAGGGGAACAGAGCGAATGCACCCTTTTACTGTCCTGGGCACCAGACATAGAACATCTTGTTATGCCCGCTCTTTTGTCCCGAGGACTTCCAAGTTGTGAAATTCCTTGCCGGCACATGTTTTCCTTCTCCTTCGAACCTTCAAACCTTCAAGTCCAGAATTAACAAGTTGCCTCTTTCCTCCTTGTCGACACCCACGGTACGATAATATTTGGACTGTAAGCCCTCGTGGTATGTTGTTGAAATAAAAAATAAAAAAATTCTAAACACCCTAACTCGCATTCTCGAAATGCCAATCCAAATGGAAAAATCCTTCAATCCTGTGTCTACAACCATGCAAACTGCATGTTTAACGCACCAGTAAGACCTACGCACTACGTTAGTGTAGGTCGACCCGACGGGCTCGACATAACAATCATGTCGAAAACCACCCTTCTTCATGACATATTCACACTAAACGACCTCACGTCGGACCACAACTTAACCATATTGCAGCTCTGTTCCTCTGGTAGATCTGTTGGGGACAGCAGGTGGGGGAACTATGGAGGAAAGCTCCTCTGAGCAGTGCCCGTGCAGATATCTATAAAAGAGAGAGGTGACCAACAGCACGTCGGTGGGCAAGGGATGGCAGCCTTTGGGTGAGGGTAGGGTCACCAATGAGACATATAGCTCTCTTCTGAATGGAGTCCAGGATAGCGAGTGTAGAAGCGGCAACAGCACCACAGATGTGGGAGCAGTATTCGATGTATGGTCTTATTTGTGAAGTATGTAAGGTATAGAGATTAGCTGGTGAAAAGTATCTACGAGCCCGGAAGAGGAAACCTAATTTCTTAGCAGCCGCTTCTGCAGTTGATGTGACATGTTGGTGCCAATTGATATTTCAATCCACAGAAATGCCAACAAGTGAAAAGGGCTCATTACTTTGAATAACTTGGTTGTTTATTGTGATGGGTCTAGGGCTGGTGTATCTCTTATGACAAAGAAAGCAAGACTGTGATTTGGTGTGGTTGAATTGTACAAGATTTCTACTTCTCCAGTCTAATGTTTTTTGGAGATCCACGGAGATAGAACCCTCCATGAGTCTGCGATCCTCATCTAATTGGGCTAAAGAGACAGGCTTAGAATATTGTATATTTGAATGGAGGTGCTGTCGTCCGCGTAACTGTGAACTGGTTTGGATGTGTTAGAGAGGAGGTCATTGATGTGGAGAAGAAACAAAGTAGGGGCTAAAGCTGAACCGTGAGGAACTCCTGCATTAATTGGATACAGTTTAGAGGAATGGCCATCCACAACAGAAATGCTCCAGTTGGAGAGGAAATTTGCTGTCCACGTACAGAGTTTTGGTAGTAGGCCATAATCCGGTAGTTTATTAAGCAGAGCTGCGTGCCACACTTGGTCGAATGCTTTGGATATGTCTAGAGCGACAATTTGGGATTCACTGTGTAGTTCCATAGATTTGTTCCAAGAATGGCTGACAAAGGAAAGGAGGTCGGCAGTTGATCTGCGCTGACGGAATCCATAATGCCTGTCGTGGATTAGACTGTGTTTTTCAAGAAATTTTAGTAATTCGGTGTTTGCCCGCCATTATTATGGGTTGGCTGGTATCGAATAAGATTCCTACCTATTCTCCAACAAGTCGGCCTAAAGGCATGCACTGCTATATAATGCAGTGGAAATTAGAGCAATGCGCCGTGTCTGATTTTGTGACGGTCGTAGGTTTTCAGGCACAGACAAACACTAACGAGAGAAAACAACTACCCATCTGGCTAATACCATGACGGGCATTGAATCGCATTACTCGCTAGCCACAGCCACTATCACTTTAGTCGTTCCAGCACTTGCGGTGTGATGTATAACAGAAGACATAAACACAGTGGGAACGACAGAATAGCTGCAAACGAAATAAAGACACCAATAAAAAATACAACAAGTAGGATTTGTCTGATTGTGTATGTTCTCAAGGCTCGGTTTGGAAACATTAATAATGGCAATATCAACAGGGTTTTTTCATGGATGCAGAGCTATAGGCAGAAATCACTGGCCTAAACGTTCAATTAATTTCTAAAAGCAATACTGGGAACTATATTAAGCTGCCGTAAAATTCACATAGAAAAGTTTGCAAGATACGCCATGGACATCGAAAATTATATGTTGGAAAATACGCTTGGCATCCACCTACATTGCATACGATTTTAGTTCATGGATGGAGCATGCTATGCTGCGTATGAGTCGGGTGTCTGAAGATCCTATCTTCTCAGTGGAAAGAGAACATTTCCAAGAAAAAGATGGAAGTGCTTTTTAAAAGAAACTTTGGATATGTTGCTTGAATTAGATAGACCACCATGTTCGTGCCCTCCCAAAATCAGACGAAGAGGACATGGTCTCGAACAAAAACATAATTTCGAACGAAGAAGGACCCTTCCAGATGAAGACATTTTTTCATATGAATAATTATATGCATACCTAATTATCATGTCGTTATCTTTTAAGAAAATTAATATATTGTGATATTTTGGAAAAAATTACGTATTTTCATCAAATCAAAAGCTCATAATGACTTCAGTCACCATCAGATAAAGCTATCTGCTCAAAATGATCTAATTTTAAAGCTCAAATGATTTTGGCCAAATGGTCAACTGTGGACGCTAAGGCGGCATCGCCTGTAGACTGTGTGATATGCGATGATGACAATTTATTGAACTGCGCAGAATTACCATGAACATACCAAATAGAATATATTTAAAAAAATCTATATCTCCCTGTAAATACTTTACCATGGATTTCACTACAATTTTTATAGCCCATTCTTTATAGTTCTGTTTTTCTCTAACGGCTATCACAGTACCAAATCCTCCTTGTCCTATTTCTTTTCCAAAGTTATAAATATTGTTAAGTTCAATGGTATCCTTTATTTTTATGTGTTGGACGTTTCTTTCCTTTAACGAATAAGCTTGAGAAATCGTATCCTGCAAGTAATATAAATATGGAAACTCGTAAAGATTTGGGACATAATCAATTACCTCAGCATTTAAACCAGATAGAACAGAATCAGTGTTCACTCCACGATTTTTGTAAAGTGGTTCCTTTTTCATCATGCTGTAATATAGCAAGTATGAATAAAGTTATAGGTACCCATTTATATTTAAGACATTACGAAAAGTGACACTTTTAAATAGTGTGAGTTTGTGACATTGTCATATGGCATAAAAGAAGTATTTAGGTTAGAAACTATTTTAAACCCATAGTTATCGACGTCCAAGGTTTATAGATTAGACAGGTTGTCTGGTAACTCCGAGAGGGGAGAGACGCGAGAGGAGGTATTATACGTCATGTGAAGTCTAAATGCCAAAAGTTTAAGTTTGGCTTTGGTGCTTAAAATAATATTTGTTAGAAATTTAGGTAACTTTTTATGTATCTGCTAAAAAATTTTTCGAATACGATCAGTTACAGATATATTTTAATGTTTATTTTGTACGAAATAGCGGTTAAATCGAAACTTTTATCTTAAAGACTGTATTTTATTTTTTAAAGTGTTTTGTTGTAATGTTGTAAACATAAGTGTACAGTAAATCAACCGTAGGACGAATTAGACGTCATTTAATCAAGAACTAAATCGGTAATTCATCATATAGGTAGATATGTTTAATTTCAAAAAATAAATTATACATACTTAAAAAATAAACCAATAGATAACTTAACCTAAATATCTTTTTAGATGCCCAATGGAACAATTTCTAACGTGTCAACGTGCAAAAATAATGCTAAAACCGCAAAGGAAATTGGAGAGACACTTTCCTTCTTTTATTTTCCTAAAGCGCCTAAGATGCAAAAAGAATGAGTAAGAAAATGTTATCGCAAAGGTGTCTAGCATGTTGCAAAAAAGATAAATTGCAGTAAGCATTTTAAACCTGAGGATTTTGAAGATGAGTTGCGGGCTAGGATACTGAATACACAACCGACGCATCTAAAAAAATCAGGTACAAAGTTTGTGTTTGTTGGTTTTGATTATTTATGTATTTTGTGTAAGAGTATGTAGTACATACGTATTATTTGAAATTTGTCTAAGACCTATAAGGGTACCTATTATACCTACTTCTAGTAATAAATTTATATTTTCAGCTGTTCCCTCATTATATCTGTTGAACGGGCAAGAAAAACATAATAAAAGTGAAAGGTCCAAGAGAATGATGCCAAAAATAGGAAAGCTATTCTGGAAAGTTTAATTGGCAGGAATGAAGAACCATCATTGAACATCACAGAAGCAGCTAATGGAATTAAGCGTCAAGAGGAAACTTTGAACATAGACTTATCAGAAAGACCACCCCTTCGTAAAGAAACAGAGTATGATATCTTAAAAAGAAAATATCAAGAATTGCAAATTGAAAACCTGTGTTTGAAGAAACAATAGATTACGATGAAAATCATCAAAATTTTACTGCATCAACATATTTCTGATCTAGAAAAATGGCTAAAAGAAGCTGGCATTAATTTTGAAGATAGAGTGAAATAGCCCTTAAAAATCTTTTAACTTCTAATCAAATAGAAATTATATAATAGCACAATATAGTATTTTAATATCAAATATAAGATGTATAAGTTTTAGTGAATTTTCTTAAAAAAAATTCACTAATGAGGAGATCTCGACTTTTGAATTTTGAAAAAATTTCTTCAAATGAGCGGTATTTAGGACCCCTGGAACCCAAATCCGAGGTCGGTTTCAGACTTTATATGTTTATATATATATATATATATATATATATATATATATATATATATATATATATATATATATATATATATATATATATATATGTTTATATATTTATGTGTCACACCTATAACTAAAAAAATAATGGACCGATTTTGATAAAATTTGGTGAGTACCTTCCTTTCGCGAGTGGCTTGGATAAGTTCGTTAGCCAGGAAAATCCGCCGAGGTTTTCCCGGAAAATTTTGTGTTTTCTTTCGAAAAAAATCGAAATATCTCCGGAATTAACAAAGTAAGGGCAACGAAATTTGGTACACGGGTTTATATCGTTATATGTAAGCTACCTACCAAAATTTAGCGCTGTCGGTTAAAGGACAAAAAAGTTACAGGCATTTAAAGATAAATAAATTTGGGTTTTCCTCAAAACGTCAAAGTCGCGATTTTAAACGTCAAAATTGTTAATATTTAGGCAATGAACCTGAAATTAATTTGATCTATGGAAGGAAAATGTCTCAAGAATAATGTTTTACAAAGCCTGAGCTCTTAGTTTCAATCGTCATTGTCCTTCATTTTACTAAAATATTCCCAGAAAATTCATTTCAAATAGACCCTTTCTCTGATACTTTAGCAGTAGTGTTGGCTATAGAGTTTATCGTTTAATGGTCAATATCATTTTTGTCGAATTATCGTAAAAAATCATTAAAGCGCAATATATCCGTTATTATGCAAGTTACGAAAAAAAGTTGTATACATTAATTGTAGGGTGTCTTAAGCTACATCTTAAAAAATATTTCCACAATTACAGGGTGGCCCATAAGTCGCTGGTGATTCAAATTTTTTTTTTTTTTAGTGAATTTTTTTATCGAACACGCCCTATGTTATTGCATTTTTGTATTTTCCATCGAAATATAATACATCTTTGTAAGAAAAGAAATTCGGGATGCAGCAAGTGCGTTATGGTAGCGAATTTTCATTAAATGCTTCAAATTTTGAATCAATTTGCTATTAACCTATAAGGTTGACCAGAAAACCAGTTTTTTCGGGAACAATTTAAGTTTACTTTCAGAAATTTTTGTACATTTTCAAACAATAAAGTTGTTTTGATGAAACATGGTACATTGTTTTTACTATATAGGTTATACTGGTAACTAAATTTGATGCCTGCTTTCTTTAAAAAAACACACATATTTGCTATTTAAAAATATTTTTATGAAAATTCACTGCCATAACGCACTTGCAGCGTCCAGAGGTTTTTTTTTGCCTACAAAGTATAAAGTTACGATTTTATATGTGTACAAATAGATACCTACCTAAATATTACATACTAATACTTATTGTGCTAACCGAGTGTACTATTTTACTATGAGTTTTTTGCTTAGAACTTGATTGTAAAAATTATAAACCTACGACTTTGTATGTTTACAAATAAGTACCTAGCTAACTATTATATGCTAAAATTATTTACTTATTATATATAGTAGCCCAATGTATTATTATTTTACAATCTTTAACAAGATGTACGGTTTTTTGTTTTGAAATTAATTGTAAAAATTATACACCTATGATTTTGTATGTATACAAATAAATACCTCCTTAAATATTATATACAAACATTATTTAATTATTGTGTTAACTCAGTGTACTATTTTACAACTCCAGAGATGTAGGAGTTTTGTGGTTGTAAATTGATTTCAAAAATTATAAACCTACTATTTTGTATGTATACCTACCTAAATATTATAAACTTAAAAAAATTACTTATTGTGAAAGTTGCATGTTATTAAATTAAGCTTATCAAGTAAAATAGGAAAACAATTAAGAAAAAGAAACCAAAAACCTAGATTGCAGTTCAGAAGAAGAAAATTATGTCCAACTTGAGGCATTATTAATTTATAATTTCATAAATATTATTTAATTTCTAATCCTTTTCAAGATAAACCAATTAACTGAATCCATTACTTTGAAATCGAATAATATCCTAAAACTTCAATACTTTCTGTTACTATGTGAACAAAATCTTATTTGAACTTATTATTAAATGTTTAATCTTATTACAAGTTCAAAAAGAACATAACTTTGTAAAGACAGACATATAAATGCCGGCTGGTTTCTATATTCAATGCACCATTAATCCACTAGATTTAAATTCGGACTTCATGTGACGTATTCCCGCGTCACTTTCTGATTGGTCGAAATTTACCAGACAACCTATCTCGTGATACAAATAACGAGAGATATGATATTCCGACTACCTATTTTTAGACCTGTCACGTGCATGGTCCAATGAAACAATAATATGCTGCAGTGCAGTGGGGTTTGACATTTCATCACAACCTTTTAACAAATTACGTATTTTACTAATATTTAAGTGCATACAGTTGGAAGTAATAAAAATGAAAAAAGATTAAATTTAGTGCTGGGATCTATATTATCTGAAAAAGACAATATAGGCGTAACTTCAACCGCATTAAACTGACGTATAGAAACTTTTTGATTGCGAATGACTTTGTTTTAAGTGTGTAGTTGGACTTATATTACGCTACTCACCGCGTGACGTCATAGGAGGGGGCGGGGCATATGCGCAATATCATATCTCTCCTAAGTCATTATATCATGACCTATCTAATCCATAAACCTTGATCGACGTCAAAACTATAGTCCAGTCAGTTGTGTTTTTACCAGAAAAGTTGTGGGGTAGTTTTTATTTCTTCCCTTCTAAATGCTTTTTGAGGTGCTGAATCCAAATCTGGAGTTTGCTAACAAAGGGCTAAAAATGTAATTAGTTTCATTTTTTTTGCTGATAATTCGAAAACTATCAACTTTTTGTAAATAACCTTCTCATTAGAAGTGAAAGTACATACAATTTCCTATAAATTTTATTGTTTCGGTGTTTTCTCCGACGGACGGTTCGGGCTCAAGCGCTGGTTGAAAATTGGTGTATTTCGGCCGTATCCGCAAAAAAAGCAATTTTTCCACTCCAAAACTCTAATTTATTTTTAAGGGGTGTCATTTACAGAGTTCCTCCCAGTTCTCTGCGCATACCTTATTTAGATCGTGTATGTAAAGGTACAGGTAATTTTTTCAAAAATTACATAAGGTTAAAGTGATTAAATGAAGTCCGAAATTGTACAAATTCAGTTACAAAAAAGTTGAAATCCCAGCGAAAATTCTTGAAATTATGACATATGTTATGTTTTAATATTGTTTAATCCTCACCCTCAATCTCTCCGAGTCCACCCTGTCCATCCTTAGTCGACAACCTACCCCCCCCCCCCCCCATTAATGCCTTCCACAGCAACTAGAGGCGCAGAGACGACATTGGTATCCGCGTAAGAATTGTCATCCAGCGTCACCTGTCATCAGAATTGTTGTGTTATAAAAACTGCCATGTGTAATTAGAACTGTCATATAAAATATATGAGACAGATCACCATTCAAGAAAAGCAACGCCGAGAGAGCTCAACACTTGATCACCTTATCATCGCCCGGCGACAGTCAAGACCGTAACCAGATCGGTTCCAACCAAGTCCCGGGGATAATTAGTCACCGTAGTCCATACAGTTTCCTGGCCATTTTAGCGGTCCGTGTGCATCGCGTGCAAGAACCCCTCTTACAGCGAGCGACTGACCTGTAGCCAGAAGTGCACCACGTATTTGTGAGTCTGCATTGTTAACTAGACAAGTGCATCACTGTGGCCACCTGGCCACCCCTGAGCACGACGCCTCCAGCTATTAGCCTACCCGTCTCAGTCTCCAATTGTAAGTCACCGTTTTGTTGTAACATTATTAGGTCACAACACCCGCATTTACCATTGTATTTAAATTGGTAACTTTGTAGTATTAAATTGTTATTGTTTTACCACGTGTATTTATTACAAATCTGTATCTACAAAGAACAGTTCCTCTGGTCTTTCTAAAGTAGATAAACGGGTAATCAGAACAATTATATTATGCTATCCTTTCCTGAATCGTACATATATATTATAGTCCGGTCAATTTAGACATTCGAAGGTGCATAAAATCCCAACAAGCTGAAAATCAGTAAAATTGTTCAAAATATAATTATAAATATAATTTAAAAGTTCCCCATCATTCCCGTGTATGGAATTTTTTTATTCAAGGTCAAAAGTCAAAAAAATGAGTTTTTCGCGATTTTCAGCAAAAAATTGTAGATCATAAAATTATCTATAAAAAATGTATCAATACTTTTTTTCCTACGAGCCACGGTTTCTGAGATAAAGCGATTCAAAAAGTTGAAAAAGTTGTTATCGTCATAATATGCACACGTTTCCACGCCACCTATGAGGTAGTGTACTTAGCACTTTTTTTAACGTGGTTGCCCCAGTAGGCCTACTCCACGGGTCAGTTGTGATCCTGTTTAATTTGAAACTATTGCAAAATAACGGAAATTTTCAAAGATTGGAAAAGATAAAAGCGATGTAAATTAAAAAAAAAGTGGTGAAGTTCATTCGCCTGATTCGTAACTTTCAAATTATTGTTCTTCTTCTCGTTCTTGTTCTTCTTCTTCTCCTCCTGCTTCTTCTTCATCTTCATTTTGGATGTAAGTAAATTGCGTCAATAGCGATGTATCGCATGACACTTCGTTGGAATCAAACGAATCCTCCACTGTTGGTGATTCAACATTAGAGCACGACCGGCCTTGACAATTTGTGCATGCCAGAGAACAAAACAGTCCGACTTTTTTGCAACCACATTTAGCACTGCATCCCTTTTTGCAGTTGCAAAAAATTGTGTTCAGCAGTTTTTGCGGCGCAGGTGGGAGTAAAGTTTGAACTGGCTCTAATATATTGTTGACCAACTTCCAACCCCAGTCTGTAGGGTCTAGCTGATAACCAAGCCACACTTGAACTTGGTAATATACCCGAAAAAGATGTTGATGAGCAGCAACTGAGGTTGGAGGAAGACAAGCTAATTGAACTTGTTTTTTATTTTTAGTATTTTTAACGAAACATGCATATCGATGCTTATCTAAACAGGTAGTTTTTTTAGGAGCTCCGTACATAGGAAGAAGAAAACGGATGCCGTTGGTGATAACTTCTTGTTGAGTTGAATTACTCTTTTTAAAAACTTCAGCACATTGAACTAAATCTTGTTTTTCAAACAATTTGAAAACTGCTGTTTTACCCCTCCTGTAAAATGCAGATGTCGTATCACAGCCAGTTATTGCGTGTAAAAATAGTACATGATTTTGACACTTTACAAAAGTAGATAAAGTTTTTGATGAATATATATCCGATTGATGTTGAGCTTTTCCTGGTTTTAAGAAGAAAATAGTTTTTTCAGTTGGCGTTCGAGCAGTGAGTAATACGAGTAAGCTACATCTTCACCAACAACAATAGTTGTATTTGTCAAATTGAATTGCTCTATTGCTGTTTCAATAATCAATACATCGGCATCATTATTAGCTTGTTTTACCAATATATTTTCAACAGTAAACTTTTCTTTCAACATTGAAATGAACCGAGACTTGTTGTGAGTATTTGTAAGAAATTTCTGTTGACTGGTTGGAACTGTCATAAGTTCATCAAATAAAATATCAGAAGATGAAGATCTTGCTAAAGTTCGACGACGTTGTTCTGCAGCTTTGATATTTCTCGTGCAATTATCATGTATATTTTATATTTTAAGTATAAGTTACAATGACCAATAGAAAAATATTTCAACATATATAACAACTCTAGAGATGTATATACGTGGCGTACTCATGCATATTATGACGATAACAACTTTTACAACTTTTTGAATCGTTTTATCTCAGAAACGGTGGCTCGTAGGAAAAAAAGTATTGATACATTTTTTATAGATAATTTTATGATCTACAATTTTTGTCTGAAGTACTTTTATGATAAAACTTACCGTTTTGCTGAAAATCGCGAAAAACTCATTTTTTTGACCTTGAATAAAAAAATCCATACACGGGAATGATGGGGAACTTTTAAATTATATTTATAATTATGTTTTGAACAATTTTACTGATTTTCAGCTTGTTGGGACTTTATGCACCTTCACTCTCATTTTTTGGTCTAGATTGACCGGACATTATGATATATATGGTTATATATTCCATTATTATATGAGCAGAAATTATATGAGCCGTTGTCGTTTAGATGGTCGGGTGGCGGGTCCCGGCACAGGTTCAGGTAGTTCTAGCGTCAGCGTCGGGGCTTGTCTATGTGGACAATAAAAAAGAGGTGGTGAGAAAACAACAACTTGTGATCATATCTAAATAATGGTTAGGAAATAGATTGTGAGTAGCCAAACCTTCCGCATTGTGTAAACGTCTTTATTCAGTATATTATTGGTCTCTTTCTTCGGTCTCTTCTTCGTCTATGACAATGCTGTCTTCTGGGGGCTCGACGTTATCACACAGCCCTTCGTAGCGTGATGTACATATCGGGGAGCAATGGCGGCCTGCCTTCCTGCATCCACAATTGCGTTGTCAGCCTTTGTTACCTTTACAAAAAAAGTATCGGAATATCCAGTCCGGTGCAGGGCTCAAAGTAGTTCAACTGTATGGTCTGATAGTGTTTTGTCAGCAGCAAGATGATGATTGTAAAGGGTTTTAGACATTCCTTTTCCTGGTCTCAAAAAGAATACACGCTTTATATTACGGCTAAGACCAATCAAAATCAGCGAAAGGTCGATGTCCTCCCTCAGCACTGTCATATATATATATATATATATATATATATATATATATATATATATATATATATATATATATATATATATATATATATATATATATATATATACATGTTTGACGGAGCCAACATAAAAGCTGTTGTGATATCAGCGTCCTTCATGGCTTGTTGTTAATCAATTTTTGCATCGTCAAATTTTTCCATTAGCATATATATCAACTGGCTCTTTTGCAGTTCGCAAAGAAACTTTACTTTGGCAGTGGGCACCATCTATTCTGTAAATGATATTGCAGCAGATTGCTTTCCTTCGCTCTTCTTAATCGTTCTATGGCTTGGTGCTTTCACAAGCTTTGTAGGGATAGTTATCGAAAATGACAACGGCACTTGATTGGTAGTTTGACTTGTTACTCTTTCTTTTGTTGTGATAGTAAGTGTATTCGGTGTGTTGCAGGCTATAACCCCAGAAATGGTTGGTAAATACATTGTGTTAAAATTCCATTTTTGTTTGACTAGTAGTGTGCAAACACTTTCGTTGGAAATTATATCGATCAAACGTCTAATAGCCCGGAATGATCCATGTGTGTACTTTCTTTGGGATTAAAATTGATCTTTTACAAGAACCAAAGTTCTCAGTCAGTGATAACACAATACGAACGACAATGTAATAGCTCAATTTCATATACACTAGCCGCACTAGATAACGCCGAATATTTTGAATACACAGGTTGACACTTTGCAGAAAAAATTGGAAGACTTTATAATTCAAACAGTGGAGAATTTGACTCTGGTGATAAAGGGTGAGTTTAAAAGAGAAAAGGACTCTTTGTTTCAGAAGTGTATGGAGGTTACCAATGAAATGAAAGTATTAAAAAACGGATATACAGACCTAAAAAAACAACAATATTGTTGTTTATGGAATAACAGCAGAGGAATACGGGTCACATCTTGTTGATTATACCGTTTCAAGCTGAACGGTTTACTTGATTTGGAGTTATCACCGTCGGAATTGAATGATGTCTGCATATACCTTTGGCCTCAGCACAATAATTGGGCGAAAAGGGGGCTTTATGCTAGAATCGGGTGTTAGTGGTGACTGGTAGCTGTAGATCGGGTATTTTAATTTCATCTGGACTTCTGTGGGGGTGCGATGTGACGTGCTTTCATCTTTCCTGGCTTTTAAATAAGGTGAACTAAAAGTCTTTCGGGGAGAAACGGTGGAGAAGATTGTTCAAGTCGTATAGACCTTTGGCCTCTCAGCGAGCGCTACGTTCCCAATGGGTTTTTGTGTATGACTCTTTCTCCTAATAGTTCCCGAAAACTTCAGCCTTTTTACGTAGTCCACTATCTTCTTGCGGGCTATTTTGCCTATTTACTGGGGTGTTAGGGTCACCCTTCCAAGCTACTTGAGTCTTTTGCAGAACTGAGCCATGCAGTCGCATAGCATGTGTTCTGTTGTTTCTGCTACTTCAGTGCGGTGTCTGTAGTTTTCACTGTCCGCTTTGCCCATCTTTATAAGGTGATACCTTACTGGGGAGTGTCCTGTGATTATTCTCAAGTCGTTCCTGTGCAATCCAAGAAACAGTTCAGACTTCTCTGTTGATCTGGTCATGAACCGTTTTGACTGTCTTAAGTCTAGCGTTTTCCTCCAGTATCACAGCATTTGGTTCTTCTCTCAAGTATAAAGTATCGTTTTTTACGTGGCTTTTTAATAACAATAGACCTCTGGACCATAGAATAGGGTTCTTGCTGCCTTTTTTGCAAGGCTATCTACTTCCTCGTTGGATTTAAATACAAGTTTAAACGATATTGACACATAAAATCTCACGAAAAAGTGGACTGTATGCGAAACTAACAAATACCAAACAAATTAAATGCAATACTCAGAGTCAGTACAAATCAAATATATACATGTATTATAAACACTAAAATAACAATAAAACTTACCAGTCTGGTGTTTTACTGCCGATATATATATATATATATATATATATATATATATATATATATATATATATATATATATATATATATATATATATATATATATATATATCCCTTCCGAGAGCAAAACAGTTAATAATTTTCTTAAGTTAATTGCTTCAATGTCTTCGAACGATTGTGTCTTTCCGCCTATTACCAACAGGGACGATAAGAGATTTTCTGTTCGAGCGCAAAAAACTTACTAGGTTGAACTCAAGTTTAATTTAAAAATAATACAGGTGTTGCCATCTGTCTCTCGATAAATCTTAAATAAAATATACTGGCAAAGCACTACTATTTAAAATATAAAATACCACAGTGCGGTGCCAACAGTAACTTTGTTGTCCACAGCCAGTTGCTTTAAGGATTTTTTGCATTCCCAGGCCAGCTTATACTCGGTTTTAAAAGATTTTTGAGACTTTAGTACTGCCCGACTGTTTGACAGGATGTAGATCTCTTTATTTCTAAGTCTTTTTTGCATGCACTCCCGTACACAGAGATTCATAGCAAGCATTTCTTCTGGGAAGTTGGTGGAAGTTTTCCGTAGGGACTTGGCGGGTCTAAAATTGGGTTCTCTTATTCCCAGCCATGCTCCATCCATTTGTTTAGACGCGTCTCTATACCATACAGGTAAGTTGTTTGTCAGCCTTGCACTGTCTCTGTCCCATTTTTGACGGTCGTTTATGACCACGTTGAATTGAACTATGAAGTCCAGTTTAGCTGGCATTCGGTCTGTTGGTTTGGCGAGTGACTTCACTGGAATGATTTCCAGGATTTTCAAGAGGCCAACCAAGTCTAGTGGTTTGAATTTGTCTGCTTGGAATAGTCTCGAGGCACTTAGTGCAGCTGCCCTCTTCACGCATATGTGCAGTGGAACAAGAATTAGCATTGCCTCTATTGCAGCTGTGGGGCATGATGCCATAGCTCCCGTTATTCCATGACAGATCAGCCTCTGCAATTTTTGCAATTTGCTTCTTGTTGAGGCTTGCTCCGTTTTTATCTACCATACAGAGATGCATATGTGACCATGGATTTGACCGCAGCTTAGTATAGCAAGTATACCATCCTGGTATTCAGCCCCCATGTATTTCCTACGAGTTTACGGCATCCAAAACTGACATTATGGCTCTCGAAAGAATGGGGTGGTTTAGGGAGTTGATTTGGGGTCGGGGAGGTTGATAGGGGGTTCTCCTCTCCCCGGGACATCTATAAGGTGCTTTTTTACACCTTCCATCTATAACTCTTTTTAATCTTTCCTGCCAGCCCATTAGTCTATCTTGTTCGCTTCGGGTCCGTAAATTTTTTGGGGTTTTTTTGTACTTTAACGTCGGCTTATCTCCGCGACTATAATCACCGACGCCAGGGAGCAGTTACACCTCACTATCCTCGAAAATTTTGCCGAACCCCTGCCTTTTTGTGAGGAGGGTAGGGATATTTAACGTGCCCAACATCGCATGGACACGGGACTGACAGCTTTAAGCCGCCTCAGAAGATCGGAACGTGCAAAAATTCAATTTGCTCAAATACAATGCCACAACCTGGGTTGATGTTAATTTTACAGTATGTACTGAAGAAGTGAATGGAGAATCCTGGGAATCGAACCCAGTGCCCTTCAGTCCAGCGGCACACGTTTTTACCCCTGGACCACGGAGGCGGTTTTTTTGCGGGTTGAAAGCAGAACATTTATTTTATGGTTTATGCATACAATGACTAATCTGCGCATTTACCATATGTTGTTTTTTGTCCAAGTCTGTATTTAATATGTTGTTATTTTTTTATAAAAGCGAATGTTGTCGAAATATATTGCTTTCCCTAACTTTAATATCTAACAAACTAGTTCTTGTTTGTGCGTACGTATGATATGAGTCATTCAGAATGTTACTTAGAATGGTGGTTTCCTTCTGGGCAACCCCCTATCTCCATTTATTGCGGACCTTTTAGCGAATTAAAAAAAAATCGCTTATGGGGAGATCTGTGTATATATATATATATATATATATATATATATATATATATATATATATATATATATATATATATATATATATATATATATCCGACCGATAACTTGATAAAATTTGCAGAGTACATTCCTTTTGCAAGTATAAGTTCGTTAGCCAGGAAAATCGGACCAGGTTTTCCTAGAAAATTTTGTGTTTTCTTTATAAAAAAATTCATATCTCCGGAAGTGACAAAGTAAGGGCAACCACATTTGGTACGCGTGCTTGTATTAGAAAGAGTGAACTCTGTACCAAAATTTAGGTCCCTAGCTTTAAAGACAAAGAAGTTATGGGCAGTTAAAGCAACAAATTTTGGATTTTGCCTCAAAACGTCAAACTCGCAATTTTAAACGTCAAAATTGGCAATGTTTAGGCAACGAATGTGAAACAAATACGGATTGGGAAAAGAAAATGTTGCAAGAAGAGTGTTCTGCAAACCCTTAAGTTTCAGATTCAACCGTCATTGACCTTCATTTTACTAAAATATTTACAGAATATCCATTTCAAATAGACCCTGTTTCTGATGCTTTGGCTGTCAGTTTAGTTAAGTTTGGTGGCTTTTTGGATATTTATTTGCAGGTTTAGTGAAGTTTATGGTTTAACGGTCTATATTTTTTTAGCTAATTATCGTAGAACAAATTCGTTAATGCATTTTTGATTTTTTTTAACGAAATATGATGCCTTTATAAGAAAAAAATCTGAACGCAGTAAGTGCTTTTTGGTAGCGAATTTTCGGTAAATTTGCAGCTAGCTCCCGAACGCTTTTCAAAAAACCGTTTTCAGAAACCTGCCTAGGCCCCCCTGGGTCCACAAACCCCAAGAAAATTTTCTTGTTGACACTCCTCAAGGAAGTTACGGGACCAGGAGTGAGTAGGGGTGTATATTTTTTTTTGGCTAATTATCGTAGAACAAATTCGTTAATGCATTTTTTAATTTTTTATCGAAATATGATGCTTTTATAAGAATAAAATCTGGACGCAGTAAGTGCGTTTTGGTAGCGAATTCTCGGTAAATTTGCAGTTTAGCTCCCGAACTCCTTTCAAAAAACTGTTTTCAGAAACCTGCCTAGGGCCCCCCTGAATCCACAAACCCCAAGAAAAATTTCTTGTTCACACCCCCCAAGGAAGTTACGGGACCAGGAGTGAGTAGGGGTGCATAATTTTTTTTTAGCTAAATTTCATAGAACAAATTCGTTAATGCATTTTTGCATTTTTTGTCGAAATATGATGCGTTTGTAAGAAAAAAATCTGGACGCAGTAAGTGCGTTTTGATAGCGAATTTTCGGTAAATTTGCAGTTTAGCTCCCGAACGCTTTTAAAAAAACTGTTTTCAGAAACCTGCCTAGCCCCCCACCCCCCTGGATCCTCAAACCCCAAGGAAAATTTCTTATTGACACTCCTCAAGGAAGTTACGGGACCAGGAGTGAGTAGGGGTGTATAATTTTTTTTAAACTAATTTTCGTAGAACAAATTCGTTAATGCATTTTTGCATTTTTTATCGAAATATGATGCGTTTGTAAGAAAAAAATCTGGACGCAGTAAGTGCGTTTTGGTAGCGAATTTTTGGTAAATTTGCAGTTTAGCTCCCGAACGTTTTTCAAAAAACTGTTTTCAGAAACCTGACCACACACCTACACCCCTCCCCCTCATGGATCCACAAACCACAAGAAAAATTTCTTGTTTAAACCCCTCAAGGAAGTTACGGGACCTGGAGTGGGTAGGGGTACTGAGCGGGGTAGGTAGTAAAAAGGAAATATGAGCAGAAAATTCGAATAAAGCGGGCTTGAAAGCTGTCTTTTTCACATCTTGAAGCCATATCCCCCGTAAACCTTGCCTACCCCGCACACCACCCCTATCACTGCCAGTCCCATAACTTCCTTGGGGGGTGTGAACAGGAAATTTTTCTTGTGGTTTGTGCATCCAGGTGGGGTCCTAGTAATGTTTCTGAAAACAATTTGTTGAAAAGCGTTCGGCAGCTAATCTGCAAATTTACCGAATTTTCATTAAATCCTTCAAATTTCAATAACTCAATTTGCTATTAACGTAAGCTTTGTTGGATAGAAAACCAACATTAAGTTTATTTTCGGAAAATTTTTGTATATTTTCAAACCATAAGTAATTTTGATAAAATATAGTACATTGTTTCTACCACATGGGCTATACCGGTAATCAGATTGATGCCTGCTCGCATTTGCTATTAAAAACATTTATATGGAAATTCACTTCCATAACACATTTGCTGCATCTAGACTTTTGAAAAATGTTTATATATTTTCAAACAATAAATTTATTTCGACGAAATATGGTACATTGTTTCTACTATATAGGCAACCAAGTTTGATGCCTGCATTCATCAAAGAAAGACATTTGCTATTAAAAATATTATAAAGAAAATTCACTACCATAACGCACTTGCTGCGTCCAAAGATTTTTATGAGTGGATTTAAATCGGATCTAGAAAGTAAAAGTGAGAATTCTCCTAGAGTATGGTTTCGTTATATGGATGGTATTTTCGGAGTGTGCAACACAAACATTTGCAAAAAAGACGGTTTTATTGCCAGAATGAACAGTAAATTTGATTCAATAAAGTTTACTCATGGATTAGGAATTAATAATAAATTACTTTTTTTAGATGTACTAGTTATCAAAAATAAAGACACTTTATAATTCTATGTTCATAGGAAATAAACCATCACCATGATTCCGAATGAATCATCTTACGTACGCACAAAAGATGGCTAGGTTCAATTATTTAGTAAATAGGTTAATAAATCTTGCGTTAAGTAAAAATAGATATAGCCAAGAATTAGGGGGTGGCTCAAGAACATGGCTGAATATAACGGATACACTGCTTTCCTAGTGAAGAAATTAATTAACAAACAGAAAACAAAGAAAATGTTTGTAAAATCATCGACTTTTAGAAAATAAAAAGCGGAAACAAACTTTGTCTACCATTTGAACCACGAATGGCGAGGGGTCTAGATATCATTTTTAAGAAAGCCAATTTGCAACCAATATTTTCAACAAGAAATCCTTTAAAAAACTTGCTAAGTAACCTAAAAGACAATGATAGTTGTTTATGTTGTGTATGGTTCGTAGATTGTAGTTACCGCTACTTACGTAATTATGTGGACTGTATCGTGTTATGGAATAAAATCTCTCGGAAACACTTAACGTAGTTATATATTTAAAAACAATAAAACTATATACTATTGATATGCATTATATATAGGCTGAACGTGTAATAGCACAACGCGTGCTCGTGTACAAATCAAATGCACTCGGTGCTGAAGCTTTTCGAAGCTGATCTCATGAACGAATAGGCTTTAAAGCTATAAAACCTATATACTAATGATATGCATTATATATAGGCTGAACGTGTAATAGCACAACGCGTGCTCGTGTACAAATCAAATGCACTCGGTGCTGAAGCTTTTCGAAGCTGATCTCATGAACGAATAGGCTTTAAAGCTATAAAACCTATATATCAATGATATGCATTATATATAGGCTGAACGTGTAATAGCACAACGCGTGCTCGTGTACAAATCAAATGCACTCGGTGCTGAAGCTTTTCGAAGCTGATCTCATGAACGAATAGGCTTTAAAGCTATAAAACCTATATACTAATGATATGCATTATATATAGGCGGAACGTGTAATAGCACAAATGCACTCGGTGCAGAAGCTCTTCGAAGCTGATGTCTTGAACGAAATAGGCTTTAAAGCCATAAAACCTATATACCAATGATATGCATTATATATAGGCTGAACGTGTAATAGCACAACGCGTGCTCGTGTACAAATCAAATGCACTCGGTGCATAAGCTTGTCGAAGCTGTTGTCATGAACGAATAGACCCTGTCCAGGTCTTGAACATTGCAGGTACCCTCTCTTCGAGGGATGGGACATGCGCACAACACTGCAGTTATGCCAGCTTGCTTATGACATACAAGACTGCACTGCTAAACTTCAAAATTGCGCGGTAAAACTAGACAATTGTACCGTTAAAATGTCGGGATCTATGAAAAAAGTTGGAAAGAATGTGTTCTTAAGTACGTCGGGCAAACAAAAAGATCTATTGAACTTAGATTTAACGAACATTTAGCACATCTAAGATACGGTACTATAGATGGATCTTGCGTGGCCGGACATATTTGGGCTAATAATCGCCACGTGGATAAAGAGAACTTAAAATTAATCAAAAATGTTAGACAACCAGGACAGCTACACGCTTTACTAAATATAACAATAATAAAAGTGGTACGAATTCCGCACCACCGCTTATGCCCAGCTTATTGATTGACCATTTTACAAGAGATACCGGCAAAAAAGATCGTGGGAATAAATGATAAACGAGGTTCCGTGAAATGGCAATGAAACCACCCTCAATCGTTTAACGTTTAGACTTTTTCATCTTCCGATGACGCTAACTTGGTTAGTGAAACGACCGTCAGGTTCTTATAAGTGTCTTGCGGTGATGTGGGTTCTCCAAGTGAACGTATCAGTGATCATCATAGGTTCCAATATTCACTTAGCTTGTTATTTACAAAACAGCTGTAGCTAAGAATTAGATAATAACTAGCTCGCTGATGTGTTAATCAGTGATGACTGTGATAAACAGAAAGAATAAGAAGAACATCAGAATATACACCTTTTTATGTGTGAAGGTCAACAAGTCAAAAAAGGTTACGTAACTGTAATTATACAATTATTTATAGGTAGGTATATATCCAGTGTCTGTAGTGGTTTTTTAATATCATTAAGTTTTCAGTTTAACATTGGAAACAATTTTATACCGAATACATTACATTTCTTAAACTGTGGTTATAAAGATTAGGGTGTAGAGTTTTCCAACAGAGTAAGTTAAAATATCTAAAATTTATTTATTTCAAGGTTGGTCACAAATTATTCACTATCACTGTTTATAAAATTACTCATATCCCTGACTTTTGATATAGCACAAACAGATTATGCTTCTAATTAAACTAAGTACTTACAATAATTTATAAGTTATCATGAATCTTAACTTGCTAAAGCTGATAAGCTCTAATGGGGTACGGAGGATTTGCCGCAAAGACATTTCCTTCCCTTCGTCATTGTTATAGGTATAGGGTGCTGACACTTAAATTTAACTATAACTGGTGTATTGTGATCGTTAATGTGCTGCGCAATAGTTACAAAAGATGGTGCCACATGTACATTTAAATATGACGTTTCGCTTAAATACAACATAAAATCATAAAATAGTAGAAAAGTCTGGACGCAGCAAATGCGTTATGGTAGTGAATTTTCGTAAAACTGTGTTTAATAGAATATATATATATATATATATATATATATATATATATATATATATATATATATATATATATATATATATATATATATATATATATATATATATATATTAAAAAAAGGTGGCATCACATTTGGCTACCGAAGTATAACATACATATAGAAGAAACAATGTACCATATTTCCTCAAAATAACTTTGTTGTTTGAAAATGTACAAAAATCTTCCGCAAATTAACTTAAAACGTTCCCGAAAGAACTGGCTTCCTGGCCAACGAACCTTAGGTTAATAGCAAACTAATCTATCGAAAGAAACTTTTTATGAAAAATCGCTACCATAGCGCATTTGCTGCGTTTCGAATTAATTTTCTTACAAACATCGATTATATTTCGATGGGAAATGCAATAATATACGGCGTTTTTGATTAAAGAAAAAAATGTATCACCAGCGACTTATGGGCCATCGTGTAATTGTAAAAATAATTTTATAAAATGCAGCTCCAGACACCGTATAATTAAACGTATACAATTTTTTCTTGTATCTTGTATAATAATGGATATATTGAGCTTTACCGTAGAAATGTATATATATATATATATATATATATATATATATATATATATATATATATATATATATATATATATATATATGAAAACAGATAAAAACTGAAACTAACCCGGATATGGGTTCTATGGGGACTAGCTCGCGCTCACTTGAAGAAATCTTTTGAAAATTCAAAAGTCACTAGAATTCTATCCAACGCTATAAGTAAAATTGTTATGGCGAAAAATAAAGATAAATGTAAGAAAAAGAACATGCCTATATGCCTATATTTGTGTTACACATGCCAGGAAAGACAATATCTATTTACATGTCACTTTGAAAGTCGATCTGACATTTGTCAAAATAATTTGTCAGTTGAATATGACATGTACTATTGCCATCGACTATTATGCACTATTATATTACGCCTTATAAGAATGTTGTTTTTTTTGGAGTACGAATGCGTATTGTACAAATCTTGTTTGGGCGAAAACCGAGGCCGAGTTCGTTAATCAGCCCTTATCGTCAAGTTTTTCCGGTGGAAAATCAGGAAAAACTTTTTGTAAGTATCAGAGTAACTGGAATGAGACTTTACACGTGGCTAGAAATAGTGCAAATAAACATATGTTGTGAAGTTTAAGTAATTTGGTACACAATATTTAGAGTTTTTTCCAAATTAAAAATAAAATCCCAAAGACATGCGTTGACACGAGTTAGTAGTTAAAGTCCAATGTCTGACAGACAGAGTAGTTAACTTCCCCGCGTATATTAATTCATACAACAGGTATAAACCATACATCAACGGTAACCAAACTAAATATATACCAGGCAGACAGTGGCGTCTCCTGACCAAAATGTTCGGGTGTGCGGTAACGAGTTGCTGTTAGTGGTGGTTTTAAAAATTATTAACAGTAAATGTACATATATATATATATATATATATATATATATATATATATATATATATATATATATATATATATATATATATATATATATTCGACCTATATGGGAATGATACGTAGATAAATAAATTAATTTCCCACTGCAACGCTAACAAATTAAAAAGTCACTTAAAACTTTAAAACACGAAAGAACATGGAATTATTATCAAGCTCTTCTCTTCACACAAATTTGTGTTAGCGTTAGCACTGTCCGGAACGGGGTCAAAACTGTAAACATTAAAAGTAGTTCAATGTTAATACTAAATAATAAAATGTGTAAAAATCCTGGATGCAGCAAGTGCGTTATGGTAGTGAATTTTCATAGAAATGATCTGGCACAAAATATTTTATTATAACTTTTTTATCTTGCAACATAGAAATCTAAATTTTGGTGTATAGTTTAATTTTTATATCGTAAACCTACCTACCAAATTTGGTTATCTTATCTTTTTTATTTTTTGAGATACAAATTTTTTTCGAATAAAAACTCAAAATTTTCCCGGAAAACCTCGTCCGATTTTCCTGACTAACGAAATTATCCAATACATTTACAGAAGGAAGGTACATGCCAAATTTTATCAAAATCAGCCGATTATATTTTGAGTTATCGGTGTGATACCTATGTGTATATATATATATATATATATATATATATATATATATATATATATATATATATATATATATATATAGTTTATTGTTATATAAATAGTACAAAGCATCTTACAAATAAGTCTAAACTTGTGACTGCAAATGATGCAATTTTGACTAAATTTTAATCTAAATGTCAATTGTTCTAAAGTTCTGTCATCTGATTTCTAATCTCCAAAATTACCTCACCTCATTATGTACCATTACAATTTCTAGAAATATGGATGATACTTGAAATCAGTTTCTTCATTTTAATCAAAAATTTCAATATTTTAAAACTTGACTCAAATTAAATTCTTATATATAAAAATTGAAACTGACCCCGGATATGGGTTCTAGGGGTCCTAGTTCGCGCTCATTTGCAGACAATTTTTCAAAATTCTAAAGTCGAGATCTCCCCATTAGTTAATTTTTTCTACGAAAATTTACTAAAATGTATTATAGTCTTTGATTCTAGAATACTGTGGTCCAGGCAAGCGCAGTTGTAATGTTTGTAAATAATGCTATCACAACGTTTGTTAAACCGGCGTTCCATTCATTTGTCTTGAGCGGTATTTTTACCGCTCACTGCAGTGTTAAAACCAATGGTATTTCCTTACTATTTTAAACACATGGGTGGGGGACTGTATTGTATACCAATACAGCTCTGTCGAGTGAAGTTGTTCGGGAATAAGAACGCACACCTAACCCGAATTCATTCCCAGTTGTTATTGACCTACTCATATTTTCTGAATGAAGACGTGGTGCCGACTTCATTCAAAGTCACTATTAACCGACTATTTATGAAATCAAATAAGTAAATTAAATCGATTGTCATAACATATGTAGTGTATTAAGACTAAGGGAAAAAGAAATAAAACATATTTAACTGTGCACATTTTAATTATATTTTAGGGTGTGCGGCGCACACCTAGCTCGCTAGGAGAAATCGCCACTGCAGGCAGAAAACATACTACCCAAACCAACAATCGTGAAATCTCGGCCGAAATTATGGAAAATGACAGACGACATTAAATTTAAAAAATTCCACGTGATTATTATTTAACTGGGGGATTCAATCAATTATTCAAATGCACTATATTTGTAGCTTTATTAACGGCCTCAAACACAGTTTTAGCACAGCATAGATATATTATGCTGTCGCATAATATAGCTGAAATTTAAACAAAATCAATCCAAGTCTCTATAAAAATGATTCTAAAATAGTTTCTTTTATCTTTAAACTTAAACATAAGACCGAAACAGTCGTGGGATGTGTTTCAATGGTAATTCTACTAATTATGTAATTAATTAATTCTGTATACTTTGAATATAATATCCCGGGTATGAAGCCGATCTAAAGTATCACGCAAATAAAATCTTTCTTCACGTGTGCCTAGGTAGCGCAGGGGGTACCACGCTTGCCTCCTAAGCAGAAGGTTACGCGATCGAATCCAGCTCGATGAATGTATGTTTTTTTAAATGTTTTATTTTGACATTTGGAGAAACAATAGTGCACAGATTTCATACGTTTTGGACAAGATCTCATTTTTGTTTAAAACGCTTAAATAACTTTGTCACCTGTGAGCCTGAAATTATAATTTTGTTATTGTTGATATTGAAAAAACAAGTTTGATTAGGTTGACCAAAACGAAATCGTACTGGCAATGAATAAGGAAAAATAACTTGGCAGATACTTTACTTTTCTAAATATGAATTAAGTTTCCTTCTGGAAATCTTCTGTATAACTTTAATGAAATTTGTAATAAAAGTTTCTTTTACAGAGACTTACACTATCTACATATATAGCAAAATTTAGTTCTTTAGCTTCATCAATTTAGCTTTCTCAAAAGAAGTTAGAACGCAAGATTTTCTTGATAATAGAGAGATATCGATGGTAACACTTTTGAAAGAATTCTTCAAATGTTTGCGAACTAGGACCTTTAAAGTCGATCTTCAAGGTCTGTCTCAGTTTTAAGTATTAACTTTACTAATATGCCGTATAATAATTGTGTACAATTCTTATGAAAATTCGCTACTATAACGCACTTCCTGCGTCCCGAAATTGTTTTACTTTTAAATTAGAAATCTGAATTTTGATATATAGCTTAGCTTTAATGGTATAAACCCGCGTACTAAATTTTAATACTATAGTTTTGTTATTTCCGGGGACATAAAAAATTTCCGAAACAAGACAGAAAATTTTCCGGGACAAACCTGCAAGTTATGTAGGTATATTAGGTATCTAAACATTTACCTAGGTGGTGACAGACTGTAAATTCAATGGTGTTGGTAATTACCATTTCAGACCTAAAGAATTGAGGAAACAAATTTGTCAAACATGTGCGATTTGTAATTTTGAGAAGCGTTTTTCCACTTCCGTTTTTGAATATACATACCAATATTACATTATCAGTTACCTTAATCGATTTTTCTAATTATATTTAAAGCTGTAGGCTGTATTAACATTTACACCAGTTTAAATAATATATGGTGATATTGTTAGTTTCTTCGTGTTGCTTATGAAAAATTCAACTTTCAAATACTGAGGAAATCGAAACAAAATTGTAGATACGTCGGTTACTGAATCTTATATCATTTACTGCAGATTGGAACCTCTTGCCCCAACAAATACCCAAAACTGTTTTATCAGTTAATGTTGTTTCACAAAATTCAAATGTAAATCGCCTGGTGCTAATGTTTTGTTGTGGTTAAACGTTTTTTTAAGTTTGTAAGAGTGTGTATGTATATTGTAAGAATGTTATAATAAATTATATAATTAATCAAAAATAAATAAATAAATGACTAATAGTAAAATCCAAGTTTTGCCTAATTGTTTTTTTAATACGTTAGTTCAACTCCGCCATTGTTAGATGGCGTTACCCAGCGAACATTTTTACACGGAGATTGTCGTTCTTAAAGAGAGTATGTTTTGTGGTTTTATTTGAAGTTTTGTATTCCACTTCTTTTTCTCTCTATTAATATTAATGCAGTGAACACATTGAAACCTAAGCTTAAACTGGATGGGACCCGGCTGTGCTTTCAATATCGATTTTCTGAGGCACATTTAGCATCAGTGAGATCAACACTAATATATATATATATATATATATATATATATATATATATATATATATATATATATATATATATATATATATATATATATATATATATTGGTGGTTATCTCTATCGCACATTGGATACACACATATATAAGATTTATTTGTAATGACTACAGTTGAATAATGTCATAAAGTTTATGGGTAAGAAAAAGACAGTAACACCTTTATACCCCCTCTCTTTCTGTTCTTATTCTTTAATTATGTCACGTTTTACTTTGTTTCAGAAACATAAACAGACATCAAAATGAGTAAAACACTAAAACTGAATAATGGCTTGGAAATTCCAACGGTTGGTTTGGGCACCTACAAGGTGAGATTTTTATTGATTTTGAGGTTTTTAAACTTCTAGAAAAAATATCAGTATATTTTAAAAAGGAGTAATGAATTCTGCTAGTTTAAGTATAATACAGCATGGTGCAAGTTATTTTTTAGTATTTTTATTTATTTGTTTAAATTACAGTACGCCAATACAATAAGTCAAAGACAGGTGCTGTTTAACAACGTAATTTTACATATAAATTTATATCCAAAATTTCTTGACTGTAAGAATCCAAATTTCACAGACTTCAATATTTGACATACCAAATAAAATTTTTGGTAAAAGTTTACTTTCCGTACATGTGTTCGATTTAAATGAAATTTTGTATAGAGGCGAGTTTTAGCGTTTAAATGACGAAAGTCAATAGTTTCAGTTAACTTTATGGTTTACAGTAGCGGCTCGTGCCGTAATGCATTGGGGGTGCGCAAAAAAAATGAAGGGCTCCCCTCTTTTTCCCCCGAAAATGTATTATGAAAAAACCTACTTATTAAACTTAATAATTATTAACTACTTACCAAGTTTTCCTCTAGTTAGTTATATGTTATAGTAGTTAAAAAGTCATTTCCTTTGATAATTACTATCTAACTATAATTTTAAGTGTGTTCTTTGATATAAAGACAAAACAATATAAGATCTTTGTCATTTTATACTTCACGTATCTTTTCAATTTTAATATATTTTTTTATATGTTCATTTACTCGTCTATTAATTTATATATTTATAAACGGCTAAGCCTACGTAGGTTAGTATTATATAATTTCAAATGTTTTCTTTGACATAAAAACATGACAATATGTGATCTTTGTCGTTTTATACTGCACGTATCTTTTCAATTTTACTATATATATATATATATATATATATATATATATATATATATATATATATATATATATATATATATATACTTTTTAACTTGAATTTTAAGATTGAATGAATTTTATGAAAATACGCCAGAATTCCGTACTTGATAGACGCAAACTTATAAATGTTGACTAAATAATGTAAAAAAGAGATGCTATTCACGAGGATCTAATCTATCGTAGTTATATTCCTTCTACTAACATTATATTTTAGACTATATTTAATTATCATTGTTTCAATTACGTAATATTTTGCTGTCTACAACTCAATAATAACATTGCTTTAAGAAAGATAATACGGTCCTGGCGATAAAATTAGCGATTACGCCTGTGATTCGAAAACAGCATAACTGTATGCCGAGTCCCACCCTGGTCCGTTAAGCTGGAGCGATATGGGTAAGGTCAAATATTCTATTCTCGCAACATCAAAGGGCCGCCCCACAAGATTCAATGCTGGGTCTTATATGCTGTGCTGCAAGTGTGGAATTTTAAATCGCACAACGGGATTGCTTATTAGGTCGTTTCTGACGAAGATAGTCGATCATTTCGTATTGAAGTTTCCCATTTAGGTAGAGCGCCGAAGAATACACACCGACGCAGGACTGTGTATATGGATGTATATAACGTCGGCAGCCATTAACACACTATACTTCTTCTGATTCTGTATTAATGGCTGCCCACTCTGCGATACTCGATATACTAATTTTGTTTGTGTAGAATGCAGGAGGTAAAAAAATTATTCAAATATAGCATAGCAAAAATATTATTTTCCCCCGGCAGGCGGCAGTGCGCGCGCACGGGCGCACTTATTGAGGAGCCGCCCCTGATGGTTTAACGGTCTATAATTTTAAGCTAATTTTCATAGAAAAAATTCATCATATAAAATTATTTTCACATCACAACATAGCCCATAAGTCATTGGTGATACCCACAAATTTTTTGTCGAACACCCTTATATTATTGCATTTTTGCACTTTTTATCGAAATATGATGCATGTTTGTAAGAAAAAAAACGAGACGCAGTAAGTGCATTTTGGTAGCGAATTTTCATTAAATGCTTCAAATTTCAATAACCCAATTTGCTATTAACCTATGGCTAGAAACCAGTTTTTCGGAAACATTTTAAGTTTATTTTAGGAAATTTTTTATACATTTTCAAACAATAAGTTATTTTGATAAAATATGGTACATTGGTAATACTATATAGGTTTATAGCGGTAACGCAATTCATGCGTGCTTGCATTAAAGAGACGTATTTGCTATTAAAAACGTTCTTCTGAAAATTCACTACCATAATGCACTTGCGGCGTCCAGACTTTTTTCATGTGATGCTTCAACCGTGGCCTTCATTTACAATAAATTTTCATCTTTTTATTATACTTTTCAATTTACCGTTTATCCTAACATACCCATATTTTCGGCGAAATAGTCAATTTTATTTAAGACAGAAAATGAAATTGTGTGTTGGTGATCTTGGTGTGGTGGATTGTATTTTAGGATTCTGTTGCTGATGGTGTGGTGTTGTTGACTGATTTGTTTCCATTGTAACTGTTTGTATTAGATAGTTACTGTAGATTGGATAACATACTCATTTACAAGCTTAGGCCTAGGTGGTTAGTTGATTTTTATAGATTGTTATATAGTTCTACGTTGCGATTTTCTATGTGTGAGAAATAAATAAATGTTATTCTCATCATTATGTTAATGCTATTTATGTATGAAATGCTAATTAGAACAGCTAGTTTCCTATTTTAATCTGTTCAATTTATTCATATAAGATACAATAAATAGGCTGAAGGATGACAACAGGAATAAACAGTGCTGCAAATTGAATCATAATTTCCACATATCAGTGATAATTTATTATCTTCAAAAAGACATACTCATGGAATCAATGGCCCATGACTTGGCCACAAAGAAAATATTTGTATTCCTGTACCCATAAATTTTGAAACGTTATATTATTCGAGTTTTATTGAAAAAATTTCAATTTTCACAAAGTCGCCCCTTGTTTATCCCCTACCCACTGAAGCGATCTTACCCAAAAACAATTAGAAGCGTTCCTTTGTCTGATGCTGCTAACTCGATATCAAATTTGAAGATGATATCGCAATTTGTCCGAAAGTGATTGCGCCTATTAACAGACAGGCGTACATGCCGACAGGAAAAAAAAAGTTCGTTCCACAATCAAGCTTGCTAAAGGGTGGTCCATCTAACGTTGATGACATTTCACAGAAAGTTAGTTTTATGTTTGCCATTTATGAAATGGGTCGCTTTTCGCTTGAACAAAGTTTGGAATTATTAAAAACCTATTTCCAAAGTAGTGAGTCTTCTACTCAAACTGTAACAAATTTACGAAAAAAATTTGACAAAAAGGATGTGCCAAAAACGCAGTTTGTGGATCAATTTTTGAAGCGAGTTCGTGAAACTGGATCGTTGGATGAAACAACCCGTGTACGTACTCGTTCAGAGCGCTCAACCGAAAACATCGGTGCTGTTGCTCAGAGTGTCTGTGAACAACCATCAACATCAACTCGTCATCGTTCTCAAAAATTGAACATTTCACGCACTTCTTTGAGAAGAATGTTGTATAAAGATCTCGGTATGAATGCGTACAGAGTTCAATTAGTGCAAGAGCTGAAGCCGCAAGACCATCCGATGTGTTTTCGGTTTGCTCAATGGGCCGAAGACCGCTTGATCGAAGAGGCACTTTTACCGAAAAATCATCTATTCAGATGAAGCTCATTTCCACCTTGGAGGATACGTCAGTAAGCAAAATTGTCGTATCTGGGGCTCAGAAAATCCACACGTCGTGGAGGAACTACATTGACAACGATTGGCTGATGGGTGCGAATTTTGGTCTGGCGGCATTATTGGGCCATTTTTCTTCGAAAATGAGCAAGGAAACGCCGTTACGGTGAATGGCGATCGCTACCGCGCCATGCTAAGAGATTTTTTGTTTCCCAAAATTGAAGAGTATGACATAGATAACATTTGGTTTCAACAGGACAGCACAACGTGCCATACAGCCAACGTAACAATCGATCTTTTGCGCACTCTTTTCGAAAATCGCATAATCAGCCGAAATGCTGATGTCAATTGGCCACCTTGAAGCTGCGATTTGACTCCATTTGACCTTTTTTTTGTGAGGAGCCGTTAAGGACTGTTACGCTAACCATCCAGAGACGATTGACGACTTGAAACATAAAATCGAAGTTACCATTGACGAAATAGACGCCCAAACAATCGAAAATGTACTGTAAAATTGGACTGATCGAATGAGATATTGTAAGGCTAGCCGTGGCAGTCGTTTGAATGATGTTGTCTTCCATTCCTAAATGGAAAGGTTCAATTTTTCTAATAAACTCATAACTTTGAAAAAATATTCATTCGTTTTTTTTAAAGCCGATTCAAATTGCAAATCTTAAATGGCCCACCCGTTATATGTTTTGAGACTTTTTATGCCGTTTTAGCAAAAAAATGTTTTTTCAATATTCCACCCCCGCACATTCAACCCCTAATTTAATTTCAGCACAGATTACCAGATCTTTGATGAAACTACAAGTTTTCTAATAAATAAACCCTAAAACGTTATATTACTCGAGTTTTAACGAAAAAATGACAATTTTCACAAAATCGCCACCCATTCATCCCCTACCCCCTACAGCGATTTTACACAAAAACAATCCAAACCGTTCGTTTGACGAGTGCTAACTCGATATCAAATTTAAAGACGATATCTCAATTCGTTCTAAAGTTATCGTGACTACAAACAGACATACATACAGACCAACAGACAAAAAAAAGTTCGTTCCCAAATAATGTTTTATGTTTTCTATACGTTTTGATACTTAATACGACGTTTAAGCGAATTTTTTTGAAATTGTTGTCGCCGATGCGATACTTCCACACGTTGTGACGATGTGGAAGTAAAAAACTCGGGACGCAGCAAGTGCGTTATGGTAGTGGATTTTTATTAAATGCTTCAAATTTAAATAACTCAATTTCCTATAAACTAAGAGAGTTTAATTTTAATACGTAGTAAGGTCTTTCCTAAGGCAAGATATCCACAAAATTTCATTAAAATAACTTTGTAATTTTCGGAGAAAAATTTTTTTTTCAAAGAAAATTTAAAATTTCAATAACTCAATTTTCTCTAAACTTAGAACGTTGAATTTTGGTACGTAGTAAGATCTCTCCTGAGGCAACATATATAGGAAATTTCATTAAAACAGCTTTGTTACTTTCGGAGAAAAAAATTTTTTCGAAAGAAAACTCAAACACACACACACACACACACACACACACACACACACACACACACACGCACACGCACACGCACACGCACACGCACACGCACACGCACACGCACACGCACACGCACACGCACACGCACACGCACACGCACACGCACACGCACACGCACACGCACACGCACACGCACACGCACACGCACACGCACACGCACACGCACACGCACACGCACACGCACACGCACACGCACACGCACACGCACACGCACACGCACACGCACACGCACACGCACACGCACACGCACACGCACACGCACACGCACACGCACACGCACACGCACACGCACACGCACACGCACACGCACACGCACACGCACACGCACACGCACACGCACACGCACACGCACACGCACACGCACACGCACACGCACACGCACACGCACACGCACACGCACACGCACACGCACACGCACACGCACACGCACACGCACACGCACACGCACACGCACACGCACGCACGACACACACACACACACACACACACACACACACACACACACACACACACACACACACACACACACACACACACACACACACACACACACACACACACACACACACACACACACACACACACACACACACACACACACACACACACACACACACACACACACACACACACACACACACACACACACACACACACACACACACACACACACACACACACACACACACACACACACACACACACACACACACACACACACACACACACACACACACACACACACACACACACACACACACACACACACACACACACACACACACACACACACACACACACACACACACACACACACACACACACCACACACACACACACACACACACACACACACACACACACACACACACACACACACACACACACACACACACACACACACACACACACACACACACACACACACACACACACACACACACACACACACACACACACACACACACACACACACACACACACACACACACACACACACACACACACACACACACACACAACCACATATATATATATATATATATATATATATATATATATATATATATAAACAAACATATAAAAATTGAAACTGACCCCGGATATGGGTTCTAGGTGTGCTAGTTCGCACTCATTTGAAAGAATTTTTGCAGTCTCACCATCGATACCCCTCTATTAAAATAAAAATTCACTAATAAACGGAGAACGGTTCCATTGCATAAAGTATGAAGATGACATAGCGCTGATAGAAGATAATTTTTAATTTACAGGACAAATAAATGATATGTATTATTATTATGGATAGGATATGATAATTTAAACGTTTTTTTGTTCAACTTGCAGGCTGCACCTGGTAAGGTAGCTGAAGCAGTAAAGATTGCTATCGATGCTGGTTACAGACACATAGACTGTGCATGGTTTTATCAAAATGAAAAAGAAGTTGGAGAAGGTATTAAAGCGAAAATCGACGAAGGAGTTGTTAAGAGGGAGGATTTGTTTATTACGAGCAAAGTAAGTAGATACATTATTTTCCTTGCTTATAGTGAATCTTCGTAGAAAAAAATTCACTAACGAGGAGGTCGCGGCTTTGAATTTTGAAAAGCCTTTTTCAGCACGAATTATGACCCCTAAAACCCATATTCAGGGTCAGTTTCAATTTTATATATATATATATATATATATATATATATATATATATATATATATATATATATATATATATATATATATATATATATATATATATATTTGTGTGTGTGTGCGTGTGTTATTATTATTATTAACAATTACGGTGGAGTAAAATAAACAACATTAACTCAAAAATATTAGTTTTCTCAGTACTCAATGGCAGAGTAATGAGACTATATATTGTAAAATAACATTCCTTTTTCTACAATGCCCAAAACTCTTTTATAGCACCATTTTTTAACAAAGCCCTCTAGATAGTGTTTCCCTAAATACCAAATAGATTCCTTATAAAGTCATGACAGACGAATTTTTAAAATGGTCAAACATGGTGTAATGCAAAAAATTGCAGATTTTATTTATTGGCCCCAAGTCCGCTGACAATCCAGTATAAATGTCTACCGCATATAAGGGTGTATTTAACAAACCAAGAAAAATACCCCTTAATAGATTCCTTATAAAGTCATGACAGACGATTTTAAATGATTTTAAAAATGGTCAAATATGGTCTAATGCAAAAAATTGCAGATTTTACTTATTGACCTCAGGTCCGCTGACAATCCAGCATAAATGTCTACGTATATAAGGGTATATTTAACAAACCAAGAAAAATACCCCTTAATAGATTCCTTATAAAGTCATGACAGACGATTTTAAATGATTTTAAAAATGGTCAAATATGGTCTAATGCAAAAAATTGCAGATTTTACTTATTGACCCCAAGTCCGCTGACAATCCAGCATAAATGTCTACCGTATATAAGGGTATATTTAACAAACCAAGAAAAATACCCCTTAATAGATTCCTTATAAAGTCATGACAGACGAATTTTTAAAATGGTCAAATATGGTCTAATGCAAAAAATTGCAGATTTTACTTATTGGCCCCAAGTCCGCTGACAAATCCAGCATTCTTTTTATTAGTACAGGCAATAGAGAAGCCCGTTACTCTTGTCCATAATCCACTAAACTACATGAGTTATTTTTTTTTGATAGATTGGTTCATAATTAGGTACGTACTGAATGTAAAAACACAAAATCCTTACAAATTAGGAGGGCGGAAGTGCCGCAATTTTGAGCAAAACCGTTTCGGCCTATATCTCCATAGCAGTGCACTTTAGGCCAAAAATGGTAATGACCTTTATTGTAGATAATTACATTTCTCATCTTTTTTGTTAAATATTTTTTTTTACATCACTCACCGTTTACAACTTATACGACTATTAGCATTCATTTATTGACTTTTTACCTATATCTTTGTTAATAATTGTTTAAAAAATAAAATGCTTATAACTTAACTTTTAAATTGACAAATTTTATAGAACTTTTACTTAAAACTTTTTTTGCTAAAATCAATATTTTCAAAGTTATAACGCGTTAAATGATGCACTTTTCAACCGACAAATTTTTCTGGAAATATTTTAGTAAAATGAAAGACAATGACGGTTGAACCTAAGACTTCAGGCTTTGTAAAACATTCTTCTTGAGACATTTTCTTTCCATAGCTTATATTAGTTTCAGGTTCTTAGCGTAAATGTTGCCAATTTTGACGTTTTAATTCGCGACTTTGACGTTTTGAGGAAAACCCCAATTTATTTTTCTTTAAATGCCTATAACTTTTTTGTCTTTAAACCTACAGACCTAAATTTTGGTAGGTAATTTACCTATGATGACATAAAACTGTGTACCAAATTTAGTTGCCCTTACTTTGTTATTTCCGGAGATATGTTTTTTTTCGAAAGAAAACACAAAATTTTCCGGGAAAACCTGGGCCGATTTTCTTGGCCAACAAACTTGTCCAAGCCACTTACAAGAGGAAGGTATTCACCAAATTTAATTAAAATCGGCGTATCAGTTTTTGAGTTATCGGTGTGATACATATATACATACATGCATACATACATACATATATATATATATATATATATATATATATATATATATATATATATATATATATATATATATATATATATATATATATATATATATATATATATATATATAATTGAAACTGACCCCGGATATGTGTTCTAGGGGGCATAATTAGCGCCTATTTCAAATTTTTTTTTCAAAATTCAAAAGTCTGGGTCTCATTAGTTAATTATTTTAAAGAAAATGCACTAATAATAATTTTAGAAAAAAAAGTTTTAAGTAAAAGTTCTAGAAAATTTGTCGATTGAAAAGTTAAGTTATAAGAATTTTTTTTTTTAATTATTAACAAAGATATAGGTAAAAAAGTCAATAAATAAATGCTAATAGTCGTATAAGTTGTAAACGGTGAGCAATACAAAAAAAATTATATAACAAAAAAGATGGAAAATGCAATTATCTACAATAAAGGTCATAACCATTTTTGGTCTAAAGTGCACGGTTACGGAGATATAGATCGAAACGGTTTTTCTCAAAATGGCGGCACTTCCGCCCTCCTAATTTGTAAGGATTTTGTGTTTTTACATTCAGTATTGAACCTATCTATCAAAGAAAAATAACTCATGTAGTTTAATGCAGAAAAAAATCTCTATTGCCTGTACTATATTCTGTGGACGAATGTTTTAATTTTAAATTTCAACGTTGATAAGCTGTTTTTTGTGTTTTGACTATTTCCGATATCTTGTAGAGATCTATGGAGCAGTTCTATTAAACAAATAAATAAATCAATCAATCAATAGATAAATAAATCAATAAATAAACAAACAAATAAATAAATAAATAATAAATAAATAAATAAATACAAATATATCCCCAATGGAAAGAGATTTATGTTATTAAGAATAAGGTTCATTTCACAATGACGTACACATGATTCTTCTGTATAATTGATTAGTACCTATTTGTTGATATAATTTTTAACATTTTATTTGCCATAACGCAATTGCTGCGCCCAGACTTTTTTCATTTGGTCTTATCTCAGGATAAGTCGCAGGTCACTGCAGAAATGCAATCCCATCATCAACAGGCATATTCCTGAGAACGAGAACTGTTACACCAGAACTGGTTTTGTTTGTTTGACATAGCTGGCCTCTTAATTATTTTTTTAAATTTCAATCACACTATTTATGTTTCAGCTCTGGAATAATTTCCATGCCAAGGATAAAGTAGCTCCTTCGTGCAAAGAAACTTTACAAGCGTTAAAATTGGACTATCTTGATCTTTACTTAATTCACTGGCCGTTTGCATTTAAGGTAAGGCAAATTTGCACAAAAAAACAAGCAACAAATTTGCATTTGTTGCTTGTTTTTAGAACATTGAAGCTATAGTTCCCTGGCATTATCTGCTATCACTTACCAACAACCAAGGGTAAGAATATTTTTCTCATACGTCAATTTTGATGTACCTCTTTGATATTGTATTCAATTAATCCAACTAATATTATATAGCTACCCGATTCAAAATAACAAAGTTGTGTTTAATATTCAGTCCACAATACAAATACTTAATTATTTTTTGTTGTAATTCTGGAGATAAAAATTCCTTATCAATTGGTAGTCACAATTAATTGCCATTAAGAAGTCAATTATTATAATTCTATTTTTGTATTCGTACTTTAATATATCATTTATTAACTCAAATTAGGAAGATGCTATCTATTTACCTGGCCCAGAAGGTTACAGTGATATTGACTACCTGGAAACCTGGGAAGGCATGGAAGAGTGTCTTCGCTTAGGACTAACAAAATCCATTGGAATATCAAATTTTAATGAAGAGCAAACTGACCGTTTATTGAAGCACTGCAAGACCAAACCCGTTTGTAATCAAGTGGAAGTCAACCCTAACTTTAATCAGAAGAAACTGATACAGTTCTGCAAGGAACGTGACATTGTTGTTGTTGGTTATTGTCCGTTAGGCCGAGCTGAGAATGCAGGTCAACCTGGATATCCGGCGCCGACTATATTAGATCCCAAAGTTGCTGACATTGGAAAGAAGTATGGAAAAACTCCTGCTCAAGTGGTGCTCAATTATTTGGTAAGTTTATTTATATTTTAATTTTATATTTCACTTTTCTAAATAACAATTTGCACTGAGTGAAGATTGCAACCTGCGATAAGAACTGATAAGTACAATTTAGATAACCCAATTATTCAGAATACATTTAGTCTGTTTTATCTCTTCTAAAAGTCATAGATTCACCTAACTCAAAAAATACTTCACTGATTTGGACCAAATTTGGGAATTACCCTTATTTTGCTAATGGCTTAGGTGAGTTCGTTCATTAAATCATAACGGCCACTTTTTCTTAATAAACAATTGAAAAATATTTTTTTAAACACAATATCTCTCAAATTGTCTAAGTGATTGAAACGAAAATTTACAACTTAAAAGAAAATAGACAGACGTGGTCGTATACCAATTTTCAAGTCGTTTCATCAAAGGAAGATAAAGTTATTAGAAATTAATAATAAGATAATCCCCGACGTCACTTCAGATTCTGTCATGCAATACCTACAATGTTGGATAAAGACAGATGACGTTATCTGTACTGCTATGCTGTTTAAGTAAATCATAGATAAAAATCTATACGATGGAGGTTATTGCAACATGTCAGACTGGAGAACATTATGAGAGATACGACAGGGACGCCATCTCGGTGCAGGACCAGGTAGTATGTTGTCACGACACCTCTCTAGTTTACACAAAATTTTATAAATAGAGCTGTGTACAATGTGCAACCAAATTGTAAAATGTCAGCCTTGGACCATTTCTTTCGTAATACCGGGACAAATCTTGCGGCCAAAAGCGCTAAATTTTAGCATGCGAATGTATACTAATAAAGAAAGACATTATAGAATAGCAGAGATTTATGGTAAATGAAGGCGATGGTTGACGTTTTAGAAGGTGCGAAATAGAAGAGCAAAAAGAATTTAAATTTGGTACGTCAAAATTTGATTGAATTTGATGTAGAACTGCGAAATTATTTAGGATTCAACCTTCTAAATTGTGTTATATAATAGAGCACAAGTCGCATAAGACTTATTGTATTAACATAATGTATAATTTTTGCCAATAAACAATAATAATAATAATAAATAAAAAAATTAATGAAAGTGGTTCAATTTGTTTAAAAGCAATCTAGAACGACGTTTCATTATGTATAAATATTAAGCTTCGCATTCTTCGCGTTCACGGTATTTAAAATATTTAATGTATTACCTAGTGAACTCTATACAGAATTCACTGGTAGGTATTACGAAAGGGAAACAAAAATTATTTTAAGAAGAAATATACCTACCTCAAACTAATACAGTCAATACTTTAATATGTAGGTAGGTACTACACAGGACATACATCCCTAGTTAAAATTATATAAACAGATCATTCAAGCGATTTATATGGAAAATACTTACCTGCCACCTATAATTTCATAGATGCATTCCGTTTGTAAATAAAAATTAAATTTTCGATAAATTTGCAGATTAGCACATGGGGGTGTTTAGAAAAATCGTTTCAGAAATATGCTTAGAACCCCTTCTGGATGCCCAAACCACAAGAATAATTTCTTGCAAACAGCCCACAAGAAAGTAACGGGGCCAAGAGTGAATAGGGATGCTGGGCGGAGAAGAATATAAAAAGTAAGTGTGAGTGGAAAGTGCGAAAGAAACAGCTTAGTTGGACCTCTTTAAGCTGCCTTTACCCCATTTTACAGCTATACCACACCATAATCAATATTATGCTCTGGCTATATCTCATTTTACCGCGCGCAGGTCCTCTATATTCATCACAGGTCCCGTAACTTTCTTGGGGGTTGCGCCAAAGGAATTTTTATTGTTTACATTGTTCTTGTTTATGCATTGCGGGTGATTGTAGGCGTGCAGAAGGGGAAGGGGCACCCCCGCGACGAAGCAGCGAGCTAAGATTTTCAATTTATGTTTAAATTGTTATCTCATCTCATTAAAAAAAAATCCAAGAATGATTTTGAGGTTGCTAATAATGACACTCTTGAATTCTATGTCCATAGGAAGGAAACCACCATTCTATGTTACATTCCAAATGACTCACATCATACGTTTGCACAAAAAACGAGAGGTTTAAATTTCTTAGTAAATAATGATAAAACTCCCCTTAAGTAAAAGTAGATATACCTAGTATAGAATTAGAGTACATAAAAAACGTGGCTAAATATAACGGATATTCGGATTCCTTAGTGCAAAAATTAATTAATATGCACAGAACAAAGAAAATGTTAGCGGAATCCACGACATTGAGGAAAGATAAAATAGAGAGAAAAAATATTTGCCTACCTTTTGAACCGCGTATCACAAGGGGCCTCTAGAGCGTTTTTAAGAAAGCCGATTTGCAGCTAACTTTTTCGACAAAAATAATTTAAGAAATTTGTTAGGTAATACGAAAGAGATAAAGATAAAGGCCACTGAAATGTCAGGTAGCTATGAGATAGGTTGTAAAGATTGTAATCTTAAATACGTTGTGCAGACTAAGAGAACCATTGAGACTAGATTTCGTGGACATCTGGCACATTTGCGACAAGTCATGCGTGGCACAACATATCTGGGATGATAGCCACCACATTGATAAAGAAAATCTGAAACTTATAAAAAATATTAGACAGCCAGCGAAACTTGATGCGTACGTGAGTATTTATATTTCTAGGGCAATAAACAACAAAAGTTCCTTAAATCGAGCTCCGCCACTGGTTTGCAGTCCGCTGCTTGCGCTCTGCCTTTAAGTAGTTAAACATGACGAAACCTGTCAGGTAAAGCGACAAAGAAGGCCAAAAACCTCGTCCGGCAATAAAAATACAATACAGAGAAAATTGCCCTGCGATTTAGTCTTCCTATCGTTATCGGTCTCTACCTAAAACTTAGTATATAAGGTGATGGTTATTAGTAAGCAGTTTAGAACTTTTCATCCTCTAAGGAAGCTAACCTTGCTAGTGAAACGATCGTCAGGTCTTTAAAAAGAGGTGTTGTGGGGTTTGGGTTGTCCAAGTGTACTTATTTATTCGCCAAGTTTATACATCCCCTGATGACGCTAACTTTGTTAGCGAAACGATTGTGAGGTCTGAGAAGTGTGCAAACATCGCTCTTGAGTTAATTAGTACCTATATCACAGCACTGTATAATATTATACTTATTTCAGTCACCGCCCCCCTTGGTCGCTCAGACCACGGCATGGTCACTGCTTCCTACGCAATGCAACCCGAGGTCACACAATCATCACACCCACGTATCGTTTGGCACTACAACTCCGCGAACTGGGACGAAATGCCGGATTACTTTTCCTCATTTCGATGGGCGTCTGTCTGCTTCTCTCATCCTGACCCCTCTGATATCTCACAAAACGTCACCGAAACTACCCAAGCTGGCATGGAATTATTTATTCCACGTACACAGAAAACCTCTTCAGCCACTCAAAAGCCCTGGTTCTCTAAATCCTATGACAAGGCCAGACTTGAAAAGGTCAGAGCTCACCAAACGCTTCTACACAATCCCAGTCAAGAAAACCGCCAAGCATTTAACGACGCAAGAAACCGCTATGTCCGCATTCTTTCTGAGGCAAAAAAAACTCGTTTAATAACCACATCAAACACAAAGTCCTGTCAAGCTCCAACGGCAGCAAACCCTTCTGGACTCTTGCTAAATCTATTGGGAATAATTTCTGCAAAAGCACGTTGTTTCAGGGGATGAAATTGTTTCTACCGTCCTGGGCAAGCCTGAACTTTTTGCCTCGTTGTTCGCCGGTAATTCTACTCTCAACCCACCTCCAAATGTTCAACCACCAACAGTCCCCAATGTCGCGCATAAAATGATGGATATCATTTTCAAAACTAAAAAGGTACGAAAGATGCTCTCTTCTCTTAATACCAGGAAAGCCTCTGGCCTTGACGAGATCCCAGCAATTGTTCTCAAAAAATGCGCACCAGAACTTGCTCCTGTCCTGACTCGTCTGTCTCAGAGATCTTATAATAGAGGCATATTCCCTAGTAACTGGAAAACTGCTAGAGTACAACCCGTCCCCAAGAAAGTATCCAAAGCGCTTCCTAGCAACTACATGCCTAGTTCTCTCCTTTCAGTCGTCTCTAAAGTGATGGAAAAGTATATAAACACCGAATTACTAAAATTTCTTGAAAAACACAATCTATTCCACGACAGGCAGTATGGATTCCGTCAGCGCAGATCAACTGCCGACCTCCCTTCCTTTGTCACCCATTCTTGGAACAAGTCTATGGAACTACACGGTGGATCCCAGATTGTCGCTCTACACATATCCAAAACATTCGACCAGGCACGCAGCACTGCTTAATAAACTTCCGGCCTATGGCCTACCACCAAAACTCTGTACTTGGACAGCAAATTTCCTCTCCAACCGGAGCATTTCAGTTGTCGTGGATGGCCATTCCTCTGAACTGTATCCAATGAATGCAGGAGTTCCTCAAGGTTCAGCTTTAGCCCCTACTTTGTTTCTTCTCCACATCAATGACCTCCTCTCTAGCACATCCAACCCAGTTCACAGTTACGCGGACGACAGCACCCTCCACTCAAATATACAATATTCTAAGTCTGTCTCTTTAGCCCAATTAGATGAGGATCGCAGACCCATGAAGGGTTCTGTCTCCGTGGATCTCCAAAAAATATTAGACTGGGGAAGCAGAAATCTTGTACAATTCAACTCCACCAAATCTCAGTCTTGCTTTCTATCTCATAAGAGATACACCAGCCCTAGACCCATCACAACGGACAACCAAGTTATTCAAAGTAATGAGTCCTTTTCACTTGTTGGATCCACTTGTGGATCGTAAACTCAATTGGCACCAACATGTCACATCAATTGCAGAAGCGGCTGTTAATAAATTAGGTTTCCTCTTCCGGGCTCGTGACTACTTTTCACCAGCAAATCTCTATACCTTACATACTTCACAAATAAGGCCAAACCTCGAATACTGCTCCCACATCTGGGGTGCCGCTGCCGGTTCTAGACTCGCTATCCTGGACTCCATTCAGAAGAGAGCTATACGTTCCATCGGTGACCCTACACTCACCCAAACGCTGCCATCCCTTGCCCACCGACGTGCCGTTGGTGACCTCTCTCTCTTTTGTAGATATCTGCACGGGCACTGCTCAGATGAGATTTCTTCCATACTTCCTCCACCTGCTACCCCTAACAGATCTACCAGGGGAACAGAGCGAATGCACCCTTTTACTGTCAAGGTCACCAGACATACAACATCTTGTTATGCCCGCTCTTTTGTCCCGAGAACTTCCAAGTTGTGGAATTCCTTGCCGGCACATGTGTTTCCTTTTGCTCCGAACCTCCAAACCTTCAAGTCCAGAATTAACAAGTTTCTCCTATCCTCCTTGTCGACATCCACGGTACGATAGTATTTAGGCTGTAAGCCCTCGTGGTGTGTTGTTGAAATTAATATTTATATTTATTGCAAAAATCATTACAATACTTTTATGGATAATGTTCAAATTAACAAAAAGCTTTCCTTGTGTTACAGATTTCTCTGGGCATAAGTGTGGTGCCCAAGTCAGAGACAAAATCCAGGATTATAGAGAACATAGATGTGTTTGATTTTAAACTAACCCTTAATGATATAGCTTACCTTGATTCCTGCAACAAGAACCAGAGATGTGTTGTACTACCTAAATTTGCCGACCATAAATATTATAGTTTCTGATACAAAAATTACTGTTAAACATTGTTTATTAAATAAAATTTTTTGTAGATTCGATTTCGTATTATAGTTATTTCTAGAAATAATAATAATACTTATAATTATTTATTTATTGATATACGAGTGTCGATCAATAAGTACCCGTGTTTGGAGACACGTGTCGTTGCTGAGGACAGTTGGCATTACAGTTGTGTACTGTCATCTGTCAAACGACACTACGAAATTTCAGACCGATTCATTGGTTAGTTTTTATTTGGCAGCCAGTTGTGCCACAGATGTTTCGTGTTTTTTTATAATATTGAAAAATATGAACGCAGAAAGTGCGTTATGGTAGTGAATTTTCATAACAATGTTTTTAATGGAAAATATGTATTTTTTTTAATGAATACATACATCAAATTCGGTTATCAGTATATCCTATATAGTAGAAACAATGTACCATATTTGATCAAATAAGCTTTTCGACAAAACTTACGAAAAAGTTTTTTGCATGAAAATTTACAAACAATTTCTTACGAAAATCCGAAAACATGTTTTTTTTAATAACTTATTAAACATGTATTATTATGCCTTTTACGTCTGAAACACAAAATACAGGCTGTTCTATTTTAAATAATTGAGTTGCAGCAATTTAATTTTTTTTCAAAGTCATTTCAGAGCGGCCTATATACAGCATCTCAATTTTTCCGACGAAGAATATAAACAAAAGCCTTTCTGAATGCGTCACTTTCATGGGACTCTGCTATCTGTTGGTAAAAACGCTGTATCACAATGTTTGATGTATGTGCCAAAAATTTGAAAAGTTCCAAAACAATTGACAAGCATGCATTACAATTCGATGGAAAATGAAAAAATGCAATAAGGGGTGTTCGATTAAAAAAAAAAATTGTATCGTCAACGGTTTTATGGTTCACCTGTTATTGCCGAAACATTTTTTATAAGATGCAGCTCATATACCGTATAATTAACGTATACAATTGTTTCTCGTATCTTGTATAATAACAGTAATATTGAGCTTTACCGTAGAAATTCCTCACATTGTATATATCTAAAAAAAAGATAAAAACTGAAATTAACCCCAGATATGGGTCCTAGGGGACCTAGGTCGCGCTCAATTGGGAAAATCTTTTCAAAATTCAAATATCGCGTTCTCCTCATTAGCGAATTTCTTCGACAAAAATTTGCTAAAAATTATAGACAATTAAACCATAAACTCTATAGCTAAAACAACTGCTAAAGCATCAGAGAAAGGGTCTATTTGGAATATTTTACTAAAATGAAGGACAATGACGGTTGAAACTGAAACTTAAGGACTTGTAAAACATACTTCTTGCGACATTTTCTCTACATAACCCGTATTCGTTTTAGGTTCTTTGTCTAAAAGTTGCCAATTTTGATTTTTCAATCGCGACTTTGACGTTTTAAGAGGAAAAGTTATCAAATGTTCAAAGTAATTTTCCTGGCATTTCTTGACATTTTTGCGCCAAAAACTTAGCCTTTGTCTGTAACATACAACAGATTTTGTTATCCACACAAAATACATTGCTTTTGTTTATTTGTATGATCATCATGGCACCCAGATTTTTTTTTAAATACCTATAACTGTTTTTTCTTTCAACCTATATATCTAAGTTTTGGTACATAATTTACTTTTTGTGACATAAATTCGTGTACCAAATTTGGTTACTGTAAGTTTGTTATTTCGGGAAATATCAAAAAAACTTCGAAGGTAAACCCAAAATTTTCCGGTAAAAATTCTGGGCCGGTTTTCCTGGCTTATCAGCGTGATACATACATACATACATACATACACACACACACACAAATATATATATATATATATATATATATATATATATATATATATATATATATATATATATATATATATATATATATATATATATATATATAAATTCGAACTGACCCCGGGTATGGCTTCTAGGAGGCCTAATTTTTTTTTTTAATTCAAAAGTCGAAATCTCCTCATTCGTGAATTACTTCCACATCGTCACAACGTGTGGAAGTATCACATCGGCGACAAAAATTTCAATTTTTTTTTCGCTTAGACGTCGTAAAAAGTATCAAAACCTATAGAAAACATGATTTGGGAACGCAATTTTTTTGATTTTCCGGTCTGTATGTCTGTTTGTAGTCACGACAACTTTAGAATGAATTGAGATATCGTCTTCAAATTTGGTATATAGTTAGCACTCGATAAACGAACGGTTCGGATTGTTTTGGGGTCAAATTATAAGTTATTATAAGTTATAAACTCTATCTTTATACTCGTTTTTGACCAAACTCACTACCCTATTGCCTTTATCTGCTTTAACATAGAAACACTCTTTCTCGCGCACTCTTTAAACTATTTTCATTTGATTACAGTTTAGTTTCTTTGTGGATCTTGATCAAAATCGGCCCATTATTTTTTGAGTTATCTGTGTGATACATACACATATACTATATATATATATATATATATATATATATATATATATATATATATATATATATATATATATATATATATATATATATATATATATATATATATATATATATAGGGTGGTCCACTTCGCGGAAAAAGCCCAGTCTTCCATATTAAACTCAGTTTTATCAAAAAGTTTCAACTGAAAGTCGTTCCTATTAATTAGCTGCGTAATTCAAAAATATTTTAATTTACACAGGGTGTTCATTTTCTCCGTGGCAGACCAAATTTATCTTTTTTTTTTAATAGTACACCCTGTATTTTATATCATTTTTAAAAAGATGGTATCGCGACAACCAAATTGATACCCCACATGGTGGATCTAGGCCCAACCGTTTCAGAGTTATTCATTTCTTTATTAAACATATTGGTCTAGTTTGGTGCGTAAATACTTCGATTCTTTACAATGTTTTGGCTGCATATTCACTGAATTTAATTTTATACACTCCTCGCTAATCAAATGAACTTCCTAATAAAAAATCAAGCGGCTTTGATGATGTTCCAATAAAAATTATTAAGCAATGTGCTGCTGAGCTTGCCGCGCCACTTACAAAGATTATAAATTCCTGTATATGTCTGGGAAAATTCCCTGACATATTGAAACTGGCTGTGGTTGTTGCTGTGTTGAAGGCGGGAGACAGTACCAATTTGGAGAACTATCGTCCCATCTCTATATTAAGCATTTTTTCAAAGATCATAGAAAGGGCAGTACATAGAAGGATGGTCAAGTTTTTAAACGCTAATAATATTATATCACCATCACAGCACGGATTTAGAACTGATCATTCTACAGAAACTGCCCTTATCGAATACATTCAATATGTAAATGAAAGAATGGACCTCAACTACATTGTGGTGACCTTATTTTTTGACCTGTCTCGTGCCTTTGACACAGTAAATCCTTTTTTTGTTAAGGAGAAGATGTGGGCGATGGGGATAAGAGGCACTTGCAACGACCTTCTACTTTCGTATCTCACCAACAGACAGTTGCTCGTAAAAGCGAATAATATTAATTCCCAAAGATATGGGGTAAGTATGGGCACACCCCAGGGAAGTGTCATTGGCCCACTTTTGTTTACACTCTATGTAAACGATTTGCCGCAATTTATACAAGACGGAAAAGTCTTTATGTACGCCGATGACACTTCTAATGTTGTCTACGGCAAGACGGTGGAGGAAACTGAATTAAAATTAAAATCAGTGGTACGATCTTTTGATGAGTGGTGTTATAAAAATCGACTCATTTTAAACTATGACAAGACTTTTTCTCTTGAAATGCATAACTGCCACCGAAGAGAGAGGATGTGCGGCAGCACTATTTTGGTGAATGGAAATGCTGTGCAATTTAAAAAGGTGGCAAAATTTTTGGGTGTTAGAATTGACAGCAGCCTGTTATATATAGACCAGATTGATCACGTGTGCAAGAAATTAAATTCCGCGTTTTATACAATTTTGATGCTTAAAGATTCCTTAAGTTCGGAACATCTGCTGAAAGTCTATTACGGGGCTGTCTATTCACATATGAGTTACGGTATCATTATCTGGGGCCAATCTTCGGACTGCCATAGAATATTTGTGCTACAGAAACGAATACTAAGATTAATATACAATCTACCTTATGGGCACCCTTGTCGTGACATTTTCAAGAAAAATAACATTATGACGTTAACATCAGTTTATTTGTTCCATCTGTTAACTTACATTCATAAAAACAAGAGAAAATTTGTTATCAACTCGGATTTTCATAACCACAACACTCGTGAAAAAAATACTTTTCACCTGAATAAATGTCACCATTCTTTTTTTAAGAAGTCGCCATGTTATGCGGGTTGCTTTTTGTATAACCAGCTGCCTTGTTCTCTGAAGGACACAAATTGCACAAAAAAATTTAGAAAGCAACTGAAGGTTGCTTTAATTACTCATAGTTTTTATAGTTTGAGTGAATTTTGTGAAGCTGTACTGTGAACGTATCTTTTTTGTTGTGATGTGAAGCTCGTTAGATTTTAGATTTTTTGGCACGTACCCTTGTGATAAGTTGTGATACGTTCTTTGTCTTTTTTATCTTGTAAGTTTTTGACTTGTCCGATTTACAATAATTGTAACTAAATGACCAAATAAATATTATTATTATTATTATTATTATTATTATTATTATTATTATTATTATAACAAAATGCAACACGGTAATTCTTAATGTAACCTGCCTATACAGAGTGTCAAATTTCGCAACACTTAAATTTTCTCGAAAATTTTAAATGGAACGCCCTGTATATTAGAGCGTTATTAGATGCGCATTTTCATGGCCTTTTCACCAATACCACGTTTGATGACATTATTTTCAGCGCTTTGAAATATATTAAGGCTGAATCACGGAATTAGCCATTTTTATATAAATTCAAGTAAATACTTCACGTTAATATACAACACCCTGTATTTTATATCATTTTCAAATAGTTTACGTGATATCCTTAATTCATACTGCATAAAAAACTTAAGTCTGTGTGTGCATTTAATGCATATATTAACAAAGTTTAAATCAACAAGAACAATACTAAATCGAAATTAAAAAAAATAAACAACAAAAATTCAACGCAGCAAATGTTCAAGTTGGGAGCCGTCATTATCGATACAAATTTGTAATCTCTGTCTTAAATTGTTTTGCACCTTCAACAATGTTGCTTCGCTGACAGCATTGAAAACCTCTGAAATCCTTGCGCGTATGTCCTCCTTGGTTGTTGGTGAAGTCGCATACACTTTACCTTTAATGTCACCCCACAAAAAGAAATCTATTTTGGAAAGATCAGGAGATCTTGCTGGACAAGGGGTGGTTGGTCCACCTCGACCTATCCATCGTTTTTCAAAATTATGATTTAAAAATGCTCTAACAGCTCCTGTTGAATGTGGAGGCGCTCCATCGTGTTGATACCACATTTCACCCCGGAGTTGTAGAGGAATTTCTTCTAACAGCTCTGGTAGATCATTATTCAAGAAATTTAGATAACGCTCACCAGTGAGAGTTCCATCGAAAAAATACAGTCCGATTAAATACGGACTCAAAATTCCAGCCCACACATTTATGAACCACCTATGCTGACGATCCACTGGCCACGAAAAATGTGGATTTATATCAGCATAATAATGCAAATTGTGCATGTTAATTCCTCCACAGTTTGAAAAATTTGCTTCATCTGTAAATAGCACTTTTGAAAGAAATCCTGATTGTCCTTCTATAGAGCCCAAATACAAAAATACAATCTTTGCTGCTTATCGCTTGCAGACAGCTCGTGAACTTTTCTAACATGGTATGGGTGATATTTGTTTTCTTTAAAACATCTTTGGACAGAAGTTTTACTGATATTTAAATTCGAAGCTAATTGTCGCTGGCTGATATGTGGATTTTCAATGACTGAGGCCATGTTGTTTACAGACGTACCTTCAATTAGAACAGTTCTGTTTCTTACGGGAGCCCGATACTGTACACTGCTGTATGCATCAGAACGAGTTTTCACCAATCCAAATGCTTTCAACTGAGGCTGTTGTCGATTAGGGTATTTCTTCCTATAGATTCTCTTTGCTAAGGCAGCCTTAACATAAGTTCTTTAGAAAAAAACATACTGATATCAAGAAAAAATTGGGTAACTTAGAAAGCTACTTGTCAATAATTTAGTTAATTTTTTAAATGTCAAGTGGCGTTGTCAAAGCCGCCCATAGATTTTGAGATAAGTTTCATAAATATTGGAAAATGATAATTTTTTGTAATTAATGCTTTATATCTTTTAAACCGTTGAAAATAATGTCATCAAACGTGATATTGCTGGAAAGGCCATGAAAATGCGCATCTAATAACGTTCTAATATATAATACCTTCCATTTGAAATTTTCGAGAAAATTTAAGTTTTGCGAAATTTAACACTCAGTATAGGCAGGTTACATTAAGAATTACCATGTTGCATTTTGTTATAGCGAGGAGTGTATAAATTAACTCCAGTGAATATGCAGCCAAAATATTGTGCAGAATCGAAGTGTTAACAAACCAAACTAGACCAATATTTTTAATAAACAAATGAATAGTTCTGAAACGGTTGGGCCTAGACCCATCATGTGGGGTATCAATTTGATTGTCGCGATACCATCTTTCTACAAATGATATAAAATACAGGGTGTTCTATTTAAAAAAAGGTAAGTTTCGTCTGCCACGGAGAAAATGAACACCCTGTGTAAATTAAAATATTTTTGAATTACGCAGCTGATCAATAGAAACAACTTTCAGTTGAAAACTTTTTGATAAAACTGAGTTTAATATGGAAAACTAGGCATTTTCGCGAAGTGGTCCACCCTGTATATATAAATATATAAAAATTGAAACTGACCCCGAATATGTGTTCTAGGGGGCCTAATTAGCGCTCATTTGAAGGCATTTTTTTAAAATTTAAAATATAGGATCTCCTCATTAGTGATTATTTTTAAGACAATTCACTAAAAGACACAACGTGTTGGTGAGGAAAAAAATTGGAAGATTATAAAGAGGTCATTGATGTAACTTGCTTTTTGGGAGAACATGGAACTTAGTTTCAGAGGAAAAATTGGGAGATTATAGAGAGGTCATTGATGTAACTTGCTTTTTGGGAGAACATGGAACTTAGTTTCAGAGGAAAAATTGGGAGATTATACAAAGGTCATTGATGTAACTTGCTTTTTGGGAGAACATGGAACTTAGTTTCAGAGGAAAAATTGGGAGATTATACAGAGGTCATTGATGTAACTTGCTTTTTGGGAGAACATGGAACTTAGTTTAAGAGGAAAAATTGGGAGATTATAGAGAGGTCATTGATGTAACTTGCTTTTTGGGAGAACATGGAACTTAGTTTCAGAGGAAAAATTGGGAGATTATAAAGAGGTCATTGATATAACTTGCTTTTTTGAGAGAACATGGAACTTAGTTTCAGAGGACATAATGGAGAAGAAACCAGTGTAAATCAAGGTAACTATGTAGGCCTATTAAATTTGCTTGCAAAATATGATCCAGTTCTTAGTAATCATCAAGTACAGTCTTTCGGAGGACTTCAAATAGAATTCATAATGAAATTATAAAAAGTATAGCGAACGTTGTTTTAAATAAAACCACAACTGAAATAAAACATTCAAAGTACGTATATATTATTGTAGAGACGACAGATCTAACAAACAGAAGTCAGTTATCAACTGTGTTGCGATATATAACAAAAGACGGCATTGTTCAAGAAAGATTTGTCGGTTTCACTTGTGTAACATCTGATCGATCAGCTGAAAGCCTTGTACCAAATTGTATGTGATGTTTTAAACTTTTACAAATGTAACCAGAAATTAATTGCTCAAAGCTATGATAGCGCAGCAGTGATGTCGGGACAATTGTATTTATCAGTGCTCACAACAGGTTATACGACACACTTAGTGAAATAACCTCACCAAAAACCCCAATAACGAATTTTTCTCCTTGAAAATTCGCAAAGCACGCGCCTCTTGAAGACATATTAAATGACTACATAGAAATGTTTTTGTGGTAATGACATTATATAATATTGACACATGTCAAATTGTAAATCTAGAACAAGTAATAATCTTAATTTAACAGGATGAAAAAGATGTTATGAAACGATGGAAAATTAGAATGGACTCAAAATTAAAATTAAGTAATGGAAATTTTATACCAGTAATTGGATTTTCAGCGATTGAGGTAGGTACTTATATGTTATCTATCATACAACTCTTTATCTTGTAAATGTAAATACTAAATAAAACATTATTTTGATTGCAATATTTAATTGGTAAATTTATTAATCCATATCTGTCTCTATTGCAGGTTGAAGAATCCGTATTGCAAAGGGCTATATATTATGCTATGGATCTAGGCTATCGACATTTTGACTGTTCTTGGTTTTATGGTAATGAGAATATAGTTGGCAGTGCAATTCAAGAGAAGATTAAACAAGGAGTAGTTAAAAGAGATGAGCTCTTTATCACAACTAAGGTATTTTACCATTACGGTAATTATTTACTTTCCTCACATAGTAGTAATAGTAGTAGCAGTGGTGGGGAGGCCAACGCCAAGCAAGTAGACCACCATGGGCTCTTTTTGCCAACCCCAGCAACCATACTCTACTCCTCCTCGGTTCCGTCGCCAAACCGCCTCGACCTCGAGATGAAGGCCGTGACTGTCTTCAATTGGACGGTACTTACCTGATTCCTCGATCCGAACAATTCTGCTCGAAGACTCCCAAAAGCCTCGCATTCACACAGGTAGTGGTAGGACGTTTCTTCATCCTCGTCGCATTCCTGACAAATTTGATCCCTCTCAACGCCTATCAATGTGGTGTCTTCTAAGGGCGCAGTGGCCTGTGAGCACCCGAAGGATGCGGCGAAGCGTAGGTCGACTCCTTCCGAGTAGCCAGACAGCTTTATCTCTGTCCGGCCCCTCCACGAAGTCCCTCGCCTGCCTGCAGCCACCAACCGACCCCAAGTGCCTCTTCATTGCTTCCTCGGTCCACCTGTCTAAGGCGACGGAGACCGACCTATACCTATGGCCGGCTCCGGGCCACAGAAAGGCCGCCGGGAACCAAGCCATGCGAGATTATTCGCGACCTCATTCCCCGCCACGCCACAGTGTCCCGGAACCCACACTAGTTGTACATCCTTTGCCCTGGCTAGCCCTCTGAGGGCGTCAGCGCACTTCTGAACCAGTGTAGACCTGATTCTCGCCGCGCAGACTGCGTGGAGGACTGCCTGGCTGTCCCAGCAAATGTACACACATTTCTCGGGACTCCTCTTCACATCCTGTCTGTTGGCCACAGACAGGATAGCGTACACATCTGTTTCGAATGCCGTGATATATGAGCCAATATAGCTCTCGCGTACCCCCAGGCCCTCGATGTATATTCCTGCCCCGGAGAATTGTTGGTCCTCCAGCCGCGATCCGTCGGTGAAACAGACCAGGCTTGCGGGCTGGAATTCTCATTTTCCCTCCACTGATCCCTACTGGGGATCCTGAGGGTGTATGGCCTAGTCAACCTAATATCATCCTCGTCATCCCGCACCTTTATGGCGGAAATTGGAATTTCCTTTTCCACCTCCTTGGCGACTCTTGCATGCCCTATTACTGCTCCCTCTCCGCACCAGTTTCCTGCATCTCGCATTCTGAGATGCTACGCCATCGTCTCCCTCCTGACATAGATGGGAAGCGGTGACAGCATCAACAGGACCTCTAGAGCGGCTGAGGGTGTCGTCATCGTAGCGCCTGTGATACCCAGGATTGCCAGCCTTTGCAGTTTGGCCAGCTTCCTGCTGGTAGTGTGGTTCACACCGCACCATCAGACCAACGCCCCATAGAGGATTCTTGGCCTGACGACCGCAGTGTAGATCAAGTGAAGGATCCGAGGATTAACTCCCCAGGTCCTCCCTATCACTCGACGCAGCTGCCAGAGGGTCGCTACTCCCTTCCTTACAACCCGTTCTATTTGCGACCCCCATGTTAGTTTGAAGTCCAGGATCACCCCCAGATATTTGACCTCCCGCCCTAAAGCTAAAGGTTTTCCAAACATCACGGGCGCCCTAAACCCTTCTACCTTCCTCTTCTTGGTAAATATTCCGCACATACGTATGATTCTTATGAAATTTTGTATACGGGCGCATTTTCGGGCGTAGATGACGAAAATCACGATAAAAATGAGGGCAGAAGCAAACTTCTGGATGTTTTTTTCTCTATTTTTTTTTTGTAGGAAAAGCGTAAGTTATACTCACTTTTGCGACATGTTCTCGTCATATTTTACACATTTTTACCGATCGTTCATTTTATAGACACCGTAAGTACAGTAAATATAGCCGAGGTAACTCATATACCATAAATATCCATTTATTTTCCAACGTTATGTGCTAAAAATCCTGTTCTGTAATGAAAAAAACTGAAAATGTCATTTCCAACTATTTTATTCACATGAAGTTAGCTAAGTTAGTGCTATCTTATAGTTTTATTTTATATTGTGCCGTCGGATAACCTGTTGCGTTCCAGCAGCGGTAAGTATTTAAATTTAAAAAACGTCTGGACGCAGAAAGTGCGTTATGATAGTGAATTTTCATTAAAATGTTTTAAATAGCAAATGTGTTTTTTTAAATAAAGCAGACATCAAATTTGGTTACCAGTATAACATATATAGTAGAAAAAATGTACCATATTTCATGAAAATAACTTTGCTGTTTGAAAATGTACAAAAAATTTTCGAAAATAAACTTAAAATGTTCCCGAAAAAGCTAGTTTTCTGTCCAACGAACCTTATAGGTGAATAGCAAATTGAGCTATTCAAATTTGAGGCATTCAATAAAAATTCGCTACCATAACGCACCTGCTGAGTCCCGAATTAATTTTCTTACAAACATGCATTATAATTTCGTGGTCGAAATTTCATACTTTAAAGGTCAGCTCAGAACTGATACTGACCGGGGGAATCCGCCTGTCAAATTAAAACAAATCATTGTTAAATATATTTCAACTGAGCAGATTTTCCTGGCTAACGAACTTATCCAAGCCACTGGCAAAAGAAAGTACTCAACAAATTTGATCAAAAACGACCACTTATTTTTTGAGTTATCGGTGTGATATATATATATATATATATATATATATATATATATATATATATATATATATATATATATATATATATATATATATATATATATATATATATATGTATACACACACATATATATATATATATATATATATATATATATATATATATATATATATATATATGTATACACACACATATATATATATATATATATATATATATATATATATATATATATATATATATATAGGAAAAATGGTTAAGGGCAAAGCCGCAAGGAGACAACCGCATACATGTGTTTCAAGCTTATTAGCCATCATCAGTACGGTATAGCCAGGTGAAGATGGGAACACCCTGGATGAAGGTGTACGCGGTGGTCTCCTTGCGGCTTTGCCCTTAACCATTTTTCCTTGTATAGTACAGAAATGCCGTGTTATAGATCCTGTTATAGTTAGTATATATATATATATATATATATATATATATATATATATATATATATATATATATATATATATATATATATATATATATATATATATATATATATATATATATATATATATATATATATATATATATATATATATATATATATATATATATATATATAAACATATAAAAAATGAAACTGACTCCGGGTATGTGTTCTCGGGGGCCTAATTAGTGCTCATTTGAAGGAATTTTTTTAAAATTCAAAAGTGTGGATGCAGGAAGTGCGTTATTAAAGTGAATTGTCATTAAAAAAAATAATAGCAAATATGTCTCTCTAATGCAAGCAGGCATCAATCTGGTTACCGGTATAACCTATATAGTAGAAAAAATGTACCGTATTTTATCAAAATAACTTATTGTTTGAAAATGTAAAAAAAATCCGAAAATCTTAAAATGTTTCCGAGAAAACTGGTTTCCTAGGTTAATAGCAAATTGAGTTATTGAAATTTGGAGCATATAATGAAAAGTCGCTACCAAAACGCACTTACTGCGTCTTGCATTTTTTTTTCTTACAAACATGCATCATAATTTGATAAAAAATTCAATAATGCAATAATATAAAGGTGTTCAAAAAAGTTGTAGGTCTCACTAACGACTTATGGGCCACCATGTGATTGTCAAAATAATTTTGTAAGATGCAGCTCAAGACACCCTATAATTAACGTATGCAATTTTTCTCGTATCTTGTATAATAATTATATGGAGCTTTACCGTAGAAATGCGTCGCCCTATATATATATATATATATATATATATATATATATATATATATATATATATATATATATATATATATATATATATATATATATATATATATATATATATATATATATATATATGTAAACAGATAAAAACTTAATCTAAACCCGGATATGGATTCTATGGGGCTTAGGTTGCGCTCATTTGAAGAAATCTTTTTAAAATCCAAAAGTCGCGGTCTCTTTTTTCTACGAAAATTAGCTAAAAATTATAGACTATTAAACCACAAACTTAACTAAAACTACCGCCAAAGCATCAGAGCAAGGTTCTATTTGAAATGAATTTTCTGGAAATATTTTAGTAAAATGAAGGGCCTTGACGGTTGAAGTTGCGTCTTAAGGGTTTGCAGAACACTATTCTTACGACATTTTCTTTACATAATCCGTATTTGTTTCAGCTTCTTTGCCCAAACGTTGCCAATTTTGACGTTTCAAATAGCGACTTCGACGTGTTGAGGAAAACCTCAATTTTTTTCTTTAAATGCCCATATAACTTGTTTTTGTCTTTAAACCTACAGTCCTAATTTTAGTACCTGGTTCACTCTTTACAATACAAGTAGGCGTACCAAATTTGGTTGCCCTTACTTTGTCATTTCCGGAGATATATTTTTTTCTCCGAAAGAAAACACAAACTTTTTCGGAAAAACCTGCGCCGATTTTCCTTGCTAACGAATTTATCCAAGCTGCTTGCAAAAGGAAGGTACTCGGGAAATTTGATCAAAATTGGCCCATTATGTTTTGAGATACCCCAGGGTGTAAGGGACACATACCAAATGAGAAAAAGGTAGAGTTTTTATTAAATGCTTCAAATTGGAATAACTCTATTTGCTATTAACCTATAAGGTTGACCAAGAAACCAGTTTTTTTCGGAAGCACCTTAAGTTTTCAAACATTATCAAACAGTAAAGTTATTTTGATGAAACATGGCACATTGTTTCTACTATATAGGTTATACTGGTAACCAAATTTGATGCCTGCTTTCTTAAAATAACACACATATTTGCTATTAAAAACATTTTAATGAAAATTTACTACCATAACGCACTTGCTACGTCCAGACTTTTTCAATCTTGATTAAATTATCAATAGAAGACACTAACAAACATAGAATGTTAGACTGGAAAAGGAACAATCGATATGTGGACTTTCATATTCCCTCATAATTTTACTTACATAAGCAATAATCGATTACTGAAGGATAAATGCCCAGTTTCGCAAAGCTCGATTAAATATTTAACGGCCGGTTAGTTAATCAAGGCTTAAAAAGGTAAAGGTAAGATGCTTACTGGCAATTAGGCCATTGCTGGCCCTTTTTGCTCATCTAAACTAACCTAGCCTCAACCTTGAGCTCGATCTCAACGACGACAGTGATTTGAAAAATCATCCGCCGCCGGTGAGTCTCGAACCGTCGTCCACCGAGTCCGTATTGGAAAGTCTGAATCGACTTTCCCGCACGGCCACGGAGACGCTTAATCAAGGCTTAATACAACCAATCACAGCTTCAATATATTTGGTTGTCATGGCAAAACTCAGAATCATAGTCTGTGATTTTTTTTGTTCCCTCAGGGCTCGTCCGCGGCCTTGCCGCCCCGATAGCACCGCAACCCTTGGTTGATTGTGCATACCCTTAGTCTTACTCCACCCATTCCAAGATCACTGTGCCTTGAACTAGTCTGCACAGCGATTGGTAGGGTGAAGTTTTATATTGCTCTGTCTCCGGTCTAGAGTGACCGTAGATCAGTTGTCTTTTCCGGTCCAGAGCTATACACTCACACAAGATGTGCTGGGCTGATTCCTCCCCCTCGCCGCAGAGTCTGCATGCGAGGTCCCCTTCGAACCGCCCCATTTTATGCAGGTGTTTCTTGACGGCCATGTGTCCCGTCAAGAGACCTGTTGTGTTTCTGAGCTGTCCACTGCTAAGGTTTAGCAGCTCCACAGCTCTCTTTGAACTGGGTCCATCAATTATTGACTTCCCATGTCTGAGCCCTGGACAGTCCGCCCAGTACACCTTGTGTTGGTTTCTGACCCAGGACTTAATGGCTCCCCTGGCAGTGCTCTTTGACACGCCCAGAGCCGGTTCTGGTCCCATAAATGGTTCTGCTGACCCTCTCTTCGCGAGACTGTCAGCTTCTTCATTGCCTTTAACCCCCGAGTGACCCGGCACCCAGATGAGGGTCACCTCATTCTGCCCAGCCAGGTCGCTCGTCTCGTCTCGGCACTCACTCACCAGCCAGGAATTTACCCGTGGGCTACTTAGTGCCTTAAGGGCTGCCTGGCTGTCTGTGGCTATGAGGATCCGCTTGTTGGTTAGTCTGTGATTGGTCGTCTGAACACTTGATTAACTAATCAGCCGTTAAATATTTAATCGAGCTTTGTGAAACTGGGCATAAGTCTGGCAAAATACAATGGTGCCAACGACTGTCGTCTCTACCTACATCTAGAAAAGGTAGTTTGTTATAATTTGTAATTCGTGAGGAAATTTTATTGAGTCAAATTGGCTGGTCAGTCTGCCAAGAAAATCGTCTTATTTGCATATATTTAAACACTGCGAAAATATCGTCCACATAACGAAAGCATACTCTAGGAAAATAATCACTTTTAGCGAATTAAAAAAAAATCGCTAATGAGGAGATCTGTGTTCGTTAGCCAGGAAAATCTGACCAGGTTTTCCCGGAAAATTTTGTGTTTTCTTTCTAAAAAAATTCATATCTCCAGAAATAACAAAGTAAGGGCAACCAACGCGTGTTTGTATTATAAAGAGTGAACTCTGTACCAAAATTTAGTTCTCTATCTTTAAAGACAAAGAAGTTATGGGCAGTTAAAGCAACAAATTTTGGAGTTTTCCTCAAAACGTCAAACTCGCAATTTTAAACGTCAAAATTGACAATGTTTAGGCAGAGAACGTGAAATAAATACCGATTGTGTAAAGAAAATGTTGCAAGAAGAGTATTTTGCAAACCCTTAAGTTTCAGATTCAACCGTCATTGCCCTTCATTTTACTAAAATATTTACAGAATATTCATTTCAAATAGACTCTTTCTCTGATGCTTTGGCTGTCGGTTTAGTTGATGCTTTCGCTGTACGTTTAGTGAAGTTTATGGTTTAACGGTCTATAATTTTTTTAGCTAATTTTCGTAGAACAAATTCGTTAATGCATTTTTGCATTTTTTATCGAAATATGATGCGTTTGTAAGAAAAAAATTGGACGCAGTAGGTGCGTTTTGGTAGCGAATTTTTGGTAAATTTGCAGTTTAGCTCCTGAACGCTTTTTAAAAAACTGTTTTCAGAAACCTGCCTAGACCACAAATCCCAAGAAACATTTCTTGTTCACACCCCCCAAGGAAGTTACGGGACCAGGAGTTAGTAGGGTGCTGGGCGCGGTAGGTAGTAAAAAGAAAATATGAGCAGAAAATGCGAATAAAAGGGGCTTGAAAGCTGTCTTTTTCACATCTTGAAGCCATATCCCCCTGCCTACCCCGCACAGCACCCCTATCCCCCAGGTGCCGTAACTTCCTTGGCGGGTAGGAACAAGACATTTTTCTTGTGGTTTATGCAGCGAGGGTGGTTGTATGCATGCGAGGGGGAAGGAAAATCCCCACGACGAAGCAGACCCCCCCCCCTTGCCTCAGGCCGAAGGGGGGGATGTACTTCGTTGTAGGCATTTTCCTTCCCCCCTCGTGTGCATACAACCACCCTCGTTGCATAAACCACAAGAAAAACTTCTTGTTCATACCCCCCAAGGATGTTACGTGACCTGGGGTAAATAGGGGTGCTGTGCAGGGTAGGCAGGATTTGATGGGGATATGGCTTCAAATAGACAGCTTTAAAGCAGTTTTCTTCGCATTTTCTGCTCATATTTCCTTTTTACTACCTACCCCGCCCAGCACCCATATTCACTCCCAGTCCCGTAACTTCCTTGGAGGGTGTGAACATGAAATTTGTCTTGTGGTTTGTGCATCCAGGCGGGGTCCTAGTAATGTTTCTGAAAACAATTTTTTGAAAAATGTTCGGGAGCTAATCTGCAAATTTAGCGAATGTTCATTAAATCCTTCAAATTTCAATAACTTTTTTTTTCGAAATATGTTTGTAAGAAAAAAAATAGAGACGCAGTAAGTGCATTTGGGTAGCAAATTTTCATTAAATGCTTCAAATTTCAATAACTCAGTTTGCTATTAACGTAAGCTTTGTTGGTTAGAAAACCAACATTTAAGTTTATTTTCGGAACATTTTTGTATATTTTCAAACCATAAGTAATTTTGATAAAATATGGTACATTGTTTCTACTACATAGGCTATACCGTAATCAGATTGATTCCTGATCGCATTTGCTATTAAAAACATTTTTATGGAAATTCACTTCCATAACACACTTGCTGCATCCAGACTTTTGAAAAATGTTTATATATTTTCAAACAATAAAGTTATTTCGATGAAATATGGTACATTGTTTCTACTATATAGGCAATCACGTTTGATGCCTGCTTTCATCAAAGAGACATTTGCTATTAAAAACATTTTAAAGAAAATTCGCTACCATAACGCACTTGCTGCGTCCAGAAATGTTATTTTCTAAATCTGTTTTAAATCTACTCATGAAAAGGTCCGCAATGAATGGAGAGAGAGAGAGAGAAAGGGGGGGGGGGATTGCCCATGGACGTTCCTTGGGTTTGTTAAAAAACATCGTTAAATTGTAAGATATTTTGCTTTATACAAAGATTTGTTAAAGTTAAATATTCTTTGCAGACCTTTTCACTTAACTTCTTCGTTTTCAACAATTTTTCTAAATACGTTAGCGTGTGTTTTCTGGAGACGATAGGAAACCAAGAGGCTACATCAAATAAAAGCGAAATCTGGTCTTCCAATTTAACATCTTTAACTGCATTAAAATATTCAAGTCAGTATTTTTGTAAATAACTTTAATAATATCCACAGCTATGGAATAACCACCATGCAAAGAAGAAAGTTGTCCCCATGATTAAAGAATCCCTAACTGCATTAAACTTAACATATGTCGATTTATATTTGATGCACTGGCCGTTTGGATTTACGGTAGGTATTACAAATAATTGTAAACAATTTATTTACTTTCTTTATTCATTCATTAACAAACATTTATTCATTAATTACTGCTGTTGCCCTTACTTGCTGAAACCGTTTCATACTAAATACAACAGTATACTTCTTCTCTGACTGCACAAATGCTTATTTTATTTCTCTGCAACCGGTTTCGCCTTATAAGTGGCATCGTCTGACGATTCCGTAAAAAGCCCTTTTGAAGCCGGAGAATAAGCATTTATATCTGTATTGACTAAACTTTTTTTTCTTTCTCAGGGCTCGTCCGCGGCCTTGCCGCCTCGAAAGCACTGCAACCTTTGGTTGATTGTGCATGCCCTTAGTATTACTCCACCCATTCCAAAATCACTGTGCCTTGAACTAGTCTGCACAGCGATTGGTAGGGTGAAGTTTTATATTGCTCTGTCTCCGGTCTAGACTGACCGTAGATCAGTTGTCTTTTGCAGTCCAGAGCTTTACACTCGCACAAGATGTGCTGGGCTGATTCATCCCCCTCGAACCGACCCATTTTATGCAGGTGTTTCTTGACGGCCATGTGTCCCGTCAAGAGACATGTTATGTTTCTGAGCTGTCCTCTGCTAATATTTAGCAGCTCCACAGCTCTCTTTGAACTGGGTTCGTCAATTATTGACTTCCCATGTCTGAGCCCTGGACAGTCTGCTCAGTACACCTTGTGTTGGTTTCAGACCCAGGATTTAATGGCTCCCCTGGCAGTGCTTTCTGTCACGCCCAGAGCCGGTTCTGGTCCCATAAATGGTTCTGCTGACCCTCTCTTCGCGAGACTGTCAGCTTCTTCATTGCCTTTGACCCCCGAGTGACCCGGCACCCAGATGAGGGTGACCTCATTCTGTCCAGCCAGGTCGCTCGTCTCGTCTCAGCACTCACTCACCAGCCTTGAATTTATCCGTGGGCTACTTAGTGCCTTAAGGGCTGCCTGGCTGTCGGTGGCTATGAGGATCCGCTTGTTGGTGTAGCCCCTCCTCTTGTTCTCCCGCACACAGTGCAGGATGGCGTACATTTCGGCCTGAAACACCGTTGTATGGGCTCCGAGGGAAATACTATGATTTACCCTCGGTCCTTCCGAGTAAACACCTGCCCCCGTCCCACGCTCACCGCCAGATCCGTCCGTGAACCAGACGGGCGCGTCCCGTGGTATGCCCGGCGGCTCCTACCGCCATGCCTCGCGGTCGGGGATTTCCACTGTAAAGTTGTTTTCCCTGCAGACACGCGGGCTCGCGAAGTCTGACCTCATTTCAAACATGGACTCCCTCACGATCTCCTGAATTTTGCAGTGGCCCCTGAAGCCTGGGTTGGTCTTCAGTCTACCATTGCAGGCTAGTCTGTATAGTCCTAGCCTGGCCTCCCCCATAATAACTAAGTGTGTGTGTGTGTGTGGGGGGGGGGGTCCAGATCCAGCAACACCTCCATGGCGGCTGTTGGGGTTGAAGACATGTGAATAAACATTACATAAAACCGGAATTGTGTTTAAAAATTAACTTCACGGAACAGACATTTTATAGAAGTGTTTTGGAATATTTTCAAATATGTGGCGTGAATGTTTGGCTGAGTTGTTAAATCCCTATATGATATCTGTGGGGTATGTGTAACAATTAAGGAGAAGCTCAGCGACTATTTTAACACTAAACAGGAAGTTAATTTAGAAATTAAAAATTATTTTAAAAACAAGCTTTTATTATTTAGGTGTACTAAAACGTAAAAAAATAGCCATATTGAATTTATGAAAGCGCCACATAGCCTCACTATGTTTCACTAGTAAAGGCCCTTCATTTGATACCCATGTCAAGGAGATTGTCGAGTAATAAATATCCCGCCATCTTACATCGGCCGCCATTATTAATTTATGAATGCTCCACCTAGCACACTGTATTTCACTCGTAAATGGCTTTCTTTTGATATCCATGTCAAAGGGATTGTGAAGAAAAATATATTGCGTCGACCGCCATGTTGAAATTATTTAATCGCCACCTGGCCTACTGGATTTTACTCGTGAAGCCCGTTCATTTCATACCCATATCAAAGGAGTTGTTGAGAAAGATGTATCCCGTCATCTTGAATCGGCGGCCATTTTGAGTTTATGACAGTGTTACCTAGCCTATTTTACTTGTGAAGCTCTTTCGTTTTATACCTATATGAAGGGGGTTGTTGAGGAAGAAAAACGACTGCCATTTTGAATTCATGAAAGCCTTACCTAGCCCACTGTATATTATACTCGTAAGTCCCGTCAAATTGATACATATGTTGAGGAGATTGTGAGAAACGAAAAGATCCGCCATCTTGATTTTATTATTTATTTATTTAAATATACATTACTTAATCCCCAAATAAAGAGTAAGCTGGTGCACAAAAAGGCATATACAAATTGTTGACGCAAGCTTGTATATAGGTATTTGAATTTTAAATTGCAAGCAAGTTCTAAAGCTGGTCAGCTCTTTAATAGTTGGCTGGTGTGGTATACTTGCAATATGGTAGGTGGTAATGGACTTTTCCTTTACGTGATAGTAAAGGATTTTTTTCACGCCCGAGGAGGTACCACACCTTACATCAAGGGACCGGTGAAGACCCAACGGACGTTTCCGGTTCTGGTTTATGAGTCGGTTTCCCTTATAAGCAAGAAATGATGATGGCTCCTCCTTGTACAAAGATTCTGGAGGCATAATAGCCCTCCATTCCGATCTCCGGGAGAGGGGTGTACAGGGGGCGCCAGCATCGAGATTTACAATATCCTTCTCGAATATATGTGGCCTAAATTCTAACCTGAACTCCGTCCACCATTTCCTCCAGGCCAATAGGCCCCAACTCCTCTTCCCCACCGAAACTCAAATCAGTTCCAAAATAGCCACTAATCAACTTAATTTCCCGGGGTATGAGCTCCTTACTTCTTTAAGATTACATGGAGGCGTGTGCGCGTACGTCCGTAGCAATCTACCCTGCACCAGACTCCCCAATTTAGAAGCTGGAAGAGAAGACATACTATGGGTAAAACTCTCAGGGCTGCAATTCATCTGTTGCATTTACCGGTCACCTTCCGACAACTTTGTCCAGCTCTTTGACTACCTTTCTGAAAAAACCGACCATCTGATTTCTGAATATCCTTCCTCCGAGGTCGCTATTCTTGGTCAACGTCCATAATAAGGAATGGCTAGGATCTTCAAAACCCGACCCACAAGGAAGAGCAGCGGAGGCCTTTGCAGTCAGCAATTCTTTAGCCAATATGGTTCAGCAACCTACTTACTTTCCTCGCATCCCAACACACATCTTGTTATGCCCGCTCTTTTGTCCCGAGAACTTCCAAGTTGTGGAATTCCTTGCTGGCACATGTTTTCCCTTCTCCCCCGAACCTCCAAACCTTCAAGTCCAGGATTAACAAGTTGCCTCTTTCCTCTTTGTGGACACCCACGGTACGATAGTATTTAGGCTGTAAGCCCTCGTGGTGTGTTGTTGAAATAAAAAAAAGACATTTGGGGATTGCTTGCCCGTTGGGTTGGCACCGTTAAAGCGAGGGGTGGGGGAGATATTTGTAATTTGTAATAGTTTTCTTGTTCTTTACCACTTCTTCAGTTCACGGTGCACAAGCCCCTACTACTTTCTTGTTTCCTTAAATCTTTCGTTTAACTGCTTTGAGAAACCAAGGCGGCCGGCCTGGAATAAAGAAGACCCTAAGACCTAGGAATCATTAATCAAGGTGAATATACAGTCCACTAAACAGGTTAGTAAATCTCAACTTTGTTTGGTACCTAACTTTAATAATATCTTGTTAGATATTTTGTTATTATTTTGTATGATTTTGCTTACAACAAGACACAAATAATGTATACAGTCATACTAAATAACATATTTCGATAAGCCAGGAAATTCAAAACTGTCTATGCAATCATAGAAATACATTACATCAGAAAAGCAGTGGCTCTGAGTTCTACTTTTCTGCACTTCAGAATATCTATAGAGCGATGATGTTGTAGGGGACACTAGTGGCGTGCGGTCCATGGAAGCAAGGGAAGCATTGCTTCCCTTAAAATAACGACTACATACCTACTTAAAAATAATTTATATTAAACCGCAATATTTAAAATCCTTTTTGTATTTTACATATTAAATTCTGAAACTAATTTAATTATTACAATTTTTAATTCGCAAGCTCATATACATAATTAATTATTATGCATCATACTGTACTTGTTTGTATATGCGTTCTTAGCAAGGACGTCGTCCCAGTAAATGCGACCGCCAACGACCAGCATGAACCTGATACTACGAGTGGATGCAATGAATTCAGTTAAATACATGTAGACAGCAGGCCACTTGATGAGGAACCCTCGCTCGACGCGATGTGCGTGTATTTTTAGAACGTGTTGTACTAGGAAAACCGGGTGCACATACAAAGTGAATGTCTCGGATTATTTCGTAGATATAAGCAGTTGACTAAGTTAAATACATTGGCATTTTATGAGTATTAATATGGCTACAAGTACATAAGCTTTTAACAGCGGCGACGGTGGGGGTGGGGATTTACAAACTTTACAAACAAGTGGTAATAATAACTGTGATTGTGTTGTGTTTTTTGATAACCAAAGGATTTTCAGCTTTACCGTTTACTGAAAAACTTGCTATTATTAATAAAGGTAGGCCGAAACCTACTCTAAAAAACTTAAATACAAGAATTAAAACATGTATTCGACATTTCAACGCGGAAAAAACTTATAAATAATATGAATGGTTAAAGGGTTGTGAAAACAGGAATAAACTGTTTTGTTGGCCTTGTAGTCTATTTGTGACTGAAAAGGGGGTGTGGAATAAGTGGGTTTTCCGACTTGAATAATCTACATAAAGTAGTAAAAAGACATGTTATGTCTAAGGCGCATTTACAGGGCATTTTAAAATTAAGTGTCTTTGGAAAAACGCGAATTGAACACGAATTGAACACACTGAATTTGGCACACTAATTTTTTTTGAAGTTTTATCAACTCGTTTAAAAATTATTCACAGTTGGAGTTGCAAGAACGTATTTCATTCATTGTGATAAGAAATGCACTAATTAGTCAATTTTTTGTTAAAGAAACTAAAAAACAAAACCAAACGTTAAAAAATGTTTATTCAGTTAAGTAAGTGTTCAAATTGTTGACCACCAGCTTTCATACAAAAGTACAAATTTTGTTTAAAACGAGCTCTGACATTCTGTGGCATTTGTGGAGTTATTAGACGGCATTCTTCAGCAATGCGTCGTCGTAATTCTTCCAGAGACTCCGGTTGTATTGCGTAAATTCTACTCTTTAAATGGCCCCATAGAAAGAAGTCTAAAGGAGTTAAATCCGGTGATCTAGAGGCCACTCAGTAGCACCTCTGCGCCCAATCCATTGCTCTAGAAACTCTGTTCAAAAACTCCATAACACGTTATGAAAAAGGCGGAGGAGCTCCATCTTGTTGAAACACTAATTGATTTTCTTGATAGCGATCATCATTTTCAACAATGTCAATTAGTAGAGGGTAAACGATATCAGTAAATAGTAACTCCAAATACGTTTCGCCACTCAAATTGCCATCAAGAAAAATTGGTCCGATTAAACGGTCTCCAAAAATGCCAGTCCAGACATTCAATTTCTGTGGAGTTTGAGTGTGGACTTCGTGAAAATTTCTTGGATTATTATCTGCCCAATAATGACAATTATGACGATTGACTGTAGAGTTTAATAAAAAAAGTCTGAAAAACAGATATTGAACAGAAAGTTCCCGTTATCAGCTATTCGTGCAGTCATAACTTCACAAAACTCCAGCCGCCGATCAAAATAATCTTTCTTCAGTTATTGTAAAAGATGAATTTTATACGGGTGAAATTTATGATGCTTCAATATTCGCTGAATAGTTCTTTTGATGTTTGAAACAGTGGCCGATTTTCTCGTGCTCAAAGTTGGGTCTGCAGCAATTTGTCCTAAAACTTCAATCTCAGTAGCCTCATTTCTAACCGGAAATTCACGTTCAGGATCTCGTTTTTTGTTGGCTACTGGACCACTTTGTCGAAACTTTGCAACTAACTCCAAAATGTATTTTCTGTTAACATGTCTGTTCGGATGTCGTTCATTAAACAAATTTGCGGTACGATTGGCACAGTCATCGTTTTTGAAAAAAAGAGTAATTATTTCAACTCTTCCTTCTACAGAATACACCATTGTGAAATTAATTTTCGGTAGTACTATCAAGTATCAAACCGACCGATAAACTGAAATAATAAACCGCATTTCTTTCATTCCGATAAGAAATGCTCTGATAGTAAATTTTTTGTTTACAAACCAACAAAACATTGACTATCAGCACATTTCTTATCAGAATGAGTAAAATGCGTTTTAGCATCTTCTACTGTGAATAATTTTTAAACGAGTTGATAAAACTTCCAAAAAAATTAGTGTGCTGAATTCAGAAAAGAAAGAACTTTCAAATGATTTAACACTCGACCCATGTTCCCTATTTAAAATATAAGGATTGCTATCACCACCCTTAAGGGGTTAATGTGACAAAGTTGAGTTTTATGTCAAAACATGTCCCCCTCAATATTAAAATTGACGTGTTTCTTAAAAAAAATTCTCTGGACACAAATCGGTCTGTTTCATTTTCAATGCGCCACCCTATATATTTTTTAACATAATACTCAGTGTAGTTTTAGGTAACTTACAAATTATTTGAAAAAATTAATAATTCCACCCCATGACGGTATGTAATATTTTCATTTTTTAGGAAAAAAGTTCTTTGTGGCCAGACATTGAAGGACCTGAAGCATACAGTGATGTGGATTATCTTGAAACCTGGCAAGCCATGGAGGAATGTGTGAAACTTGGTTTAGCAAGAAGCATCGGCGTGGGTAACTTCAATAGCGAACAGTTAAGTAGGTTATATAAAAGTGCTCAAATAAAGCCTGTGGTGAATTATATAGAAGTGCATCCCAAATTAAACCAATCCAAACTGATAAAGTTCTGTAAGGATCTGAACATAACTGTGATCGGATACCATCCTTTGGGCACAGCACCAAGCCGAAACCATACAGGCGTACCACTCTCCGCAATTTTTGATCCAAAAGTAGAAGAGATTGGCAATAAGTATAGCAAAACACCATCACAAGTTGTTTTGTGCTATTTGGTGAGAGACAAAACACAATTACTTCAAAAATCTGTTTGCTTCTGCTTTTAGCTTAGAGTTGTGTGTGTTTTTTGTTTCTTTAACGTCAGTCTATTTCCGCGACTGTGGCCAATTACCGGCGAGAGAGAAGTTTCACCTCGCTATCCTGGAAAAATTTCCGAACCCCCGCCTTTCTGTAAGGAAGGTAGGGACCTTAACGTGCCCAACATCGCATGGACACGGTACCGACGGCTTTACGTCCCCTCCGAAGGGCGAAACGTGTTGACATTGAACTTGATCAAATACAAATACAGTTGTTAATCTTACAGTATGTACTGGAAAAGTGAAAGGAGAACCCTGGGATCGAACCCAGTACCCTTGGGTTCAGGAGCACACGTTCATACAGCTGATCAAATGAGGCTCTTTAGTTTAGAGTTGGAACATTTCTTATATATAATGATCAGATTAGAGCCAATATTAAACTGAAACATGAGCATTGGTTAAAGTATAAAAGGTGTGGTTCAGACTATCATTTGCAAAGGTTTAGGGAATTGAGAATTTTGGTGAAGCGTCAGATTGGCAATGCATATAGGAGGTATCTGTGTGACACTCAGCAGTCGATCACTGACTGTCCTAAGAATTTCTGGTCATATGTAAATGATTTTAAAAAACGCACAAGAATACCTGGTCAGATGTATTATAACGGTGATGCGCTAACTGGCTCACAACAAATAGTTGATGCGTTTGCTGCATTCTTTGGTAGTGTTTATACACCAGCCGGCAGAATTGACTTACAGAATAATGCGTCTGACTCGAAGCCTAATCAGTATTACGTCCACCTATCTAGAATTACGGAGGAGGATATACGAAGAGCTATAAAAAAATTAAGCAGTAAAATGACGTCTAGGCCAGATCAGATTCCGTCTTTCCTTGTAAAAGACTGCGCTGGTGTTTTAGTTGTTCCACTTTGCTACATATTTAATTTATGTTTGAACACTGGTCGGTTTCCTGCGATCTGGAAGTTGGCATGTATATGCCCTATATTTAAAACTGGTGATGTATCTTTGGTCATCAACTATCGTCCGATAGCTCTACTCTGCATTTTTGCTAAGATCTTCGAGATGGCCCTATATGAGGGTATCTACAACTCTGTGAAAACACTGTCAACATGGATTTGTGAGGGGTAGGTCAACTGTCACAAACTTGGCCGTTTTCACTCGATGGGTCTCAGACGGCATTGATGCTGTGGGTCAGATTGATGTTGTCTACACAGACTTTGTAAAGGCTTTTGACCGTGTCGATCACTCTGTCCTTTTGAGGAGGCTTGCATCGTATGGATTCAGCGACAGCATGTTATGTCTTTTTGGGGATTATTTTAGTGATCGTGTTCAATTTGTTAGCTATGGCGGGTTCAGGTCCTCTGAGCTCATTGCTACTTCGGGCGTTCCTCAGGGCACTAATCTGGGGCCGCTATTGTTCCTATTATTTATCAATGATTTGGTCAGTAGTTTAAGTGTGCTGATACTTTTCTATGCAGATGACTTGAAGCTGCTTATGAGAGTGACGTCGCTGGATGATTGTGTTAGACTGCAGGAAGATCTAGACTTGCTCTATGAGTGGTGCCTACAGAATGGATTGGAACTAAATGTGAGTAAATGTAAGGTCATGACTTTCACAAGTAAAGCTTTCCCTGTTCAGTTTAAGTATACTGTGGGTCGGTTGGTGGTCGATCATGTGGAGACTGGACTTGGGGGTCCACTTTGATAAGAAACTGTCGTTTGACATTCACATCAATATCATAGTAAACGAGTGTAACAGGTTTTTGGGATTTATAGTACGGAACTGTGGGTCGTTTACATGTTTTGGTGCTCTCAAAGCTTTTTTGTTCTTTCCAAGTTACGATATGCATCTCTTGTCTGGGGCCCATATTATGGTGTGCATATAAAGCTGACTCGAATCTGTCCAGAGAAGGTTCCTAAAATATCTGTGGTTTAAGGAAACTGGGCGTTATCCGGAGAGGGGGTTCGATCATTCTGTTTTGCTTGGGCACTTTGAATTCATCAGTTTGTGTAAGCTAAGAAGAGTTGACTCAATCAAGTTTTTCTATAAACTGATACACAATGTCATTGATTGTCCGAAATTATTGGGGCAGATACATTTCCATGTTCCCAGGATGAGTGAACGGCATAATATGTCATTTTACAATGATCAGGCTAGGACTGTTGTTATGTTGAGATCTCCAATATATGTAATGTGTGAAACTTTCAATATCATTTGTTCACATAGTGATATATTTAGCTATTGAAATGTTGTAGTTTTTGGATTAATCTTTTGTTATTGTTAATTTATGGTAATCTCACTCGCTAATTAGTTTATAAGTGTCCTGTAATTGGTCGTGTACTTGGTCTGTTGGACACAATTAATTATTATTATTATTAACATCACTTGTCACATGTTCTTTACGATCCTTTATCCTGTTATTACGCATATGCTATAGGAAAATAAATAGTTTGTGAAGAATTGTAATACAGTTAAACTTTTTCAGAAGAAATGCAGGGAATAATGTAAATAGAATATTAATATATACTTTTATGCTGTTCAGTAGTGTGCTTATGGTATTGTTTATTATTATAATATGGTGTGAGAAATACATGTACAGACATCTTTGTTATTCTATATCAGAATATATAGTTCAATTATGTATTCTCTGCTAGCAATTTGCTATTAATAGATTATATTATTATTAATTAAATCAAGTAAGATAAGCGTGTACTTTTAGGAGCTCCTACCCTAACTCCCTAGACGTTTTGCCTACCATAGCACTCCTGATACATGGCACGATATTTCTAGAGCAGAGCAATGTCTGTTTAACTTCAGTCCAGCTACTGAAAGAGCCAAGAGCTTTAGTTGACGAAATCTCTAGCAACCATCAAGTCAATTTGAACACTACATAACAGCCTAGAAGCCATTTACTATTGTAATCAAAGCCGGCTGTAAAATCTAAAATCAGCAAAAATTTTGATCATTAGATTGATTAGATAATTGAACATTTTGTCCAGACCACTCAATTTCTTTCTAGGCTGCTTAGTAATCAAACATGTGACCACTGGCTTTGTAAGCGGATGCTTCAGTAACTTACTCTTAAATACCTATTTTACTTATCCAATATGTTTTCAGGTTAGCCTTGAAATTTGTATAGTACTTAAGTCTAGTACCAGATTAGATTAGATTAGATTTTATTGTGAGTGGGCTATTTCAGTCCCTCCACCGAGACCTTAGGTCCATTGTGGCTCACGTCTACTTATTTAAATTTCACCCATCAATTCCAGCTCCCTGAGGGAGTTGATCTTTTCTTGAGGGTGAGAGTTTGTTGGGCAGGTGTACTGCCATCTGAGTAAAGTCTCTTGCCCGTTTCGAAGCTCAAAGAGAGATAACCTCTCTCCGAGTTCGTCTGGACCCGACATCAGTCAGTGTTTGCCTCGAGGCGGTATCATGAAGTCCCGCTCTCGAGCAGCATCTAATGTCCAGTTGTAATCCACCCCTAGAGATCTCAGATCCCCTCAGGCTCTTCCAAACCTGACACCTAACAGTTTTAAGACTCAAGGCAACATCCCATCGAGTCCCTCTCACGAGCATCACCCCAGCGAGGCCGTCCGTCCGTTTCGTAGCACACAGTATGGGCTCCAAACTCCGGGTGTTTACCACTCATCAGAGATCAGAGCCCCCCGGGACGTCTGGGCAAACGACACACGCCAGGGCTCAATCCAGGGCGGTATCATCTGGAACCCCGCTCCCGAGTAACAACCAAGCGAGGCCAATTGTCAGTCTCTGAGGCCACAGCCTCACCTGCACTAGACCCCCGCCGGTGTTTTATTGACTCGAGGCGGTATCATAAAGTACCGCCCTCGAGCAGGAGACGATACCTGCGAGGTGAAACTTTGTTTGACAGATGTACTGCCATCTGAGCGAAGTCGCTTGCCCGTCTCAAAGCTCAAAGAGAGATAACCTTTCTCCGAGTTCGTTTGGACCAGACATCCGTCAGTGTTTGACTCGGTGCAGTATCATGAAGTCCAAGCAGCATCCAAGTGAGGTCGTTTGTCCGTTTCGAAGCTCACAGAAGAGGCCTCAACCCTTAGTTTTATTCCACCCCTAAAGATCTCAGCTCTCCTCCGGTTTCGTCTAGACCCGACACCCACCAGTGCTAGACTCAAGGCGACATCCCATCGAGCCCCGCTTCCGAGCATCGCACAAGCGAGGCCGTCCGTCCGTTCCGAAGCACACAGTGGGGGCCCCAAACTCTGGGTGTTTACCACTCATCAGAGTTGTCAACCCCCTCCGGGTCGTCTAGACACACGACACCCGCCTGCACTCAACCCAAGGCGGCACCCATTCGGAACCCTGTTCCCGAGTAACAACCAAGCGCGGGCAACCATCCATTTCTAAGCCCAGAGTGGAAGCCTCAAAATCCGGGTGTACATCACTCCCCAGAGATATCCACCTCCCTCCAGGCCCTCATGGACAAGACCCCCGATAGTGTTTGATTCCAATTAGTCGCCTTAGGCAGGAGTTACCTTGGGCCTATTCTTTTAGTTAGTCCCCGGGCCCACAGGGGTTCAAAGTCTCCTGATACATGGCATGATATTTCTAGAGCAGAGCAATGTCTGTTTAACTTGAGTCCAGCTACTGAAGGAGCCAAGAACTATAGTTGGAGAAATCTCTAGCAACCATGAAGTCAATTTGAACACTACACAACAGCCTAGAAGCCATTTACTATTGTAATCAAAGCCGACTGTAAAATGTAAAATCAGCAACAATTTTGATTATTAGATTGATTGGATAATTGAACATTTTGTCCAGACCACTCAATTTCTTGCTGGGCTGCTTAGTAATTAAAATTGTGACCACTGGCTTTGTAGGCGGATGCATTAGTAACTTACTCTTAAATACCTATTTTACTTATCCAATATGTTTTCAGGTTAGCTTTGGAATTTGTATAGTACCTAAGTCTAGTACCAAGGCGAAACTTTTAGATTATACAAGCATTTTTGACTTCAAGTTAAGTGAAGAAGAGACTGCATATCTGGATTCATGTAATAAAAATGCCCGCATTGAGGATGCCATTGAATTTAAAAATCATAAATATTATCCATTTAAAAAAGAATTTTAGGTCGGATTAATATGGTATAAGTAGGTACTTAATTTATATAATCCGTTTAAATGTAGATTAGTTTTTATTGAAATAAAAACAAATTATTATTTTTAATTTTTTTAAATAATATTATTGGCTTCAGCATATCAGGCCATTAGCACATTCATTTCCCATCATTCACTATTTTTACTAATTTTCCAGACAAAGTCAACTTTTTGTTGGCTCGCCCAGGAATCGAACCCGGGACCTCTCGCTTAGCAGGCTGGCACCTAGCAACCTGCGCCACGAGGGCGTATTTTTAATTATTATTAAGATAAATACCAAAAAATTCATAAACTAAACATTCCTGTTAGACCAGTAAGTAATTTATGTTTATTATTACTTGTTTATTTTTTTGCTGAAAATCATTAATTGTACTACAAGAAAGGTTTATGACTTGTATAGTACTTTATGATAAAATTTAATAATTACATTCCAAAGTATGTTTGACACATCTCTTTCAAAAATGCAATCACTTAAAATTTTGACATGCCAAATGGCTTATATCAGAACTAGCCATCTGTGTAGATGAGGAGAGAAACATCAAATCCCAAAGGGGGTACAGGAGGGTGGAACAAGTAATGACCCCCTAAAACTTTTTTGTGGGCACGCCAATGGTTTCAAAACAAATTACTGTTGTTAGACAAAATAATTTTATAACTTTTGTTTCTCTAGTTGAATTTTGATAAAAAGACTAGTTTATGAGTTATTGTAAGTTGTATAGTCGGACCCAAACAGGTGAGAAACAACCTACGAAACGTTATCTCCATGAAATATAACATGTAGTCTTAGGTTAGGTTAGGTTAGATTGTGAGTGGTCCATATCGGTCCCTCCACCGCGACCATACGGTCTATTGTGGCTCACGCCTAATGTCTATATTTCGTCCAACAAATCCAGCCTCCTACAGAGGTCGATAACCTTTGCGGGCGAAAGTTGATCCAGATCCTCTGGAGCAAGCTTTACCTTGCCAAAGAGCAGGTGTCTAGTCCTATCCGCTGCCGGACAGGAACACAGCACGTGCTCTGCTGTTTCGTCATTCTCCATACACAGCCGGCACTCGGTCTCCTGACCGATCCCAATACGGTGCATGTGATGCCGCAAGCGACAGTGTCCTGTATACAGGCCGACTAGAGTACTCAGTTGTTGTCTGTTCAACTCTAGAAGTTTCTTAGCCCTTGACTCAGACAGGCCATTTATGAAGGCCTTAGAGTGAGCTAATCCTGGAACATTTTGCCAATATTGAATTGTCCTTCTATCTGTCCAGGTCTTTAAGGTGCGTTTTGCTGTGCAAGATGTTATTCCCAGCACCGGTTCTGGTCCGACAAAGTCACACTGGGCACCACTCCTGGCAAGCGCGTCTGCCGCAACGTTGCCATCATGGTCCGAGTGACCCGGTATCCAGACCAGCGACACCTCATTACAGCTGCCCAATTCGTTAAGGGCAGATTTAAAACTCCATACCGTCTTTGAATTGCACCGGTAGGAACCAAGAGCCTTTATTGCAGCTTGGCTATCTGCATATATCTTTATCGATTTGTTTGTGCATAGGTCTTTTAAGCTTTCCCTTGCACACATCTCGATGGCATAAACTTCTGCCTGATGTATGGTTGCGTACTTGCCGAGGCTAGCTGACAGTCTAGCATCGGTGCTGCCCCCATATGCGCCGGCTCCTACTCCCATATTGGTTTTGGAGCCGTCAGAGTACCAGCAGAGGTCCGCTCTCAACAGGGTCGATTGGTTCCGGTCCCAGTCCTCCCTTTCCGGGAGGACGGTCTTGAAAGACAGATCTCTGCTGATTTTTGTAGGCATCAAGTCCGAGACCATTCCCAGAATCCTGTGACAATCACTGTCATCAAGGAGTCCGGACCCCCTCAGACTGACTTCCCTCGGCATGTTATCTGCCGTTTGTATTAGTCTGTACGTTGTCCACCTCGCCACCCTCTCCAACCATATGTGAAGTGGGGGAATATTGAGGAGGACCTCCAGAGCGACTGATGGTGCGGTGCTTATCGCTCCCGTTATCATCAGACATGCTTGTCTCTGTAGATGAGCCAGTTTGGCCCTCGCGGTACCACGAAGTACCTTAGGCCACCAAACTATGGCTCCATATGTTATCATAGGTCTGATAACCACTACATAGAGCCAGTACATCTGTTGGGGGTTTGTTCCCCAGTTGTTCCCACAGATTCTCCGGCAGGTCCACAGGGACATCTTAGCCCTGCGGATAACATTTTCTAACTGTCTGTCCCAGTTGAGCTTCTTATCTAGGATAACTCCCAGATATTTTGCTTGGTCCGAAAATGGAATGTTTTCCCCCAATCAGGTGGTTTTAATTTGTCCAACCTTCTTCTTCTGATGAACGGGACAATGATCGTTTTGCGAGGGTTCACAGACATCTGTTCCCTACGGCACCAATCACTGACTACATTTAGTGCTTCTTGAAGAGTACTAGACCGTTCCTCCTCAGATTTGCCTCTAACCATTATGACGAGATCATCCGCATACGCCTGGACCTCAACCTCCCAGAGTCCGAGGATAGCCAGCAGGTCGTCCACAAAGAGGGACCACAACAGGGGGGATAGAACGCCCCCCTGAGGACACCCTACACACATGTAGTCTTATACCACGACTAAACGACATCTGTGTGAATAAGAACACGAATTATATCCCTGTACAAAAGTCAAGTTGATAGGCAACATAGTTTTGGAGATACTGAACGAAAAAAATGACAGTTTTTGGTATTTCGCTTATATTTAGGAAGCTGTGGAACTTTTAGCGAATTTTTATCTACATAAATTTGCTAATAGAGAGGTATCGATGGTGAAACTTTGCAAACATTTTTTCAAATGAGCGCGAATTAGGGCCCCTAGAACTCGAAACCAAGGTCCATTTAAATTTTTATATGTATATATATATATATATATATATATATATATATATATATATATATATATATATATATATATATATATATATATATATATATATATATATATATATATATAGATGGGGTGCTTCACAGTGAGTGGCCTATTAGACGTCTCTGGAGAACTACATCTATTTAAATTCTGAAAATTGGTATCTGCACGTTTTTGATACTGATCTTTCTAACTATAATATTTTCAATTAGCCTGCACTTCCGGTTATACCGGAAGTCGACACAAACTTTGTTTTTTAAATGGAACACCCTGTATATTATTAGCTTTTTGAATTACACGTTCAATTCAAGGGCCACTTTGATCACAACAAATTCGGGCTAGTTCGTACCGTTTCGGATTTATTCGCCATTTTGTAGAAATTAAGATTGGAGTGCTTTAGAAAAATTCCGATTTCTTTAAAGACATACAAGATAGAAACATGCGGTTATCACTATCCCATAAAGCATAAAAATTCCTACATACTGTTATAAACAGAATATGATTTTAAGATAACTGTTATTTATAACATACATTTGAATTTGAAAATTTTCAATCATAGATAACTTATTTTTTTTAATAGAACGGTACCCATATGTCCACATCATCTTATTCAGCGTTAAATTCCCTATCTTTTAAGTATACCTTACCCTATACCTATCTCATACAGTTTTCTTTGAAAATTGATTTGAAAATATTAATGGTCAACGGGGTGGCGCCAACCTTAGACTACTTCTGCCTTCAATGAGTGTCTTATTTTAAAAGGGACACACAGTAACTTACAGTTCCACCCGATTTCTTTTTTGATAACTTTCCGACCTATATTGGGTATTTCCTATAGCTAAAAACGACAGTTTTTGAGGTATTTAGAGACATGAGAATGGTAATAGCATGAGGGTTTTGATTTGCCCAAACATGACTCTAATGTCTATTGAAAACTCCTTTATGAGAAAATTCCGATTCATCAGCCCATATAATTTTTTTAAAAAGTCATCTCCTTGAATATGAATTAACATCGTTTCACAAAACTGGTCCCTTTTACTAGCATCTTCTGGATGCAGAGCTTGCACTAAAGTAATCTTACAGTTGTGCATTTTGTGCTTCCACAAGAATCTTTCTACAGAGGAGTAAGGAATACATATGTCGTTCACTGCAGTGTAAATAGAGGCATGTGGATATGCTTCGAAATAAGTCAGGACAGTTATTTTGTTATCTTCATCTCTAGTCACTGGACTGGGATTAACTTTGGGTGCTTTAAAGGTACCAAATTCTAGGAAATTTAACTCAATCCTTCTAAACTTCTTTTCACTCATGGGTGGCAGATTAGGATTTAACTCATTAAACCTTCTACACGTTCTATTAATAATTCGGTTACATTTTCCATTGATGTAAAATAAATTTAAATAATCTGCATTGGAATAATGATTTTCCATGTCAACTGTGAACATTAGTACATTGGCATTTATCAAATAATTTAGGATGACAAGTAGGTAATATAAATTGTTCATCATGGCACACTTGCCTTAACGTTGACGTTCAACCACAGTATAAGGAAAAATTATGCTGTTATATTTTTGAATGTCTCTTAATACCTAAAAACTGTCGTTTTTAGCCATAGGAAATACCCAATATAGGTAGGAAAGTTATCAAAAAAGAAATCGGTTAAAACTGTAAGTTACCGTGTGTCCCTTTTAAAATAAGACACTCATTGAAGGCAGAAGTAGTCAAAGGTTGGCGCCACCCCGTTGACCATTAATATTTTCAAATCAATTTTCAAAGAAAACTGTATGAGATAGGTATAGGGTAAGGTATACTTAAAAGATAGGGAATTTAACGCTGAATCAGATGCTGGGGACATATGGGTACCGTTTCATTTTAAAAAATCAAGTTATTTCTGATGAAAAATTTTCGAATTCAAATGTATGTTATAAATAACAGTTATCTTAAAATCGTATTGTGTTTATAACAGTATGTACAAATCTTTACGCTTTATCGGATAGTGAAAACCGCATGTTTCTATCTTGTCTTTAAAGATATCGGAATTTTTCTAAAGCGCTCTAATTGTAATTTTTTCTACAAAATGGCGAATAAATCCGAAACGGTACGAACTAGCCCGAATATGTTGTGATCAAAGTGGCCCTTAAATTGAACGTGTAATTCAAAAAGCTAATAATATACAGGGTGTTCTATTTAAAAAACAAAGTTTGTGTCCACTTCCAGTATAACCGGAAGTGCAGGCTAATTGAAAATATTTTAGTTAGAAAGATCAGTATCAAAAACGTGCCGATACCAATCTTCAGAATTTAAATAGATGTACTTCTCCAGAAACGTCTAATAGGCCACTCACCATGAAGCACCCTGTATATAACTCAACAGAGATAACTCAACAAGTTATTGACCGATTTTGTTGAAACTCAGCAAAAATCTTTCTTTTATTAATAGCTTGGATGAGTTAGTTATCCAGCCGTCAGACCAGTTTTTCTAAACAAAAAATTAACTTTTCTGAAAAAAGAATTTTATCTCAAAATATGACACAGTTATTTTGAGTGAATTTGGTTGGTATGTTGCCCTCGTAAATACCTTACCACATACCAAAACTCAACTTTCTAGGTTTATAGAAAATTGAGTTATACAAATTTGAAGGATTTAATGAAAATTCGCTAACATAACACACTTTCCGCGTCCTCAAATTTTATTTTCAAATCTGTAAGTAACTTCGAGTTGCCCTTGTAATTGTGCAACGCTTGTCTAATTTGACCAAGTTTGTATCTGTTACATCTCATGGTTTCAGAGTTCTCAATGATGTCGACGCTCAAAATCCTGCACCCTGTATATATATATATATATATATATATATATATATATATATATATATATATATATATATATATATATATATATATATATATATATATACATGCAGTTTGAAAATTTTACCCAGCGGATTCAATAATCAACTACACTGAAACTTTTGATATCGCTACTAGTGTATGTAGGCATCAAGCCTGCTATTATTGAGAAATGAGTTATAATTATATATATATATATATATATATATATATATATATATATATATATATATATATATATATATATATATATATATATATATATAAAATATTGGTTAAATATGGAAAATAGAAATACTAAATTATTAATACTGAGGTACATAAAACCCTTTATTAAAAAAAAAATGGAAAAAGTAGTATATTGTGATAATATATTGGGTGCTTAAATAAGACTCCATATGATTTGACTATCATCTATTTTCACTTACATATACAGCGACTTATACGAATGGTAATGCCTAGAATTACTGATCATTTTCATAATCAGCTGGGTTTTTACGCATCATCTTGTTATGTAACTTTTCAGTTTGATCGTAGACAAGGTAGGTTAACGCTAGAGCTGCAACAATTTAAAATCAGTAACGTTTCGCTTGATCAATTTACATTGTTATTATTAAAACACTTACGGGGTACAACGTAGAAGAAACTTTCCCTCATTCGTCTTATTGTGTTTGGAAATCCATGGGAGATCCAGTTGGCAAAAGCCTTCTGTTCAAAGGGGGAGAGTCTGTATGTAATGATACCGCGAATTTTGGCAAGTTCTCCAAAACCGTGACCCATTGTTCCTTAAAACAAGAAATCCAATAAATGAAAATAGAAATATTACATAACAGAACTAGGGTTATATTTAAAACGCTTACAAAATATATATGTTTTGATCCATAATAAAACCTAAAATTAAATAAAAGCAGAAAATATTTATGAAAAACCACTTACAAGAAAATAGATGTTGTAATTTCACTTTAAATTTTGAAAAATTGTGAAGCCAAAAAATCAACCAGCCTCCAGTTAAAATATCAAAAATTTTGACATCTAAAAGCTGACAGCTGACATTCTAATTCTGATTCTGACACAAATAATAGACAACTGTTTGGCTTCTTCTTTTCCATGGTAACATATTGAAACTAACAGCTAGCTACCCTTACATAACTGAATACCAAACTTGTAGCGTTAACTTTTCATGTTCCTCTATAAAAGGAGTTTATGATAGTTAAACACGCTCTTCGAGAATTTATTGTCTTAGTCTTGGTATATTATTGATTATTTGCAGTCAGCAATTATTTAGCCAATATGGTTCAGCAACCTACTTACTTTCCTCGCATCCTAACACACAGCTCAAATCCCTTGGATCTCCTTCCTACTACAAAACCTGAAGGCTATAAGACATCAGTCACTGCCCCCCTTGGTCGCTCAGACAACGGCCTGGTCACTGCTTCCTTCACAATGCAACCCGAGGTCACACAGTCATCACACCCACGTTTCGTTTGGCACTACAACTCCGCGAACTGGGACGAAATGCGGGATTACTTTTCCTCATTTCCATGGGCGTCTGTCTGCTTCTGTCATCATGACCCCTATGATATCTCACAAAACGTCACCAAAATTATCCAAGCTGGCATGGAATTCATTATTCCACGTACACAGAAAACCTCTTCAACCACTCAAAGGCCCTGGTTCTCTAAATCCCGTGACAAGCCCAGACTTAAAAAGGTCAAAGCTCACAAAACGCTTCTACACAATCCCAGTCAATAAAACCGTCAAGCTTTTAACGAGGCAAGAAACCGCTATGTCCGCATTCTTTCTGAGGCAAATGACTCGTTTAATAACCACATAAAAAACAAAGTCCTCTCAAGCTCCAACGGCATCAAACCCTCCTGGATTCTAGCTAAATCTATTGGGAATAATTTCTGCAATAGGACGTTCCCACCTCTTGTTTCAGGGGATGAAATTGTTTCTACGGCTCTAGGCAAGGCTGAACTTTTTGCCTCGTTGTTCGCCTGCAATTCTACTCTCAACCCACTTTCAAATGTTCAACCAGCAATAGTCCCCAATGACGGAAATCATTTTTAAAACTAAAAAGGTACGAAAGATGCTCTTCTCTTAATACTAGAAAAGCCTCTGGTCTTGATGAGATCCCAGCAATTGTTTTAAAAAAATGCGCACCAGAACTTGCTCCTGTCCTGACTCGTCTGTTTCAGACATCTTACAATAGAGGCATATTCCCTAGTAACTGGAAAACTGCTCAAGTACAACCCGTCCCCAAGAAAGGATCCAAAGCGCTTCCTTGCAACTACAGACCTATTTCTCTCCTTTCAGTCGTTTCTAAAGTGATGGAAAAGTATATAAACACCGAATTACTAAAATTTCTTGAAAAACGCAGTCTAATCCACGACAGGCAGTATGGATTCCGTCCGCGCAGATCAACTGCCGACCTCCTTTCCTCTGTCACCCATTCTTGGAACAAGTCTATGGAACTACACGGTGAATCCTAGATTGTCGCTGTAGACATATCCAAAGCATTCGACCAGGTCTGGCACGCAGCGCTGCTTAATAAACTTTCGGTCCTATGGCCTACCACCAAAACTCTGTACCTGGACAGCAAATATCCTCTCCAACCGGAGCATTTTTGTTGTCGTGGACGGCCATTCCTCTAAACTGTATCCAATTAATGCAGGAGTTCCTCAAAGTTCAGCTTTAGCCCCTACTTTGTCCACATCAATGACCTCCTCTCTAGCACATCCAATCCAGTTCACAGTTACGCGGACGACAGCACCCTCCACTCAAATATACAATATTCTAAGCATGTCTCTTTAGCCCAATTAGATGAGGATCGCAGATAATGGAGGGTTCTGTCTCCGTGCATCTCCAAAACATATTGGACTGTGGAAGTAGAAATATTGTACAATTCAACTCCACCAAATCTCAGTCTTGCTTTCTATCTCATAAGCGATACACCAGCCCTAGACCCATCACAATGAACAACCAAGTTATTCAAAGTAATGAGTCCTTTTCACTTGTTGGCATTTCTGTGGATCGAAATCTCAATTGGCACCAACATGTCACAATTGCAGAAGCGGCTGATAAGAAATTAGGTTTCCTCTTCCGGCCTCGCAAATACTTTTCACCAGCTGATCTCTATACCTTATATACTTCACAAATAAGGCCAAACCTCGAATACTGCTCCCACATCTGGGGTGCAGCTGCCGCTTCTACACTCGCTATCCTGGACTCCATTCAGAAGAGAGCTATACGTCTCATCGATGGCCCTACCCTCACCCAAAGGCTGCCATCCCCTGCCCACCGACATGCCGTTGATGACCCCCCCTCTCTCTCTCTCTCTCTCTGTATCTCTCCCTCTCTTATAGGTATCTGCACGGGCACTGCTCAGAGGAGCTTTCTTCCATAGTTGCTTCACCTGCTGACCCTAACAGATCTACCAGGGGAACAGAGCGAATGCACCCTTTTACTGTCCAAGTCACCAGACATACAACATCTTGTTATGCCCGCTCCTTTGTCTCGAGGACCTCCAAGTTGTGGAATTCCTTGCCGGCACATGTTTTTCCTTCTACTCCAAACCTCAAAACCTTCAAGTCCAGAATTAACAAGTTGTCTCTTTCCTCCTTGTCGACACCCACGGTACGATAGTATTTAGGCTGTAAGCCCTCGTGGTGTGTTGTTGAAATATTTTTAAAAAATCTCTTTAAGCATAAAAACTTTAACACCTTGTATCTCAGTATCACGACCTTAAAATGAAAAATGTTATACAAACTGCCCCTACTACTTTTTCAAGGGCAAGTCACACTCCCATTTTTTAAGGCATAATCAGGACAGCCCTGTGTATATATATATATATATATATATATATATATATATATATATATATATATATATATATATATATATATATCAGTTCAACAGCTCCCATTAAATAATCTTTTCTATGTTCAGCGTGTTTAAGTCCCTATATACGTCAATTGCTGGAGTCAATCTACTTTTCTACTTTTATTATAAATGATTTTAAGAATCCTGTTCTGAGATCTTTGCAGTACATCGAGATCAGTTTTCCTCGCACAATGCATGTATAATAATAATAATAATAATAATAATATATATATATATATATATATATATATATATATATATATATATATATATATATATATATATATATATATATATATATATATATATATATATTGTTGCGTTTTCGCCGGGTTCTGGATAAGTGAGACTTTAAATTTTAACAAAACAACTTTATTTACACTCTAAATATGGATACAATAAAATTTCTAGAATTTTTCTCTCACAAAACACTTAATTTACTGTCTACAATTACTAATCTCCACACAAGTCTCTACACTGGTACTACAGTAGCTACTCTCAACACTTTACACTGCTTCTTCAAGTCACTACCACATTCTCTTACTGAGCTGAACTGAACTCGGGCTGGCTTGCTTTCGCTTTTATATACTCGCCGTACCTTCCCCTCCTTTCTAGAGCATTCCATTCCAGAACGTTCCAGGACCTTCTTTTACTAGAAGGTTCTGTGAATACAGATCGGTCCCGTGTGTATACAGGGGGATGTGTATACAGGATGATCCAAATGTGGTCACCACTCCTATGCTACACAAGAGATGTTTCTCGAACTATAAGATCTCTCTGCGTATACAGGGTGTAAGGGTTCTCTGCGTATACAGGGTGTTCGGAATGTGCAGACCTCAGTTATCCGTACCGACGGGGCACAAGTTGGTAACTTCGTTATTTCTGGTCCTAGAGGGTTGAGACTTCGCCTGAGGGGGGTCACCCCAGGCACCCCCAGGGGGGTGGGGAGGCGGTGTTGCCAGATTGTGCAAAAATTCCCAGATGTTGGGGAAATTCTGGAGATGTGGCAACACCGCACCTACGTCTATTGAAGTGCTTTGTAACACTGCCCCCCTCCTTAAGACTGTTCGTCCCGAACAGTATTTACCGGCCGCCAACTTGGGGGTTCGTTGCCCCGATAGGGACTCAACCTCTCTATGTGAACAACTTTGGGTTTAGTTCTTGGAGACAGCTGGATTCTGTAGACTAGGTCGTTGATTTTCTTAGTCACCAAGTATGGCCCTTCCCATGGTTTCTGAAGTTTGGGACTGAGGCCCTTTCTCCTTGTTGGTTGGTACAGCCACACTGCATCACCTTCCTTGAATGTATGGGGTGTTGCTCTGCGATCCAAGCGCATCTTCATCCGGTCACTGCTTAAGAGGAGCCTATCTCTGACACATCTGTGTATAGTGCGCAGTTTTCCTTCTAGGTCGGCGACATACTCAGGTAACGTAGCTAGGTCCGCTATGTCCTCGTTCGGTGGTGGTCTCGTCATGTCGATTGGTAACCGCATCTCTCTGCCGGTCAACATCATGGATGGAGTGTAGCCGGTAGATTCATGCTGAGAGCTTCTGTAAGCTAGGAGGAACAGAGGTATCAACTTGTCCCAGGTTCTCTGATTCTCGTCGACAAACATAGCAAGATACTGATTGATGGTCCTGTTATGCCGTTCTACCATGCCGTCTGATTGAGGGTGGAGTGGCGTTGTTCTCGTTTTCTTTATGCCTAGCAAGTCCATTAGGCTCTTCCAGACCTCTGATTCGAAATTCCGGCCCTGGTCGGTGTGAATCTCCAAGGGTACGCCATGCCGTGATATGACATTTTCCATCAGGGCTTCTGCTACGGTCGTTGCCTCTTGGTTGGGGATCGGCGCAACTTCAGGCCATTTCGAGAAGTAGTCCATCGCCACCATTATGTATCTGTTCCCAGACTCTGTGATGGGAAAAGGTCCTGCGATGTCTACGGCAACTCTCTCCCACGGTGTACCTGAGATGTACTGCATCATTTTTCCTCTGGATCGGGTCTTTGGTCCTTTCTTTGAAGCACATTGGTCACACCTTTTGCACCATTCTTCCACGCTTCTTCGGCAGTTTATCCAATAGAAGCGGTCTCTCACTCTGGCAAGAGTCCTGTTGACCCCAAAGTGGCCTCCACTTCTACTATTGTGTAACTCTTGAAGAACACTGCTTATGCACTCACTTGGCACAACGGTCTGGTATATACAGTCTCTACCATCGGCAGTTTCCCATTTTCGAGTGATCATGTCATTCTTTAGACACAATGAGTCCCATTGTAGCCAGTAGCCTTTAACCTCCGCCCCAAACCGGGACACATCGTGCCACTCAGGTCTTTTCCCCTTTTGTAGCCATTCTCTAATATTTTTCAAGTCTGGATCTGTCTTCTGTGCGTCTCTGATGTATTCAAGATTTACGTCTAGATCGGTGTTATTCTCCTGTCCTGCCACCAGTTGTTTGATCTGATGAGTTACTTTGTCGATCTCTTTGTTCTCTTGTCGCTCGCAAAATTTACATTCATGCACTGAACATGGTCTTCTTGACAGGCTGTCTGCATTGGCGTGACTTCTCCCTCTTCGATGTTCAATCCGGAAGTCGTAGCTCTGCAGTTTCTCTATCCATCGTGCTATCTGTCCTTCGGGATTTCTAAAGTTCAGAAGCCATTGCAGAGCAGAGTGATCTGACCTCACGCGGAATGTTCTTCCGTACAGGAAGCTGTGGAAATGTTCGATGGATCTTACAACTGCCAGCAGTTCTTTCCGGGTTACACAGTAATTTCTTTCTGCTTTTCCGAACGTTTTGCTGAAGTAGCCTATCACAACTTCTTCTCCGGCTTGGAGCTGTGAGAGTACTGCCCCAATGCCATACTGGGAAGCATCGGTGTCCAGTATGAACAGTCCTTCGTCCCGAGGATAAGCCAGTATAGGAGCAGTGAGAAGACGATGTTTGAGTTCTCTAAAAGACTCTTGGCAATCTGGTGACCAGATGAACTCAACCTTATTTTCAGTCAGGCTATGCAGAGGTTTCGCAATGCTGCTGAAGTACTTCACAAAGCGTCGGTAGTAGCTGCAAAGTCCCAGAAAACTTCTGACCTCATGTTTGTTCTTCGGCACAGGCCAGTCTCTTACTGCCTTTATTTTCTCTGGATCAGTTTCTATCCCCTTCTCAGAAACGACATGTCCGAGGAAACTCACTTTCTTCTGGAAGAGGACGCATTTCTTGGGATTGAGTTGCAGATTGGCACCTCTCAGCCTGGAGAAAACCTGCTTCAGATTCGACAGGTGTTCATCGAAAGTCCTTCCAATCACCATGACATCGTCGAGATACACCAGGCATGTTTCCCATGTAAGTCCTCTCAGCACTAACTCCATTAGTCGCTCGAAGGTGGCAGGAGCATTACATAAGCCGAATGGCATGACCTTGAATTGGTACAACCCATTCCCGGTTGAAAAAGCAGTCTTCTCCTTATCGTCTTTATGGAGTTCTACTTGCCAGTAGCCACTTTTCAGGTCTAATGTAGAGAACCACTTTGATCCGGCCAAAGTGTTCAAAGTGTCGTCGATCCGGGGCAGGGGATAACTGTCTTTCTTGGTGACATCATTCAGCTTCCTATAGTCCACGCAAAATCTCATAGTGCCGTCTTTCTTGGTGACCAAAACTACTGGGGACGACCAAGGACTATTAGATTCCTCGATCACACCATCTTCCAGCATTTCGTTAACCATCGCCTTGATTTCTGATTGCTTGGCAAAAGGCAGTCTTCTCGGCGGCTGTCTAATTGGTCTTGCGTCGCCAGTATTAATTCTGTGTTGCACTAGACTCGTACGACCTGTGATTTTATCTTGAGCGAAAATATCGGCCTCCTCCAATACGAACTTCACTGCCATCTCCATCTCCATGTCGTTCAATTGGCCCCAAGAATTCTTGAACCGCTCTACCATTTCTACTGGCAGTCTTCTGTCTAATGCCGTGGGTGTCACCTTTCTTGACAACGTCACTCGGTCAATGGGCTCGCAAGTGGCGATAACCTCACCTTTCTTCAATGTGACCCTGTTAGTTTGCACGTTAGCCACTCTTATGGGTATTGTCCTCTTCGGGTCTACTAGGCATCGTGCGACGAGGGCACCATCATGTCTATCTTTTAGGGGCTCCGCTATGAGAGCAGACATACCATCAAGTTTCTTCTCTAGTCTGGCTCTGACAATCTTCTCACTGTTACCAGGAATCCGTGTATCCTCGTCGACGATAAGTCTCACCCTGGGATTAGCTTCGCTTGCTGTTGGAGATAAATACAACTCTTCGTTACCGATTTTTAAGATCTTATTCTGGAAGTCTACTGACAGGACATCGAAATCTTCCATTAAATCCAGGCCCAGAATAAATTCGTCGACGATTTCTGCGACGACAGCCCTTACCTTTAGCTCAGTACTGCCCAGTCTAATGAAAACAGTGGCCTCTCCATGCACAGGTATCCTATCTCCTTTTGCCGTCTCCAACACAGGCTGTTTGTTGGTCGTGAGTGCCGACCTGTTTGGCAACATGTCTGGACGTACAACGGATCTAGTAGCACCAGTATCGATGGTGAAACTGCATTGTCGTCCGTCTATGCTGCCAGGTATAACGAGGCTCTCGCGGTAGCGTCGGATAGTGGAGACCCTGACCTTGAGGCCTTGGGTCTCGCATGCCACGTGTCGCCCACCTACACTGGCGTCAGGTCGTTTTCCCTGATGGCGCTCCCTGTTGGTATATTCTTGTCTTCTGCGAGCCACCTGTTGGGTTTGTGAGCACTGTCTACTTATGTGCCCTTTCCTACCACACTTGTAACATTCTATGTCTGACCAATCTGCTTTCGTCCTACGTGCCCCAACCGGTACAGTGAGCTTGCTTATGGCTTCTTTTATCATTTTCATTTCTTGCCTTAGTTCCGCTGTCGTGTCTGCAAAGTCCTCTATCTCCTTCACTTCGCGCAGCCTGTTGCGGCGAGGTTGAGATGCATTCTTCGCTGCTTCAAATTCCAAGCCATAAATTACGCAGTCCGTAAGTGTTTTGAACCTTCCGAGCCTTAAAGTTTGTTGCATTTCATTATCAAGTACCCCATCGATGAAGGTCTGGACGGTTATCTGGTTGACAAATTCTTCTGGGGCTTGGGGATATGCCAGTCGCACAAGTTTCTCCACTTCGGCACTAAATTCTTGCAGCGTCTCATTTGGCTTCTGGACCCTTGACTTTAGTTGTGTCTGGTAGACCTGGCTCATGTACTTGTTGCCATATCTCAAATCTAGGGCCTGTATCACTGTTAAGTAGTTTTGCTGTTTCGACTCCGGGATGTTCTGGAGGATCTCTAGGGCTTTACCTCTAAGCGAGAGAATTAGAGCAGTTGCTGCCTGTTGTTCGCTCCACCCATTGCTGAGAGCTGCCGCCTCAAACTGCCTCCTGTACATGGGCCACGATGTTTCTCCGTCAAAAGTCGGCGGCTTCAAGGTTCCATGAGGCTGCTGCACGATTGGCATATCTTCTTCCGGCCGATTTTGAACTGGGGACATTCCAGTAACTCCTCTTGGTTGAGTTCTGTCAGTCTGGCCCATCACCTGCTCTGTCAGTTCTCTATGTCTGACTTCTGTGCCTTTCATCATCATCTTCATTTGTTCTTTCAACCCCTCCACTTCTTCCCATCGTTTGTTCCAATCCTTTACATTTTCTGTTACATTTTCTACTTTACTGTTCACATTTTCTATTTGTTCGTTGATCAGTTCAATTTCCTCTTTTACATCGACTCTCATATTGTGAAACATACTTCGGAGGTCTTCTTTGTCTTCTAGTCGTCGTTTTTCGTCTTCTTCGCGTTGCTTCTTGAGTTCTTCTTTATCTTCAAGACGCCTCTGTTCCTCCTCTTGTCGTCTTCTCTCGTCTTCTTCGCGCCGTCTTCTTTCATCTTCTTGTCGCCGTTGTTCGTCTTCTTCGCGTTGCCTCTTGAGGTCTTCTTTATCTTCTTGCCGCCGTCGTTCCTCTTCTTCGCGCCGTCTTCTTTCTTCTTCTTGTCGTCGTTGTTCGTCTTCTTTGCGTCGTCTTCTTTCATCTTCTTGTCGCCGTTGTTCGTCTTCTTCGCGTTGCCTCTTGAGGTCTTCTTTATCTTCTTGCCGCCGTCGTTCGTCTTCTTCGCGCCGTCTTCTTTCTTCTTCTTGTCGTCGTTGTTCGTCTTCTTCGCGTTGCTTTTTTAGTAAGTCCATCAACTCTTTGATTTCAGCCATCTTGTCGTAGTCAGTCGATCTGGTGTTTACCATTTACAGCTAGCTTGCTTGTTCACTTCTTCACTCACTTATCCCACACTTCTGACACCAAATTGTTGCGTTTTCGCGGGGTTCTGGATAAGTGAGACTTTAAATTTTAACAAAACAACTTTATTTACACTCTAAATATGGATACAATAAAATTTCTAGAATTTTTCTCTCACAAAACACTTAATTTACTGTCTACAATTACTAATCTCCACACAAGTCTCTACACTGGTACTACAGTAGCTACTCTCAACACTTTACACTGCTTCTTCAAGTCACTACCACATTCTCTTACTGAGCTGAACTGAACTCGGGCTGGCTTGCTTTCGCTTTTATATACTCGCCGTACCTTCCCCTCCTTTCTAGAGCATTCCATTCCAGAACGTTCCAGGACCTTCTTTTACTAGAAGGTTCTGTGAATACAGATCGGTCCCGTGTGTATACAGGGGGATGTGTATACAGGATGATCCAAATGTGGTCACCACTCCTATGCTACACAAGAGATGTTTCTCGAACTATAAGATCTCTCTGCGTATACAGAGTGTAAGGGTTCTCTGCGTATACAGGGTGTTCGGAATGTGCAGACCTCAGTTATCCGTACCGACGGGGCACAAGTTGGTAACTTCGTTATTTCTGGTCCTAGAGGGTTGAGACTTCGCCTGAGGGGGGTCACCCCAGGCACCCCCAGGGGGGTGGGGAGGCGGTGTTGCCAGATTGTGCAAAAATTCCCAGATGTTGGGGAAATTCTGGAGATGTGGCAACACCGCACCTACGTCTATTGAAGTGCTTTGTAACAATATATATATATATATATATATATATATATATATATATATATATATATATATATATATATATATATATATATATATATATATATATATATATAAATATTAAATTTAAACAGTTCTTAGAAACCTCAATTCGCTCCCATCTAAAGAAATTTTTGCAAAGTCTCACCATCGATATACCTCTCTATTAGCGAATTTTCTCAATAAAACTTCGCCAATAATATCGACTGTGGTCACAAAGTTACATTGCAATTGAATCATTGAAGTGCGAAAATCTCAAAAGTACGCGGTTTTCCGGTATCAAACAAGTATACCTTGTCCATTTAAGAATAATCAGCTACTCAAATGTCTTATTAAAAATGGCGACGTAGGATTGCATAAAAAAGTTACGTAGAATAGTTATTATTTAAATGTGCGTAACCATAGTGCCCTCTATTAGCAACCTAAAAATTAGGTCCATATCGAATTTTTTACCACCAAAACCCCTTATCTCGAGTTTTAACATAATTTTTTCTGAAACTTGTAAAATTATAAAATAAGTAAAATTTAAAAATCACCCATTAACAGCCTGTATCTCTTAAACCTATATATGCAATTTTTTTTAACTTACCGCGTATATCACAAATTCACTATAAAAAACTACATAGCCACCATTCATGTAAACTTTTAACACTATTCAATTGTCTATAAACTGAAATATCTCATTTGACAAAACCGAAGCTTGTACAAATTTGAATTACTAACGCCGTACCTACAACTAGGAAAGGAAAAGATCACTAACCTGTAATTTGGATTGGAATGCATTTACGGCAATAAGCTGTAAATCCCTCGACGAAATATCTCTTCAATACGTACCTGAAACAAAGACACCCATATTTTAGAAATATTGATTACTTACTAATTAAAATCAAAATTGTTTAAACATCTTCTGTTATCCTATTAATTAAAAAGATTTGTTTGAATTTTAGTGAGTTTTCATTAATCAAGTTCACTAATAGAGAGATTTTACCACCATTATTATTTAGAGTTATTGAAATTTCAAGAATTTAATGAAAAATCTTTACCAAAACGCACTTGCTGCGCCTCGATGTTTTTTACACACCTTCATCATATTTGGATGAGAAATGCAAAAATGCAATAGTAGGTATAAGGAATGTGCAAAAAAAAATTTTTTTTTTTCACCAACAACTTATGGGCCGACCTGTGATCGTCAAAATAATTTTATAAGATGCAGCTCAAAACTCCCTATAATTAACGTATACAATTGTTTTGCGTATCTTGCATAATAACAATTATATTGACCTTTACCGTAGAAATGCGTCAGCCTGTATATATGTAAACAGATAAAAACTGAAAACCCGGATATGTATTCTAGGGGGACTAGTTTGCACTCATTTGAAGAAATATTTTTAAAATTCATAAATCGCGGTCTCCTCATTACCGATGTTTTTCTACGAAAATTAGCTAAAAATTATAGACCGTTAAACCATAAACCTAACTAAAACTACTGCCAAAGCATGAGCAAAAAAGTTTATTTGAAATACATTTTTTGGATATATTTTAGTAAAATGAAGGTCACTGATGGTTGAAGCTAAAACTTAAGGGTTTGTAGAACACTTACCTTGCAACATTTTCTTTACATAACCCGTGTTTGTTTCAGGTTCTTTGCCTAAATGTTGCCAATTTTGACGTTTCAAATCGCGACTTTGACGTTTTGAGGAAAATCCCCAATTTGTTTTCTTTAAATGCCTATAAGTTTTTGTCTTTTAACTTACAGACCTAAATTTTGGTACATTGTTCACCTTTTATAATACAAACACGCGGACCAAATTTGGCTGCCCTTAATTTGTCATTTCCAGAGATACAGAAATTTTCCAAAAGAAAACACAAACTTTTCCGGAAAAACTTGGGCTGATTTTCCTGGTTAACGGACTTATCCGAGCCACTTGCAAAAGGGAGGTACTTGCCAAATTTGACCAAAATCGGCATATTATCTTTTGTTATCCGTGTGATACATATATATATATATATATATATATATATATATATATATATATATATATATATATATATATATATATATATATATATATATATATATATATATATATATATATATATATATATAAACATATACAAATCGAAACTGACCTCGGATATGTGTTATATGGGGACTAGTTCGCGTTCATTTGAGGAAATTTTCAAAAATCAGAAGTCGCAATGTCCTTATTAGTCATTTTTTAAAGAAAATTCACTAAAAAATAGAATAAAAATCAAAATTGAGCGGAGTTACCTGGATGAAGATCAGTTCGAATTCAGACCCAGCTGAGGAATTAAAGATGCACAAGATAAGAGTGCTTGAGAAAAATAGAGATGTGCTTATTATTTTTGTAGACTGGAAAAAGCAATCGATAATTTGGATTGAAAAATATTATTACATATAGGTGATTCAAAAGTAACGGTACACAGAACAGCAGTCGATTCTGCGCATCAAAGTAATACAATAATTTAGCCGAAGTTACTACAATCCATAAGTCAGAATGAAAAGGGGTACAAAGGGAGAAATTCAAATTCGATTTTCCTTAATATCCAGAAAACGATTTGATTCATTTTCTTGAGAATTGATACAGATCCATTTTTCGTTGTGGTAAAAGATAATTAATTTCCAAATTTTGCTCCATCAGGTAGTGGGTGCTGCTTGCGGTACCCTGGTGCCCTTCAAACCTTAAAAATACTCATACTTTTTTGTTGGCATCGATACGAAACTTTTGAATACCTAATAGTGATTTCTTGTTTTTTCGTAACAAAAGAGATATCCCTGTTAAATGACGCTAAAATTAACCAGTTCTAAAATATTTGCGATTTTAAAAGTAGCTCCAGTAGTGCAATATAGCAAAGTAAGTGTGTAACGCTGCCTGATAAATGATAGAGATTGAATATGGAAACAGGGCACATTTTCAAACTTAATGGGTGATAACAGATCAACTCTAAATGACAAACATTTGCAATACCCATTCAATTTTAGTGAATTTTCTTTTAAAAAAATCACTAATGAGGAGATCCCGACTTTTGAATTTTGAAAAAATTTCTTCAAATGAGCGCTAATTAGGCGCCCTAGAACACATATCCGGGGTCAGTTTCGATTTTTATATGTTTATATATATATATATATATATATATATATATATATATATATATATATATATATATATATATATATATATATATATATATATATATATATATATATATATGTATGTATGTATCACACCGATAACTCAAAAAATAATGGGCCGATTTTGACAAAATTTGGTGAATACCTTCCTTTTGTAAGTGGCTTGGATAGGTTCGTTAGCCAGGAAAATCGGCCGAGGTTTTCCCGGAAAATTTTGTGTTTTCTTTAGAAAAAAATTCATATCTCCGGAAACAACAAAGTAAGGGCAACCAAATTTGGTACATCGTTTTATATCGCTATAGGTAAATTACCTACCAAAAGGTAGGTAGGCTGTAGGTCAAAAGACAAAAATGTCATGGGCATTTAAAGAAAAATAAATTTGGGTTTTCCTCAAAACGTCAAAGTGACAATTTAAAACGTCAAAATTCGCAATATTTAGGCAAAGAACTTGAATCTAATACGGGCTATGGAAAGAAAATGTGTCAAGAAGAATGTTTTACAAACCCTGAAGTCTTAGTTTCAACCGTCATTGTCCTTGATTTTACTAAAATGTTTCCAGAAAATTCATTTCAAATAGACCCTTCTTTGATGCTTGGCAGTAGGTAGTCTTAGCTATAGAGTTTATCGTTTAATGGTATATAACTTTTGTCGAATAAAGCTCAATATATCCGTTATATCACAAGATATGAAAAAAAATTGTATACATTAATTATAGGGTGTCTTGAGCTACATCTTAAAAAACTAAAAGACGTAGCAAGTGCGTTATGGTAGTGAATTTTCATAGAAATGATCTGGCATTAAATATTTTATTATAACTTTTTTTTCTTGTAACATAGAAATCTGAGTTTTTGTGTATAGTTTAATTTTTATATCGTGAACCTACCCACTAAATTTGGTTATCATAGCTTTTTTATTTTTTGAGTTATCGGTGTGATACATACATATATAAATATATATATATATATATATATATATATATATATATATATATATATATATATATATATATATATATATATATATATATATATATATATATATATATATATATATATATATATATATATATAGACATAAAAATTGAAACTGTCACCGGATATGGGTTCTAGGGGTCCTAGTTCGCGCTCATTTGCAAAAATTTTTTTAAGATTCAAAACTCGGGATCTCTCCATTAGCGAATTTTTTCTACGAAAATTAACTAAAAATATTTCTACAATCACAGGCTGGCCCATAAGTCGTTGGTGATACACATATTTTTTGTTAGTCGAAAACGCCTTATGTTTTTGAATTTTTCATCGAAATAAAATGCATATTTGTAAGTAAAGAAATTCTGGACGCAGCAAGTGCGTTATGGTAGCTAATTTTGATTAAAGGCTTCATATTTGAAAAGCTCAATTTGCTATTAACCTATATAAGGTTGACCAAGAAACGGATTTTTTCGGTTACACTTTAAGTTTACTTTCGGAAGTTTTTGTACATTTTGAAACAATAAAGTTATTTTGATGAAACATGGTACATTCTTTTTACTATATGAAAATTTATTATTGCCTATTACTACTATATTACTATTATCATATAGTAAATCTAAGCTCTATTTCGATAAATACGGGATTTTGGTTTTGAATTAACATCTTGTTTGTTATTGCACAATTCTAAATTAAAACACACAATCCACTGTGTTAATAAAAAATAACTACGGCTACCTATACCGATCTTGACCTGTATCTATTGCAAATAAAAATATCAGAAAATTTTTGTTGGAATAATAATAAATAATAATTTTACTGGCAGACAGAGCTGTAGCTACGTATAGTATACAATTCACTGACATAGAGTAATGAAGTTTCACCACAGCAGAAAAAACTTCTTATGCTGTGGTTGCACTAGGTATTTGTTAGTGCGGACGTTTAAGTATAGTTCTATAGATTGGTGCTACTGGAATATTCCAATGCCTGCTAGATTTGAAAAATATACACAATGACGGAAAACTTTCAGATTGGAAATTAAATTATTATTTTAAAATTTGTTATAAAACGAGTAGATTATACAAGAATCGTATTGTAGCTTACCGAAACCTTGCAGCCATATTATTGTTTTTCGTCTAACCATATCTTTGCAAGTTCATCCAAAACGCACTTGCACACATAAAAACACACAACACACACTTAAAATGAGATAAGTTTAAGGTTACGATCGTTTACATTATAATTTCACACAATAATGAACACTCCGATGGTATTGTGAACCATATATCGCGAATTATAAACGAATATCTCCAAATATTTAGCATTTATGATTAAATGAAAATCCATTAAATCATAATTTCAACGTACCTACTCGGAGATAAACCCGAAAGGAATAAACATTTTATTCGCGAGTTGCATGGTGCGCGATGATACACCTGTCATCCACAGCTTACTTATCTAACCCTATGTAAATCAAAATTTTTAAATAAGCGACTAAAAAATATGAAAATCTGAAGATAACAAACAAAAATATATTACCTTTATATTCACAAAATACTTTTTTGTCAAACATGAATCAAATTTTAATACAGAGCTAGTTCCTTGCTTTACTATTTTATATTAAATATAATGATTAGAAAATTTGGCATACCTCCTTTTGATTAGAAATATTACATTTTATCGAAAATGTTTACAAGTATAGAAATATATAGGTACATATTAGGTCCTTATTTCAGTGTTACAAAAGATTTCCGCTGCTTGTGGAAAATATAAGCGCAACGTGTGGAGATCTAAAAAGTTCAAGACGCAGCAAGTGCGTTATGGTAGTGCATTTTTATTAAATGCTTCAAATTTGTATAACTCAATTTTTTATAAACTTCGAAAGTTCAATTTTGGTATGTAGTAAGGTCTCTCCTAAGGCAACGTATTGACCAAATTTCATTAAAATAGGTTTGTAATTTTCGGAGAAAAAATTTTTTGTCTAAAAAAAACTAACAATTTGAATAACTCAATTTTTAGTGAATTTTCTTAGAAAAAATTCACTAATGAGGAGATCTCGACTTTTGAATTTTGAAACATTTTTTGCAAATGAGCGCGAACAAGGACCCCTAGAACCCATATCCGGGGTCAGTTTCAATTTTTATATGTTTATATATATATATATATATATATATATATATATATATATATATATATATATATATATATATATATATATATATATATATATATATATATATATATATATATATATATATGTATCACACCGCTAACTCAAAAACTACTGGGCCGATTTTGATAAAATTTGGCATGTACCTTTCTTTTGTAAATGGCTTGGATAAGTTCGTTAGTCAGGAAAATCGGACGAGGTTTTTCGGAAAAATTTTGAGTTTTCATTCGAAAAAAATTCTTATCTCAAAAAGTAATAAGCCGATTGTAATAAAATTTGGCAAGTACCTTTCTTTTGTAAATGGCTTTGACAAGTTTGTTAGTCAGGAAAATCGGACGAGGTTTTCCGGATAAATTTTGAGTTTTCATTCGAAAAAAAAATTATATATATATATATATATATATATATATATATATATATATATATATATATATATATATATATATATATATATATATATATATATATATATATATATATTGAAACTATTACTGACCCCGGATATGGGTTCTGGGGGTCCTAGTTCGCGCTCATTTGATAAAATTTTTTGCAAAGTCTCACCATCAAATACCTCTCTATTAGTGAATTTTTTTTAATGAAAATTCACTAAAAATCGTGTTTATACAGACAGACTTTCATTGGGCTTTTGAAAAAACATGAATCAAATATGAACTTATGCAAGGACATGTGAGCATATTTTCCTTCTTTTAGCTTTTAATTAGGGAAACTGATGTCAGGACAGGTCAGAAAAGTTAGTTCAGCCAGGATTATGATTTAAAAATTCGGGACGCAGCAAGTGCGTTATAGTAGCGAGTTTTCATAAGAATTGCGTACACTATAATTATACGGCATATTAATAAAGTTAATACTTTAAACTTACACAGACCTTGAAGATCGATTTTAGAGGTCTTAGTACGTGCACATTTGAAGAATTATTTCGAAAGTGTTACTATCGATATCTCTCTATTATCAAAAAAATCTTGCGTCCTAACTCCTTTTGAGAAAAATGTCCAAAACTCAATTTTTCTATGAAGCTAAAGAACTAAATTCTGCTATATCTGTAGATAGTGTAAGTCTCTTTAAAAGAAACTTATATTACAAATTTCATTAAAGTTATACAAAGATTTCCAGAAGGAAACTTAATTCATATTTAGAAAAGTAAAGTATCTGCCAAAATCAATAAGTACTAGTATCATGTATACATTAGTATAGAGTTCACTAATCATAAGTCATGTGTAATCGTCAATTTTAAGGCATTTTGGTATTAATATTCATTGAATTTAGATTGTCACTTGTGTTTTGTGTTACAGAATACAGAAACATGTTTGATGCTATAGTTTCAGTTTCCTGTTTATTTTTTTCAATCATGGACAGGTGTTATAGATACTTTTTATTTGTAAAATGAAGCAGGTATCTATCTATGAAGTATTTGTTAATTTATGTGTGTGTGTGTGTGTTTTGTTTCTTTAACTCCGGCCTATTTCCGCGACTATGGCCAATCATCGACACCAGGGAGCAGTTTCACCTCACCATCTTAGAAATTTTGCCGAACCCCTGCCTTTCTGTAAGGAGGGTAGAGATCTTTAACGTGCCCAACATCGCATGGACACGAGACCGACGGCTTTACGCCCCCTCCAAAGGGCGGAACGTGCAGACATTCAACTTGCTCAAATACAATGACAGAAGCTCGGTTGATGTTAATTGTACAGTATGTAGTGAAAAAGTGAAAGGAGAACCCTGGGATCAAACCCAGTACCCTTAATTCGATTCAGAGATTCTGTTAATTTATATATAATCAGAAATTGATTAATAATTATAATGAATTTATGGTAAAGCAAACCAAATATCAAACTGTGCCAATGGCTTACGCCTTAACCAAATACGCCCCCCCCCCCCGACACACACACACACACACACACACACCAAATAAAGAGCTGCAGCATTAATTATGTAGTTTATAGGTTCAGTGCAATCTTTCAAAAAATAATCAATTTAGGTAGGTTTAACTGGGTGGGGTTAAAATGACCTATTTATTCAATCTTAAACTGTTTATTTATTAGCTATAGTCGAATATATTGTATTAAATCGATCAAAATCTTATTTTTTACTCCGAATTTTAAAATTACACTTTTGCGCCCATATTGCACATATCTTGGCCATATGATTGCACAATGATATAAATTTCCTAGGAACAACGCTGATTAAGAAGATTTTGCACTGTTTGACAGTTAAGTCCAATTGTTAAAAAAATATTTCTCAACATGTTATACACTGTTAAATTGAGAAAAAACAGAAATCCAGTGATGTCAAAATCCAATATGGCGCTCATAAGAAATTAGATGATGTCCCAAAGAAGGTGAAACGTTGTACAAAAATCACTCTGTATAGTACCAACTGCTATACTACTAAAGCTAATATACTTTTTATTCTCCCTCAGTGCTCGTCCGCGGTTTTGCCGCCCCGATAGCACTGCAACCTTTGGCTTATTGTGCATGCCCTTAGTCTTTATACTCCACCCATTCCAAAATCACCGTGCCTTGAACTATAGTCTGCACAGCGATTGGTAGGGTGAAGTTTTATAATGCTCTGTCTCCGGTCTAGACTGACCGTAGATCAGTTCTCTTTTGCGGTCCAGAGCTTTACACTCGCACAAGATGTGCTGGGCTGATTCCTCCCCCTCGCCGCAGAGTCTGCATGCGAGTTCCCCCCCCCCCAGGTGTTTCTTGACGGCCATGTGTCCCGTCAAGATACCTGTTATGTTTCTGAGCTGTCATCTGCTAAGATTTAGCAGCTCCACAGCTCTCTTTGAACTTGGTTCGTCAATTATTGACTTCCCATGTCTGAGCCCTGGCCAGTCTGCCCAGTACACCTTGTGTTGATTTCTGACCCAGGACTTAATGGCTCCCTTGGCAGTGCTCTTTGACACGCCCAGAGCCGGTTCTGGTCCCATAAATGGTTCTGCTGACCCTCTCTTCGCGAGACTGTCAGCTTCTTCATTGCCTTTGACCCCCGAGTGACCCGGCACCCAGATGAGGGTGACCTCATTCTGCCCAGTCAGGTCGCTCGACTCGTCTCGGCACTCACTCACCAGCCAAGAATTTACCCGTGAGCTACTTAAGACCTTAAGGGCTGCCTGGCTGTCTGTGGCTATGAGGATCCCGCATACAGTGCAGGATGGTGTACATTTCGGCCTGAAAGACCGTTGCATGCGCTCCGAGGGAAATACTATGACTTACCCCCTGTCCTTCCGAATAAACACCTGCCCCCGTTCCACGCTCCCCTCCGGATCCGTCCGTAAACCAGACGAGCGCGTCCCGTGGTATGGCCGGCGTCTCCTCCCGACATGCCTCGCGGTCAGGGATTTCCACTGTAAAGTTGTTTTCCCTGCAGATTCGCGGGCTCGCGATCCAGAAACACCTCCATGGCGGCTGTTGGGGTTGAAGACATGGCCCCTGTGATGCCTAGGCAAGCCATCCTTTGGATCTTGCCTAGTTTTTGGCCACCAGACCAGTGCCGCGTATGTTAACGATGGTCTGACCACCGTTGTGTACAGCCAGTTGGCCATACTAGGTCTTAGTCTCCACGTTTTTCCATATAGCCGCCTAGTGACGGCTAAGGTCATGACTGCCTTACGCAGTATTTTTTCAACGTGACCATTCCAGGTTAGCTTAGAGTCCAAAGCTAATATACTTACTATATTATAATATACAGGTATATGAATATAGTAATTATCATTCATAATCATACTCTAAAGGCAATGTCGCGTTGTCGAAATCGTAATTATATCTATCTACAGCAGCTGTTTTTATTTCTGTAGTTTCCGCATTTTATCAATTGGTTTTTTAAAAGTTTTCTTTTGGCGCACCCTTTTCCTTTTTATTCCAAATATGTCTCCTTCAAATAATGTTGCTTTCTTGTCTCAGAATATGTCCAATAAATTTAGCCTTTTTCTCTCGGTTTCTTTAGGCAAACAACTTTCTTCTCTCAACTCATCCATAGCACACTTTATTCGTTTTTCTATCGTTATGTTCCCATTGTCTTTGCCAGTTTCCTCTATGATCACATTTCAAAAGCTTTTACCCTCTTTATGACCTTGGCCTTCTTATTCAACGCCCAGCTCTATACATTGCAACACTATACACGTATGAACGACTCTTTGACTCTTAACTCAAAATAATTATTAGTGGGGAAAGTAATTTGTTCAATGTATGCTTACTTTGCCATTGGTGTTGTCCTTCGTGATGTTTTTCTCAATTTACTTTCATCCTTATAATAATACAATCCCAAGGTAAAAGGTACATATTCGTTCCTATTTGTTCAAGATGTTTGCCATTTAGCTTTATATCCATTTTCGTAGTCGAATCCTTATTTTATCATCTCCATTACAGCTTTTGACTGAAAATATAGTATATAATAAAAAGATCAAGGTTTAAGGAAGGCAATAAAGAAATACATAAGAAAATATAGCTTTTATAAAGAAAATACAACGTTCTTGTCAAACCATGGTTTCACAATCTTTTGTCACAGATTTTGCTCAAAATCACTCGTTGCCTAGAATAGGCATCCAGGAATACCTAAGTTTCTTAAATTTCAGCTCTTTTGTATTCCGAATAAAAACGTAATTCAAACTGAAATGTAATATTATACGGCCTTCCTTAATTATTTACTCAATATGGCTGCTGAAACTAGCGCGTGTGGCCACCATCCGTAGATCAGCTATTTTCTAAGAGATTACGCAATTAACATTTATATTATGCAAATACAATATGACAGTATTATGCCCAGTTTCACAAAGCTTGATTAAAATTTTAACGTCCGGTTATAGTTATTCAAGGCTTAATACAACCAATCACAGTTTCAAAATATTTGGTTGTCATGGCAAACACTCAAATCAGTCTGTAATTGGTGGTCTGAAGCCTTCAATAACTATAACCGTCCGTTAAATATTTAAACCAAAATTGAGCATTAGTGTTTCATTCTAATGTGATATTAGAGCAATCTGAAAAGTTACTATTTACAAAGGTTTTACATAGGCCATTAGAGTTAATGCAGAATGAACACGTTATTTTTCATGATTCTGTACAATGCTAATAGTTTAAAATATTCAAGAAATGATACAGTAGGCACACGGAGATTACGACGTACATTTTTCATTTTTAGCAAATGTTCTAAATACGTTAACGATTGTTATAGGACACTATAGCAAGCAAATACATTACATCAAATGATATTAAAACCTGGCCAACAATTACGTAATATTCACCACTTATAATAACTACTTTAGAGTTATGCATCTTCTTAGCGGCTTTCAAGGTATTAGGGATATTGTCATTACTCATAGAAAGACTTAAAAGTTCCGTAAACGACAGTAACCAAAACTATCTTATGTTACTGAAATGTTACATCAAAGTTGCAGCCACTCTTAAGTAACATTATTAGTTGCTGCGACGTTGCGCCAGCCTCTTCATATTGACCTGACCTAATAGTTCTCGATCCTCTTGGTAATATATTCTTGTGGCAGTCACGTTTCCGCTAACTGAAGAAATGAATTTTACTATTTGTGGTTACCAGAAAGTGGTATAGTATAACCCTTCAAATTCACTATAAAGCATTTTTCATGATACAGACCCGCTGATTTAAAAAGCCTGATTTTCCACCACAACAGCATGCGATGCGATGTTGTTCAAGTCTAGTAGAGTGTCTAATGTGTGATCCAATAATAATGTCATATTTGTTAATAAAAATAAGTCACTTATGACCAACAAACAAAACTTTACATTCTACATTTTACAACAAGGTGAGAAGTGAAAGAGGTACAGCAGCTTAAAACAGTTTTATAATGCTGTTGTGACGACGCCGTTATTGTCAACAAACTTCAGTGAAATATTACTACAAATAAGGTCAAACATGTTCCAATTAGTTTGCTTAGGGTGACAGTGTCATCTCTCCTAAAGATGACAACGAATTTTATGGTGAAGATCAAGAGCAAGATACTATATCGTTTCTCAGACTTCACTATTGCAAAAGCTTATACCATGGTATCATTGTCATCAAATAAGCCGCAGTGAGTTTACACATCTATTGCAGATATTGAAATCTAATAGTATGAATTTAGTACCAGATACTAGAACTCTATCAAAAACTCCAAGCACCGCTCATGTCGTAAGAATGAATGGAAAGATTTTTTTAACTTGACAAATCCATAACACTACCACTAGTTTTTAATGTGGATGGTGATGGTACAAAGCACAAGCATAACACATGTACACAAAAACAACCATAACCTAAAACTTCTATTCTACTCTCAGCGTTAATTGGCCACTTCGTGTCTTGCATGGGGTTACACCTACTCATCGGTGTGTCTAGGATACTCATATAACCCCACAGTTGGGGACTAAGACCTAGTATGGCCAACTGGCTGTACACAAGGGTGGTCAGACCATCGTTAACATACGCGACACTGGTTTGGTGGCCTAAGGTGACACAATCCAGTGCCAAACAAAAACTAGGCAAGATCCAAAGAATGGCTTGCCTAGGCATCACAGGGGCGATGTCTTCAACCCCAACAGCCACCATGGAGGTGTTGCTGGATCTGCCCCCCCTACACTTAGTTATTATGGGGGAGGCCAGCCTAGGACTATACAGACTAGCCCGCAATGGTAGACTGAAAATCAACCCAGGCTTTAGGGGGCACTGCAAAATTCAGGAGATCGTGAAAGAGCCCATGCTTGAAATGAGGTCAGACGTCACGAGGCCGCGAATCTGCAGGGAAAACAACTTTACACTGGAGATCCCAGACCGTGAGGCATGGCGGGAGGAGACGGCGGACATACCACGGGGCGCGCTCGTCTGGTTTACGAACGGATCCGGCGGGGAGCGTGGGACGGGGGCAGGTGTTTATTTGGAAGGACCGAGGGTGTCATAGTATTTCCCTCGGAGCCCATGCAATGGTCTTTCGGGCCGAAATGTACGCCATGCTGCACTGTGTGCGGGAGAACAAGAAGAGGGGCTACACCAACAAGCGGATCCTCATAGCCACAGACAGCCAGGCAGCCCTTAAGGCCCTAAGTAGCACACAGGTAAATTCCTGGCTGGTGAGTGCCGAGACGAGACGAGCGACCTGGCTGGGCAGAATGAGTTCACCCTCATCTGGGTGCCGGGTCACTCGAGGGGGGGGGGGGTGACAGAGTGTGGGTGTGAGGCAATGAAGAAGCTGTCACTCTCGCGAAGAGGGGGTCAGCAGAACCATTTACGGGGCCAGAACCGGCCCTGGGCGTGACACAGAGCACTGTCAGGGAGGCCATTAAGTCCTGGGTCTGAAACCAACACAAGGTGTACTGGGCAGATTGTCCAGGGCTCAGACATGGGAAGTTAATAATTGACGGACCCAGTTCAAAGAGAGCTGTGGAGCTGCTAAATCTTAGCAGAGGACAGCTCAGAAACATAACAGGACTCTTGACGGGACACATGGCTGTCTAGAAACACCTGCATAAAATGGGGCGGTTCGAGAGGCGGAGGAATCGGCACAGCACATCTTGTGCGAGTGTAAAGCTCTGGACCGTACGCTATCAATCGCTGTGCAGACTAGTTCAAGGCACAGTGGTTCTGGAATGAGTGGAGTAAAAAGGCTAAGGGCATGCACAATAAGCCAAAGGTTGCAGTGCTATCGGGCGGCAAAGCCGCGGACGAGCCCAGGGGGAGAAAAAAACCCACAGTTCATTTATGGCTGTGATTTTCCTTAATTTTCTTTATTGTCCGGTCATGATCTTGTCTTTTATGGGGCAAGTTGTTAGGATTTTGTTTGCAGACAGTGGTATATCCTGTTCTGCTATTCACGAACTATTTTGTCATCTCACTTGTTTAGGTTAAAACGACAGGCAGAAGACAGAGTTTTAACAGTATCTTCGATTTTCGGAACAATATAGTGGCAAGGAGAACTATAAACACCCATTTGGTAGATTACGACGTCGCCGTTACTGCAAAGTAACTACAAAATGTTGAGCCATAGCATCGGTAGTTTTTAATTAAAGTAACATTAAAGTTATGGCTTCAGTATTCTTTGAAGTTTCCTATTTTAGTGAATACAAAATAACAATAACAAAAACTCAATTTGAGGTAAATCGTATCTTTATTTATTAAATAAATTCTGAATTTCAAACACAAAGATAAAAAGTCATTGAGCTTAAATACTTGAAAATTGTATCACACACTCAAATAATTATTTTGCTACAATGCTGTTCTATTTAACAGAATCACAATGGCTACAGCCTACAGTTTAAAACTACATGATAAATTTGATAATAGGACTCGATAAAGGTATAAGTATTATCAAAAACTTGTATGTACAGACTGATTCAATAAGATTTTTTGAATCATCTGTATAAACATAGTTGTAAAATGTTATAAGGTGCTAAAGTAGTACATTACAGCCATTATAGCTATGTAATTGTTCTATAACGTAATGTTAAATTTAATTAAAGTTTACAATACTAGTTAACAGGAAAATATACTATAACATCAACATAATTTGTAATAAAGATATTATAAATTAAACTATAAACATAAATAATACTTTACAAAATATATATTAGGGACAAGTAGTATCTGTTGAAAATAAATGTAATTATGCTACATAAATTAACATCTCATAAGTTGTGTAAAATTTAAATGCTTACATTTTGCAAAAATTCATTCAATGCAGAAAATTGACCTGGGTCATTGAGCAGGTAAAGAATTAAAAACAATGTTTTTCGTAGTAACACACAGAAAACTGCTGAAGTGTGAGCTTGAATTTAAAGAAAAACAGTGTCTTTTAGTTAGAAGACTTTGGTCTTTGCTCTATAGTGAATCTTTGCACATTAAGTATTTGTTACAAAAAAGACTTTTGCCTTTTGTTCTTCAACAAAATTAAGTTTTGAAACTTAAAAATCTAAATCAATATATACTAATCAAAAGAATCAGCATATTGGTAAAAATTTAATTATTTTATTAGAAAAATAAATAATCAAAAACTTTGTGTTGTTTTATGAGTATATAAAAAAATTTGTAACTATATATATATATATATATATATATATATATATATATATATATATATATATATATATATATATATATATATATATATATATATAGCGCGTGTAAAAGCCAAATGGAATAAATTCATTATTTCGGTTACTGTACATTATTATAAAAAATCCCGAAACACGTCAAATTTAAATTATAAATTGACATTTTTCAACGTGAATCCCTACCTTCAACCCCCTTCGAATGACAGGTACAACCCCTAATTTTTTAAAGGGGAAGTATAGGCTTGTGATGTCGTTTGAAAGGTCTGTTCATTCTCTATTCAAAAATGTTATCTTTTTCAAGTTTATTGCAACAATTAAGATAGAATAAAATAAAATCATGTGGTTACCGAAATTCACTATAAAATACTCAAAACTTATTACAATATTGTAATTAGTATACTCAAAACTTATTTCCCGTTTAGGTCTTGAAGATAAGAAAGTAAGCAAAAACCACAGTAATGTGCCTTTTACATTGTATCCATGAAAAATACATTAAAGAGTTTCCGAGGCAATGTTAGTTTGTTTAAAACGCCTAAGCAAATTGTTTTGTAATTATAAGTTGTCATTTAAATTGTTAGTATTATAATTTTAGTTTGAATTTCGAACTCCAATTCTGAAAAATAGTTAGATTAACAGAAATGCATAAAATAACAGTTATACAAATGATTGGTTACGGAGATAAAATCTGAAACAACATGAAGTAACTCGCCTATTTCATGAGGAATTTCCTGATTTACCGCCTATATCCCAAGGAACAATTAGTAAAATAGAGAAGCAGTTTCGCGAGTTTGGTCATGTAAGGCAGAGTAAAGAAAAAAGCAGCCAATGCACTGAATGATAAAATCAAATTAGATATGATGCTTGAATTTGTGGAAAATCCACATACATCGGCTAGACAGGCATCCACTACATTTGATGTTAGCCATGCATCGATAGTTAACATATTAAAAGAAAATAAAATGCATCCCTATAAAATGATACCTACTCAGTAGCTCATGGAAGACGATTATGATAGGAGAACTTATTTTTGTGAGCGAATGATGGACATGTTGGATAACAATATTATCCAATTAGAAGACGTTATGTTTTCTGATGAGTGCATTTTTTCACTTAACGGTCATGCTAATCGGCAAAATTGTCGCTACTGGGCAATGACAAATCCTCACTGGATGAGAGAAGAGCACACGCAATACCCTCAGAAGGTTATTGTTTGGGCAGGCATTGTTGGAAACCATATCATTGGTCCCTTTTTCATTGAGGGTAATTTGAATGGCGATAATTATTTGGCACTACTTCAAAATGATGTCACTCCAACTTTGGCAAATTTAGATCCTGATCCAGGAAACCCTCAGGTTCCAGTGAATACGATATGGTTTCAGCAGGATGGAGCACCATCACATTACCAACTCAATGTCCGGCAGTACCTCGATGCAATATTTCCCAATGGGTGGATAGGGAGGCGAGGATCGATAGAATGGCCAGCGCGATCACCTGATCTTACCTTATTAGATTTCTTTTTATGGGGATATGTGAAGAGCACCATGTACAAAACTAAACCTTTTGATTCAAATGAAAAATGTCAATTTTTAATTTAAATTTGATGTGTTTCGGGATTTTTTTATAAGAATGTACAATAACCGAAATAATGAATTTATTCCATTTGGCTTTTACACACTGTATATATATATATATATATATATATATATATATATATATATATATATATATATATATATATATATATATATATATATATATATATATATATATATATATATATATGTTAAACAAGTTTAAAGCAGTAAAACTGCAATATGGCAAATCAAAATAGGCACAATACAAGACATTTAATGGATGTAGAAGCTCAATTGGCTGTACTTTTGCTAGCCGCAGAAGAGTAGCCCAAGTAAGGGTGGCTGAAATGTTACATGTTGTCCAATCTTCGATTAGTAGAATGGTTTCATCACACGAGATTCAAGACGCCCTGGATAAAGTCGCCATAGGCCACAAGAGCCATTCCAGATCGATCTTTAACTTTTAACTGTACAGTAAAATTTCGAAAATTCGGATGTGCGGAAATCCGGATTCCTCAATAATCCGGACTGAGTTTTCTTTACATTATAGATGTTATATTTCGGATTTTGCGTGCTTCAATAACCCGGATCGTTAAAATTTAATTTTAGTTCATGTGTATGTTATAATTTGAACCCGGGAAAGTTGTCTGTACGACGTAAATCGTATTCAGCTCTCCAGTGAAGTCCCATCCTTCAAAATCTGGACAGTACATTTCACCACGAGTCCTTGATTTATGATTTCAGTCGCGTGTTAACTGTGTTTATATGCAATTCGCAACCAGACTTGCGAATCATTGCGCAGCATTAATTTCTTACTTTAACATAAAAATCGAAAATTATAGACCAACTAAATAAAGGTGTAAGCAGAATAGCGCTAGGGAACTTATATGGTGTTAGAACTTTAACAATTTCCAATATAAAAAGACACTCTGTAAAAATTCAAGGGTAGGAGAAGGAAAACTTTGTTTCTGCTGTTTTCTTAAAAACACATTAATTTTTAGGTTTGTGTGTAGTTGTTTGTCTAGACCTGGTTCAAGAAAATCATTACATAAAGCAGAATACCCAGAAATGGAAGGTGAGTTATATGCCTTGTTTTTAACACAGAGAGAAAGACACATTGCCATATCATCAGACATGTTCGCTGAGAAGGCAAAACAACTTTACATTAAACACTATGGAAACAGAAACTTCATCAAATAGCGGGGGATGCTTAACGAATTTTAAGGAAACACATATGGGATTCGGTTTTTAAAAATTTGCGGAGAAAAGCCTTCAAGTGATCAACAGGCGGTTAAACCTTTTCTCACAAAGCTATCAGACAATATTAAGGAACTCGGTCTTTCGTTGAAACAAATTTACAATGCTGATGAGTCGGCTCTTTTCTGGAAACTATTACCAGACCAGACTCATGTACATATGGGAGAAAAAACTGCAACAGGCAGCAAAACAAGAGAGACTTACTTTTATGGCTTGCACGAATAGTGATGGGAGTCACAATTTAAAATTAATGGTTATTGGGAAATCAAAAAACCCTAGATAAGAATGATATCCTTCCTGTTGAATATAATGCAACAAAACTCCTGGATGACTTTGGCCCTATTTTGTGATTGGTTTCACAATTCTTTGGTAAAGCAAGTCAGGAAGTTTTTGAAAAAGTCTAATATGAATGTGCAGAAGACTCGTACATTAAAGGAAAGAGTTCGCCACATTGGGACACAAAGCACTAACATTGCAACTCTGAGAAAAGATGTTAACGAAATCATGGAAATATTGAACAATATTAATTACGAAGGCGACTCGTTTACCTTATTGCATGTTAATGAGTGGATTAACGACGACGACGATGTGCTATTACCGAGTGATGATAACGACAATTCGGAAGTAGATGAGGAGACAAAAGATAGAGCCATAATTAAACATCATCATTCGGAAGTAGATGAGGACACAAAAGATAGAGCCATGATTAAACATCAGGATTCAATAAACTGTTCCAACGTCTGCATACAATGGGCTGAAGAGAACTACACAGAACTAAGAGCCACTGTAAACTTGAAAATGTTGAGGGAAGCCGCTATTATCGCGGCTTTACAAAAACTATAAAATTACCTTTCTATTCACAACTTTTCTGTAATATACTTTTTCCTATTAAAAAAAAACAATGCTATTTTTGTTCTAATGTCCTCTTGGGCTGTGTATAAGTGTCCCACACCTCCACCTTTCATACAATTTCACAGATTTGTTCTATTTTTTAAATATAAGAGAAAGTCAAACCATGACCATATGGCCTATATACCAGGTTTTCTGCAAAAAAGTTGCAATGCTTTGTTTCATTGGAAAAACCTTTAATAAATAAATTACACATTGGAAAAGTAGCTTTTCTTATTTATCTCAACCTGCTAAATTAATTGATGCACCTAGAATTTATTAATAGCATATTAACCAACAAGTTTAGAAAAGCAAAGTTTTAACGAACAAGAAACATAAATTAATTGAAGTAAATAAATGTAGCAACAGTGCAAGCAATTTACTGGTTGAAATTCCAATTTCGTAACTGTCAATATTCTCTGTATGCGATATTCAACGTTTACCACCTACGGAAATTGCAAATTTCTCTTTCTACTTTCCTTGGTTGGGATGTTACAGCAACACTTAACCCTACTCAATATGTGTAGTAATGTCAAAATTGTCAAGGACTAAATACAATTAACCTATAAATAATAAAATTTAGGGCGTGCCTAGAGTTCCGTCACACGGTAATTTAATGCGCTCCAACTATGATGTCATAAAAGAATTTCATTCATGGTTTGTTTATTAATATTGGTGCAATGGAAAATGAAAGAAATCACAAGGCAATATAATATGGAATATTGAAGAAACCAGTAAATATGTTCATTAAGAGTTCAGATGAAGAAAAATATTTTGATTTATTAACCAGGGAAGCGGCAAAGTATATTTTAGGAGCACTGGAAAGGTCCAAAACACAAACGTTTGCCGTTGAAGAAATATCTAAAAATGTATACCTTATTAATGGAAAATATAATACTAGCATACAAACATGCAATTGTACTTTTTATATTGCCATGTTAATGCCATGTAAACATATCTTTTTCTTGCGAAAATGCTTAAATGAGCCGCTTTTTGAAGCAACATTGGTAAATATTAGATGGACTTCTAAATATTATAATAAAAATCAAAGACGTTTTTATAACAGTATTGAAAAACCAATAACTGCGCATACCAATAATGATAATGTAGAAGCAACAAGTGTTGTAAGTATTATACCAAGAACTTTGAAAACACATCAGCTACGACGTAAGAATGCATTATTTGTTTCCACAGATCTGGCTGAACTTACAGCTCAATATACTATAAATTTATTCGAACAAAGAATGTAACTACTAAATTATTTAAAATCCTATTGGTCGCAGGGAATTTCAGTAGGTTTAGTTCCCCTCAGAAGTGACGATGAGTTTACAATTACAAAAGAGACATATGCAGAAGATTATGCTGGAGAAACATCTTCATCTCGACAGAGTGTGCAATATGATAATAATGTTGACTTGGAATTATTGCAGTCTGATCAGCCAATAGGAGAAACTTTTGTTTTCAGTTCAAATAATGCATCAGAAACTGTAACTGCTAATTCATTAAACAAAATGATAATAGTACAGCCATCCAAGACTGACAACGTGAAACAAGTGCAATGTGATAATAGTAATTATTATTTTGAAATGGCCAATGCGGTAAAAAAAAATGTTCGGCAAACAAAAATAACCAACTATTTTGTGACAATTGAAAAGTGATCAAAAATGTTATTTCTTATAACCCCTACTGTACGTATTGACAAAATTAGTTTGTTAATATTACTTAGTTAATGTCAAGAGTTTGTATTTTTTTTTCAAATTGATTAAATGTATACATATATGCACATATTTAAATAACAATATTATGCAACCAATGTAAATACATACATATGTTCATACATATAAAATATTAGAAAGCATGTACCCTGCGTACAAATACATACATACATAATATGTATGTAAATTAATTTTTTTGAGGCTTTGGTAATTCGTTTTCAAATTTCGGGTCGTTTTGTGCATCAACTAGTCCAGATTATCTAAAGCTTACCGTATGTCGAAATAGGACCGCATTTAAAATTTTGTTGCAAAATACCCAGCAGCAAGAACACAATATCCAAATGTATGATCAAACCGTTAGAATTAATTTACACGAAGCTTATTTGAGGTTGAGACGACCAGTAACAGAACTCTGTTTGACCAGTGAACACCGAGAACAATGATTTGCATTTGCAAGAGAATATAATGTGAACTGGACAATTAAGCAGTGGGCCAATGTTGTGTTTTCGGATGAGTTTAGGTTCACTCTATCAATAAGACACCAAAGGATGTGGAGAAAACCAGGAACTCGGTTCACGCAATGAAATATTCGCGAATTGGATGCCTTTGATGGTGATGGTGTGATTTCCATGCACCTAAAGAATCGTATGTGATTCAGAATGGTACCTTAAACTCATACAGGTACATTAGGCGGGTTTTGGAACCGTATGATTCCTCTTGCCCTATTTATCAAACCTGATTTTATTTTGGTGCGTCCACAGACTGCACATATAGTACAGGATTATTTGCAAAGAATTCAATGGATTGGCCGGCTAGACCCCATTAAGCATATGTGGGACACTCTTGGAAGGTGAATTCGTACCAACTAAACCCCGCCAAAGCACTAAATTAGCTCTTTCGGGCACTTCTACAAGAGTGGGAGAATATTCCGCAATTAAATGTCCCAAATTTAATCAATACTAAGACCCTAGATGCACCACTTACAGCACCACAAAGGATAATGCCATATGTTGCCACACTATTAAAATGTGCATGATAAGTTAATGATACTGTACTCTCTCCGATGATCATTTAAATCCTTCTTACAGAAAATATGACTAGGTTAAATTGGCAATCCTGACTACTCTTGGAGCCATCTTGGTTTTGTAGATTAAGTTAGTCATAGTTACCCTTTGTAGAGATAAACTATACTTAAGTTGTTACATGTTATATATATATATATATATATATATATATATATATATATATATATATATATATATATATATATATATATATATATAGCGTGGCGCATTGAAAACGAAACAGACCGCCCAGAGAATATTTTTTTAAAAAACGCTGAAACCAGTCAATTTTAATATTGAGGGGGACATGTTCTGACATAAAACTCAACTTTGTCACACCAACCCCTTAAGGGTGGTGATAACAACCCTTATATTTTAAATAGGGAACATGGGTCGAGTGTTACATCATTTGAAAGCTCTTTCTTTTCTGAATTCAGCACATACATTTTTTTGGAAGTTTAATCAACTCGTTTAAAAATTATTCACAGTTGAAGATGCAAAAACGCATTTCACTCATTCCGATAAGAAATGTGCTGATAGTCAATGTTTTGTTGGTTTGTAAACAAAAAATTGACTATCAGACCATTTCTTATCGGAATGAGAGAAATGCGGTTTATTATTTCAGTTTATCGGTTGGTTTGATACTTGATAGTACTACCGAAAATTTATATCACAATGGTGTATTCTGTAGAAGAGTTGAAATAATTACTCTTTTTTTCAAAAACGATGTCTGTGCCAACCGTACCGCAAATTTGTTTAATGAACGACATCCGAACAGACATGTTAACAGCAAATACATTTTGGAGTTAGTTGCAAAGTTTCGACAAAGTGGTTCAGTAGCCAACAAAAAACGGGATCCTGAACGTGAATTTCCGGTTAGAAATGAGACTACTGAGATTGAAGTTTTAGGACAAATTGCTGCAGACCCAACTTTGAGCATGAGAAAATTGGCCACTGTTTCAAGCATCAAAAGAAGAACTATTCAGCGAATATTGAAGCATCATAAATTTCACCCGTATAAAATTCATCTTGTACAACTGAATGAAGATGATTTTGATCGGCGGCTGGAGTTTTGTGAAATTATGACTGCACGAATAGCTGATAATGGGAACTTTCTGTTCAATATCTGTTTTTCAGACCAGTGTACGTTTTTATTAAACTCTACAGTCAATCGTCATAATTGTTGTTATTGGGCAGATAATAATCCAAGAAATTTTCACGAAGTCCAAACTCAAACTCCACAGAAATTGAATGTCTGGACTGGCATTTTTGGAGACCGTTTAATCAGACCAATTTTTCTTGATGGCAATTTGAGTGGCGAAACATATTTGGAGTTACTAGAGGATATCGTTTACCCTCTACTAATTGACATTGTTAAAAATGATGATCGCTATCAAGAAAATCAATTAGTGTTTCAACAAGATGGAGCTCCTCCACATTTTTCACAACGTGTTGGGGAGTTTTTGAACAGAGAGTTTCCAGAGCAATGGATTGGGCGTAGAGGTGCTATTGAGTGGCCCCTAGATCACCGGATTTAACTCCTTTAGACTTCTTTCTATGAGGCCATTTAAAAAGTAGAATTTACGCAACAGAACCGGAGTCTCTGGAAGAATTACGACGACGTATTGTTGAAGAATGCCGTCTAATAACTCCACAAATGCTCCAGAATGTCAGAGCTCCTTTTGAACAAAATTTGTACTTTTGTATGGAAGCTGGTGGTCAACAATTTGAACACTTACTTAACTGAATAAACATTTTTGAACGTTTGGTTTTGTGTTTTAGTTTTTTTAACGAAAAATTGACTAATTAGTGCATTTCTTATCACAATGAATAAAATACGTTCTTGCAACTCCAACTGTGAATAATTTTTAAAGGAGTTGATAAAACTTCCAAAAAAATTAGTGTGCTGAATTCAGAACAGAAAGAGCTTTCAAATGATATAACACTTGACCCATGTTTCCTATTTAAAATATAAGAGTTGTTATTACCACCCTAAAGGAGTTGATGTGACAAAGTTGAGTTTTATGTCAAAACATGTCCCCCTCAATATTAAAATTGACGTGTTTCAGCGTTTCTTAAAAAAAAAAATCTCTGGGTGCAAATCGGTCTGTTTCGTTTTCAATGCGCCACCCTGTATAATTATTTATATGTGATGTGTTTTCCTTAAACCCCGATTGTCCAATAACAAGGTAACCTATACCACAGACTTAGCCTAACTGAAGAAGTGTGGAACTAGAATGAAAAGACAAAGGGTGCTGGCGAGAAAAAATCATGGTTCTGGCTACAAGGCGACATCGCCTTTAGGATGTGATGATGATTATTGTTATTATTATTATGTTTATTTACCGTGGAATAATTTGAACCATACCAAAAAACAGCCACATTTACATCCAATATACTTTTTATTTTATTATCAAATGACAAGCATTATAAAAAATAAAACACACAGGATGTACTGGATAGATAACTTTACTAAGGGAAATTATCTGTTGTATCCTTCACCAAGAAATTAGAATAATGTTAGAAAATTTGATGTACTGTACGAATATTGCAACCAACAAGTTGGTTAAGGAAAATTAAAGGCTTTTACTACCAGACAACTGAATGTATTCTTAAACCCTACACGTTTCGGCCCATTATTGAGCCATCCTCAGGGGTTTAGACTATCTTTCTGTCTCAGTTACAGAAAGAAGCTATATAAATTGTTGCCAAAGTTTGACTTTTCATCCATTGTCTCCAGGATTTCAACATTCCCACAGGGACTCCATTTTGTTCCTTTGATAAGACTAAAAAATAAGCATCGTTTTGCATTCGTCATCTGATTTCTTCAAGTCTCGTGATGTTCCTGCCTTCTTGTTTTGTGCAGTTCTTGTTTGGAATCCTGGAGACAATGGATAAAAGGCAAACTTTGGCAACAATTCATATAGCTTCTTTCTGTAACTGAGACAGTAAAATAGTCTAAACCCCTGAGGATGGCTCAATAATGGGCCGAAACGCGTAGGGTTTAAGAATAAATTCAGTTGTCTGGTAGTAAAGGCCTTTAATTTTCCTTAATCATGTCAAACCCAGAAGTTATGACGTTCAGAAACAAACCAACAAGTTGACAGAAAGCAAAAAATAGTGAAAAAAAAATACAGAAAAAAAAGTTGGAGAAAAACTAAAAAAACGGGCACAAAAATGGGAGTCACTATTAAAGCAGTGGAAGTCCAAGTAGGACAAGACATGGGTAAAGAAAATAAAAGAAAACGAAATAGAAGAAGGAGGAGGAAGAGAAACAGGGAAAATGTTAATGACAATAAGCAATGGAAAGAAATCATACTGAATACTTCAAATGGTCAAAACATTATTAGCAAAGAAACATTGCACTGCAATCCATCACTTACAATTTTCAAAACGTCTAGTTGTTTTTGAGATCACGACACAATTTGTAAGCTTAATTGCGTTATTTACCACCAAGATTTTTAATAAATCTTTTTAAAATAATGCAGGTCTAAACAAAAAACTAAACAGACTCTAGGCTCATCTCCAATTGTCAACACTATTAAACCATTATAAAAAATTCTATAAAGACTTTAAGTACACAGCAAATACATATAGATGGATGTTAATAGCAGAAGCATATGCCACTTAGCTTGCGTCTATTTTACAGACAATTATTGTCAATTTATAAAAATATAATACAGTTTGTAACAACTCGAATCATCTTTGTCTGTTTCCAAAATGTTTTATTCCTCTCTAAAAATATAATACATATTTATGCGGTTTTTAAATTAATGTTCTACTGGCAATCTATTGTTGAAATAATGTTACAGTAAAGCTTGTATAGAATTTGTACATTAGGGTGCAGCGTAAAAATTTGTTTTTGATTTGGAAAATGTAACGCATCTTCAAAGTTGGGATTTAGCCTTAGAATAAAAGTGGTATTTTTATATATTTTTTCGGATCAATCTATCCACCCTTGCAACCACCTTGAATTTTTTTCGATAAATTTTCAAACACAACAGATCTCTAAAAATAAAGACTGTTAAAATAATCAATTTTTTTATTTCCACTTTTGAGTAAACTATTGGATTCCACCTCCGCACCCCCTTTGAAATCAAAAAGATTGTGTATTTTTATGTTTTCAAACATAACAAGTCTCAAAAACTAGAATAGGTTAAAATGATAATTTTTCTAATAATCAACTTTTCTGTGAAATATATTTTTCCACCTCTGCAACGTCCTTGAAGTAAAAAATTATACTGCTTCAACATTATTGTAACAATGTCAGATTAATCACCTTTGTATCGCATTTTGTATCTCTTATTCTTACCAATAACCTTGAAACAATACACCAATGTTGGCTCAATCGATCAATGTGGAGGGGATCGAAGAATAGTGAATATCAGGCAACATTGCAAAGTGCAACTGCCAATGATATTTAGTCTCAGTCTATTTTAAGCAGTGGCGTTGTTAGTGTGTCGGTTTATCATGTCTAAATCCGTAACAACCCGCGGGGTTGTTAAAACATGCCCGATTTTTGGGAAGCCAGAATAACTGTACCGTTATATGTTGCCAACAATAGAAGAGTGTATAAAGTATTTTTTGTTTGTCCAAAATAGTTTAGAAAGTTAATAGAAATTGCATCAACACCCAAGCATTCAAGACTGTAGCAGAGGTAAGCGAAGATATTTGGAAACACGCGTCAATTCTAATTGTTTCTAGAGCAAGGATTATATATTTGCTTAAATGGTATCAAAATATAAAGTTATCTTTACTCAAATCTTTTAAAAGGTATAGCCAAAAGCAATCTTTTCAAACATCACTTACTGATTTTAAGCAAACGACTAAATCTCTGTTTGATATTGCTTTCTGCAAATGTTCTGACTACAGAAAATGTCACTGTGAAAAAATATTTAAGGTAAGTTTTTTAGTCCCTTCATATTAATTATTGTTTATTAAAATACGGGTTATTTTTACAGATACCCCTATAGAACGTGGTTTTATTAAAGATCAGCGATCAGGTCGCAAACTGAAGATAGGAGAAACTGATAAAAAATATTGTCAGAAATATGAAGCACGCAAGCTAAAAGAGGTTCGCATATGCCTTGCATCTGCATCTGGCAGCAGCCAATATTACATAGAAAAAGAAACGACTGAAATCCCTGAAGAAATGCCTAAATCTAAAGAAGATAATTCTGAGTTTATAGAGAATAATAATCTTGGATACTTAGATGATAAGGCAACTACAATAAAAACTAGAAATTTTCTGCAGCTTGGTTATTTACCCAGTGTACTGGATAGATATAAGATTTCTGACAGGGTGGGTGCTGCAATAGCTTCGGCGACTCTGCTCGATGTAGGCATAATTAATAAAGAAGATCTATCTAAAATCATTGACCAGAGCAAGATAAGAAGAGCGAGAACGAAGAAGCGAAATGAATTACAATCTGAAGTAATACCGAATCCAACGAGAGGGTTATATTTTGACGGGCGTAAGGATCACACCATTTCACTTTCAGAAGATTCAAGACGTCGAACTACCAGCGTTGAAGAACATACCGCCTTAATCGAAGAACCGGGATCCAAATATATAGGTCACGTGACGGCCGCATCGTCCAGTGCTTTAAATATTTTTCAAAGTATTAAGGATTTTTTTGAGACTTCTTTAAAACCAATAAATAAAATAGAAGCTGTTGGTTGTGACGGAACCATTACTAATACAGGACATAAAAATGGTATCGTTTGGAGCAACATATGAATGCTCCTGTTCACTGGTTCGTTTGTCAAGTGCACGCAAATGAACTGCCTCTGCGGCACTTAATTCAGCACATAGTTGGTAATACTATACGTCCAAATGTTTTGTCAGGAACAATATAAAAGGCGCTTCACGACTGCGAAAAACTTCTACTTCACTATAATAAATGTAACACTACCAGAGGTTTCCATGGAAAGCTCAAGCACAGATCGGGCTTACCTATTTGATATTTGCCGGTTAGTTTCCACAGGATTGTGCGATGAGGGGTTAATGAAAAGACAACCAGGAAAACTAGTTCATTCCCGATGGCTTACAACTGCCAATAGAATCTTAAGGCTTTATGTGTCAATCTTGAAAGTCTGTCAAAAACAAAGGTTTATGCGTTTAATATAAAAACACAACCATCATGCGCTTATGGACACAAAACATTTGATTAGATACTATTAAACTTTCACGATATCTACCACAGGTTCTAAAAAATATAATCGGTCCTGTAATTCAAATAAATGGCTAATTTGGACACCCAGAGAATGTGTTACTAGCAATGCTAGCTGACAGTAGTATAATTATTGGAGAATTGGCGTTTAGGCGAATTGTGAAAATCCGCTTACATTCAGATCTTCAAACAAAAGTTCGTACATTCGTTCTGCCGAAGTTTAATTTTGAGGCTGGTGACTATTGCAGTCTTTTGGGCGATTGGTAAGGGTGTGCCCTTACTGAACCGCCGCTATTGAGAAACGTGTCTGAAAACGATTTAATAAAGATTGTTGAAAATCCATTTGCATTGGTAATTTTTAAGGAAATAGCAGAGTTTTCATGTCATACTTAAGCTGTAGAACGGGCAGTCGAGTTTGTTACAGAAACTTCGATGAAAGTAACTGATCCAAAAAGCGGGACAGAGTTATTAGAAACACGATACTTTTCCACGGCTTTTATGCGAAAATTTGACACAAAAAGGGAATAGACAAGCAAAGGACTTAAATAACAAACTTTTGAGTTATCGCTTGTTGTTTTTGACAGTTAATGTGTGTTACGTTTTGTATTGAATAAAGATGATTTAGTTAGATAGCAGTGTAGTTAATTATATTATAATAAATGTATATTATAAAAATTTTCGAGGGTTGCGGGGGAGGAAAATGATACATTGCACAAAAATAGTCACTATCAAGAATATGTAGTTTAATCTACTTTATGCTTTGAGCCCTATTGGGTTTGAAAATGTAGCTTTTCAAAAATATATATTTCAAATCAGTTGCGGGGGTGGAAGGCTTTTTTGTTTCGTAAAATAAAAAAACATTATCGTTTTGTTTACGCAAATCCCTATTTTTGACTGGTATTGTGTCTTCATATTAAACAAAAAGTCGAAAACCAACGCTTTACGCTGCACCCTATTGTACAGGGTGATTCTTTATAATATCGTCCCCCTTTAACTTTGTTATTTTAAGTGTACCAAAAAAATTGAAAGTATGGTTATGTAGGTGCTAAAAAATATTTTTTTTCTACGTATAAAAAAAATTTGAAAAATTATCAGTATACAGGGAAAACCAAAAAGTTCATTTATTTCAATGTATCACCCTATATATGAATTTATTTTTCGATTCCTCGTAAAATTCTAAGCACAATTTATATAACATACCTTATACTTAAAATGAATAGTTTTTGAAATATTCGCATTTGAAACGCTATCATCAAATATTTGATTAAACAACTGTTACAAATCAAGAAGTCCTAGGATACCACGCTTTTAATTGAAAACAAATAACTGACAGTGACATTCTGTCAATATTGTTGTAGTTGTATTGTTTAGTACGTAAAAATGCCGTACTCAGAGAAAGAAGAGTTATTTTAAGTTATTATATTAAAAATAATTTAAATTGTCGCGCTGCCATTACAAAAATGATAAAAGGTAATCCCGGTATGCATGTGCCAACTCGAAAAACGTTCACATCTATATATAGGAAGTTTCAAGAAACGTCAAATTTACAAAGAAGAAAAAGAACTGCTGTGAACGTAGATGAAAATGCAGAATTCAATATTTTACTTGCTATAGAAGATAATCCAAACAATTCCATAAGAAACATTTCAAAGACATTACGAGCAACACAAGAAAATATTCAGCGAACTTCATACAGTAAAGTCCAAAGAATGTTAAGAAAATGGAATCTGAAGCCATATAAGATTAAACCCACTACAAAGCTTACCCAAATGCAAAAAGATGTTCGGGTCGCATTTTGTCAACTGATTCTAGACAAAATAAACATAATAACAATTTTTTGAAAACAGTTCTATCGACTGACGAGTCTGCCTTTTCTACTAGTGGCCTGTTTAACCGAAAAAATACCAGACAATAGGCAAGAGAGAATCTACATTCTTATAGGGAATTTAAGTTTCAAGGGCGACAATCCGTGAATGTGTGGTGTGGTGTCCTGGGCGATCGAGTTATCGGTCCGTATTTTTTTGATACAGTTTTAAATGGAGGCCGCTATTTAGATTTCTTGGAAAACGAGTTCGAAGAATATTTAGACGATATGCCTTTAAATATGTTACAAAATAAAATTATTTACAACAAGATGGAGCACCCCCTCACAACATTTGTGCTGTGCTTAATTACGCAAATGAAAGGTTTCCTGAATGGATCGGAAGAAATGCGCCAATTGACACCTATGGATGCGTTTTTTTGAGGTTATATAAAAAACCGTGTATACGACCACCAAATTGAAAACCACATCTTAAAGATTTGATACGGAATGAAATTATTAATTTAAATGAAAATAACCCAGCATTCATAACAGATTCATTAGAGAAAATGCGAAGAACCCTTATACAATGTGTTGAAGAAAATGGAGGCCCAGTAGAGCATCTTTATATTTAATTAGAAACTGTTTTTGTTATATTATTTATTGTTAGATTTCTTGATTTGTAACAGTTGTTTTGGTTTAATAAAATTTGTGATGATAACGTTTCAAATGCGAATATTCCAAAAACTATTCATTTTAAGTATACGGTATGTTTTATAAATTATGCTTAGAATTTTACCAGGAATCGAAAAATAAATTCATATATAGGGTGATCCATTGAAAAAAAATGAACTTTTTGGTTTTCCCTGTATACACTTCATTTTTCAAATTTTTTTTTATACGTAGAAAAAAAGTATTTTTAGCAACTACATAACTATACTTTCAATTTTTTTGGGACATTTAAAATAACAAAGTTAAAGGGGGGCGACATTATAAAGAATCACCTTGTACATGTCTGTCATGATATTTTTCGTGTTAAAGTATACAGAATTTCATAACTTTTTCTATTCCTTGCACTGTTGTATTCAAACTGTTATGCTATACACAGTATCTTAACTTTCTATATGTTTCTACATGTTTTACCTTGAAGAATCGTATAGCTAAATATGATTGAATTTATTCAAGAAAAAATCTGAAACCCTAATTTGCAGCTTGTGTAATAATATAATTTTGATACAACAGCATTACCAATATATACAGGCTACCAATGAAAATTGTTAGTAAAGTTTTATCACTTGGTATATCTTTTGAACATAGAAAGTACAGATCTTACACCTCTTCTGCTTTTAACAATTCTACCTTATCTTCTAGCGGCTTTGTTTGTTTTGGCAAATTAGATACAGGATTCCGCGAGTACAGGTAAACAGCAAACATTACAGTAGCTATAGATAATATAGTGTTCAAATATATCGGAATACTAAAGAATAAGTAACTAAACACAGCCGTTAAAACCAATTCTAAGGCACTGGCGAAAGTCTTCAAAATAGAATTCAATGTTTTCAAGAAGAAACTGGTAACTATACCTATGGCCGTATTGTTGATCATGACAATTAGCACCTTGAAGTGAAATACTTTTAGTAAACTATCATAGGCAAAAGCAGTAAAAAGATCACCCGTCATAGATAACAAGACTACATTACACACGATAGAATCTAAATACATGAACACGTTCTGTACGAAGATATTCACATCAGCACCTTGTTTTTTAATTATGTATTCGTTGTACACTCCGGCTAAGCAGGAACAAAATATCTGGATAAATATGAAAACGGCATTTATACTTAAACCTAATGAACTAGACTTATGCACTTGACCAGCATCGGGGTTCTCATCTTTGGTAAACTTGATCTGTTTCAGCATACAGCCAATAGTGAGTATAAATAGAGACAGCCATTGAAGCTTGCTCAGTCTCTTGCTGAAGATTACCTGCAAACAAATTGTTAATGTACTTCAGAAAATTAAAATACAAATATGACATGTCACTGTTTTACGAAACATCATGTATAATTGCCACTAATTTTGGTAAATTTGCAGTCTAGCCCACGGAGGGTTTTTAGAAAAAATTTTTAGAAACATGCTTAGAACCCCTCTGGATGCACAAACCACAAGAACAATTTCTTGCAAACAACACTCAAGAAAGTTACGGGTCCATGAGTGAATAGGGGTGCTGGGCAGGGAAGAATAAAAAGGAAATATGAGCGAAAAATGCCAAAAAAACAACTTAGTTGAACCTCGAAAAGCTGCCATTTCCACATCTTGAAGTCATACCCCTGCTGACCCTGCACAGCACCCTATTCGCTCCAGATCCCGTAACTGCATCTCAGCGGTTGTTCCCAAAAAAAAAAAATTTCTTGTTGTTTGTGCATTGATGTTGGTTGTAGGCATTCAGGAGTCCTCCTTATTATTCCACCTCTTCGCATGTGGCTGGAGAGGGTGGCGAGGTGGACAACGTACAGATTAAAACGGCTGACAGTATGCCGAAGGAAATCAGTCTGGGAGCGTCCGGACTCCGTGATGACATTGAGGGTCATGGGATTCTGGGAATGGTCTCAGACTTGATGCCTACAAAGATCAGTAGATATCTGTCTTTTAAGACCGTCCTCCCGGAAAGGGAGGACTGGGAAGGAAATCAAACGACCCTATTGAGAGCTGATCTCTGCTGGTATGCTGACGGCTCCAAAACCAATAAGGGAGTAAGAGCCGGCGCATATGGGGGCAACACCGATGCTAGATTGTCAACTAGCTTAGGCAAGTATGCAACCATACACCAGGCAGAAGTGTATGCCATCGAGATGTGTGCAAGGGAAAGCATAGGAAACCAGTGCACACACAACTCGATAGAGACATATACAGATAGCCAAGCTGCAATAAATGCTCTTGGTTCCCACCGTTGCAACTAAAAACGGTATGGAGTTGTGAATCTGCCCTCAACGAACTGGGCAGCTGTAATGAGGTGTCACTGGTCTGGATACCGGGTCACTTGGACCATGATGGCAATGTTGCGGCCGACGCGCTTGCCAGGAGGGGTGCCCAGAGGCACTTTATCGGACCAGAACCGGTGCTGGGGATAACATCATGCACAGCAAAACACACCTTAAAGACCTGGACAGAAAGAATGACAAGCCAGCAATGGCAAAATCTGCCAGGATTAGCTCACTCTAAAGCCTTCATAAATGGCCTGTCTGAGTCAAGGGCTAAAAAACTTCTAGAGTTAAACAGACAACAACTGAGTACTCTAGTCGACACTGCCGCTTGCGTCACCACATGCACCGTATTGGGGTCGGTCAGGAGACTGAGTGCCGGCAGTGTATGGAGAGTGACGAGACAGCAGAGCACGTAGAACCTCGATGGTTCAGGGGTAAGAACGTGTGCCTCTGAACCGAAGGGTATTGGGTTCGATCCCAGGTTACTCCTTTCACTTTTTCAGTACAAACTGTAACATTAACATCAACCGAGGTTCTGGCATTGTATTTGAGCAAGTTGAATGTCTGCACGTTCCGCCCTTCGGAGGGGACGTAAAGCCGTCGGTCCCGTGTCCATGCGATGTTGGGCAAGATCCCTACCCTCCTTACAGAAAGGCAGGGGTTCGGCAAAATTTTCAGGATAGTGAGGTGCTGCTCCCTGGCGTTCGTGATTGGCCATAGTCGCGGAAATAGGCCGACCTTAAAGAAACAAAACACACACACACACACACACACACACACACACACACAGCAGAGCACGTACTGTATTCCTGTCCTGCGGCTGACAGGACTAGATACCTGCTCTTTGGCAAGACAAAACTTGCTCCGGAAGATCTGGATCAACTTTCGCCCGCAAAGATTATCGACCTCTGCAGGAGGCTGGCTTTGTTGGGCGAAATATAGACTATTAGGCGTGAGCCACAATAGACCTTATGGTCGCGGTGGAGGCACCGGTATGGCCCACTAACATTCAAACCTAACCTAACCTAGCCATTCAGGAGGGGGGTAAAGTCCCCACGACCAAGTATAACACCACCGCGCGCCTACCGCCATCCCCAGTCAAAAACACGGGATGCAATATGAGATATAGATAGTGATAGGTAACTGCAGAGAAAGGGGTATACCGAGAAAGGAGCATGTCTATGGCTAGCGGAAAAAGAAATTGATGCACCAAGTTTAAATGTAAATAACTTAACAAAGACAAAGAAGCAAAAGGTACAAATAGTGTCAACATGCCTGTAAGATGCCAAATCTTATCTATCAGCAGTCGATTTATCTAAAACTGTCCGTGGACTAAACTGCAAATTCACCGTAATTTTAAAGATGCTATCGCTTAGTATAAAGCAGTTTTTGAATAACTCAACAAATAATAGATTGACTTTGAGAACGACTGCGGGTATCTTTCTTTTATAAATGTAAATTATAAAAAAGTTCTTCGGGCAACCCAATCGGACCAGTTTCTGGCGGATATTTCAGTTTCCTTTCGGAAAATTTTTGAATCGGAAATAAAATTATATTTTGATGAAATTTGGTATAAGAATTGCCTTCATAGGGTTTATTGAGTTAATTAAAATTCGAACAGTTTTCGGTAATTCTGTGTTGTAGACACCTCAGTAGTAAACGAACAATTCGGGTGGAATCGGAACGCAGAAGTAGACGTTGGACGATGTGCACTGTTGCCAGATGAGTATTACCAAGGGTCATTTTAAATATAGAAGGAAATCACGGGGTCAACAAATGTTTTTATAATGTAAATAAATTATAATATGGCGTGATCTACATAAATCTATATTTGACATATTTTGCGGAAAGCAGTAGAAAAACGGAAATGTAAAAAGTTAATTTTCAAGCGCATGGCGGTCCAGGGGAAAGAACGTCGGCCTCTGGACCCAAGGGTACTGGGTTAGATCCCAGATTTCCCCCTCTCCTCCCTTTTCAAGTACATCAGTACCATCAACAGAGGTTGTGCCATTGTGATAGAGCAAGGTAATCTGCACGTTCCGTCCTTCCCAGAGGGCGTAAAGCCGTCGGTCCCGTGCCCATGCGTTGTTGGGCACGTTAAAGACACAAATTTCCCGGACAGTGAGGTGAATTAATCACTTTAGTAAAGTCAATGAAGCAATTTCCGTTGCAAATTGCCGATGATAAATCCAACTGTATATGCTAATAGCAAACAGTATCCAATATATTATTTTGAAAAGTCGTAATGTTTCATGGTAATGAAGCAATTTCTACTGACAACTGTCGATGATAAACATAACCGAGAAAATGACTCAAAATGGGCTTCCCTTCGAAGTGTTTGTTTTTGTTTAAGATTGAGGGACGCATTTGGCATTTTCGCCTGGCTAAATATGAAATATATCTTAAAGAGTTTCAAAGCAGTATGCATGCAGGCATATATACACATTCTGGGACATTAACTTGCCTTAATAATTTAAAAACCACATTTAAACCTTGAATGGCATATAACAACAGTCAATGAAGCAATGTTTTTTGCAAATTGCTTATGAGAAATAAAAATGTAATGTAGTGTATTGACCCTTTCCCACACCACCTTGACCCAATAATTGTCATATAGACTGAGGAGTTAGGGTCGCCGGAGCGTTTTTTAGCGTGGTTGGCAAGACACCACAAAAAGTATTTCTATCATTAATTCGTGGATTAGGCCTCCTGGGGATACCACACTAAAAAAAACGCGCCAGCGACCCTAACTCCCCAGTCTAGGTGACAATTATTGGGTCAAGGTGGTGTGTAAACGGGCCAATACACTACATTACATTTTTATTACTCATAAGCAATTTGCAACAATCATTGATTCATTGACTGTTGTTATATGCCATTCAAGGTTAAAATTTGGTTTTTAAATTATTAAGGCAAGTTAATGTCCCAGAATGTGTATATATGCCTGCATGCATACTGCTTTGAAACTCTTTAAGATATATTTCATATTTAGCCAGGCGAAAATACAAAATGCGTCCCTCAATCTTAAACAAAAACAAACACTTCGAAGGGAACCCCATTTTGAGCCATTTTCTCGGTTATGTTTATCATCGACAGTTGTCAGTAGAAATTGCTTCATTACCATGACAGTGCCACTTTTCAAAATAATATATTGGATACTGTTTGCTATTAGTATATACAGTTGGATTTATCATCGGCAATTTGCAACGGAAATTGCTTCATTGACTTTACTAAAGTGAATCATTCACCTCACTGTCCGGGAAATTTGGGTCTTTAACGTGCCCAACATCGCATGGGCACGGGACCGACGGCTTTACGCCCCCTGGGAAGGGCGGAACGTTCAGATTGCCTTGCTCAATCACAATGGCACAACCTCTGTTGATGTTACTGATGTACTTGAAAAGGGAGGAGAGGGGAAATCTGGGATCGAGCAGTACCTTTGGGTTCAGAGGCCCACGTTTTTTCCCCTGGACCACCATGGCTAAAAATTAACTTTCTCCATCTCTGTTTTCCTACTGCTTTCCGCAAAATATGTCAAATATCGATTTATGTAGATGACGCCATATTATAATTTATTTGCATTATAAGAACATTTGTTCACCTCTTGGTTTCCTTCTATATTTAAAACGACCCTTGGTAATACTCATCTGGCAACAGTGCACATCGTCCAGCGTCCACTTCTGCGTTCCGATTCCACCCGAATTGTTTGTTTACTACTGAGGTGTCTACAACACATGATTACCCAGTTTTCATGAAAATTCACTATCATAACGCACTTGCTGCGTCAAAACTTTTTTCACACATGAAGATTGTTTCGCTACAAAGTTAATTTCATCGGAAGACAAATAAGCTACTGTGTTTTTATCATTTCAGTTCACGACAATGAACTCTATTAGATATGAGAAACTTTTCAATACCTAGTTAATAGGAAAAAGGTAATGTTTAAACTATTATGTAGGTATGTATGTTTCATGTGCAGAAATAAATTCGACACGCTAAGATACAACAGAAAACTTTTTTTATAACCTGCAATTTATTTATTAAAGGTGTTACGGCTGAAACCAAACATACTTAAATCCCATTGTCTGCAATAAAGCTTTAATTTTCATGTGCCCATACCGTTGACACGTTTATCTTTCTATTATCGTGTCATGCTTTTTACATAACTGTAGATGACAAGAAAATACAAAATAATTATTGGCAGCTGAAAGGAATATTTTGTCGCAAAATAATAATTTCACATAATTGTACATGGCAAGACAGTAAACTTATTCGCAGACCAATAATTTATTTGTCACAGAATAAGAAGACCTTGGGCAACATTGACATCTGACAGCGCGCGCTTTTTCTAATAACAGTAATATCCTAACCTTAATCTGGAAATACCAAGATTTTATTTTAACATAACTATTTGAATTATGAATACGTAGGTTTCTTTGTGTTATTAAAACAATAAAATTAAACATGTCTGATAAATTATTAGCTGATTTAGCTGCCACATGCAGTGCCCTGGGTTATTACGATGCCACGACGAAGAAATATTATGCAGACGAAAACACTTTGGAAACAGTGAAAGATTTAATTCGTTATTTACGCAGAGACGATGAAAATCACGATATACGCAGGCAATTGGGAGATACACAAGTGCTACAGACTGACTTACTTCCCATGCTAAAAAGTTATTGGGAAGAAACTGAATTATTTGATGTGCTCCTAAGATTGCTGGTAAATCTTACTACACCAGCGATAGTGTTATGGAACGAAGAAATACCCACAGAGAAAATCACAAGGAACTACTACATGCAAATTGCTGACCACTTAAAGAGCTACAAAGAGGCATTTGTTGATCCTGACGTGTGGAGTGTCCTTAGCCGAAGACTGAGCAAAACGTTAGAAGTAGATTACACAGAAAGAGGTGACGAGAAGAGTTTGGTGATTGAGAGGATTTTAATTTTACTACGAAACATTTTATATGTACCAATCGATCCCAACGTAGAAAGGCCAGACGATGATGCAAGTGTTCACGACCAGGTACTGTGGTCCCTACATCAGTCAGGTATGCTGGATATAATATTATATATTGCTAGCTCTCCTGCCGAACAAGCTTACTACATGCACATACTTGAAATCCTCTGTTTCATGTTACGAGAACAAAAAGCATCTGACCTTGCGCAGGCAGCTTTACAAAGGAGTGAGACTGAAAAAATCAGAGATGAAGCTGAACTACTTGCAGTAAGGCATAGGGAGGCTTTAGAAAAACAAAAAAAGATGAAAAAATACACTGGTGCAAGGCACTCTAGATTTGGAGGTACATATGTGGTCACCTCAATGAAGTCAATCAGTGATAATGAGCTTATTTATCATAAACCTTTGAATAAAATAGATGAACTAAATTTTGATGCTGATAAGAAAAGGCTGAAGACTCCTAAAAACCGTATGCCCATAACGTGTCCCACATATGAACGTCGATCAGCTTTTAGTGTTAGATTGTTTCTAAAAGAGTTTTGTATTGAATTTTTGAATGGCGCATATAATACTTTTATTGGTTATGTGAAAAAATCTTTAGTCCGTGGTAAAGGCCAGGATAATGATGAATCTTATTATTTCTGGGCAGTAAGATTCTTTATGGAAATGAAGAGATGTTACAAATTTGATATAAAACTTGTAAGCGAAACAATGTCAATTGAAACGTTTCACTATATTCAAAGAGAGATGGAGAAACAGTTTGATCTAATGCAAACTGATAAAAAACATATAAGGCTTTCATCAAGACGACTTCATCTCGCCCTGTTGGCTTATCGTGAGCTGCTTCTGACACTTTGTGCAATGGACCGATCAAAAGAGGATAGTGTAAGAAATTCATCCAAGGTTATTAAAAGTAATATCTTTTATGTGCCAGAGTATCGTGAACTAATTTTAACCCTATTAGTTACCTATGATGAATTAAAATCATCAGATTTATATTTGAAAGATTTAATAGAAACCCAACACATTTTTCTCAAGATGCTGGAAAAATTTTGCGGGACAACTGGTTCTGTAGTGGTTAAAAATAAATCCAAAAGCAGAAAGAAGAAAAAATCTACAAACAAAACCAAATCACAACCAGCCACTCCAAATTATGATGCGTTATGGGATGAAGTAGCACCACAGTTGACAGCAATTTTAGAAATGGGTGAAAACTTTACATCAGATGTCGCCCCATTCGATGCAGGCTCTGATATTCCAATAGATGAACAAAAAGCTGATGCAATGAAAAACATCCAAAGAAAATTGCGGAATGGAGAATTTGAAAGTGGGATAGGTCTGCTACATGCAGCTAGAGAAGTTTGGCCAGAAAATGATGAATTTGGAAACCTTAACATGTCTAAAGAAGATGAATTTACTGCTTTGAAAGACATATTTTTTGCAGAGTTAGGTGAAGATGAAAATCCTGTAATTGAGCAGCCTTCCGAACAAGAAGATGATGAAGAAGATGATTTCGGAGATAGTGACATAGAAGAAAGGGAACTTAAAATCGGAGACTTTATTAAACGTTTAGCTCATCCTAAGATAGTTAGAGGGTGTAGTTTAGCTCTTAAAACCTTTGAAAGTAACAGTGTTACAACAAACAATTGTATCGTGAAATTGTTACATCGCATAGCATTCGATTGCAAAATGTACGTTATGTTATTTCAACTTTCAATATTCAGAACATTTCAAAACGTATTTAAAGTAAAGGAATTACCGCAGTATAAGGAGCTGGTGAAATTCGCTATTTACATTATAAGACAGTTTTTCAAAGTTGCAGAGAAGAACAAGAAAGTTATCATGGAGACATTATTCTGGAAATCCAGTAGAGAGGCATTTGAAATTGAGGAGGGCTATGATGCTGTTCAAAATAAACAGACAACCACTGCCTGGACTGATGAGGAGGAAGATGAACTACGCCGTCTGTTCATTGAACATCGTGAAAAGGAAATCGATGAAGACGTGGTTGACTGGATAACAGAAAATCTTATAAATGACACAAGAACTAGAAAACAAGTTCTAAAGAAGTTAAAACAATTAATGTTGATCACAGCCCCTCCACCTAAATGTGTTAGGGCTCCAAAGGTGTGGGGCGATGAAGAAGAAGAAGAACTGACACAACTATTTGATCAATTTAAGGATGCAAGTGATCCAGTTGGATGTATTATACAACGCATGTCTTTGAAAAGGCCTAGAAATAGGATTATCGAAAAACTTCTTGTAATGGGACTTATACAGGACAGAAAAGAAGTATATAAGAAAAGATCAGGCAAAAAGGGAGATGAGAATATGGAAGATGATATGCTGGGTTTGCAGATTACAGGTAATAAACCAAAAACAATAAAAAAGAATAGTGGTAAACTTTCAAAACCAGAAAAGTTTGAGATTGTAAAATTGCTGCTTGGCTTAGAAAATGAACTTGACGATGCGTTAGATTGGCTTAAAGATTGCTTGTCAGATGCTGTCGAGGATATAGATGATAATAGTGACAGTGATGGTTTGCCGTTGGTTCCAATCATGGATCATGCAGTTGAGGCAATGCAAAATGAAAAATTCTTAGACTTACTGCGGTCAATTGGCATCATGGAACCAGAGCAAGGCCAAGTGTATTGGAGAATACCAGCGATGATTTCTGCCAGCAATCTTCAAGAGCTTATTGGAATAATAACACAAGCAATTGAAAAAACACTTAAATTGCCAGCAGAGGGTTCAAAACCAAAAAATTCGACTTCAACATCAAGTAAAAAAAGAAATGCGAGCAAACAAAATAATCAGGTCTCCAAACCAGATAAATCAGAAAATCAACAACACAAAGTGGAGATCGTGAAATTGTTGCTTAATTTAGAAAACAATCTTAGTGATGCCTTGGACTGGCTTAAAGACTGCTTGTCAGATGCTATCGACTGTTTTGAAGATCTTGATAATGATGACAGTGATACATTGCCATTAATTCCAATTGCAAATCATGCAGGGGAAGCTATGCAAAATGAAAACTTCCTACAGTTACTGCGTTCCATGGGTATTATAGAACCAGAGCAAGATCAAGTCTACTGGAGGATACCAGCAACTATTTCTGAAAGCACTCTTAAAGAGTTCATTGAAATAATAACACAGGCAATCGAAAAAACACTTAAACTACCAGAAAGTGCTTCAAACCCAAAACATTCAAGTGCCACTTCTAAGAAAAAACGAGATAAAAGCAAACAAAACAATTCAGATCACAAGCTAAATAAAATAAAGAATAAAAACAATGAAGAACGAAAGTTAGATATTATGAAATTGCTAATAAAACTGGAAAATGAACTTGGTGAAGCCTTAGATTGGCTGAAAGACTGCTTGGAAGATGCAGCTGATTCCTTTGAAGATCCCGACCATGATGAATCTGATGAAATACCAGTTGTTCCAATCACAGATACAGCAGTCGAGGCAATTGAAAATGAAGAATTTTTAAAGTTACTAAAGTTGATTGGTATCGTGGAACCAGAGCAAGGTCAAACCTATTGGAGAATACCAGGAACTATTCCTACAAACACTATAAAAGAACTGATAGAAATAATAACACAGGCGATTAATAAAACACTACAATTGTGTGAAGGATCTACAAAAACTAAAAAACATATGACAGAAGACGACAGCAACTTTCTAGTGTTAAGTGACGAAGCAAACAAAACAAGTCAACATGCTGATCAAAATATCAATGGTAATAACAAAATAATCAAGAAAAGAAATAGAATAATCAACAGTGAAAGTGACAGTGAAAATGAAGATTTGAAAGAACAAGATAATTTTAATAAAGTGACAGCAGGTGAAACTATTGGGAATGGCAACACCCTTCTGGTTTCAGATGATGAAGAAACTGGTGATGATCAAGAAGATTTAATTACCAATGTTATTGGAATGAGTGAAGATGTTAATCAAAATGGCAAAAGTAATCGCAAAGTATTCAAAAAAATCAATAGAATAATTGACAGTGACAGTGAAAATGAAGATTTTAAAGAACAGGATGATTCTAAAAGTGCTATAGCAGTTAAAGCTAGTGGAAATGTCACCTCCCTTCAAGTTTCAGATGATGAAGACAGTGAAAATAATAAAGAAAATTTTGTTACCAACATTATTACTGAAACAAGTCAAGATGTAGACCAAAACATCAAGAATAATGAAGTGATCAAGAAAAGAAGTAGAATAATAGACAGTGACAGTGAGAATGATTATCTGGAAGAACAAGAAGTTAATTTAAGTAAAGCTGTCGCAACTATAGGGGATGAGAGTGATAAAGAAATAATGGCAAAACACAAAAGACCATCAAAACGTTTTAAATTAATAGACAGTGATGATGAAACATAAATTCATTAACATTTATTATTCACAAAACACTTGTTTATTGTTTAAGCTATGTCTAAGTCTAATATTAAGTTTCTGTTAATAAAGTGTATATTATATAAATTTAAAATTATACCTAATTTCATATATCCGTGAAGTAAAAGTAAATATTTATTTTCAAAAAATTTTGAAAACCATATAAAAAATAAGTTCACAAATATTGAATAAAAAAAGTCAAAATTCAGTACAAGTACAAGGTAAAAAAAAGTTCGGGACGCAGCAAGTGCGTTATGGTAGTGAATTTTTATTAAATCCTTCAAATTTGAATAACTCAATTTTATGTAAACTTAGACAGTGGAATTTTTGTGCGTGGCCTTTCTCAAGGCAACATACCCACCAAATTTTATTAAAATAGCTTTGTAATTTTTGAAGAAAAAAATTTTTTTTTGAAAGAAAACTCAAAATTTAAATAACTCACTTTCCTATAAACTTAGAAAGTTGAGTGTTGGTATGTAGTAAGGTCTTCCCCGAGGCTATATATGCACCAAATTTTATTAAAATAGATTTCTAATTTTCAGAGAACAAAATTTTTTTCAAAAGAAAACTCAAAATTTTCCCGGAAAACCTTGTTCGATTTTCTTGGCTAACGAACTCATCCAAGCCATTAATAAAAGAAAGGCAGTTGCCAAGTTTCATCGAAATGGTTAGTTATTTTTTGAGTTAGCGGTTGGATACATATATATATATATATATATATATATATATATATATATATATATATATATATATATATATATATATATATATATATATATATATATATATATATATACAGTAATACCCCGGACTTATGCGGTAGGTGGGTCCGGGTAAGTCGAATTCGTGTATGTCGGGGTTCAACTTTGCATATAAATACATATAAAGTATGTTTAATCGGGACCAGAGTTTAAAGAAACAATAATTTAGAAGAAAAATGTTTAATAAAGTGTAAGATAATAAAACAATCTACATTGTTATGAATAAAGTAACCTAAACCGAAGTTATTTTGATGTCGAAGGCTTCATATATTCTAACAATGTTGCCTGACGAGTTAAGTTAATCTTCTTCTCATGCAGCAAAATTTCCTCGTAGCATACCAGTAATTTTTTTATTCCCCGTTTTGTAGTAGAAACGCGTTCTTCATTAGAATTTATTTTTTCTAAAATTTGTAACCCCTTTTCAATTGAATGGAGTCCTTCTGTTAAGTTTGCAATTGTCATTTGATTTACCGATTCAACTGGGTCTAGCGAATCAGTTTGTTCAATGTCTTGCTCATACTTACGCATTTCTATAACCTCGTCAATTGTTAGCTCTTGATTGTGTGAATCTAGCAATTCTTGAACGTCATCATGATCGACCTCTAATTGTTTGGCGATATTGACCACTTCTACTATTGTGCTATCGATTTGTTCAGGATCTCAAACTGATTCTCCTTGGGTTTCAGTGGTGAAAAAAAATGGACACAGTTTTTTCCAGACACCATTCAAAGTTTTTTGTGAAACCTCATTCCAAGATTGTCCAATAATTCTTACAGCATCTAAAACATTGAATTGCTTCCAAAAGTCTTTAACAGAAAGCTCATTGTTTTGCCTCATTGCTTCATGTAGTTGTGCAAATGACCGCCTTGTGTAGTAAGCTTTAAATGTTTTAATGACTCCCTAGTCCATTGGTTGAAGCAAGCTGGTAGTGTTTGGTGGCAGAAATACAACTTCCACGCGTGGATCGAAATTAATTAGAGTTGCGGGAGGATGACCTGGTGCATTGTCAATTAGTAGCATCACTTTAAATGGGATTTCTTTTAATTGGCAGTAACGTTCGACTTCAGGAATAAAATGATGGCCAAACCAGTCTTCAAAAAGAGAAGTTCTTCTAGGCATTTTCTTCCAAAAAAGACCGGTTTCATCTACGTTGAAAATGGTTTGGCTAGTGTAGCCACCTTCGTCTATCATTGTTTTGAGTTTTTCTGGATAGAGAGATGCAGCTTCTTTATCAGCGCTTGCCGCTTTTCCACTCTCTGCGATGCTATGCCAATTACAATGACTCTTTAATCGGCTGAACCAGCCGTTACTAGCTTTAAACACTTCATTTTTAGCCGCCTCCCCAGCTTCTTCTTTTGGTTTTTCAAAAATCTGCTTTGCTTGAAAGCACACTGTATTTTGATCAACAGGACAATTTTTCACTCTTACTTGATTATCACACCATGACTGTAGCAATGTTTCCATCTGTGCGATAATACCGTGACGCTTACGGATGATAATTCAAAGATTGAGAGTCTTTCACAGCGTTCATAATTTTTTCTTTACCTTTTATAACCGTTCGGACTGTTGATTCCGGTAGGTCAAATTTCTTTGCCAATTTACAAATTTTAATTTTTACTTCAAAGTCTTTAATTATATTAAGTTTACACTCCATAGACAGTGTTTTTCTTTTCTTGTTAGGCTCAAATGACTCATTTTTCGTTCTTTTAGATGACATAATTAGAGATTATAAGTAAAACGCACGGCGCACGTAAAACAATTCCACGCGGAACACGTTTAAACCTGTCGCAAACTGAACACTGAGAGGGCGGAGCGAGAGAGCCGATGCGCGCGGCAATCAAAATGAAAAACAGCGTATCTCCGAATTCGTGTAAAACGGGGTGGCGTAAGTCGGGGTATTACTGTATGTATATATATATATATATATATATATATATATATATATATATATATATATATATATATATATATATATATATATATATATATATATATATATAAATTGAAACTGACCCCGGATATGGGTACTAGGGGGCCTATTTCGTGCACATTTGAAAAAATTTTTGCAAAGTCTCACCATCGATACCTCTCTATTAGTAATTTTTTTTAAATAAAAATAAACTAATAAAATACATACAAACATAACCACACACTAAGCACAAAGTGCAAAGACATGGCCAGGCTTGAAACAAATCACAGCCAATGGCTTCCAAGCATTCGGCCAAATTATATGGTTCAATTAGCAACAGCCTATCATACAACTTTCTTTCAAAAATTCGAAGAATTCGAAACAGTTCGAACAATGGACTACATAGACTACTCTATTCATCGAAGCATTTTTGTTCAAATTTCTAATGATATATATACTTTCGCAAGCATCTAACTGTCAGGACTGCCTGACTATTTCGATTAACTTGAGATTTCCTTTATCTACATGATGATTATTATCCCAAATATGCTGAGCAATACATGATTTATCAATAGTGCCATATCTCAGTTGTGCTAACTGATCTTAAAATCTAGTTTCAATAGTTATTTTAGTTTGCCCAACATATTTAGGTTCACAATCTACAACATATTCCATAGAGTCCCGAAACTTCTGTGGTTTTAGTGAATTTTTGTAGAAAAAATTTACTAATGGGGAGATCCTGACATTCGAATTTTGAAAAATTTTTTGCAAATGAGCGCGAACTAGGACCCCTGGAACCCATGGCTTGGATAAGTTCGTTAGTGAGGAAAATCGGACGAGGTTTTCCGGGAAAATTTTGAGTTTTCATTCGAAAAAGATTTATATCTCCGGAATTAACAAAGTAAGGGCAACCAAATTTGGTACGCGGGTTCATATCATCATAGGTAAGCTACCTACCAAAATTTGTAGGTTAAAGGACAAAAAAGTTAGGCATTTAAAGAAAAATAAATTTGGGTTTTCCTTAAAACGCGATTTAAAATGTCAAAATTGGTAATATTTAGGCAATGATCCTGAAATTAATATGAGCTATGGAAAGAAAATGTCTCAAGAAGAATGCTTTACGAAGCCTGAACTCTTAGTTTCAATCGTCATTGTCCTTCATTTTACTAAAATATTCCCAGAAAATTCATTTAAAATAGACCCTTTCTCTGATGCTTTGGCAGTAGTGTTGGTTATAGAGTTTATCGTTTAATGGTATATCATTTTTGTCAAATTTTCGTAAAAAATTTTTAAAGCTCAATATATCCGTTATTATGCAAGTTACGAAAAAAAATGGTATACATGAATTATAGGGTGTCTTGAGCTACATCTTAAAAATATTTCCACAATTACAGGTGGCCCATAAGTCGTTGGTGATTCAAATTTTCTTTTTTTTTTTAATCGAACACGCCCTATGTTATTGCATTTTCCATCGAAATATAATACATCTTTGTAAGAAAATAAATTCGGGACGCAGCAAGTGCGTTATGATAGCGAATTTTCATTAAATGCTTCAAATTTGAATAGCTCAATTTGCTATTAACCTATAAGGTTAACCAGGACCAGTTTTTTCGGGAACAATTTAAGTTTACTTTCGGAAATTTTTGTACATTTTCAAACAATAAAGTTATTTTGATGAAGCATGGCACATTGTTTCTACTATATAGATTGATGCCTGCTTTCTTAAAAAAACATGTTTGCTATTTAACACATTTTTATTAAAATTTACTACCATAACGCACTTGCTGCGTCCAGAAGTTTTTATCTTTATCCTTTGGGTTACCTAGCAAATTTTTTATTGTATTATTTGTAGAAAATGTTAGCTGTAAATTGGCTTTCTTAAAAATGCTATTAAAACATCTCCTCATTCGTGGTTCAAATGGTTAACGGACAACGGTTTTCTCTGTTTTATCTTTTTTGAAACTCGTAGATTCCACTAACATTTTCTTTGTTTTATGCTTATTGACTTATTTTTCCACTAAGCGGACAGAGTAACCACTATACTTGGCTACATTTTTAATATTAATCAAGTATTCAAGTTGTATATTTCTTTATACTTCAGGGAAACTGAAACAGAAAATTCTAACTAGCTGTTTTTTTTGTAGAAAACTATGCCTGGAGTCAACAAACTCTAAAGTGTCTCTATTTTTCATGATTAATACAACAACAAAATGTAATTTGGTATTAATTTCTATTTCATGGGTGAATTTAATAGTCAAATTTACTGTGTAATTTGGCAATGAAATCATCTGCTGTGCATAAATTTGAATTAAATATTGCAAAATCATCGTCCACATAACTAAACGGAACTCTAGGAAAAGTCAACTAAGCAAACAACTCACTAAAAGAACTATTGAAACCAGATTTAAAGAACAAAAAGTCTGGGCGCAGTAAGTGCGTTATGGTACTGAATTTTAATTGAAATGATCTGGCACCATATATTTAATAAGTGAAGATTGGAACCTGTGATGAGCACTGACAAGTACACTTGGAGAACCCAAATCACCACAACACATTTTAAAAAAGACCTGACCTGACGATCGTTTCACTAACCAAGTTAGCGTCATCAGAGGATGAAAATTTCAGAATTTTTCATCCTCTGATGACGCTAACTTGGTTAGTGAAACGATCGTCAGGTCTTTTTTAAAATATGTTGTGGTGATTTGGCTTCTCCAAGTGTACTTGTCACCATATATTTTTTATAACTTTTTGTTCTTGTAACATAGAAATATAAATTTTGGTATATAGTTTCCTTTTAATATTGTAAACTTACGTACCAAATTTGGTTACCATAGCTTTTCTATTTTTTGAGAGAATTTTTTTTGCTGAAAAACACAAGATTTTCCCGGAAAACCTGGTTCGATTTTCCTGGCTAACGAACTTATCCAAGCCAATCGCAAAAGCAATGTACATACGAAATTTTATCAAAATAGGATCATTATTTTTTGAGATCTGTGTGATATATATATATATATATATATATATATATATATATATATATATATATATATATATATATATATATATATATATATATATATATATATATATATATATATATATATATATATATATATATATATATATATATATATATATATATATATATATATATATATATATATATATATAATCTTGTAGAATGTTGCACTACTCTGTAATATATTTAAATATACACTTTTATTGTTTGCTGTACTTTTTGTGATTTTTAGTGAATTTTCTTTAAAAAAAAATGCACTATTGAGGAGATCTCGACTTTTGAATTTAAAAAAAAATCCTTCAAATTAGCACTAATTAGGCCCCCGAGAACACATATTCGGGGTCGGTTTCAATTTTATATATATATATATATATATATATATATATATATATATATATATATATATATATATATATATATATATATATATATATATATATATATATATATATATATATATATATATATATATATATATATATATATATATATGTATGTATCACATAGATACCTCAAAAAATAATGGGCCGATTTTGATCAAATTTAGTGAGTACCTTCCTTTTGCAAGTGGCTTGGACAAGTTCGTTAACCAGGAAAATCTGCTTAGTTGAAATAGATTAAACAATGTTTTCTTATAATTAGACAGACGGATTCCCCCTATCAGTGTCAGTTCTGCGCCAGCCTTAAATGTATGTAATGTAGACCACGAAATTATAATGCATGTTTGTAAGAAAACAAATTCGGGACTCAGCAAGGGCGTTATGGTAGCGAGTTTTTATTGAATGCCTCAAATTTGAATAGCTCAATTTGCTATTAACCCATAAGGTTCGTGGCCAGGAAACTAGTTTTTTCGGGAACATTTTAAGTTTATTTTCGAAAATTTTTTTTACATTTTCAAACAATAAAATTATTTTGATGAAATATGGTACATAATTTTTACAATATATGTTATACTGGTAACCAAATTTGATGTGTTTTTAAAAAAAAAAACCAACACATATTTGCTATTTAAAACATTTTTATAAAAATTCACTATCATAACGCACTTGCTGCATCCAGCCTTTTTTAGTGAATTTTCGTAGAAAAAATTCACTAATGGGGAGATCCCGACTTTTGAATTTTGAAAAATTTTTTGCAAATGAGCGCGATCTAGGACCCCTAGAACCCATATCCGGGGTCAGTTTCGATTTTTATATGTTTATATATATATATATATATATATATATATATATATATATATATATACATATATATATATATATATATATATATATATATATATATATATATATATATATATATATATATATATATATATATATATATATATATATATATATACATATATATATATATATATATATATATATATATATATATATATATATATATATATATATATATATATATATATATATATATATATATATATATAATAAAGTCGCGATTTCAAACGTCAAAATTGGTAATATTTAGGCAATGAACCTGAAATTGATATGAGCTATGGAAAGAAAATGTCTCAAGAAGAATGCTTTACAAAGCCTGAACTCTTAGTTTCAATCGTCATTGTCCTTCATTTTACTAAAATATTCCCAGAATATTAATTTAAAATACACCCTTTCTCTGATGCTTTGTCAGTAGTGTTGGCTATAGAGTTTATCGTTTAATGGTATATCATTTTTGTCAAATTTTCGTAAAAAATCATTGAAGCTCAATATATCCATTATTATGCAAGTTACGAAAAAAAAAAAAGGTATACATTAATCATAATGTATGTACGTGTCTTAAGCTACATCTTAAAAAATATTTCCACAATTACAGGTGGCCCATAAGTCGTTGGTGATTCAAATTTTTTTTTTAATCGAACACGCCCTATGTTATTGCATTTCTGCATTTTCCATCGTAATATAATACATCTTTGTAAGAAAAGAAATTCGGGACGCAGCAAGTGCGTTATGGTAGCGAATTTTTTAATCGAACACGCCCTATGTTATTGCATTTTTGCATTTTCCATCGAAATATAATACGTCTTTGTAAGAAAAGAAATTCGGGCCGCAGCAAGTACGTTATGATAGCGAATTTTGATTAAATGCTTCAAATTTGAATAGCTCAATTTGCTATTAACCTATAAGGTTGGCCAGGAAACCAATTTTTTCGGGAACAATTTAAGTTTACTTTCGGAAATTTTTGTACATTTTCAAACAATAAAGTTATTTTGATGAAACATTGCATATTGTTTTTACTATATAGATTGATGCCTGCTTTCTTAAAAAAACATGTTAGCTATTAAAATCATTTTTATGAAAATTCACTACCATAACGCACTTGCTGCGTCCAGAAGTTTTATTTGTTGAGGTGGACTGCAGTTTCGAACCGTCGTGGTTCATCATCAGCAGCGTACTGGCTATGATCGTTCCTGTGTGGTCTATGTCTGAAATTGTAGGTGACGTCTGCGCGTTGAGCTTCTTATTGGTCGGTTTACTGTTCTCTGGTTGGTTGTGTTTTCAGACTGTGTCGAGTGTATCGGTTTCCTGTTTTGATTATTGTGGTTTGATAATTTGTCTATTTGTATGGCTTTTATTAGGTTTTGTTTAATTGTTTGTATTTGGGTTTGTTCTGCGATCAATTGTTTCTTATTGTTTGTTTGTTGAATGTAGTGGAATGTCATTAAAGTTAAAAAACTTAAGTCATATTACTTTAACATCGTCAAAAGGCGTGGAAGTATGACAGCGAAACTTTTCAGGATGAAGATTCAAGAGACCTCTCGTTGACATTTTTGATGAGTATGAATTTGTGTTTTAGAGAAAGAGTTGTTCAAGCGATTATGAACCAACTATTCCCCTACATTTTTTAGTTACTGATAGTATCCAAAAGAAGTTTCCTTCACATCTTATACTACAGTTCCGTCTTCATTTTAAATTAATATGTGCCTACCTTTATGAGTTCTTTTATGATGATAAAAAGGCTTGTAAATATACATACAAGAAGCAAGTTTCGTTAATACCTATAACCTGCTTTAATTTACATTTGACAGTTACTTAAATTAACAAATGTCAAGTGATAATCACTGCACTCCAGAATAGGGTGAATAGAGCGACATTCCGAGTGAACGATTTTGAGTTCTCGCACGACCCACTCTAACGCTCGAGTGTTCACCCAACTAATTTCCGAACGACCTGTTGTGATGTTCTTGAACGCAGCCCAGGTGTTTTGTGCTGAAATTAAATTAGGGGTTGATGCGTGGGGGTAGAATATCAGTGACAGAAATTTCAATTTTTGTTGTTAAACGGCGTGGAAAGTCTCAAAACATATAGAAAACCTGATTCTGGAACAAAAAATTGTTTGTCTGTCGGTGGTCGGCCTGTACGTCTCTCTGTTAGTAGGCGCGATAACTTTCGAACGAATTGAGATATCATCTTCAAATTTGGTATCTAGTTAGCACCCGATAAAAGAACACTTCAAATTGTTTTTGGGTAAAATCGCTTCAGGGGGTAAGGGCTAAGCTAAATAAGAGTTGACTTGGTGAAAATTGACATTTTTTTTGTGAAAACTTGAGTAAGATAATATTTCAGGAGTTTATGGGTACAGGAATACGAATATTTTCTTTGTGATCAGGTCATGGACCCTAAATTCATTTCATGAGAATATCTTTCTGCGGAGAATAGATTATCTGAGTGAAAATTCGAACCTGTGATGTGCACTGATAAATACACTTGGAGAACCCAAATCACAACACATCTTTTTAAAGACCTAACAATCATCAAACTAACAAAATTAGCGTCGTCAGAGGATGAAATAGAATTGTTCATCCTCTGATAACGCTAACTTTGTTAGTGAAACCATCTTCAGGTCTTTAAAAATATGTGTTGTGGTATTTAGGTTCTCCAAGTATACTTATAAGAGTAGATTATCACTCTGTGCATTATGTGGAAGTTATGATTCAATTTGCAGTACTATTTAGTATCTGCCAAATTATAAACGTGGGAGGTATTTTCCCTTATTAATAGCCAGGATGGTTTTGTTTTAGTCAACCTAAACGAACTGGTTTTTACAATAAAAAAGTTTTCTAAAACAAATATTCTATTGGTGTACTAGAACACACTACCAAAAAAAAGACTGCTGAAAATTACAATTTTAGACTCGACGGTGACTAAGTTATCCAGACAGAAAATGGGATCTTGTTAAGTACAATTTGGAGAACCCAATTCATCACAATATAGTTTTCTGACCCGACGATCGTTTCGCTAACAAGTCATCAAGGGGATGAGTAAACTAAGTGAGTAGAGACTAGAACTACTATTTATATCTTAGTTCCCAAACAGTTGCGAACAGCGTCCTCTTGGAAGCTATACAGATAGACCCCCACTGTTGTCTTAAATCCGTGTGATTGGAACTGCATACCTGCCTTTGTTATGCTGTACGTCGTTATCAAATATTCCTGCTAAGGACACGCTGGTTATTAAGATAACAGTTCGAACAATGGACTACATAGAACCGGACCTACTCTATTCATCGAAACATTTTTGTTCAAATTTCTAACGATATATATACTCTAGTAAGCATCAAGCTGATGCGACTGCCTGACATTTTTTATTAACTTGAGATTTTCTTTATCTTCATGATGATTATTATCCCAAATATGCTGAGCAATACATGATTTGTCAATAGTGCCATATCTCAGTTGTGTTAAATGTTCTTTAAATCTAGTTTCAATGGTTCTTTTACTTTGCCCAACATATTTAAGATCACAATCCGTACAACCTATTTCATAGATTCCCGACATATCTGTGGTTTTAGTGAATTTTCTTAAAAAAAATTCACTAATGAGGAGATCTCGACTTTCGAATTTTGAAAAAATTTCTTCAAATGAGCGCTATTTAGGACCCCCGGAACCCAAATCCGAGGTCAGTTTCAGACTTTATATGTTTATATATATATATATATATATATATATATATATATATATATATATATATATATATATATATATATATATATATATATATATATATATATATATATATATATATATATATATATATATATATATATATATATATATATATATATATATATATATATATAGATATGTGTCACACCTATAACTTAAAAAATAATGGATCGATTTTGATAAAATTTGGCACATACCTTCCTTTCGCAAGTCGCTTGGATAAGTTCGTTAGACAGGAAAATCCGCCGAGGTTTTCCCGGAAAATTTTGTGTTTTCTTTCGAAAAAAATTTATATCTCCAAAATTAACAAAGTAAGGGCAACCAAATTTCATACGAGGGTTTATATCATTAGAGACAAGTCACCTACCAAAATTTAGCTCCGTAGGTTGAATGACAAAAAAGTTACAGGCATTCAAAGAAAAATAAATTTGGGTTCTCCTCAAAACATCAAAATCGCGATTTTAAACGTCAAAATTGGTGAGTACCTTCCTTTTGCAAGTGGCTTGGATATGTTCGTTATCCAGGAAAATCCGACGAGGTTTTCCCGGAAAATTTTGTGTTTTCTTTCGAAAAAATTTTATATCTCCAAAATTAACAAAATAAGGGCAACCAAATTTTATACGCGGGTTTATATCATTATAGGCAAGTTACCTACCAAAATTTAGCTCTGTAGGTCAAAAGACAAAAAAGTTATAGGCATTTAAACAAAAATAAATTGGGGTTTTTCACAAAACGTCAAAGTTGCGATTTAAACGTCAAAATTGGCAACATTTAGGAAAAGAACTTGAATCTAATACGGGCTATGGAAATAAAATGTCTCAAGAAGAATGTTTTACAAACCCTGAAGTCTTAGTTTCAACCGTCATGGTCCTTCATTTTAATAAAATGTTTCCAGAAAATTTATTTCAAATAGACCCTTTCTCTGACGCTTGGCAGTAGTCTTAGCTATAGAGTTTATCGTTAATAGTATATAATTTTTGTAGAATTTTCGTAAAAAAAAATCAATAAAGCTCAATATATCTGTTATTATACCAGATATGAAAAAAAATTGTATATATTAATTATAGGGTGTCTTAAGCTACATCTTAAAAAATTATTTCTACAATCACAGGGTGGCCCATAAGTCGTTGGTGATACAAATTTTCTTTTTTTTTTTAATCAAACACGCCTTATGTTATTGCATTTTTGCATTTTCCATCGAAATATAATGCATGTTTGTAAGAACAAAAATTCTGGACGCAGTAAGTGCGTTATGGTAGCGAATTTTGATCAAATGCTTAATATTTGAATTGCTCAATTTGCTATTAACCAGTAAGGTTGACCAAAAAACGAGTTTTTTCGGGAACACTTTAAGTTTACTTTTGGAAATTTTTGTACATTTTCAAACAATAAAGTTATTTTGATGAAACATGGCACATTGTTTTTACTATATAGATTATACTGGTAACCAAATTTGATGCCTGCTTTCTTAAAAAAACACACATTATTGCTATTAAAAAATTGTTTTATGAAAATTCACTACCATAACGCACTTGCTGCGTCCCGAGATTTTTATCTTTATCCTTTGGGTTTTTTTTAATGTATTTTTTGTAGAAAACGTTGGCAACAAATTGGCTTTCTTAAAAATGCTATTAAAACATCTCGTTATTCGCAGTTTAAATGGTAAACAGACAATAGTTTTGTATGGTTTATCTTTTCTGAAAGTCGTAGATTCTGCTAACATTTTCTTTGTTTTATGTTTATTGATTAGTTTCTCCACTAAGCAGACAGACATTTTAAATATATTCAAGTTCTCTGTTGTATCTTTCTTTATTTAAAAGAAACTATATTAATCTATGAACTAGAAAATTCAAACTAGTCATTTTTTGTGGAAAACTATGGCGTGAGTGAATCGGAATGTAATTCATGGTAGTGGTCTCCTTTCTGTGGATGTCAAATTCTAAAGTGTCTCTATTTTTAATTACTAATATATCAGTAAAAGGTAACTAGTTATTAATTTCTATTCATGTATGAATTTAATAGAGGCAAATTTACAGTTTAATTTGGCAATAAAATCGTCTATTTTGCATACACTTGTATTAAATACTGCAAAAGCATTGTCCACATAACGAAAGCATACTCTAGGAAAATAGTCATTTTCTTCTGATAGGTCAAATCTACTCATGAAAAACTTTTTCATGGGTAGATTTGAAACAGATAATTAGGTCCGGATGAACTCAGAGAGAGGCTATCTCTCTGTGAGCTTCGAAATAGGCAAGCGAATCCACTCGGATGACAGTGCACATGTTAAACAAACTTTCACCCTCAAAAATATCGTCTCGTGCGGGGAGCTTGATTTATTAGGGAAACTGAGATCTTTAAGGGTGGATAGCACCTGGCGATTGAGGCCTCCGCTGTGAGCTTCGAAAATGCTTGGATGCTGCTCGAGGGCGGGACTTCATGATACCACCTCGAGTCAAACAATGACGGATGTCGGGTCCGGGCGAACTTTGAGAGAGCTTATCTCTCTTTGAGCTTTATAACGGGCAGGCGACTTCACTCAGGTGGCAGTACACCTGTCAAACCAAATTTTATCCTCAAAAACAGATCGACTCCCGAAGGGAGCTGGATTTGATGGGTGAAATTTAAGATATTAGGTGTGAATTCATTGATTGTTGTTGCCCTTACTTGGCGAAACTGGTCCATACTGCATACAGACTTGGAGACTACTTCTCTGGCTTCACTGTTGGTTTTTGTTTATGAAGGACGTAGCCAGTGTGTAAGCTAACTGGAGCAAGTGGCCCTTTTGAATTCTAGATGTTCTAGAATGCTCTTCAACATTTCTGTAACCAGTTTCGCTGATTCACAGCATCCTGGATGTAGCCAAATCCTGAGAGTGCTATCAAGCAGCGAAACCGGTTACAGAAACGTTGAACAACATCCTAGAACCGTCTAGAATTTAGAAGGGCCACTTGCTCCTGTTAGCTTACATGCTGGCTATGTCCCTTATAAACGAAAACTAACAGTGAAGTAGTCTCCAAGTCTGTATGTAATTAGACGTCACCCACAATATATCTAAGGTCACGGTGGTGGGACTGGAGTAGCCCACTCACATTCAATCTAATCTAATCTAATCTTGCAGAATTTATCTTCATATCAAATGTTTTGACCACCTTATTTATTTCCGCAAAAAGTCCTCTTACATCTGAATCCCTGATGTCAATCGTTGACTACATCATAAGATATGGCAGTTTTCCCTCAAAGCTTTCACCAAATCTTCGTAATTTGGAGTTGGATTAATAAACTTTTTTGTAGCCACTTAATCGCCGTTCTGTGCTTAAATCTATCAATTGGTAGCTGATATCTAATCTTTTCATTTAAGCTCGTGCAGATTGATTACCATTATGTCGTGTGGGCTCATTCTGGTTGAAAAATTTTACAAAACACCATTGACTAACTGTCCATGCTAAGCTATTTGAACAAATTATAAATAGAAGACTAGCTGAAGATGTAGATGAAACTGGAGGTCTCGCACGCGCGCACCCACACACATACGCACGCACCTACACACGCACGCACGCGTGCGCCCCTACACACACACACACACACATACAGGTTCAGAAAACATCTCTCTACTACACTTATTTCAAATATTGCAAAAATTTTGAAAACATTACACGTAAAAGAATACTCGCCTTCGTGGAAAAACACCAAATGTTTAGTAAAAATCAAAACGTATATATTAAGAAGAGATCGACCAACAGAGCGATATTTCAAGCAATGAAAGAAATTCTCGAACGACTTAATGCAGGAGGGAGTACATTGTGTATGTTGTTGGACCTAACAAAAGCTTTTGATAGTGTAAACTTTGAAACACTTCTAGCTAAATTGGAACAAATGGGTTCTAGAGGGACACCTCTTAGCCTGATAAGATCATATTAACAGATAGACGACAATGCATAGTAGATGACGATTGTCAGACCAGAGCAACGACAACATCGGCTTGAATGACAACAAAAAGAGGAATACCACAGGGGTCCATTTTGGGACCTATTCCCTTCCTGCTTTATTGTAATGAATTACTGGATGTATTACCTCGAAAGACAATACTTTTTGCTGATGATACTTCACTGATTGTAAGAGCTAAAACAGATGATGTTGTGGTTTCCAAAGTTTCGGAATCTTTGCTATCACTGGAACACGGGTGTAGAGACATGGATCTAAGAATTAATATTAGAAAGAGAAAAATGATTTTGTTTGGCTATTTTGCTGGTTAAGAGCTAGGTATATCGTGTAATGGTATAACATTTAACACAACAAGTGAAGCTAAGTTTTTGGAGCTGAGAATTGACTCTCAGTTGAATTGGAAAGCCCAAATTGATAATCTTGCTGGAAGGATATCAGGCTTTAACTACGCCCTGATGATTCTCTCAGGATCGGTAAACATCACTGCAAGTCTTACTGCATATTATGCATTTGTGAACTCTCAGATACGATATGGCATCATGTTCTGGGGAAACTCTGTTGAGGTCGCTAGAATATTCAGACTTCAGAAGTCATGTGTTTGCAGTATCTTCAGCCTAGGTGTTACGGAGTCTTGTAGAGAAACTTTTAAAACCTATAATATACTTATTGTACCCTGTTTGTACATCCTGGAGTGTGTGTTTTGTGAAGGAAAACATAGATTTAGTATCTGAGTGTGAATCTCAGCATGACCATTTTACTAGAACATGTGTAGTGGGCCACCTTGTCACACCACAAACAACTAAAACTATAGTGTATAAAAATACAGTGGTGCAGGCTCTAAAAATATATAAGAAATTGCCTGTTATAATTAAATAACAATCCGTGGCAAGGATGAGAGGAAACATTTGATTTGGCTCTTAGCTGTGAAGTCTTACTACCGGGTGTCGGACTACTTTAGTGATACGTTGGCAGACCTTTCAGTGGTTGGCCTTTAATAGATGTGCCGTTATCGTGCTTTTAAAATGTGGTGCATTGTTTTCATTACATGTATTTTATTGGTAGTTCAATTTTATCTTTACATTCTTTGTGTTTAAAAATCATTAATTTTATCTTTATAAATAGTTTATTTACATTGTTTGGTGTTAAATTTCAATTTTATTTATGCAGGGTTTTACTTATATGCTGATTAATTTGGCTATATATTGTGGGTGAAGTATGAATCAAGTATTTATAGTAGATAGTTCATAGCATAATTTTCTTTGCTTTCTATTTTTCTATGCAGTGTTAGTGGTGGCATCAATTTGTGACTTGCTCTACGCCCTGGGGCAATGTATTTTATACTGAATGAATCAATTATTATTATTATTTTTATTATTATTATAATTTTTTATTTTTTGACTAAACCGCTCAACTAATAGAAATATCGGAAGAGAGAAAAAAGTTTCCAAATGAAATGTACTACTTACAAAAAAATCTCAAAGTCATTGGCATACATACTCTTAAAGTTCGGGACGCAGCAAGTGCGTTATGGTGGTGAATTTTCATTAAATGCTTGACATTTAAATAACTCAATTTTCTATAAATTTAGAAAGTTGAATTTTGGTATGTAGTAAGGTCTTTCCCAAGGCAACGTATCCACCAAATTTCATTAAAATACCTTTGTAACTTTCTGAGAAAAAAAATATCTTTCAAAAGACAACTCAAAATTTTCCCTTGTCCGATTTTCCGAGCTAAGGAACTCATCCAAGCCATTAATAAAAGAAAGGTATTTGCCAAGTTTCATCAAAATCAGTTAACAACTTTTTGAGTGTCGTGCGGATATATATATATATATATATATATATATATATATATATATATATATATATATATATATATATATAAACATATAAAAATTTAAACTGACCCCGGATATGAGTTCTAGAGGTCCTAGTTCACGCTCATTTGAAATTTTTTTTCAAATTGTCTCATCATCGATACCTATTAGTGAATTTTTTAAAATAAAAATTCACTAAAAATCGTACATCTCACAATGTTCAAGGAGGCTGGCTACCATCGCCATATTACTTTATGGGTGTGTTCTCGGTGTAATTAGTATACCATGCTGACGAGCTATAATTACAGAGGGTGGCGAGGTGGACAACGTACAGACTAAAACAAACGGCAGATAACATGCCGAGGGAAGTCAATCTGAGAGGGTCCAGTCTCCTTGATGACAGTGATTGTCACAGGATTCTGGGAATGGTCTCAGACTTGATGCCTACAAAAATCAGCAGAGATCTGTCTTTCAAGACCGTCCTCCCGGAAAGGTAGGACTGGCACCGGAATCAATCGACCCTGTTGAGAGCGGACCGCTGCTGGTACTCTGACGGCTCCAAAACCAATTTGGTAGTAGGAGCCGGCGCATATGGGGGCAGCACCGATGCTAGACTATCAGCTAGCCTCGGCAAGTACGCAACCATACACCAGGCAGAAGTGTATGCCATCGAGATGTGTGCAAGGGAAAGTTTAAAAGACCTGTGCACAAACAAATCGATAAAGATATATGCAGATAGCCAAGCTGCAATAAAGGCTCTTGGTTCCTACCGGTGTAATTCAAAGACGGTATGGAGTTGTAAATCTGCCCTTAACGAATTGGGCAGCTGTAATGAGGTGTCGCTGGTCTGGATACCGGGTCACTCGGACCATGACGGCAATGTTGCGGCCGACGCGCTTGCCAAGAGTGGGGCCCAGAGTGACTTTGTTGGACCAGAACCGGTGCTGGGGATAACATCTTGCACAGCAAAACGCACCTTAAAGACCTGGACAGAAAGAATGACAATCCAATATTGGCAAAATCTTCCAGGATTAACCCACTCTAAGGCCTTCATAAATGGCCTGTCTGAGTCAAGGGCTAAAAAGCTTCTAGAGTTGAACAGACAACAACTGAGAACTCTAGTCGGCCTGTATACAGGACACTGCCGCTTGCGGCACCACATGCACTGTATTGGGGTCGGTCAGGAGACCGAGTGCCAGCTGTGCATGGAGAATGAAGAAACAGCAGAGCACGTGCTGTGTTACTGTCCGGCAGCGGACAGGACTAGATACCTGCTCTTTGGCAAGGTAAAGCTTGCTCCAGAAGACCTGGATCAACTTTCGCCAACAAAGATTATCGACCTCTGCAGGAGGCTGGATTTGTTGGGCGAAATATAGACATTAGGCGTGAGCCACAATAGACCTTAGGGGCGACCCTAAGGTCTATTGTGGCCCACCACCAAGAGGTGGTGGGCCGATATGGCCCACTCACATACAAACCTAACCTAACCTAACCTATAATTACAGTGAAACTGGTCTGCGGTTCTAATTATAGTGAGAATATATCTAGCCTCACATACATTGAGGAAATGGGCCAGGGCTGACAATCTACAAAATTGTTAGTTGGTTACCTATAACATTTTGTGTTAACTAAAGCTGTCGTGACAACATACTACCTGGTTCTGCACTGAGATGACGATCCTGTCGTACATCTCACAATGTTCAATAAAACGGTACAAGGCCGTCAAACATAAGACACCCTGTACTTCAATTTTTGAGAATCTCACTGAAATTGTGCAATACCCAAAAGAAAATACCTGTGTCAACATTAAAATCAAAAAGTTACGCCAAATTGGACTTAACAAAAAAAATTATATATTTAACCCCCACCTTTAAGGGGCTGTAGCTCGTTAGGGCCACACTTTTGGATATAGGTAAAGTGGGTCAGATATTTTTTTTACACAAGAAATAAGTGGTAGATAGTTGTACACATATTTTTCAAACACCCTTACATTAGCTTTGTTATTAAATTAGTGTATTTTTTAATTAAAAACTTGTATAAAGAAAAAAAACCACTCCACATTTTGTATCTTTAAAGTAAAAAACAATCATATATCATGATACTTGCCTGAAATAATACTCCAGTCACAACGACCCTTAACTGTAAGAGTAGATAATATGTTGTGGGGTCAAAATGAGATAAGTTAATGAAAGACAAATTATTATACAGGCAATACAATAACGCAGGTACAAAATAAAGAGCCAATACTTTCTTGTTCGTTGTTACATCAGTGATTAATGCATTTGGAGAATTACTGAAAGGAGAATAAATAATTAATCTTTTAAAGCGTATGCAATTTTATTATCTTACTCTTTGCAATATAATAGTGCTGACACTATTAGTTTAAATACTTCCGTTAATAATACTACGGTTATGATGTTATAATCATAGCTGTTGTCCAAACCTTGAGATGCTGTAACCAATATACCTGAGACAAACAAAAGCATATATTAGTAAAAGTAATACTGGTTTTCCAAAAGTATGTATGGGTAAATGTGTGTGTAAAATTTTAAAGGGGATAATAATAATGAAAATGAATTGAATGTTACAAGATCTTTTCAGTTTCAATTTGGTAAGTTTTATCACATTACACTCAAATTGTAAAATATATTTGTAACTTATTTTTCTTCCTATATTTATTATTATCAACTTTTCACTATTCCAAGTGTTTCTTACTATTTTATAAGAATTTTGTTTTGAAACTATGTTAATTTTCAACAACGAATATCTATTGAATCTAATCTGTAAAAACTTTGGAGATTTGTGAGCTGCATAGAGAAGAAATTTCTACAGGTCTACCATAAAAACTCTGTGGTGAAGATTATTTGGTTTTTCATTCATCAGTATATTTATTTAGCTTTAGGGTAATAATTACAGACAAGACATGTGTCTTTTGCTGGAGATCAAAGAATAAAATAACTCTGAAAAAAGGATCTACTTTTATCACTTTTCACAAAGAAACTATTAAACAATTTTATAGTCATTGGTGTTGCTCAATGGGAACGTAAAGATAATACTAAGATGAGACAAAATGTGTGTAATAAAGCTTGTTTGATATAACAAGACTTATAATAGATGTTAAAGCCTACAAACATAATGTATTAAGTGGGATATAATACTTCTAAACGCATATAATCTAGTTCTGCTTTGTAGCAATTATGAACTTAATGCTGTTCAAAATTTGTTAACTCGGTAAACATAAGTAAGCCTGCAGTAGCTCACCTGCTCTGATTATAATTTATAATAGTATGGTGAAAATAAAATTTTGAAGATTATTGAGCGTTTTTGTCTATTCATTGTCTAATTTAAATTAAATGGTCTAAAAAACTACAAGAGAATTAAAAGATAATGAGCAGATACATCTTCTTTTACCTAAGTCACATTATTTTGGGCAAGTGATGAACTCTTTTTTGTAGATACTTTGAGATACTTGTTCCAAAAACCTAATACCTTTTGGTATAAAAATGTAATTTTATTTTGTCTAAATTTTAAAATTAGGTACTAAATGCAACTATCTTTTAAGAAAACATTTCTTTATGCCCAACTAAAAATTTGAAGTACCTATACCCTTTTCGTCTTCTCCAGTCAATGGAAACTTAGTTTACTAAACAAAACATGAACTATACTATAAATACAAATAAAAGGTAGTGACAAGGCTCACCTTGGTTCACGAACAGTAATATGTACAAAACAAATATGATAAAACTCAATTTGGTCGGAAATAATTGCTTGGATAATCCTTCTGACATTGTAGTAACATAATTTTCTCTACAAAAATATGCGAAAACAACCGATGGTTATACTATCTCCAAATGGAATAAGTACCTATTAATTGTTATCGTAATATTATGTAAATTTTATGCGAAAACTTATCGCTTTAAGTGTACTCATTCTCGTTTGTTTTTGAATTGAAAACTGAAACACAAATTTTTTGACTTTTGACTGGATGAAGACGAGACAAGACAACAAATCAAAACAACTGACACAATTGACAACTGATCAACTGACAACAATGACATGATTGACCAAGATTTATGATTGACTATCTTTTATCGTGGCCCAAAGAATATCTTTAATTTCCAGTGGTGTAAAGTGTACACTAACTACCATTCTTTAAACATAAAATATGTTGTTTTATATTCAAAGCTACCATTAAACATTAAAATTAAACCATTATACACGCTGTTAAGCAAGGTTCATACAAGGCTAGATGCTATCTCACAACAATTAGAACCGTAGACCGGTTTCGCTCTCATTAGAGCTCGTCAGTACGGCATACTAATTGCAGCGAAAATACACCTATAAAGTAATACGGCTAAAGTAGCCATCCTTTCAACACTAAGTGAGTGGTAAGCGTGTCGCCACCTAGTTGCGAAACCAAGTAGTATGTTGTCACGCCAGCTCCAAATAACACAAAGCGTTAAAAAATAGAGACTGTATACAACCAACTAACAATTTAATAAATTGTCAGCCCTGGCCCATTTCTACCCTAATATAGGGACAAAGTATGTAAGGCTAGATGCATTCTCACAACAATTCTTACGGTTCTAATTGTTACAGTCTCTATTTTTTAACACTTTGCGTTATTTGGAGCTGGCGTGACAACATACTACTTGGTTCCGGAACTAGGTGGTGACACGCTCACCACTCACTTAGTGTAGGTTCATACATCAGCGAATTACGAATTGAGAAATGTCAGCATAACGCATTCCTATTGGTTTATGTTAAATAATATCCTAATATTATTTTAAAATGACCAATAGGACGAGTGTATGAACATAGCTTAAAGCCTGTTTGCCTCATTCAACTAGCTCCATACACTCGCGAATTACGTAACTAATTCCTATTGGTCCATTTTAAATTATATTGAAATATTATTTAAAAGGAACCAATATGAATACGTTATGTAACAATTTCACAATTCGCGAGTGTATGTACCTAGCTATAAGCTGAGTGCTAGGGTCAAACAGGCGTGCTTTTCGATATGCAAAACGCGAATTCCTATTGGTTTATTTTAAATAATACTGAACAATGTGGGATGTACCACAAGGTCGCCATCTGGGTGGGGAACGAGGTAGTATGTTGTCACGACAGCTCCGAATAACACAAAATGTTATAAAATAGAAACTGTGTACCACCAACTAACAATTATGTAAATTGTTAGCCATGACCCATTTCCTTTTTAATATAGGGACAATGTATGTATAAAGGCTAGATGTATTCTCACCATAATTAGAACCGCAGACCGGTTTCGCTCTGATTAGAACTCATCAGTACGGTATACTAAGTACAGCGAGAAGACACCTATAATAATACGGCTATGGTAGCTAACCTTCTAGAACATTGCCAGATGTACGACAGGGTCGCCATCGCGGTGCGGAACCAGGTTCTGGGTGTGCTGATGCGCTATAATTAGAGCGAAACCGGTCTGCGGTTCTAATTATGGTGAGGGTACATCTAGCCTTAATTAATATGGTAACAATATTTAAAATGAACCAATAGAAATATGTTTCGCAATTCGCGAGTGTATGAATCTAATAGCTTAAAGTCAGATTGCCTCATAAAGCTAGGTGCGTTAGGTTCAAACAGACTCGAATTACGAAATGCTAAATGTATTCCTGTTGGTTTATTTTAAATAAAATGGTAATATTACTGAAAATGAACCAATAGGAGTAAGCTTCTAATTGGCGTCTATTATATGAACCAGGCTCACTAATGTTTCGCATCAAGAATCATCGGCGAATCGGCGCCCAAGACGAGATTCTGAAATGACGTGTCGTGTACCTCTATATGCCAGGCCCTAACTCATAACAAAGTTTCTTAGCCCTATAGCTGCGGCTTTAACACGCTACGCACTAATTGTATCCCTCAAATAATAATAAAAGTAATTATTATTTTTACTGAATTGTGGTGGAAAAATTCACTAATGACGAGATATCGCTACTTTAGTATTTTGAAAATTTTCTTCAAATGAGCTCGAACTAGGCCTGCCAGAACACATATCGGGGTCAGTTTCAGTTTTTATATGTTTATATATATATATATATATATATATATATATATATATATATATATATATATATATATATATATATATATATATATATATATATATATATATATATATATATATATATATATATATATATATATATATATATATATATATATATATATTGTTACGTTCTACAGGTTTCTGTATTTGTTGATTAACAAAACACAGCTTTACAAACTACTAATTTCTTATTACCAACACCAGTTTCAACTACAATATTTCTCTTCTCTATTATTAAATATCCAGAGAACTATATTCCACTATTCGCATTCTATGATCGCTTCTTAAACACCAACACTTACTGTTTACTCGCTTAATACTCTGTGATCACTTCTTTTACACCACACTAACTAAATACTGAACTAACTTACTGTGCGCACCGCTAGTCTATTTATAATGTCCATAGAGATTCTAGAGCTTCTACACTTTTCTACACCTGTCACTTCTGGTCCTTTCTAGAAATATCGTTCCAGAGTGTTCGCTGTTACCAACACACTACCATAGAAGTAACAAAATTCCTAAACTTAATTTTCATAGACAAATGTGACAATATACATACATACATAGATATATATATATATATATATATATATATATATATATATATATATATATATATATATATATATATATATATATATATATATATATATATATATATATATATATACATATATATATATATATATATATATATATATATATATATATATATATATATATAATATGGATTGGATAAATTCGTTAGCCAGGCAAATTGGCCAGTTTTTCCCGGAAAAATTTTGTGTCTCCGGAAATAACAAAGCTATGGCAACTAAATTTGGTACGCAGGTTTATATTATGAAAAGTATACTACGTATTAAAATTTAGGTTGAACAAAAAAAAAGTTATACGCATTTAAAGAAAACAATTTTTTGGTGCCACTGATGACCAGAGAAACGCACAAAACCAAAATATGTTTTGAAATCTATTGTATTTTACAGACGAAGATTAAGTATTTGGTGTAAAATGGTGAAAAAGTACCAGAAACATGATGGTTTGAAAATGTTGTAGTTTTTCTTCTTATAACACCAAGGTCGCGATGTGAAACTTCAAAATTGTCAACTAGGAACCTGAAACGAATATGGGTTATGGGCAAGAAGTGTGTTTTACTAAACCTTAGGTTTCAGCTTCAACCGCCATTATCCTTTATTTTACTAACTACAAATAAACCTTCTCTCTGGTGCTTTGGTTGTAGAGTTTATGGTTTAATTGTCTATTAGTTATAGCAAATTTTCGTAGAAGAAATTCGCTAACGAGGAGATCGCGACTTTTGAATTTCAAAAATATTTTTTCAAATGAGCGTGAACAGGTCACCTAAGACCCATATCTGGGGCTAGCTTCAGTTTTTATCTGTTGTAATATATACAGGGTGACGCATTTTTATGGTAAAGCTCAATATTTAACGAATGTTGGCAGAAAAAGTTCACCACGAGGCGACCGCGACTTTTGAAAAAAATAATTGCAAATGAGTGTGAACTAGGCCCCGTAGTATAAACCATATCCGTAGTTAATTACAGTTTTTATCTGTTGTTGGTGATAAAAATTTTCTTTTTCTTTTAATCAAACACACCGTGTATTATTGCACTTTCTATCGAGATATACGTGTTTGAAGAAGAAAAATGCCGGGCACAATAAATGCGTTAGGTAGCTAATTTTTATTAAATATGCTTCAAATCTCGATAATTCAGTTTGCTAGGTACACTTGGAGAAACCCAAATCACCACAATATCTTTTTTAAAGACCTAACGATTGTTTCACTAACAACTTTAGATTCATCAGAGGATGAAATTTTCCAGAAACGATGTTAGGTCTTTAAAAAGATGTGTTTGGGTTTCCCCAAGTGTACTTATCAGTGCTCATTAGAGGTTCCAATATTCACTTATTCAATTTGCTATTAACCTAAAGCTAGGTTCATACACTCGCGAACTGCGTAATCGTCGTGGAACGTATTGCTGTTGGTTTATTATTTACAATAATATCGTAATATTATTTAAAATGGGCCAATAGAAATTAGTGTCGCTGTGTGTGTGTGTGTGTGTGTGTGTGTGTGTGTGTGTGAACCTAGCTTAAGATTCATTGGCTAGGAAACCAGTTTTTTCGGGAACATTTTAAGTTTATTTTTGGAAAATTTTGTGTACATTTTCAAACAATAAAGTTATTTAGATTAAATATGGGACATTGTTTCTACTATATAGGTTGTATTGGAAACCAAATTTGAAGCTTGTTTTTATTAAAAAGAGACATATTTCTAATAAGAACATTTTAATGAAAATTCGCTACCATAACGCACTTGCTGCATTTATAGTTTTTAAACAAATTTGATTGTGGATCGTATAAGACGTCATTCTCTTTTCTATGATAGTTTTAAAATTTTGACAGTTATCCTTGTCTGTCAGTCTGTCAATTGTCATTTAAAATTTCGTCTGCTCAATGTTCGGCGAATAAACTACTAAATAACAAATAAAATTAATCCTAAAATATCTAGGAAATCAGAAATTTTATTAATAATTTTTCAAGTGCATCGCAAAAATGACTATCCCAAAAGCAAGTGGCGATACAAACAAATACAGAGGACAAGCTTATAAAGACAAATGTAAACCCACGGATATACGGTTAAGCAATATCAATGCCGCAAAAGGTAAACATTTTTTTTAATCGAAAAGAACATTGTCCACACGAGGAATTGATAAATCTCGAATTTTTCCACAATTTTTTATTTGGACATGTTAATTATCTAACCGTTTTCTGAAGATGTTCCACTAATATATGGGTTTGATATTTCAGCTGTCAGCGATGCAATTCGAACAAGTTTGGGACCTAAAGGGATGGATAAAATGGTATGTACTCTTTATGGCTACCTTAAATGTAATTTTAAGTTGTTAAGCAGCTTAGAACTCCATGTATCCTGAGCTGCACAAGACCTAATAACAAATTGATGTAAATTTTACTGCTAAAGAGCAATAGTTCCTTAGATATTAGGAAGTTAGTGTTGACTAACAAGAAAATTAATTTGAAAGGTTTAGATCTATCTTTGAAAGAAAATCAGAAATAACATTGTGACTTTAATATTGAAGAATCCATTTTAGTATGCGTCCCCTGGGGAACGGTCGACTTAACCGCAACTACATATTAACGTGATTATAATAATTAAATTAAATTCTGGAACTGCTCTTCTCGATGCCGTCAAACCTTTTCTATTGGGAATCCATCTAGCCAGCAACAGGCGGCTGACAGTTTTGCTTCTTATTTTGCGGGATGTTCTGGTTCCACCCCCACCTCATCGCCTACGGCCACCAGCCCGGCTTCGGGTGACATCACAATGTTCTTTGTTGATGACTTTACAGATGACGAAATTATTACAGCCGCTAAGAGAATTAAGGCTAACATGTCCTGTGGACCTGATCTGGTTCCTGGTTTCTTGGTGCGTGACTGCTTATATGCTTTCTTGATTCCACTTAAGAAATTTTTTAAATTGATTCTTAGATCTGGAACATTCCCCGCGATTTGGAAGCTGTCACGGGTTTTCCCTGTCTCCAAGGCGGGGGATAGTGGTGATCCATCAAACTATCGACCAATAGCCATACTATGTGTCTTTTGTAAGATTTTCAAGGCCTGCCTTTTTCAGCGAATACTGTTTCACATCAAAAACAGACTCTCTAGTTCACAGCATGGTTTCATTCCAGGTAGATTGACTGTAACAAATTTAGTTGACGTTACACAGTTCATTGCGTCCGCTCTTGACCGCTCTTCACAGGTTAATGTTGTGTATACTGATCTATCTAAGGCCTTTGATTGTCTAAATCATTCTGTTCTGATTGACAGGATGAGGGCTATCGGATTCTCCGAGAGCTTGCTTGGCTTGTTCAGATCTTACCTGGATGGAAGGAGGCAATTTGTTGAGGTTGGGGGCTTCAAATCTAACACCTATCACGTAACTTCGGGAGTGCCGCAGGGTTCCATACTCTGTCCATTACTGTTTAATATATTTATCGACCCAGTTAAACATGTTTTACATGTTCCTTTTTTAATGTATGCAGACGATATTAAGATTTTCGCAAATATTTCGAGTATTGATGACTGTTTGCGGCTCCAGAACTGTCTTCAGATCCTTGATGAATGGTGCTATCGGAGTGGTCTTTCTATGAATGTTTCCAAGTGTTGTGTGATGTCCTTTACTCGAAACAAGCATGCAATCACCTTCGGGTACAATATAAGAGGGGTTCCACTTGACCGCCCCGGGACAGTTAAGTACCTTGGAATTGTTTTTGATGGTACTCTATCTTTTAAACCACACTATGAGCAGACTGTCAGTTCTGCTTACAAAACTCTAGGGTTTCTGATAAGAAGCAGCAAAAATTTCTCCCAGACTGACACCCTCCTCCTGCTCTTTGGCTGTTTGGTTAGGTCCCGACTTGAATATGGCTCAGTTGTGTGGGCTCCTACTTATGAGATACATGTGGCAAGCCTGGAATCAGTGCAAAGGAAATTTTTAAAATTTCTTAGCTTTCGTGAGGATGGGCGGTATCCGTCTATTGGTTTTCCTCAGGAAAGTTTACTTCTTCGCTTTGGTCTGCAGAGTCTCTCGATGCGCAGGCAGTGCAGTTCATTATATTTTTGTATAAACTGGTTAATTCTGTATTCGACTGCCCTAGTCTGCTTCAGCAACTTAATTTCAATGTGCCTCGTATTGCAGCACGTTTTCCAGACACATTTTATCTCCCAACTGCTCGTACACAATTGCTGCGATCGTCTCCAATTTACCAGATGTGCAATGATTACTGTGTACTGCAAGACCGCCTAGATATCTTCTCATGTAACATATCAGAGATAAAAATGTTTTTCAAAGTAATCTAATTTGTGACTCTTTTTTTGTATTGTTAGCTTAATTATTGTTAGTTATTATCTTTTGTGTATTGGCCCATCCTTAATTTGGCTTTTAAGCTGTTGGATGGTGTATGAATAAATAAATAAATAAATAAATAATAGAATAGGCATAAAAACAGTTTTACATACCTTAATAAAGTAAAACAGTGTGGTATATTTCGTTTTTAATAACCTTTAAATGATAAACGCAATTAAAACGTTTCGATTTGCAACAAACACGTATATTTTTGTTACTGAGGTTATGACTGTTGTTTCGTTGACATGATAGGCGTTGTTGTCAGTTTCGAAGCTATTTACTTGATACTGGGGGGATGTCAGGTCAGGCAGGCCGATAGAGCAGTAAGCACTGTCCGGCAGTGCATTCATTCAATGTGGCAACGCTGCTGAAAGTTGACAGTTCGAAACGTGAAATTCGTGCATTTTTTGGAATTTCATTTCTCAATTATTCTGTTATTTCTGGTTTTTCCGTAAAATTTTTTCCAGATTATAAATCTACGTTACATACTTTCTTGTGGTGTGCGCCGTTTTGCTAGATTCCAGTTGCGGTAAAGTCGACCATCCCTGTCCCCTGCACAAGTATTAATGTATAGAGCCAGTGCTGGGCCCTCTTTACCGATTCCTGTTATAGCTATTTATTTTATGTGATGATTATTTTAGTCAACCTTTTGTTTTGAATTTCAGATTCAGTCAGCTAATGGAGAAGTCACTATAACAAATGATGGGGCCACAATCTTAAAACAAATGAATGTCATACATCCAGCTGCTAAGATGGTAATAATTTTTATCTGTTTTTAGTAATTTAGGTAAATTTTCAGATACCTCACGGACAGCTAGCAGAGATGTGTTTTCAGAAACATACTTAAAACCACCCCTGTGTGTATTACCACCAGGGTGGTAATGGGCATTGTTGCTCCTTTTCAATGCTCATATGTAATCATTACTTTCGGACCCACTATTAGTTACAAAGTAATCATTAAGGGTTTGTAGGTCCCATCGACCTGCTACCAATATCAAGTATCTAATTTGCCTGCTACATATCATCAGTGGCAGTTTCTCTAAGGAGGCAGAGGAGGCCGGGCCTCCCTAGTCAGAATTAGTTACATCCTCCCTATTCAAGTAGTCAGTTAGTTACATATAACTTTAATCAAATATTCAATATTAAAGTCATACTTATTCATATTATTAATTATTATTCATACCATATTCATATAAAAATTCTCTAAATCTGCAATTACAATTACAACCGGCAACACTGCTGAGAAGTATATTACCAAAACGGTGTGATCTTCTTGTGTGTGTGTGACATCACGGAGGCCCGGTTCCGATGTTTTTGACTTGGCCATGTTTGAACACATTTATTTGAATGCATACAAGCATTAGCGCTCTGGCAAACTAATTAAAACCGCACTTAAAGTCACGTGTTCGGAGGCCAGACTCCACTGCTAATGTGAGCGTTGGTAAGGTGGAATTGTACTTCTAGGATAGTTTCTACAGTGTTATCAAAGAGAAACAAATTAATAGAAGTTTTTGATTATATTTTGAATCACGATGATTTCAAACAAAATCAACAAACTGAGAGAATATATTGGCCTAAAACGACATCTTAACTATCCCCATTTTCCTTTTCTTTTACACACTTAAATTTATATTTGAACATACCGATGTTGTATTTTTAATTTTACAAAATAAAAGCACAGATATTTCTTACGCTAAGAAACTTAAGATTGTACTAATTACTACATTGCAAGACTTTAGAAATAATGAAATTAATTTTAATCAAATTTACAACTCTTTATTTGAGGATTTTGAAAATAACGAACCAGCACCAAAGAAAAGAAAGCCAACATTAAGTATTCAAATTTTAAAACAGAATTATAAACAAATTTTTTATGAAATTTTAGATTTAGACAATAATTAATCAATTGCAAGTAAGATTTTCAGATTTAAACAAACTAGAATTTTTCGATTTAATAAAGAAAGACAATTTTGTTTCGTATTCAAAAGACTTTCCAAAGGATATCTTTGAATTATTATTAAAACAATATCCTTTGTTTGATTCAATTGCATAAAAAATGAACTGACCACTGTATACACAGATACAGAACTGTTTCAAGATTGGCATACGCCTATCAAAATGATATCATTTATTTACAAAAATGACTTAATTTCTTGTCTAACCGAGTTTTATAAACTGCTTGTGTTAATAGTCACAATTCCTGTCACATCTGCTTCAGTAGAAAGAAGTTTTTCTGCACTTAAACGCATCAAAACATTTTCCAGAAATAGTATTAGTCAAGACAGGTTAAAAACATATCAATGATTTCTATAGAAAGAAGGCTTGTTAAAGAACTGACACAGCAGACTTCATTTTACGATAAAGTAATTGATATTTTTGCCAACGAAAAAGATAAATGGATTCCATTAATTTATAAAAACATTTAGGAACGTATTAGTTTATCAGTTAAATTCAGTAACAGATGCTCAAAACCTCTTATTTTCTTGTTTCCGTTTTATATAATTTATTTTTATTTTCGTTATTGTTATTTAGAACTTATTGGTTACTTATTTTTGTAAACATGTAAATAATCCTCGAATCCCATTTTCCCGGATTCCTGACACCACGTCCCACGCCCCACCTCTTGGCATGTTCCATTAATTTACAAAAATATTTCAATAACAGATGCTCTACACCATCTCTTTGTGTTTCCGTTTTATTTATTTATTTTTATTTTCTTTCTTGTTATTTAACATTTATTGTTTAGTTATTTCTGTAAATATGTAAATAATCCCTGATTCTCACTTTCCCTGATTCCTGACACCACGCCCCACCCCTTGACAAGTTATACTCTACACCTCCGCATTGGTTCTTGCTAGGCAACAGCGACACGTAAAGCTAGATGCATTCTCACCACGATTAGAACCGTAGACCGGTTTCGCTCTAATTAGAGCTTGTCAGTACGGCATACTAATTGCAGCGAAAATACACCTATAAAGTAAAACGGCTATGGTAGCCAGCCTTCCAACACTTAAGTGAGATATAAGACAGGAATCACGTGCCGTCACCTCGTTGTGGAACCAAGTAATATGTTGTCACGGCAGCTCCACATAACACAAAGTGTTCAATATTAGAGACTGTATATAACCAACTAACAATTTAATAAATTGTCGGCCCTGGCCCATTTCTACCCTAATATAGGGACAAAGTATGTAAGGCTAGATCACATTACTTGGTGGCGACAAGTGAAATATAATACATAATATTATTATGCTTACATTTATGTTTTTATTTCTTATTAACAATAAGACAATGCATTTTGCTGGCTAAGTAGAGTTAGGTATGTAAAAGCACGTGTACTTATTGACTGTCTCTGTACTGTGAATGAGATGTCCTGCCCCGGATCCCGGACTTGAACATATAAATCCCAGAATATATATATATATATATATATATATATATATATATATATATATATATATATATATATATATATATATATATATATATATATATATATATATATAATGTCACAGTGACAACTTGCAATTTTAGGTCCTTAAATGTTTGAAAATCTTATTAAACTAAAGTTGAAAGAAAACAATTTTGGAGTGTAAAATGGTTGGAAAGTTCAAAGGATGTAGAGGAAATATTGGAGGTGCTAATAACGGAAGATTGGTTGAATAAATTTTAAATTTGAAATACCGAAATTTTATAGCAAGAAATGTCACTGTCAATAGGATTTTGATATGTTTCAGTTTAATATTTTAACCAAATCGCATCAATTACAGCCACAAGTTTGTAACTTTTATGTAAGATGCACTGTATAATTTTAATGCATATAAATAAATAAATATATATATATATATATATATATATATATATATATATATATATATATATATATATATATATATATATATATATATATATATATATATATATATATGTTATGCTGGGAAATTGCACATTATAAACTATTAGTACATCAGAGTGTACATAATACAAATCCCAATAAATTTTACTATAAAACAAAAATGAAAACTCTTACGGAAATCTAGTTTGATGACGTTAAACTCTGATTATTGGTTAAATTATGTAAATGTTATCTTAGCAACATGGGTTGCAATAATTGGACCACTGGTCAGTAGTAAGTACAATACTTACGGTTTACACGTGATGTATATGGGCTCTCAGTAAATTGTGTATATATCCATATCGTTCGACATTTTCTTTACACTAAAACATAAAAACAAAATAAAAACATTAATATACAAGCATATTCTCTATTATTGTTAGTCAGTGTTATTTGGATGAGGAATGACAGGTATAAAGCCATAGTTTATTAAAATAATCGTTAATGAAACTTTTGAGATTTATAACTAGCAAATTTGGATAATATCTCAGTTTAAATGGGTTTAAATGTGCCAAAAATCTATATGCAAATAGCTTAAACTCTTAATCATGACATTCAAACCAAAGAATTATGCTCTAAAACAATTACCTAAATTAATAAAAAACCAAACACTTTGTATATAATATATTAGAGGGTGTTTTTTATGTAAGCAATAGACTGGAGTTTGTCAAAGACAGTGTTTTTGTGTTGTGAGACTTTTGAAATCAAGATTGCAGCATATAAACTTATTTTCGTTTTAAATTTAGTATTTGTTACTGTTTAGAAGTAAGGTTATGCCAAATGTCATTTTTAATAATAACGATGTAGAATAATAAGATTTAAACTTACCGGGCTTTTTCAAAGATGAACAGCTGTCAAAATGGTACAAATTATTTCAAGGAAGAATGCTCTGAAAAGAACGGAAACGACATTCCAGGTGCAATTGGACGAGATTTCCGTTTTGTGGTTGTTGATTGTTGATTGTTAATGAATTAAGATGCGATAAGGAGCGTCACTTTTTACTTCCCAAAGAATTTGAATATTTTTTGTATATTGTGTATAGAACCAGATGTATTATGCCTGAAAGTAATGGAACAAGTAAGATTCATGTTTACAGTGAGAAATTGACTATAGAAACCAATAATATATCAAGACAATCACACCCAGACTTACCTACAAATCCAGCACGGAAAAAAGGTATTTGAAAATCCATTTATCTTATTCAAATCAGACCAAGGGAAAGAAATCTCAAACATTAAAGACTGGCAATACTGTCAACGTCAGTCTTTCTATAAGAAATAGGTGGGAAAGTTGAAATTAACATATATAAAGAGATCCAACTTATGTTCTCACAATAGGTTAAAAGGTGTGAACAAGAGAGGGCGCAAGTAGTCTTCAATTCAAAGCCTAAAAAGCCATTTTTCAATCTTGTAAAACATTACAACATCGTATTTCTGTCAAGTAATTTTAATATACCAATTGTTTGTAAAATTTAAGTTTTTAGAGGATCCGATTTAAGACTGCATTTAAATTTCATAAATTAAAATTTGTTACGAGTTAAAATGAGATATTTCTTTGGGATAAATAATCAAAACCATATTTAAGATTTTTACTGCATATTAGCAGGCTATTTTTTCTCCTAATTAGCAGAACCTACCACTGAGAAGAAAGAGAGAGCTATGGCAGGTACATGTAAATTAAAAAGGTAAATTGATTTCAGTAAATTATAATAATTATTACATTTGACTGAGGAATAAAGGGAGAATATACAATCAATATTACACTAAAGTCAATTTTAATATAACATATCTACAGGTACGGACTCAAATAATTAAAACACCACAGTCATAAACATTTATTAAACAAATACATTAATAAAATCTACAGGGTCATACATAAACATTGTGTGTAAACTGTCAATATAAAAGTTTCTCTTTACATTTTAAAATACAACAAACAGAAATAAAATCATCCTAAATTATACCCATTAAAATTAAAAACAAAATATAGTTATACAGGGTGATTATTTATACGAGATACTACATATAAGAATAAATAATAATTATTATTAATCATAAGCTTAATCGAAATAATTGGCTCCCAACATTGGGGTTTCTTCTGCAAAATAAAATATATATTTGAAAATTATATAATATAAAAAAGGTAAAGCATTAAAAGGGAATTGTATTAATATATATATATATATATATATATATATATATATATATATATATATATATATATATATATATATATATATAATCAAAATACGAGTAAATTAAAATTCGTTGAATCGTTGATCGTAAATTTCACAAACGACTGCAATTGGCAATACTGCCTCTACATTTTGCATCTCGTCATAGACCACTCATTGGATTGTCATTTATATTGATTTATTTATTGAACTATGTAGAATGTATATAGCATTTCTATTGAAAGTTATTTTTGGTCTATAAACAATATTTAACAATTTAATAAACCTTATGTGTTTATTCCTGTTTATTTATACCCAAAGTAATTCGTGAATAAATTATTTGAATAAGGTGTCAAATTTCAAAAATTATTCTTGTGAAAGTCTATATTTTTGTATAAATGGATCCTTCACAGAAATTCTGAAGTGTCAGGAAAACGTGTGACCTTCAAAATTTAAAAAATTACTGCCCCCGCTACCGCGACACCCACGAGTCGCCACTGCACATCATACATTACCGTATACCGTTCTGTTACGTTCCGCCTCTTCCACGAACATTGACCAATGGGCATAGTAACTGTACTGATTTCTTATTTACCATAAACTAACGATAAAGTATCTCCTATGATTAGTCAATAATTAAATATGATCTGCTAACAGTGAATATTCCGTTTTCAACAACACCAATAAATGAAATTTGGGAAGTCGCATTATTTTTATTTACAGTATTTAATCTTTTATTAAGTGTTATTTAATTTATCTACACAAGTGCGATCGGATTAGCATTGCCTCTACTCTTTTATGCATTTTGCGTCTTAATTTTATCTCAATAATACTGATAGCCGTTACAGTCGTATATATACGCACCACTTGAAAATTACATGCACATGGCAGGCAGCGGCTCAGACTGAATGCTTATTGAAAGGGTTAAACAAAACCGTTGCACACACAAATCGATAAAAATAGTTTGAAATAGCCAAGCTGCTATCAAGGCATTTGGTTCCTGCCGTTGCAATTCAAAAATGATATGAAGCTGCACGACTGCCCTCAATGAACTGAGCAGCTACAATCTGGTGTCTAAATACTGATGCATTCGGGCTAGAACCTGCACTATGGATAGCCTCATGCACCTTAAAGACCTAGACAGACGGAAGGACAATCTGAAATTAGCAAAGATCTGCCAGGATTAGCACGTTCTAAGGCCTTCATAAAAGGCCTTTCAGAATCAAGTGCTAAACAACTTCTAGAGTTAAACAGGCAACAACGGAGAACTATGGTCGGTCTGTATACATGACACTGTCGCTTGCGTCACCACATGTACAGAATTGGGCTCGTACAAGAAACCGAGTGCCGGCTGTGTATGGAGAGTGACGAAACAGCAAAGCACGTGCTATGTTCCTGCTCGGCTGCGAACCCGACAAGGCACCTGCTCTTTGACCAGACCCAACTTGCACCTTGATCAGATCTTGATCAGATTTCGCCCACAAAAATTATGGACCTCTGTAAGAGGCTGAATTTGTTGGGTGAAATATAGGGCAATTAGGCGTAAGTCACAATAGACCTTAAGGCTGCAGTGGAGATGCTGTAATGTCACACTGACAATAAAACCTAACTTAAGTGTATTCTGCTTCTGCTTGTAATCAATACAGTTTTTATCCCTAATAAGTCTAAAAATATTTGCAAATCTTGCTGATTACCTGTTGCTTTTAAATGTGCATGGTTATATATTTATATGATTGCAGTGTTGACATATTTGTTTTATTAAATGAATTTATTTTATGGTAATCAACTATGTCGTTGATTCCACTGCTAAAAACATTAAAAATCATCATGCAGCATGTAAATTTTTTGTAAGCAATAAACCGTTTTACTGTAACAATTACGTATGATTCCATTAATTTGCACAATACTGTATATCGGATCAGAACCTACGCTTGACCTATCTTTATGCACTGCTAGGTGCACCTTGAAGACCTGAATGTAAGCAAAGACACTTTAAGAATGGCAGAATCTACCAGGATTAGCCCACTTTAAGGCCTTTATTAAGGGCCTCTTGGGCGAATAAACTTCTAAATTCTAATAGGCAACAACTAAAAACTCTAGTTGGTCTGTAAACAGGGCACTGTTAACTGAACAGAATTGCCCTAGGGCAAGATACTAAATGCCGCCTCTGTATGGATAGTGACCAAACAGCAATGTATGTGCTATGTTTTTGTCCGACGGCGGACACAATTAGGCATCTCCTCTGGAAGATCCACTTGGATCAGGATATCTGGACCATCTTTTACTCTCAAAATTTATCGACTTCTGTAAGAAGCTGGATTTTCTGGGTGAAATTTAAATAATTAAGCTTGGCCCACAATAGACTGATACTGGATACTGAAGCGATTGATTCTTTTACTTTGGTACTTTAAACATGAACTACTAAAAGTCAGCTAATCCATATATAGGCAATATTACTTGGTAAATGTGTGAAAGATAATCAAATATATTAATTCAATTTGAGAATTTTAGTCTCGTTTTAAAACTTCAAAATTGTAATTTATAATGATTGCATTATTTTGATGGTTTCACATGTTTTTATCATTGTTACTAAAAAGCTGATCATTTTTTGTAGTTGGTAGAGTTATCACGTGCCCAGGACATTGAAGCCGGAGATGGTACCACAACTGTTGTTGTTATAGCTGGAGCTCTGTTAGATGCTGCCGAAAAACTGCTGGCAAGGGGTATTCATCCAACGGCCATCTCTGAATCTTTCCAAAGAGCAGCAACCCATGCTGTAAAGGTGAGTAGTCTCTTTTATATATTTATTTGTCAGTAAATTACATTACTTTACATACTGTAATCGTAATCCTGCAGAGGAAAACATAGTTTCCTGTTCACAGGTCTGGTTCTTACTAATACTTACATGCTAATACTTACACACTAACTTACATACTAACCATAATATTTCATAACATTTTATATTTGGTTTAATAGATTTCTATATCAATACAATGCGGTAAAATTCCCAGGTCAAAACCCACCAAATTAAGTTAACTCCCAACATTTGCCATAACCCTGTGATGGCCACTTGTGGTGGCCGGAGGGTTAATACTAGTTTTTCCTAATATGGGGAATTTTCAGGCTGACTCCCGGGACACGGCTTTACGACGGGATGCTGTTCGAGCGCCAACGCCTATAGAGTTTCTTTCAGGGAGTAGGCGTGCTCCCTCGGGATACTCACACCTTTCCCAAGTCAGTGTCGACGGACACACAAGCCCAGGGTAGATTTTAGTGGAGACAGGGTCCTCCTAAGTTAAGACGAAGCCCCCCAGGACTTCTGGTTATGGTATTTATTAGAGATTTATTGATATTACATGGGTGGATATTCTGGAGAGATTAAATGAAATATGGAGTAAATTAAAATAAAAGCTATTAACTAACTATTTACAAAAGAAAACAACGGAGTCCTGCTACCAGGGAATTAAGTAATTATGAGGTGCCAGAGGCAGAGTTTGAGCGGTGCGGGGTGGTAGCAAGGTAGTGAATAATATCAGGTGTTCCCAAGCGAGCATACAGGGTGTGTCTGACACTACATCAAGTTAAGCTAGCTGCGTACTAAAATATAGTTCGGTGCGGAAGATGCCCACCCCTGTTCCCGGATTTACACACACTCCGAACGGGGCCGCGGACAGCTCGGGACGCCAGACGTCGTCTGGCTGCTTCAATCCGGACCAGCGCAGTCTCTGCAATACGAATCTACCACAGCCCAGGAAATGCCGCCCCTAACTCCCCGAGCAGCCCGCCAACGGAGACAGGGAAGAAACAGTCCCCTCTAAGGTTCCCAGTGCCATTGCGGAGTGTTCCAACATTTCTACTACAGGTTCACTAAATAGAATCTGGCTTTCACCTACCTGGGGTATTCACCGGTGACGATGTTCACTAAACAACCGCTGCGGCGCTGGCCTCGTGAATCGGCGGCCTCGCTCTGCTTACCAGTCTTCTCTTGAACCTCGCGAACTTTACAATTTCAGTTCTTTGCGACGGACGTACTAGCGTGCTCGCGGTGACTCTAGGACTGACAACTCTCCGTCGGCGTTCCGTCCGGCCACACTTCTTTTCCGAAATCGCGGCCGCCTCATTGACCACCAACACCCCCCCGACATTTTTTAAAAACAAATCAAGCGGTCATATACGACCGCTTGGGCGTGGGCGACCCTATTATGCCATCTATGCCGCAGCGGTTGTGTGTTGCAAGTTATGACTTGTAATTTTATGCAGTACTGAACTGAAATATGATGTGTCATGTACCATATTGTAAGGTATTAGTTACTTTTCTGTATTCATTAGATGTGTTAGTATCGTAAAAATGTGTTCACGTTCTAAAAAGATTTTGCAACTGGCCTTTAAAATTAAACTTTATTTATAAATTGTGTTAATTTGTTTCATCTGATATTTTGTATTTGTTATTACTCACACTCATTTGTATACAATAAGAAATTGAAAATTGAATGATATTCAAAAATTCGCTATGCTGTGCTGGACTTCTTTGCCACAGCAGTCATATACAATAGAGATAGCGATGTCAGGCATGACCGCTGGCACATAGAGAACGAAGATATTCCTCGGTGATACAGCGGGCATATACGACCGCCAGGGCGAGATGGCAAAATTCGCTAGCGGGTGTATACGCCCGCCATGGCAGTCAACCTGTTAATCTGCAATCTGGAGATGTGGAGACAGTGCAGTTATATTATATTTTTATATAAATTGGTTAATTTTAATTCTGCGTTTGACTGCCCACACCTGCTTCAGCAATTGAATTTCAATGTACTACACGTTACTACACGTTTTCAGGCACATTTTATCTCCTCAGCTCATATGCAATTGCTGCAATCATCTCCAGTTTACCATACCAGATGTGCAATGTTTACTCTGTACTGCAAGTCGGCCTAGATATCTTCTCATGTAATATATCCGAGGTCCATGTTGGTCCTGGGACTAACTAAAAGAATAGGCCCATGGTAACTCCTGCCTGTCGTAAGGGGCGATTAATCGGAGTCGAACACTGGTGGGGGTCTTGTCTAGGTGGACCTGGAGGGAGGCGGATATCTCTGGGGAGTGATGTGCACCCGGATTTTGAGGCCTCCACCCTGGGTTTGGAAATGGACAATTGACCTCGCATGGTTGTTCTTGGGAGTGGGGTTCCAGATGATACCGCCTTGGGCTGAGTGCTACGAAACGGACGGACGGCCTCGCTTGAGCGATGCTCGGGAGCAGGACTCGATTGGATGTTGCCTTGAGTCTAACACTGTTGGGTGTCGGGTTTAGACGAGCCTGGGGGGGAGCTGAGATCTCTAGGGGTGGATTACTACTGTAGTTTGGATGCTGCTCGAGAACAGGACTTCATGATGCTGCCTTGAGGCAAACACTGATGGACGTCGGGTCCAGACGAACTCGGAGAGAGGTTATATCTCTTTGAGCTTCGAAACGGGCAAGCGACTTCAGTCACATGGCAGTACAACTGCCAAACAAACTTTCACCCTCAAGAAAAGATCGACTCCCGCAGGAAGCTGGAATTGACGGGTGAAATTTAAATAATTAGACATGAGCCACAATAGACCTAATGTCGCGGTTGAGGGACTGGAATATTCCACTCACAATAAATCTAATCTAATCTAATATATCAAACAAAAATGTTTTTCAAGGCGATGTAAATTGTGGATCTCCTTTTGTATAGTTTGATTGTTTAGTTCAGTCGACAGGTAGTTTCAGATAGAAAAAGGTCAGAAGTTAATGAAACTTTGGGAAGTTTCTTAAGGATGGTTAATAAACATTTTCTCAAGTTTTGGACTTCGAGGACCCTGTTCGAAAACCGCGGGGGGTGGGGGGGTGGTGGGTGTTTGCAAAATTTTCGACCTATCTCCGGTTTTTCCTTAATAACTTTGTTCCCTTACATACTACGGCAAAAGCATCTGAGACTTTTTTGTAGAGCGTTAAATTTCCTACTATTTTGAGTATTCAAACATGTTTGTATGTCAAATCGTTACCGAGATATGGCGCTTCAAAAAAAAAAATATATCAAAATTCGCTGAAAAATGCCGAAGAATGCAGAATTCCACCTTATTTCTTCTGTTATACCCGAATTATTGTGAAATGTTGTTGTCATTATGATTTCTGGTTACAACTGCTAACTTCGGAAACGCTAATTCACAAAAGCTATTTTTCTTCTCTGATGAAATCCAACCATACTCACTCCATGTTGGTATTGATATTTGTTACTTTTTGGAATTATATCATTATTTGAATAGTCAAAATAGTAGGAAATTTAACGCTCTACAAAAAAGTCTCAGATGTTTTTGCCCGTAGTATGTAAGGGAAAAAGGTTATTAAGGAAAAACCAGAGAAAGGTCGAAAATTTTGCAGCCCCAACCCCCCCACTACCACCACCCCTCACCTTTTTTTGCACAGGGTCCTCGAGGTCCAAAAGTTGAGAAAATGTTAATTAACTACCTCTGAACAACATTGCAAAGTTTCATTAACTTCCGACCTTTTTCCACCTAACCACACTTTTTCCAACCTGTCGACTAGACTAATTGTTTGTTATGTCATTTTGTGTATCAGCCCATCCCTAACTTGGCTTTTAAGCTGCTGAATAGTGTATGAATAAATAAATAAATAAGTTGTGATTACGTGTTAGAGCACGAAACACTGAATGTTTTTGAATTGCTGATGAGACAGTGGAAGATGTATCAGATTTCTAGCATCTGAGTAGTATGAATTATTTATTTTTATTTATTTAATAAAAGGATAATTCCTTCACAAAAAGTTTTTACAGATAAAGATGCACCTAGCTCTCGTAATACAAGCAAAATTTTACATGAGAACACAATAAAATGAATTCAGTAAGGAAGCAACTAGACAAAAACAACATAATTTTTAAGTTAGACAATTAGAAAGGACAACAAATAACCAGATTCGAAAAAATAATAATTGGATTAATAGTGAAATTATCCTGTTAATAAAAGAAAGAGCTAAGTTATATGGTAAAGAACATATTTTCGAACCGAAGGTTCGGTTCCAGTTCGGGTTCGGTTCGAAGCTTCGCACTCCTCTAGTTTTTACATATATTATACCCAAAAACCGCTAAAAAAAATCATTATTTTAATATTTTTAGTGTCCGAATTTACGAAACGCAAGAGGTTACTTCAATTTACATGCAATTTAGGTGATGTCCAAAATTACCTCACCTGGGCGGGGAAATTCGGACACTATTTGTTTAAATAAAAAAAAATAGTTACCTTCATTTTTTTAAATTTTTATGTGAAATATGTCCAAAGAAGGTATTAAAGAATATGTATTAATTTTTTCAATATTTTTTTCACCTTACACTTTTTTGTACCCTGAAAAAACTTCATAATTTGTCTGAAGTTACTCCACTCGACGGTACATCACAAACAAGACTCTCAAGAATGTTAGGAATCGTGCTTACTACAGATCGCGCAGTAATTTTCTTGATATCCTCAAACAAAGGAACTGGCATAGACATAAGGACCTGCTTGAGTAAGGCAAAGCTAACATTTGGTATAGGAATCCTATGATCTTTTTAGAAACTAAGTTCTCAAAATTTCTTTAAAAACGTCTGTGCTAATTATATTTTTTGAACTTGCCATGAAGAAGAAATCCTGAAGATCCAGATACACGGCCTGTCATAAGGCGAGCCTGGCCCGTCGACTGGCGTTCCACACTCCGTGTAGCCAGGATGACTCGCGGATTGGGATTCCACGAGCCTAGGATCCAACAGTGTGTGGGTAATGTTGTACAACCTCAAAGGAACTAAAAAAAACTCGGCGAATTGCTAGCAAGTCAGTAATGTAGAGAATCTTTTCAGAGTACACATACATTTAATGGTTTTAGGAGTACAAAAATCTAGATGATAGACCCGCCGTGTACCACCCTGTACAGAGTCTAGAGCCTTTTAAAACTGTTCTAAGGCTTATTGTCAGAATTACTTGAATAATTTTTCCATTTGACAACTGTTAATATTTTATTAGTTCTTTTATTTTACTATAATTGGTTTAGTGGCTTAATACAGTATTTTTTGTTTAATTAATTTATTTTTTTCAGATCTTAACTGGCATTTCAACCCCAGTTCAGTTGGATAACCGTGAACAACTAATAAAGAGCGCTTCTACATCGTTAAACTCTAAAGTGGTATTTCAACAATCTAGTATTTTAGCTCCACTGGCAGTAGATGCAATCCTTAAAATTGTAGAGACGGGTATGTTAAATTATTGCATCACTTAATATTAAGTAGCATTTCTGATGTTTTAATGTGAAGTTTGTCCAGCCACTTGAAAAAGAAAGCAGAATCGCCATGCTAAGATTATTAGAAGTGTTTTACCTTGAAAAAGAAGGAATTGTTTTACCCTCGATTTCTAACTACAAGCAAACTCTTGAAATTGTGGTACATTGCCTGTCCACCATTTCAAGAACTTGTGTTTATTTACCGCAATTGCTACTATTTCTTATTTTCAATTTCTTTCTGCAGGTCGTGAACAAGCAGTAAATTTAAATGACATAAAAATAATCAAACAGTTGGGAGGAACAGTCGAAGACACCCAGCTGATTGAAGGTCTGGTGTTCTCTCAGAAACCGGCCAACATTAACGGACCAAAGCGAGTAGAGAAAGCGAAGATTGGATTGATACAGTTCTGCATCTCGCCTCCTAAAACTGACATGGACCACAATGTTATCGTGTCTGATTATGCGGCCATGGACAGAGTGCTAAAAGAAGAGAGGGCTTATATCTTGAACATAGTGAAACAGATCAAGAAGGCAGGGTGCAATGTCTTATTGGTATGTTATTTTCTCCATTTTTTAAAGAGTTTTGCTAGGAGTAAGGAAACTATTTTGTATAAGAACTAAGTGGACTGTATCTAATTTTTAAGGAAAGTAAAATGCCAGATTATATGCCACAATACAGCAGGACTTACACTCATGTTCTTCCTGTAATAAGTTGACCTGACAGTAAGGGTAAGAAGAAATGAAAAATGAGTACAAATCGTCTTTAAGTCCCGCTGGCTATGAACTGCTTTATTATTCACGTCATTTTTTCTTAATTATTATTTTTTGCGATACTCCACTACATGTTACTAACACTATTTATTTATTACTGAGCTTCTATTCAGTTTATGTCAAAAATTCTACTGATTTTTAATATCAAAAATGTTCAGTGATAAGCAATGCGAGCAAAAAATGACATACATACAGTATGGCCTCTCTGCTTCGATATAATAAATATAAATGAATATTCAGAAAAATAACCTTTACCCAAAACGTATCCAGCGAAATGAGATGGCGTGAACCGAAAATGTATGTTAATTGGTAAATTATTATTTAGCTTTCCTAAATATAACTTACCAAGTTTGTTTTTTTTTCGTCCTCAGGGCTCGTCCACGGCCTCGCCGCCCTGATAGCACTGCAACCCTTGGTTTATTGTGCATGCCCTTAGTCTTTTCACTCCAAAATCACTGTGCCTTGAACTAGTCTGCATATCAATTGGTAGGGTGAAGTTTTATAAAGCTCTGTCTCCGGTCTAGACACCGTAGATCACTTGTCTTCCGCGGTCAACCCAGCACAAAATGTGCTGGGTTGATTCCTTTCCCTCGCCACAGAGTTTGCATGTGAGGTCCCCCTCGAACCGCCCCATTTTATGCAGGTGTTTCTTTTATTTATTTATTTATTGAATACATGCCCAACAGGATAATCCCATTAATAGGGCACCATACAAAAAGAACAATATGTAACAATATGAACAAAAAATACTTCTAAAAACAAAACTAAAATACTGTGCAAAACATCACAAGGCACAAATTCCACAAAACGGTACATATTATGGTCCTAATAACCGACAAAGTAAGATATAGCCACCCTACGAATAACCGCAGCCTTATCCGAATAGAAGTCGCACAATTTTTCAATGCCATTAAAGTCGGAGCTCATTGTATACACAGGTGATTTCATATACAAGTTAGTCCTTGGTATTGGAGGCTTGAACACTCTCACCACTCTAGATGCAGCCTGTGGAACTGAGAAATTTAATTGCATCAATAAGTCTGGACAATCAACTTTGTATGAAACAAGTTATGCAAGGACATTACAGATGCAACTTTTCTGCGTGAATACAAGCTGGGTATGCCAGCTTTCATCAGCAATTGGCCATGATTGCATCCCCTCTGTGGGTAGGTACCAGATGCCCTATATACAAGGTGTATTAAAAACTTATGCTGAACATCTTCCAGAGCATCAATACGAACACTAAAAGGGATCAAAAACCAAGCTACAATATTCAAGCCTCGATCGATTGTAGGCAAAATAGAGAATTTTCAAGCTATCCAAATTGGAAAATAATCTGAGATTCCTCATAATGAAACCCATCAACTTCAAACAGGATGCTGTAATTGTTTGAATAGATCCAGTGAAACTTAAATGTTCATCATATACAATGCCAAGATCCCTGTGCGTTTCAGTCCTAGCCAATGGTACACCATCCACTTTGTAGGGAAAAGCTATATGGCTATTTTTTTCTAGTGTATGTCATCACTTTGCACTTCAAGACATTTAATTCAAGTCTGTTCTCAACACACCACAGCTGCAAGTTGTCAAGGTCCAACTGGAGTCGTGAACACTGGAGTATAATTTGAGATAATCAGCAAATAATAGATGATTACCAGAAATTACAGAGCTTATGTCGTTGATAAATAACAAAAAGAGGAGTGGGCCAAGATTGGAATCCTGTGGAACGCCGGAGCTAGCCATGAAGGGTTCAGACTTAAATCCATTATAAAAAACATATTGCACACGGTTAGTCAAGTAGGATCCAAAGAATGCTATAAGCCTTGTGTCCTGTCAAGAGACCTGTTCTGTTTCTGAGCTGTCCTTTGCTAAGATTTAGCAGCTCCACAGCTCTCTTTGAACTGGGTTCGTCAATTATTGACTTCCCATGTCTGAGCCCTGGACAGTCCGCCCAATACACCTTGTGTTGGTTTCTGACCCAGGACTTAATGGCTCCCCTGGCAGTGCTCTTTGACACGCCCAGAGCCGGTTCTGGTCCCATAAATGGTTCTGCTGACCCTCTCTTAGCAAGACTGTCAACTTCTTCATTGCCTTTTCAGATCCAGCAACATCTCCACGTGATGCCTAGGCAAGCCATCATTTGGATCTTGCCTAGTTTATGTTTGGCACTGGATTGTGTCACTTTAGGCCACCAGACCAGTGCCGCATATGTTAAAGATGGTCTGACCACCTTTATGTACAGCCAGTGGGCCATACTAGGTCTTAGTCCCCACTTTTTTCCATATAGGCGCCGAGTGACGGCTAAGGTCATGACTACCTTAAGCAGTATTTTTTCAACGTGACCATTCCAGGCTTAGAGTCCAATACGACCTCAAGATATTTTACCTCCCTGGCCATTGGAATGTTCCTACCATATAGAGTGAGAATTCTGTGGCTCTCCCACTTCCTCCTCCTCGTAAACGGTATGACAGCAGCAGGTCTCCTCTATTCCACGCTCCCTGACAGCTGCAACTGATCGGAATGAGGTGCTGCTGAAGGCCCCCTCTATGTCTAGGAAGGCCCCCAGCGCCACCTCCCTGTTCTCCAGCGTATTCTCCTGCTTCAGCATTCAGCTGCTGGCCCTCATAATGAGGTAAGTGCCGGCGCCAGTATATATATCCCCTGTTGGAGCATGATGGGCATTATTCCATCAAATCTCAGGGATTTGTATGGCTTAAAGCTGTTAATGGCCCATCTGATTTTGCTCCAAGTAACCACCTCTTTAGCGACTGTCCAGTCTACTCTAGATGCCCGCCTATAGGGCGCCTCTATTTCTGTGTACAAATATATAATTGTAACTGTCGTCTTCGAGGTGCATGATATTTTAAGTTACTTTATTTTAAAATTTATATTTCATTTCTTTAACACTATATGAATGTTATCTGTTTAAATGATTTGGTATTTAATGTAGGTTTTGAAAACATACAGTTTTTATAGCCTAAATTTAAAGTCTACTGAGTTATTGGTGAATTTTCATTCAAAGCTTTTAGTGCCTAGGAAGTAAAATATTTTGAAGTGAATTCTGAACTTACAAAAAGTAATTGGTGCCAATTTTCAAGTCTCTAAGTTACATAGATTTTAGTAAACATCTAATGGACGGTCACCATAATTAATAAAAGTACTGAAACATACAGTAACAAATCTTATTATTGAAAATATTTATTTTTTTAGGTTCAAAAATCCATTCTTAGAGATGCTTTGTCAGACTTAGCTGTTCATTTCTTAGACAAAATCAAATGTATGGTAGTTAAGGACATTGAAAGAGAAGACATTGAATTTGTGTGCAAATCACTTGGTTGTAGGCCAATTGCTTCCTTAGATCATTTTACTGCAGAAAATCTCGTCAATGCTGATCTTGTTGAAGAAGTTGGTGTTGGTGGAAGTAGGATGGTAAAGATTACAGGTAAGGCAGTTGAAATTATAACTGATTCGTTTACTTTGTTTTAATGATAATTTAACTATTAAGAGAACAAATGTCGACACTGCAAATACAGACAATCCTAAATAACCCACTCCTTCATTTGATTTCTTCCCCAAATCGAATTTTCGATTTGGGGTATATTGCAACTAATTTGACAAACATTACAGAGTTTATCTCTGAAGCTCTTGATTCTAACGTTCAGGTTGATGTTTTAGTGAATTTTCTTACACAAAATTCACTAATTGGGAGATCCCCACTTTTGAATTTTGACAAAACAATTTCAAATGAGCGCGAACTGGGCTCCCCCTAGAATCCATATCCGGGGTCAGTTTCAATTTTTATGTGTTTATATATATATATATATATATATATATATATATATATATATATATATATATATATATATATATATATATATATATATATATATATATATCTCTTCATCTTCTTAATACGCCGTCTCCCTACGAAGGTTGGCGATCCAACTGGCTATAATGGTGCGTGATACTGCACCTCTGAAAATCTCCACAGATGTCCGTCCGAACCATCGACGCAGATCTTTCAGCCATGAGTTCTGCCGTCTGTCCACAGATCGTTTGCCCTCGATCTTTCCTTCGATGAGGAGTCAGAGGAGCTCGTACCGCTCCCCCCTCATAATGTGCCCGATATATTGGAGCTTTCGTTCTTTGATGGTTATCAACAGTTCTTTGCCTTTACCTATTCTCCTTAGCACTTCTTCGTTGGTTATCCTGTCTACCCAGGATATACGCAGTATACGGCGATACAAGTACATCTCAAAGGCGTCAATGCGGCTCTCCATTGATTGGCAGAATGTCCAGCTCTCGGAGCCATAGAGTAGCACTGGGAAGATATAACAGCGCAATATACGTATGCGAAGCTGTAGGTTTAGGTATCTACTGGTGAAGAGTTTCTTCATGGAGATAAATGTCCTTCTGGCCTGTTCTATCCTTTTTTTTTTCCTCAGGGCTCGTCCGCGGCCTTGCCGCCCCGATAGCACCGCAACCCTTGGTTGATTGTGCATACCCTTAGTCTTACTCCACCCATTCCAAAATCACTGTGCCTTGAACTAGTCTGCACAGCGATTGGTAGGGTGAAGTTTTATATTGCTCTGTCTCCGGTCTAGAGTGACCCTAGATCAGTTGTCTTTTCCGGTCCAGAGCTATACACTCACACAAGATGTGCTGGGCTGATTCCTCCCCCTCGCCGCAGAGTCTGCATGCGAGGTCCCCTTCGAACCACCCCATTATATGCAGGTGTTTCTTGACGGCCATGTGTCCCGTCAAGAGACCTGTTGTGTTTCTGAGCTGTCCTCTGCTAAGGTTTAGTAGCTCCACAGCTCTCTTTGAACTGGGTCCGTCAATTATTGACTTCCCATGTCTGAGCCCTGGACAGTCCGCCCAGTACACCTTGTGTTGGTTTCTGACCCAGGACTTAATGGCTCCCCTGGCAGTGCTCTTTGACACGCCCAGAGCCGGTTCTGGTCCCATAAATGGTTCTGCTGACCCTCTCTCCGCGAGACTGTCAGCTTCTTCATTGCCTTTGACCCCCGAGTGGCCCGGCACCCAGATGAGGGCCACCTCATTCTGCCCAGCCAGGTCGCTCCTCTCGTCTCGGCACTCACTCACCAGCCAGGAATTTACCCGTGGGCTACTTAGTGCCTTAAGGGCTGCCTGGCTGTCTGTGGCTATGAGGATCCGCTTGTTGGTGTAGCCCCTCCTCTTGTTCTCCCGCACACAGTACAGGATGGCGTACATCTCGGCCTGAAACACCGTTGCATGGGCTCCGAGGGAAATACTATGACACCCTCGGTCCTTCCGAGTAAACACCTGCCACCGGTCCCACGCTCCCCGCCGGATCCGTCTGTGAACCAGACGAGCGCGTCCCGTGGAATGCCCGGCGTCTCCTCCCGCCATGCCTCGCGATCGCGGATTTCCACTGTAAAGTTGTTTTCCCTGCACATTCGCGGGCTCGCGAAGTCTGACCTCAGACTGTTCTATCCTTGATCTGATTTCCATTTTAGGGTCACTGTTCTCGTTGACGAGGGCTCCAAGGTATTTAACGGACGGCACCTGTTCCACAACCTGGTTGTTAATTTGAAGGATCGCCCGTCTTGGTGCCCTGGAGAACACAACCACCTTGGTCTTGGCGACGTTTATGTGTGAACCATACCGTGTGCTATGCTCAACGATGTGGTCCATCATATTCTGGAGATGTGGTAGGCTGTCAGCGACCACGACCGTATCGTCGGCAAATCGTATATTATTAATAAGGGTGCTGTTGATTTTAACGCCCTCTTTCACATTCTCCAGTGCCTCCCGGAACACCACCTCCGAATATATGTTGAAGAGTAGAGGGGACAGGACACATCCTTGTCTAACACCCCTTCTGATTTTTGTTTCTTCGGATGTTATGCCCTCTATCTTAATCTCCGCAGTCTGATGCCAGTACAGCTGCCTGATGATGTTCAGATCTCCCGCATGGACTCCGGTGTATTTTAGGATCTCAATGAGCTTCTGGTGCGAGACACAGTCGAAAGCTTTTCGGTAGTCAATAAAGCAGGCGTATATATCAACATTTATGTCTCTGCATCGCTGTGTGAGAACGTTGAGAGAGAAGAGAGCCTCGCGCATGCCCGTTCCGTTCTTAAATCCAAACTGTGTCTCCCCAGCCTGGCCCTCACATCTGGCTTATATGCGAGTGTGAACAATGCGAAGAAACACCTTGAGGACGTGAGACATCAGGCTTATCATTCGGTGGTTGTCGCATTGAGAAGCGTTCGGTTTCTTTGGCAGAGCGATGAACGTCGGACCTCAGCCAGTCCGTTGGTATTTTCCCAGTTTCATATATTGAGTTGAACAACGATGTAAGAAGTTTTAGGCCTCCATCATCTGCACTGACGAGCAATTTCAATGTTTCTGCGTGAATATTGTCTGGTCCTACAGCCTTGTCATTTTTTTGAAGTTTTATAGCACATCTCACTTCCTCTGCCGTGATAGCAGGGCTGGGTTAATTGATATCATATATATATATATATATATATATATATATATATATATATATATATATATATATATATATATATATATATATATGATGGCACGTAAGTTTATGATATTAAAAGGAAACTATATACCAAAGTTTATATTTCTATGTTACAAGAAAATGAGTTACATAAAAATTTTTGGTGTCAGATTATTTCTATTAAAATTCACTACCATAAGGCACTTGCTGCGTCCAGGCTTCTTTTATGTACTTATTTTTCAACAGCCATCGATAGGTGGGAGCATAGCATCCTAATTTCAAAGTTGGAACAGTCATTGTCTCCGCCTTACTTGATATATTTAATTAAATCCTTTTTATCTGACCGTATATTGGCTGTTGAATATGTTGGTTATTCATCTTTCAAATATGTAGCATCCTCTGGTGTTCTACGGGGTTCCAATCTTGGTCCCTTATTGTTTAACGTCTTTATTAATGATATCTGTGATGACTTTTCTGCCCTATGCAAATGACTTGAAACTTTTCACTAACGTTGTCCACCTGTGATCAGGTAAATGTGCAGGATAATATATCTAGGCTGGTCACAGTCATTGGCAAGGACTCGGGATACCTATAATTAAACAGCCAACATGTTCTGCTGACCATGTTCTGCACTCTCCATGAAAATAAAATAAATTCAGCAATTCTTCGTCTGAATAACATAAAAAACCTTTTTTGTTGTTTGTTGTTTGCAAAAGGTGGATGGGTTGACTGGAACAAAGCCATCCAAGCAATTGGTATTGAAAAGTACCTGTCATGTTTATAGTGCGACAGGTGCATTCCCTTTGTAAATAATTATTTTTTTCTGAGAAGCGTTTGTAACTTTAATGAAATTTTTTAACACATTTTTTTGGGACACTTGCAGTACTTACATATTTTTATAATTCGACAGGTACATTCCCTTTGTGAATAGTTTGTTTTTTCTGAAAGACGTTTGTAACTTTGGTTAAATTTGTGACACAATTTTTTTTGGGGGCACTTGCAGTACTTGTATATTGTGCCTGAGACCAAATTTTAATTTGGTGGCTCCATATAAGGTATAATTTTTTTGGATAATCGCTAGCTGGGACTCTTAAACTGATCTCCAAGGTCCATTTAAATTTAAAGAATTAGCTTTAATAATATATCTTACTAATAGTGTACAATTCTTATGAAAATAGCTGGCATTATCCATTATAACATAGAATTCCTATTAATTCAGACAACAAAGACAAAATAACTCGCGTTGTGAATGACAGAAATATAAAACTGACAATAAACGTGAAAATTAGTGATGGGTCGTTATTTAACTGTCAGCTATTTTTAAACGGTTACCGAGCCGTAACGGTAACCACCAGTTATGGATTTATAAAAATAACGGCTTAAAAAGTAACGCTTTTTACACTAAACTAGAATTCGGAGTCGTGTCTGTTTCAGTTCTACTGCAACTAGGTTCGATGAATAAACATCGGTTTTCATCGGCAACTGTTATTTAACCATTTAACGGGATGAATAGCCTTGAGATTGGGAATGCTAAATATGTATGGTTATACAGTATAGAGCGGACTGTACTTCATAACATTATTATTTATACTAGTGTGCTCGCTCTCGCTCACAGCTTTAGGGACGTAAGATCTTCGGTACAATAAAACGGTTTAATTTTAACTTTAACCGGTTGTTGATGGGGATACGGCATACGGACACTACTACATAGAGTTATTCTGTTAAACTGAGAAGCTGTTATTTTTGAAACAGTTGGGTTTCCCACTAGTATGTAAAGCCAAATATTTAATAATAAAAAATGTTGGGTGAAAAGATGAATTTCTGTAAAAACGTATTATTACTTTCACTATAGACAACGCAAAATAGGGTTATTTCACGTGAAATTAAAGTACTTATTTATTTAAATTTATATACATTACCTAAAAAAACAGTTAACACATCATTTTCGTTTGTCTGATAATAGTTATCAAATTGATAAAAAAATATATGATACAACATTTTAATATAAAAAATTAAATGAATACATATATATATATATATATATATATATATATATATATATATATATATATATATATATATATATATATATATATATATATATATATATATATATATATATATATATATATATATATATATACAGGGTGATTCTTTGGAGAAAAATAAGGGGTGTCTTTTTATTAAGTTTTTCTTGAAACCCCTTCTCCTCCAAGTTACAGCCCTTTGAAATTTTTGAAACTAATTTTAAAACAACGAATATTAAAATAAGTAAATAAACAATTAATACTATATATCTTCCAATTTTTTTTAAAACTCAAACTCAATTTTATATACTGTTGGCTGTTGTTTGCACAGTTTTTAAAAGTGGACACTGATAAAGATGACCAGTGAACCGAAAATGTAACTAGAGATAGAGATCTTTCTAAGAAAGAATAAAAGCATAATGTAATAACAAACCATATGTACAGAACAAAGGCAAATTTCTTTACCGAAATTTTATGAGCTGCGTTATGTTATGGAGTTCTTAGAATCACTCCCTGTGTAGCAATAAAAGTTCTAACGTCTAATGTCCCAAGACGTGATAAATAATGATATTTATTGATTCTTGCTGTGGCATTGACATTTACGTAAAGACCCCTCATAAAATAAATTTGTTAGAAATGACTAGTTTATAATTCCTAAAACATATAAGTAAATACTAATATAAGACTCCTTTCTGATTTCTAAAAGTTTCACTTCAGAGTGGCAAAAGATTTATGACACGCTTATTATAATTTCTTAACCCTTTATTTCCTTTTCATATCAACAAAATTTGAGATTTATACACTATGTGAAATAACGGGGTAAAAATACAATGCATTTATACTAGTGTGCTCGCTCTCGCTCACAGCTTTGGGAATGTAGGATACTATCGATCCACTATCCAGTTTAAAATAACTGAAGCCGTTATTTTCAACGGTTATTATTAAATAACGTTAACGGCTTCAACTGTTAACAGAAAATAACCGTTTTCCCATCACTAGTGAAAATGTCAAACATCACATAGCACTTTTTTAGACATACTCCTAAATTTGTCTTTTTTTTTTGTTCGTAAACCTCAAATATCTCGACAATTAGCAACTTTAGGTATAGGGAATGCTAATACAGTTTGAAAGAGAATTATCTGCTCTATTCAATGAGAAGATAAAATACAGGGTGTTCCATTTGAAATAAATGAGTTATTTTAGTTTAAAACACACCAAATTCTAATACATTCTACAAAACACCCTGTATATTAAACAATTGTCCTCACAATCATGTCCAAGCTTAATGGCCTTGGAACGTGTCTGACAAATTAAAGAATTTTCAGCATCCTAACACGACACGAAATCACCTTCATTAAGTAAGCCTCCCCTTGAACAGAATTCTCAAATAAATTGACATAACTCGAAAACAGTTGAAGATCGGGAGAGCATACCCTAATAACTTTTAACCTAAAATTAGATAAGTATTCTACAAATGCAATAATATACAGGCTGTTCTATTTGAAATAACGATGTTTATATATATTTACAGTGCAACCGAAAGTTCGCCATTGTGAAAATTATTTCGATTAAATAGAGCATCTTCGGAAACCCCCGTATACAGATTTTCAGCACTCAAAAATGTATATTTTTGGAAATAATCTAATACATTACTCGACGTGGGACCCTGTATACAGTAGATGCAATCCTCGTCCAATCAAAAGTAATAATTGGATGTTTTAGTCAGGATTAGCAGATCTTTGAACATTGTTCAATTATTTGCAATTGTCTTCGTGAAATTACAGTGGAATTTTTAAAATAATTTCTTATATGCCTGGATATGTGCCACTAGTAATTTAAATGTCTGTTTATTATTTTTCTAGGTGCACAGAATGCAGGCAAGACAGTAACGATACTTGTCCGTGGCTCGAATAAGCTTGTCCTTGAAGAAGCTGATCGCTCCATTCACGATGCTTTGTGCGTAATCCGTTGTTTGGTTAGGAACAGGGCGTTAGTAGCTGGAGGAGGAGCCCCAGAGATAGAGCTGGCTCTCAAGTTGGCCCAGCTTGCTGACAAGATGGAGGGTATTGATGCCATATGCCTGAGGGCATATGCAAATGCATTGGAAATCATACCGTTCACATTATCTGAGAATGCCGGACTTAATCCTATACAGGTAAGTGGTTAAAATTTATTTGTTTTAAATGCAGATGTAAAGGCTTTCCCTCTGGTTTCACAATAGCTTTTATTTTCTTTTCAACAGGCTTTTCCTTTATGGTATCACCTGATAATACCATAAAAGCGGAAACAGTCACATAGAAAATTTATTTATTTATTTAAATATACATTAACAGGTACTAAGTGAGTGGTGAACGTGTCGCCACCTAGTTGCGGAACCAAGTAGTATGTTGTCACTCCAGCTCCAAATAACACAAAATGTTAAAAAAAAAAAGGAGACTGTATACAACCAACTAACAATTTTAGTAAATTGTTAGCCCTGGCCCATTTCTACCCTAATATAGGGACAAAGTATGTAAGGCCAGATGCATTCTCACCACAATTAGAACTGCAGACTGGTTTCACTCTAATTAGAGCTCGTCAGTACTGCATACTAATTGCTGCAAAAATACACCTATAAAATAATACGGCTATGGTGGGGTTAAGGACTCGCGGGCTAAAGGACTCCAGGGGGCAAGCTGAGGAAGTGGAAATAACATAAACTTTCGATGAAGCTTTCCCCAAGACCGTCATGCGCGGTGAAAAGCTGCATCCTGCACGAGGTGACACTGCTAATAACTAAACATGACGGATCTAGGCAAGGAGGTCGAACTAAACTCCCCCAATCTACGGTGTCACGTGACCCGTGCCTATGGATGGATGGCACCAGGGCGATGGTGTCGTGAACGGAACCTCTGGAGTACCGGGCAACCCTCCAGAGTAACCCGCCTTGCACCACACAGGGGGTTCTGATGGTGTAGACAGTGTTTCCTCCATTCTCGTGGGAACAACATGAAGATAATAAATACATATAAAACCATAACCAATGAGGCTCGAGGAGTGGCTCCGGCTACAGACTTGTGCCTTGAGTCTATTCCGGAAACGGAGACGAGTCAGGGGGCGGCAGCGGACTCTGGAGTAACGACCGACGTAGATACGGGGGATCAGCGGGTAGCTTCGGCCAGAGACCTGTCCCCGACACCCAAGCTGGAGGCTGGGTCCCACCGGAGGGCGGCGGACTCCGGGGGCCCCTCCACCAGTGAGGACCCTACTGTAAGAGTAGAAGGACTGCCCCGGCAGTCCAAGCGTCTTTCCGGGGCGCAAAGAAAGAAGTTCCGGAGGGCGCAGAAAATGGCGACCGGGACGTGGATGGTCGAGAAATCTGTAAAGGCGCAAGAGGGAAGCCTACAGGTCAGACCTAGCAGTGGAACTGCGGGGGGTTAAGAGTACCATAGACAATTCAATAGACCTCGAGATTGCAGCAGTCCAATTGCGAGATGCAATCACCTCGGCCTATAACGCCAACTGCCCCCTGAAAATGATGGTGTCCACCAGGAACGTCCTGTGGTGGAACGAGGACCTCAAGCAAAGGAGGACGCAGGTTCGTAAGCTGTTGAGCCCCGAGAAAGCAACCTTTGTGCCGTTTATGAGGAGGGGGAAGTGTGACAGCCACAGAACTCTCACTATATACGGTAGAAGCATTCCAATGGCCAGGGAGGTAAAATATCTAGGGGTCGTATTGGACTCTAAGCTAACCTGGAGTGGTCACATTGGAAAAATACTGTGCAAGACAGTCATGACCCTAGCCGTCACTAGGCGGCTATATGGAAAAACGTGGGGACTAAGACCTAGTATGGCCCACTGGCTGTACACAAGGGTGGTCAGACCATCGTTAACATACGCGGCACTGGTCTGGTGGCCTAAGGTGACACAATCCAGTGCCAAACAAAAACTAGGCAAGATCCAAAGGATGGCTTGCCTAGGCATCACAGGGGCCATGTCTTCAACCCAAACAGCCGCCATGAAAGTGTTGCTGGATCTGCCCCCCCCCCCCCCCCTACACTTAGTTATTATGGGGGAGGCCAGGCTAGGACTATACAGACTAGTCTGCAATGGTAGACTGAAGATCAACCCAGGCTTCAGGGCCACTGCAAAATTCAGGAGATAGTGAAGGAGCCCATGCTTGAAATGAGGTCAGACTTCGCGAGCCCGCAAGTGTGCAGGGAAAACAACTTTACAGTGGAAATCCCTGACCGCGAGGTATGGCGGGAGGAGACGCCGGGCATACTACGGGATGCGCTCGTCTGGTTCACGGACCGATCCGGCGGGGAGCGTGGGACGGAGGCAGGTGTTTACTCGGAAGGACTGAGGGTATGTCATATTATTTCCCGCGGAGCCCATGCAATGGCGTTTCGGGCTGTATGCCATCCTGCACTGTGTGCAGGAGAACAAGAGGAGGGGCTACACCAACAAGCGGATCCTCATAGCCACAGACAGCCAGCAGCCCTTAAGGCACTAAGTAGCCCACGAGTAAATTCCTGGCTGGTGAGTGAGTGCCGTGACGAGCGACCTGTCTGGGCAGAATGAGGTGACCTTCATCTGGGTGCAGGGTCACTCGGGGGTCAAAGGCAATGAAGAAGCTGACAGTCTCGCGAAGAGAGGGTCAGCAGAACCATTTATGGGACCAGCACCGGCTCTGGGCGTGACAAAGAGCACTGCCAGGGAGCCATTAAGTCCTGGGTCAGAAACCAACACACAGTGTACTGGGCGGACTGTCCAGGGCTCAGACATGGGAAGTCAATAATTGACGGACCCAGTTCAAAGAGAGTTGTGGAGCTGCTAAATCTTAGCAGAGGACAGCTCAGAAACACAACAGGGTCTCTTGACGGGACACATGGCCGTCAAGAAACACCTGCATAAAATGGGGCGGTCCGAAGGGGACCTCGCATGCAGACTCTGCGGCGAGGGGGAGGAATCAGCCCAGCACATCGTGTGCGAGTGTAAAGCTCTGGACCGCAAAAGATAACTGATCTACGGTCAGTCTAGATCGGAGACAGAGCAATATAAAACTTCACCCTACCAATCACTGTGCAGACTAGTTCAAGGCACAGTGATTTTGGAATGGGTGGAGTAAGACAAAGGGTATGCACAATCAACCAAAGGTTGCAGTGCTATCAGGGCGGCAAGCCCGCGGACGAGCCCTGAGCGAAAAAAAATATACGAAAAATATGGCTATGGTAGCCAGCCTTCCAACACGTTCACCACTCACTTAGTGTTAGAAGGCTATATGGGTGTATTTTCGGAGCAATTAGTATGCCGTACTGACGAGCTCTAATTAGAGCAAAACCGGTCTGCGGTTCTAATTGTTGTGAGAAAGCATCTAGCCTTATTAATAGGTATATAAACCCAATTACTAATGTAAACAAAATTAAAGGAATGAAAGTCTAAAAACTAAAAACAAGAAGCAAAAGAAAAGTAACCTATGTATTAGTCTCCGAAGCTTAGAAGAAAGCAATGTAAATTAGAATTGTTGAATATGTCTGCTGGGGAGTCATTATAAAGATGACACATAAAAAACAGGGGATGATTAAGATGTTCGTTCTTGGAATAGGAAGAGCAAATGTATTTGCATTTAGAGTATGCTAGTGTAGGGACCTTTAACGGAAGGATATCTGGGAAAGAAGTTGAGGAAAGTCAATATTAGCATGAATGAGCTTATGCAAAAAAGGCATTGCTTGTATTATTCGTCTTTTTTCTAGAGAGTCGAAGTAAAATTTGTCTAATAATGAACTGTGGGGAAAACCTCTTTCTGGAGAATGATGTTCACTGAAGAAAATAAATACTTCAGGAATTTACATTGTACTGACTCCAAGCCGGTTTTATAAACAGAGTAGAAAGGAGACCAGCATAGACTAGCATACTCTAATCTTGAACGGACGAAGGAGTTGTACAAGATGATTAAAGGAGCATCATCAGAAAAGAATTTGCTGTTTCGGATTACAAAACCCAGCATTTCACCTGTGATTACCAAATATTACTTACACGCTGACTGAACCTAAGCTGAGAATCAAAGGGTTTTTTTTCCTCAGGGATTGTCCACGGGTTAGCCGCAGCGAAAGCACTGCAGCCTTTGGCTTATTGTGCATAGAATCAAAGGTTACACCCAAGTCTAGAATAGTTGAGACACGACAAATAGTGGTATTATTTATATGGCAGTTAAAGTCAAGTGGCTTTATTAGTAAAAGACATGACTTTACATTTGGAGATATTAAGTGAGGCCATTATTAAGACACCAGGCGTTAATAAGATTAATGTTGTTCTGGAGAAGTTGACAGCTGTTAGAATTTACAGGAAGATATATTGAATAGATGCTGTCAAGGTCATTGATGAATATATTGAAAAGGACATGGCCAAGGATTGAGCCTTGAGGCACCCCAAATAATATATTAATCCCATAAGATTGAGACCCGCCATAGGAGACATAGTGTCCCAGAAAGGTAAGATTTAAATAAAGCCAACAAAGAATCAGAGAGACCAAAGCTACTCAGATTATTGAAAGTAGTGCATGCAGAATGGAATCAAAAGCCTTGCTAATGTAGAAATATACAGCATCAACCTGAATGTTCTTGTCAAGGAAATTAGATATATACTGAGTACCTAATGGTACAGAGTTTAATAACTGTGCTGATTGGGAGAGATAAAATGGATATACTTGTGATGATAATTATCTTTTAAGAGAATATTCAAACACTAGCGAAACGAAGGTCCAAAGGTCTTGCAGTTGATTGAACACTTGAGAGACTCAATTCATTAGCTCTCTTCTCGATTCACTGGGATATACAAGTGGATCCGTATAATGTTATGTGTATACATACATATATATATATATATATATATATATATATATATATATATATATATATATATATATATATATATATATATATATATTAGGGATGTACCCGGTACCCGTTAAGACTGGGTATTACAGTACCCGGCGCTGGGTAGTATCAATAAATAAGTAGATATTGGATACATTTAAGTAAACTTTATTAAATTGTTTTTAATTATACATATAATGTTAATTATGTAAATTGAAAGAAATTGTGGTGCAGAAAAAATAATTATTCACCGTTTTCGGCTAATAGCCGGTGTCTCTGCGTTTCAAAAACATTCCCGGCTTCAGAAAATAACCTTACAATAAAGACGGTCGTGACTGGTGCATATAAGTATCGTTTAGCAATCGCAGCTAAATTGGGAAAGGTGTTTTGATGGATTCTCCACCATTCAAATGGTGATGAGTTTCTGTCTATGATGTTTTGCTTTAAATAAGAGTCAATTTCTAATTTCATATCTTTCTTATTTGATGAACCAACTGAATGAGATATAGAAGTTGACGCTATTTCTGACATTATATCAAACACAGATGTATTATCTGTACTGGTCCTTTCTCTTTTAGGTGAACTAATCATGGACGCTAAAGACAAATCGTCAGAATCAGAACTATCGATTTGTTGATTTAATTCATTATTTTCCTCGGTTATCCTCAAATTCTGAACAGTAATTTGGGACAAAATTTCTTCTGTAAGTGTTTTCTTGTTACCATCAGAAATAAAAATCAATTTAAACCGTGGGTCTAAAAAAGTTGCATAATGCTGGTTAGATTCAATTCCAAGGTATATTTGTTCTATATAAGATATAAGCGTATCTTTCATTGTTCCTAAACCATGAGCAGTGATTTGCAAAAGATACTTTTGAAGAGACAGCAGTGTTGGAATAACTTCAGATATGATAGAGTCTGTTGAGCTGAGGCGTCTTGTAATTTCCTCAAACGGTTTAAGCAATAGTAAAATATTTTCAATCAACTGCCATTGATTTTGAAATAACGACCCGATTACATTATTACATTATTATCGGCTATAAATAACAAATAGGTCTTTTTTGTTCAAACGTCTTGTATTAATTTTTTAAGGGGCATATTTAATTCTAGCTGAATAGTTTCAAGTTTTTCACGTGAAACAGGAGAATGGTTAAAATGTGTTACTATGTTTCGAGCAACTGCTATTAAATCAGATATCCTTCTTTGTGACCGAATTTCATCAAGCACAATCAATTGTTGGGTATGAATAAAACAAGATTCATGATCAATTTTCATGTCTTTTGCAGCCTTCTTTATGTTTACTCCATCGTCACGAAGAAGTAAATCCATTTTTTCCAGTCTAATATTCCACTCATTTAAAATCTCAAATAATACATTACAAATGTTTTCTCCGGTGTGGCTGCCTGAAAATTGTTTAATTCTTAAAATCGCATGTTTTAATTCAAAAGTTTTAGTAACCCAATGGGCCATTAAACTTATAAAACTTTTATTATTAACGTCTGATTTCCACATATCTGTAATAACCGAAATAAATTCCGCTTTAGAAATATTTCCTAGAACTCTAGCTCGCAATCCATTATACAGATCTTATATAACAGTTTCAGAAAAATATTTTCGGCTTGGAATTTTATAGTGAGGTTAAAGAGTTTCCAGCAATCTATTGAAACCTAAAAAGAATACAAAATTTCTTATAGTACCTTAGACGTTATTGTTTACGATAATAATTATAGCGTCTTCGGCTACCTGCCCCAGTGCGCACTGAGAGTATCTCTGTCTGTTTCGATACATAGTGATAGAAAAGGTTAGAGATGCACTCAGTGGCACTAGTGTGCCTTGGGGCAGGTTGCCAAAGACGACATTACGTACACACACGCAAAGAAACCTGACACAGACTTTACCTAATAAACTTTAACCATTGCATACAATGTGGTGCACTTACTAACCTGTATCAGTTACTAAGGTATACGGCTAATTGTCTAAGGCAATCATCTCCCCTATTGCTTTATGATATTCTATTGACCGTTCATCAGTAATCTCCCATTTTTTGTGGTTTTAATTTTAACAAAATTCATAATTTCTTGCTGTTTTGGTTTCAAATTTTCGGATTTTTCCTCCTGCCTCTTATTATCTTGAACGTTAGAATATTCTTCAGTATGTTTAAACTTTAATTCTTTAATAATGACGATGTAGACGCAATTTTGCCTACACCGCAGCACCTTATATGAGTTTTACATACACAACATACTTAGTAGTCCTTCAATATTTATACTGGGGTCTATTCTGTTTCTTAAGCAAAGCTATGGTTTTCTCCATGAACATGGATATACACAGAATTGTCTATTATAAAACCCAGAGGCATGATCGGCAGCTGTGGAGCAAGGAGCTACCATCGAGATGTTGCACTCTTTAATCACCTACCGTCAACGTAAAGCTATATATTAACATTCTGTTTACAATATTCCTTTCATTTTGTTTTTAAGTCTAATTGTATTACAATTCTTCACACTGTCAGGTAATGTATTGTATTGAGTCCACTGTGAAATAAATCATTCTGACTAACTGTAGAAACAGTTTGTATGTAGAAGTTCCCTCTAGCTCGAGTTTGATAATCATGTACATCTGTCACAAATCTGATGTTTTCAAACAAATGTCCAGCATACATAATTTTGTATATCAATCTCATTGTATTGAGTTATTATTTGTTTCACAGTCATTAATCCCGTTCTCTCCAGCATCGCAGCAACACCAGTATATCGACCGCATCCAGTAATGTACCTCATTGCTTGATTTTGCTTGTTTTGTAATGTATCTTTTTGAAAAAGGGCATTAAATATCGTGAACTTGTTGTTGTGAAGGAAAAGAGTAAAGAGTTGATACTGGAATGTAGTGCAGTTGAAATAATAGACAGTAATGTTATAATAGTGAATATTTATAGACCTGGAAAAGATATTGCCGAATTTTTTGTTATATTTCAGGAGATACTTTAAAGTGTTTTGATTAGGAAAAGGTCTTTGATTTTGTTATGTGGTGATTTCAATCTGAACCTGAAAGACACTAAATCAGTACCTGTGAAATATTTTCGTAACATTTTGGGTGCAGCAGGATTGAGAGCTACTATCACTGAACCTACAAGAATTAATGGGACATCAGAAACACTTATAGATAACATATTCACAAATGTAGGCAATTTTAATGCTAACAACATGGTATTTTTGCAATCAGACCATCTGGCACAAAAAATAGGCATGTGTATTAATTTAAAAGTTCTTGAAAAAGCAGGAAAAGCAGAGTGTAGAAGCTTTTCGGAATATAATCTAGAGAGTGTAAACTGTAGGTTAAAATCGTTGGCATGGGATGAAATAATGGAGAATGGTAGTGCTGAAGACTGCTACAACGTGATATATCAAAATTTAAAGTTAATAATGGATGAAGTATGCCCTAAGCAAATGAGAAAGTTGAGAAACTGTGGGGATGATTCGGTGTGGATTACTGAGCAGATAAGGCATATATGCAGGGTAAATAGGCAGCTTTTTGATGGGCTTAAGAGAGGAAGTGTTAGTAAGGAGACTTATTGTAACTTTAAAAATAAGTTGACTCGTGAAATAGAGGAGGCAAAAAAGAGAAACAATACCAACTATATTTTGGACTCAAAGAACAAAGCAAAAACAACCTGGAAACTTGTCAACAAGTTGACTGGGAGGCAGCATGAAGGAGATAAACAGTTTGATGTGCGGAATTTTGCAGACGGGAAAGATTATGTGAACACATTGACATAGTTGAATAATAAATTGGTGAATATGTGTCCAAAATATACTGCGCCGGAAAGGCGCTTGGACTCTAGGAGTCCTAGTGCACTGGGCAACACCATGTTTTTGAAACCCACCGATAGAAAAGAGGTAGAAAATACAATTATGCTGCTTAAGAACACTTTGGCGGTTGGTTTTGATGAGATGCCGGTATCATTGTTAAAGTATTGTGCACCGACCCTAGCTGACCCATTATCAGAGCTAATTAATAAAATGTTTGAACAGGGTATTTATCCAACCAATTTGAAGAAGGCAGTTGTGATTTTGTTACACAAGAGTGGTGCGATGACGGAACTGCTTAATTATCGACCTATCTCTATAAATCCAAACATCTCTAAGGTTATAGAAAAAATAATTGCTGCAAGGATGCTTGATTTTTTTGAGAAAAATTACATTATAAATCAGTATCAAAATGCTTACTTAAGGGGGAGATCCACAGTGAGGTCGATTTACCAACTGATTGAGGAAGTTATGGATGGAATTAATAAGGGGGAGAAGGTTTTGGGGGTTTTTATGGACCTGTCCAGAGCGTTTGACAGCGTGGAGCATGAAATACTGTTGGGGAAGTTGGAAGCCTTAGGTTTTCGTGGGCTAACACAAGATTTGTTAAGATCCTACTTAAGTGAAAGAAGGCAATGTTTGTCGGCTGTTGACAGAACAACAGGCAAAAGAATGTATTCCGCATGGGAGAGCATTGACAGAGGAGTGCCACAGGGATCCGTTTTGGGGCCTTTCTTGTTTCTCATCTATGTGAATGAGGTACCGAGTCTAACACCACATAGAACGATCTTGTTCGCTGATGACACCTCATTTGTAGTAAGAGACCTAAACAGTGTAAGAGAAAAGACAGTTAGTGCTTTAGATGATTTTAATAGATGGTTTGGTGAAAACGGTTTGCTTTTAAACGTAAATAAAACGGGCCTCGTTGATTTCAATAGAGTACATGACACACAACTCTCTGTTAGTGATCTGCAAATGAATTTTAGTGAGAGCATAGTGTTCTTGGGAGTGAAGCTGGACAGTGACCTGAGTTGGAGAGCTCATGTGGAAATGGTGGCTGCGAAGGTGGCAGCTTACGTGTATGCGCTAAGAACAATCTCATCTTCGGTGGATGTGTCCGCCAGTCTGTCAGCTTACCATGCTTTGGTGGAGTCCAGAATTAGATATGGAGTAATCTTCTGGGGCAATTCAGTAGAGGCAAATAGAATTTTTGTGCTTCAGAAGGCGTGTATACGAGCTATTTTTAATTTGAGGGGTAGAGAAAGTTGCAAGGGGGTGTTTAAAAGTAATTGTATACTTACCTTTGCTTCTCTGTATGTGCTTGAATGTTTATGTTTTGTGAAAAAATATTATGAGTTTTTTGTAGGTAGTGAATTAATTCATTCACACAACACAAGGGGCACTGTAAGACCTTACCTTTGTCAGCCACAAACACGGCTAGCTAAAGTACAGAAAAGTGTAAAAAATCAATTGATAGTGTTTTACAATCATTTACCCCATAGTCTAAAAGATCTGAGTGAAAATAAATTCAAATTAAAAATGAAATCAATTTTAATTGAAAAAGAATTGTATAGCATAGACGAATTTTACGGAATTGATTTTTAGGGAATATAATTGTGAAGTACAGGTTGTGTTTTGACTTTTGGCTGATAATTTTGTACATTGCCTGTGAGCTTTGCCTCCTGTATCTTGTTTTTTATTTTTATTTTATAGACTTGACATATATGTGTGTGTATATATGTGTATATATATATATGTGTGTGTGTGTATGTATGTGTAGATGTGTGTATGTATATGTATATATATATATATATATATATATATATATATATATATATATATATATATATATATATATATATATATATATATATATATATATATGTGTATATATTAGAGGTGTGCGAACCTATGTTTTGTTCGAACCGAACTATGAACGAACCCAAGCAAATATGTTGCCTCGAACTTCGAACCTCTGAAATAGTATGTCTAAGGTTCACAGTCGAACTTCGAACTTCTTAGAAATTCAAAATCGAACATCGAACTACCAAAAATTCTTCAGTGCTCATATATCATTTCCTTAAATACAAAATTTTGGAATATTGTAACATACAATATTTGATATGTAAAAGATTCCAACTCTTTTTACAAAAAGGAAGGATTCAATAAATTTGCAGGTTGATTGGGTGAAAATGCCTTCCGGTTCTGATCGTTGTGGAGATGGGGCAACGTTAAATCAAAAACACAAAATATTTGAAACTTTTTTAGATTTCTAGATCTATAGATAAGCTCAATTATAAATATGTTGTTGTTTGGTATTGGCTAGTCAGTTTTAGCAAACAGATTGGGAGGGTTCAAAGTGAGCACAATAGGTATAAAATAACCACTTACAAGTTTGAACTGTCTCCTGATTGTGAATATTTAACTGTTTTGACTCACTGTGTAATAAAGAATGTTGAAACCAGTGTTTTCCAAAGGCAATCTGTAATTATCCTCAAATTCTGAACATTTATGTTACCAATCGCCTTTGAACACTGCCATCATAATGTTGTTACTGAAATAGGTGATGGGAGGCTAGGATATACAAGAAAAGTAATTCTGTGACTGCTAAAGGGCTTCGTCGTGTCTCAATGTGTCCCATCTACTTTCAAAACGATGCATGAGTGAAATCTCCTGAAACTATGCTATCGACTCAATGAGTTTAAAGCGCCGTTACCGCGTTAAAGGGGCCGCATCTTCGCTACTTTTGGCAACATTCAATGCCTGTAAAGTTAAATTTCGAAGTATTTTTGAGCAAGGAACTTCGAAGTATTTTGAAGAATAACATATTTCGAACTTCGAACTATTTCAACATCGCTAGTGCGAACATATTTTCGAACCGAAGGTTCGGTTCGAGTTCGGGTTCGGTTCGGAATTTCGAAGCTTCGCACACCTGTAGTATATATATATATATATATATATATATATATATATATATATATATATATATATATATATATATATATATATATATATATATATATATATATATATATATATATATATATATATATATATATATATATATATATATATATATATATATATATATATATATATATATATATATATATATATATATATATATATATATATATATATATATATATATATATATATATATATATATATAGTTTATCTGTTGTTTGTATGCTGTTTGTGTGTGTGTGTGTAGGGTGGTGCATTTTATGTACATTTTCACTGTGTTCAATTGTCTACTTTTAAGTGACTATTAATACTTGTTGTTTTGACTTGTTTCCCCTTTATAGGGTCATGTTTTATATTATTCTGACTGTATTTTTTTTTTCTGTTATATTTGTTGACGTATCCAATAACGTTTGTTATAAGTGGATTAATAAATATTATTATTATTATTATTATTATTATTTGTCTCGGTGCTATTTAATAGGAACAAAATTTATGTACAATAATTGATGTGAGGAAGAACAATTGCCCTGTAAATTGTCAGTCTAGACCACTCACTGAGGTAGGTTCTCATTCTTCCCAAAATGTTGATTTTTTTGTCAATTTTCTTGGTTATATATTATGCATGGTTGGAAAACGTTAAGTATTCATTAATGATAATACCCAAGTATTTGCAGGTTTCTACCTGCTCTATTCTTTGATTATTTACAAAAATGCCAGGATGAATCCTGGTTGGTGTATAATTATACTTACTCTTTATTATCACACACTTTGTTTTCTCCGTGTTCAAGCTTAGTCCCTTTTGACTTAGCCATTTGTACAACGTTGTTAATTCTTCATTTATCATTCTCACAATTGTTTGCACATCATCATCAATCAGGTAAATTAAGGTATCGTCAGCAAAAAGTTGTATCTTGCAATTCCTCAGATGATTAACAATATCATTTATATACAGGGTGATTCATAAGTGGTGACCAAAAATGAAACCCCATGTTCTTTGAACAATTTTAGAGAGGGTATGTCTATAAAAATTTTTCCTATAATGCTTCATTAAAAAGATACAGGGTGTTGAAGTTGAATTGCGGTATTGGACAACGTCCTGACTCTAGAGCTCATGGTAGAAGACAACATCAACTTGAAGACGAAGGGAGAGTGGTGGATCCAGTGATGGATCAACCTTCTACAAGTACTCGGAGGATTGCCACGCAGTTACAATATTCTCAAAGCTTTGTTTGGAGACCTTTACATCGAGAAGCCTTACATCCATATCATCGACAGAATGTTCATTGCCTTCTACCTGGAGATAATGTGCATCGACGAGTCTTTTGTGAATGGATGTTGGAAATGAACAATCAAAATATCTTATTCCCTAATCTAATCTTCTGGTCTGACGAATCAACATTTACAAGAAATGGTATTTATAATTCTCATAATGAGCATGTCTGGTCATTGGAAAATCCACATGCAACAAGGACTCGCACATTTCAACATAGATTTTCCATTAATTTATGGTGTGGTATTTTTAACGGCTCACTGTTCATGGAAGTCCTGCCACAACGTTTAAATGGATCTTTGTACTTAGCGCTCCTAGAAAACCGTGTAGAAAACATTCTAGATGACATTCCACTAGCAACAAGAGGTATAATGTGGTGCCAGCATGACGGTGCACCAGCGCATCGTAGTCGAAAGGTTGTTACATGGCTACATGAACATTATAATGAAATATGGATTGGCAGAACTGGACCAATACATTGGCCTGCAAGATCACCAGACTTAAGCCCACTTGACTTCTATCTTTGGGGTGATTTTAAGTGACTGGTCTTCAGTGAACAAATAAATACACCAGAGCAGCTACAACAACTGATAAATAATGCTTTTCGTCATATTCAAGCAACAATGAATCCTCAAGACATTAAATTTTCCATATTAAAAAGATGCCGTGCGTGTATTCAGGCCAATTGAGGCATTTTTGAACATTTATTGTAATGAATAAATTACTATAAGCCTGATAAAAGTGTATCATTGCGATTTTATACCAAACAACGACTGGTTAAAAATCATGAACTGTGCTCTAAAACACTTACCTGATTCATTGCTTACTCGACAAATAAGCGTTGCACAGAAAATTATCAAGAGAGTCATTTTGTTCACGAATGAAAGTAAGATTCAAAAAATAAGAAAAAACATCATTGGCGTACCCGTTTTTTTCTTGAGGGATAACCAATGACATGTGGGTACGCGCGCCACTGCTGGATTAGCCGATTCAATTCTTATGGTAGAATACGCGCCTTCCATAACAGCCTACACATGCGAAGTTTCAGCAAAATATATGTACTACTTTTTTAAAAATTGGGAAATTTTATTTTTTGAAATTCAACTTTAACACCCTGTATCTTTTTAATGAAGCATTATAGGAAAAATTTTTATAGGACATACCCTCTCTAGAATGGTTCAAAGAACATGGGGTTTCATTTTTGATCACCACTTGTGAATCACCCTGTATATTATAAACAGGTTCGGCCCCAATACAGTACCTTGTGGTACCCCAAACACTTTTTCACTCTGTGGAAACATTATTCATGTATCTTGTTTCTTGAGTACGATTTTGTAGATAATCTTGGAGCCATTTAAATACTTTCCCTCGTATACCATATGTCTGTGCCGCCGTGGCCGTGTTGGAATGTTGAGTAAAACTTCCCAATTCGAGCTCGGAGCCAACGGTTTGAGACTCATTGGCAGCGGATGATTTTTCAAATCACTTCTGTCGTTGAGATCGAGCTTAAGGTGGAGGGTAATGCACAATAAACCCAATGGCTGCAGTGCTATCGGGGCGGCAAATCCTCAGGCCGTGCCCTGAGGGAGAAAAAAACCATACGTCTTGAGAGTGTTTTTTTGCCGTTCGGTTTTAAATATGTAACTTTCTATATTTTTAATGAATACAATAAATGATTTTATCTGACTTTATGCAATTTAAATGTTTTGAAAATTTGTCCAGGTGGCAAACGATTATTTTATGATGTAATAGTAGAACAACAAATTCTATTCTATTCCATTAACTGTGATAATAATTTTTTTGCAGACTGTAACTGAACTACGGAACAGACATGCAAATGGTGAAATATCAGCCGGTATTAATGTTCGTAAAGGAGCCATATCTGATATATTAGAAGAGAATGTCGTTCAGCCACTTCTTGTCAGTACCAGTGCTATTAACCTCTCAACCGAAACTGTACGGTCTATATTGAAAATTGATGATATTGTAAGTAGAATCTGTTAAATTTTCAAATATTGTTTCAAGGGTGTGTATAAGTTGTGGTGATTTTGTTTGAAGTTCATATAAGCTCTAGTTTTTGTTACATGTTTTTGTTTTGTTTCAGATAAACACAATGTCGTAGATCCGAGTATTAACAGCTTTAAAGTTAATGGAAATCTAACTTATTTTCACAACACGTATTATTAGTCTTACACAATAATGCTTTCAACTGTTTTATAATTTGATTTTTCAATAAATCAGTCTTAACAAATTTCTCTCTTTTTTTACAACAAAGAATATGGGTTACACTGTTGGACCTACCAAAACCTTGCCTTTTGTAAAGAAGGCATAGATTTTTAAACATAACAATAAAAATACACCCCGATACAATTTAAAGAACAAACACCAATACTGAGAAAAAAGTGGTTTAGATAAATCCCGATAGTATTAATCAGGCGATAATGTCTTATCACTGACTATCTGCATTTTATCACTGATGGATGCATATAAAAGAAGGCTGAGAATTAAATCAGTTCCCTCGGAGCCTTCAAATATAACAACAGTAGCCAGTGCGAGCAGTCCGACCCGTCCACATGCCAGCCAAACGTCTACAGCCCTATGTGAGTTTTCCCCGCTATTATACCCCCATGTGGTAAATGATTTTCCGGCTATTGAAAAAGCTGTTGAATCCTGAATCTAATAGCACAGTATGATTTAGCTAGCCTGAACTGCCGGCCCCAGCTGTTGATTCCTGGGCAAAGCGTCAAAGACTAAACCACACCTCAGTGGTAAGAACTTGTGCCTCTGAAACGAAGGGTCCTGGGTTCGATCCCAGGGTTCTCCTTCACTGTTTCAGTCCAGAGTATACAATTTACATCAACCGACGTTGTGACATTGTATTTGAGCAAGTTGAATGTCTGCACATTTTGCCCTTCGATGGTGATAACCCAATTACTCATTAAACTAGAATCTTCAGTTTTGATACATAGTAAAACCTATATAAAAGCAGCGTCGATGCTGAATTTAAAAAATAACATAATAAGCCTCACAGATAATTACAAATTTGTTTTAAAAAAACCTTTTACTATTAAAACTAATTCTTTAACAACAAAAAAGGTTTTTAAAAACAAATTTGTAGTTATCTGTGAAGCTCATTATGTTATTTTTCTTTAATTTAGTACCCACGTGCGTTTACATAAGTGTTACTATGGTTTAAGATTGAAGATTCTAGCTTAATGGGAAATTTATTAAGCTATCGGATTTGAAATATTTTTTTAGAAAACTCTACCATAACATAAAAAACTTTTTTTGTTGTTTATTGTTTGCAATAACTGGATGGATTGACTAAAACAAAACCATCCAGGCAATTAATAAGGAAAATACATGCCATATTTATAATTTGACAGGTACATACACCTTTGTAAATAATTAATTTTTTTCTGAAAAACTTGTAACTTCAATGAAATTTGTAACACAATTTTTTTAAAGGCACTTGCAGTACTTACATATTATATCTAAGACGAAATTTTAAGTTTTTAGCTCCATATAAACTATAAATTTTTTCAAATAATCGCTAACTGGGACTCTGAAACCGATCTCCAAGATCCATTTAAATTTAGAGAATTAGTTTTCCTAATATATCTTACTAATAGTGTACAATTCTTATGAAAATTCACTACAATAACTTGAAGTATACATTCGCATACGCTTTTAGATGCACACTTTGTCCCGGTATTAGGAAAGAAATGGTCCAAGGCTGACAATTAACACAATCGTTAGTTGATTGTACATTGTACATAGCTCTATCTATAAAATTTTGTGTAAACTAGAACTATCGTGACAACATACTGCTGCCTGGTCCTGCACCGAGATGGCATCCCTGTCGTATCTCTCACAACGTTCTCCAGGCTGACATCTTGCGACAACTTCCATTGTTTAGATTTTTATCTACGATTTATTTAAATAGCATAGCAGTACAGATAACGTCATCTGTCTTTGTCCAACATTGTAGATATTGCATTACAGAATCTGAAGTGATGTCAAGTATTATTTTATTATTAATTTCGAATAACTTTATTTTCCTTCGATCAAACGACTTGAAAATTGGTACATAACCACACCTGTCTATGTTATTTTAAGTTTTAAATATTCGTTTCAATCACTTAAGACATTTTGAGAGATATTGCTTTTAAAAAAATATTGTTTAATTTTTTATTAAGAAAAATTGGCCGTTAAGATTTGATAAACGAACTCATCCAAGCCATTAGCAGAATAAGGGTAATTGCCAAATTTGGTCCAAGTCAGTAAAGAATGTTTTTAGTTATCGTCATTATATATATATATATATATATATATATATATATATATATATATATATATATATATATATATAAACATTTTAACTGACCATGGAAATTGGTTCCAGAGGCCCCAATTCGCGCTCATTTGAAGAAAATTTCTGAAAGTCTCACCATCGATACCTCTCTATTAGTGAATTTTCTTAATGATAACTAAAAGAAAAGGTGGGTCTACAAGGGCTTGGCTGGTCGAAAATAGAAAAAAAAATTTTATCCAACTGAAAACTCTACACTATTTTTTGCCTCGCAAATCATTTTTGATAGCAGGTTTTAATTTAGTTTTCTATACGGTCCTGTCTCTATTGCACGACTCACTCTCTTTATAATCCTTTTTGTCCAAGATCACAACCTTATTGCCTTTATCTGCTTTAACACAAAAACAATCCTCTCCATTTGTTCAACTATTTTCATTTGATTAGAGTTTTTGTTTTTAGTGGACTTATTTTCTTTCAAATTCTTTGAGATTTTCTCTTTACATGCTTCCCGAAGAAAGTTTTTTGAAAATTCGGGTAATTTTTGAATTCCTGTTTCAATACTAGCAATTGCATCTAAAAGTTCGTCTTTTTGTGACTGCAAATCGAATTTTAACCTCTGGTTTAAGAGATCAAACTCATTTTTGTTAAACTGTGAAGAAAGATTTTCTACGAGGTCAATTTTTGTTAAACTGTGAAGAAAGATTTTCTACGAGGTCAATTTTTGTTAAACTGTGAAGAAAGATTTTCTACAAGGTCAATTTTTCGAGGAACTAGTTTTGTCTTTTTCATCTGACACTACAAGTATTTTTAATTTTTTATTCTGTATATTGATTTTTCTTTTAATTAACTTTGCGTTAATGACTACAAACATGTTCCTCTGAAAATTGCACCAGTGATCATACTCAAGTTACCCAATTTAAAAGTTGACTGTTTAAACAAACTATATACCTGTATTTCGAACATACTATGTTTTGAGTACAGATTCCCAAATCCAACCATTTTTGTTTAGCAAAATTTTTACCTTTTTGGCCTACTTTTGTGTTAATAGAAATTTTAATATTGATATTAATTAAATTAGTAGACTGATTTCCGTTTGAAAGATTTTACAAAGGCGATATCTACACCTAACAATCTAATTTTAGTACTTCGCTTGCGATAAAGATTCAGTTCCGTGGAGCTGGGAGCCACAATTCACTAAGTGATGATTGGAATCTGTGAAGAGCACTGATAAGTGCATTTGGAGAACCCGAATCACCACAATCACATTGGGAAAGAAAATCTGAAACTTATCAAAAGTATTATACAGCCAGCGAGGCTCAATGCGTACAAAAGTATTTATATTTTTAGGGCAATAAAAAAACAAAAGTTCCTTAAATCGAGCCCCGCCACTGGTTTGCAGTCATCTGTTTGCACCCTGTATTTGAAGCAGATAAACATTCGGAAACTTGTCAGGTAAAGTGATAAAGGAAGTTCAAAAACCTCTTCCGACAATTAAAATATAATACATAGAAAATTTGCCTGCGATTTAATCTCCCTCTCAGTATCGTTCTTTACCTAAGATGCAGTATAAAAGGTGGTGTTTTAGTAGAAAGCAGTTAGAATGTTTTTTCCTGTGATGATGCTAACTTTGTTAGTGAAACGATCGTCAAGTCTTTAGAAACATGTGTTGTGGTGATTTGGGTTCTCCAAGCGTACTTATCTAAAAGGCTTATTTTCGTCTGAGGAATATGTGGTGCGATGTTGTAAAGATCTTAGTTTAGAGACCCCTGTATAATAAAGGCTAACATATTAAAAAAAATTAATGGGATAAGGAAAAAAGAATATAAAGTATTTTGTAGTTTTATTTAATAAGATTTAAGTACCTAAAACTACAAAATAATGCAATATAGACAATAAGTACAACAATAAATAAAACTAGATCTCTATCTAAAATAAAATATAAAAACTACCAAAGAACAATTATTTATTCTTTTGCTTGAATCTGCTTTAATATCTGTTTCGAAACGACTTTAGTAGCTTTATCAGCATTGGGAATTAAAAACCTATCCATATCTGATATCATAAGGTTCTCTCCATCTGGTACACCATACTTGAAAGTTAAAAGCTCTGGATGTCTCTTCCTAGCGGTAATCTTAACTATTGCTGATAGAGGTCTCTTAACAATAACTTCCGCGATTCCCTTTTTTTCTGGAACTTCTCTGAGAACTATAAGTTCTGAACTGGTGACTAACAGATGGCTCTCGAACATATACCCATTCAGTTTCACCTCTTGACATGGAAAATGTTCTATTACTTCAGAATTCTTGATCCAAGACTGTAACTGAACTAATTCCCTTTTTTCCTCTTCTTGTGTATTCTAGAAAATAATGTAAAGAAATCAAAAATTATAGTGGTGATATTGGTAAATATGGCCCCGGAACTTACATTCCATTGGACACAGACTATGACAAATAAAGCATAATTTGCAGTACATTACGTGTTTGTAAATATATTCTATCAAAATATGTACAAATTCAGTTTTATTTATTTATGTATTTATTTATCTATTTAGTTACTTCCCAGCCTTGACGATCCCTGAGGGTTCACCCGGCTCGGAAGCAGCCCGACCGGCCGCAGAGGCGAAAGGGATTTGCGGCGGCCGCCCCTCTTGCGGTGCCGCCGCTGCCGAAGCAGCCTGCGCCTCTGAAGGGCCAACACCCCCCTGACGACGCTGCTGCTTCAGCTCCTCCCTCTCTCGCCTCCTTTTCTGGGCTCTCCACTTCCTTTTCCTTCTACCTCCTCGCTTATTTTTGGCACGTTACCTTTATGTTTTTGGTCCTGGTCCATGGTTGCCAGAAAAAGTTTAGTGTCATGGTGTGCTTATGGTTTGGTGAGCGTATAGATACGGGAGATCACCCCACCACCCCTTCATCCATGATGAGACTTGATTTCGTTAAGAGCGGCTCTGCGGCCACGCCGTGGCAACCCGAAACGTGCAGCTAACCCCCTGTTCCGGAGCTACCCGGTGCTGCTGACATGATCGAGCATTTTTCGAATGGATGATAGGGCAGCCCCCTACACCGGCCAAGGCAAGGGTGGGCCCCTGTACTGTCCATACGGTGCCAGATGTGCCGGCCCTGGTTTGCACAGCGCTGCCAGTCCAGAGCAGGCTCCGCTCGGAGTCCGCGCCGAAGGCCGAGAAGCCCCCAACCCGATCTATGTGTCTCGTGTCTGTGGTTGTATGCGTGTGTATGGCGTGTGTGAGAAGGAGTGAGACTGTCGTTATTCCCATTGCCGACAGTCACACCAGGGGTGGCACGTGGAGCCAGTCTCTAGGAGTCCAGTAGCTAAGTCACGTGTTGATCAATCAAGAGAATGACCAGCGCACGACCAGGCTAAGGGGACCCCCCCCCTGTGGTTTAAGGCGTCACTATGTCTTATCTTTTAAGGTGAAATCAAGGTGTCAACATCTGTTTTATCAAATTTATTTTCACTGGATGTTGATTCAGTCTGTGTCGCTCTTTCTATAATTTCCTCATCGCTCAACACTTCATGACTTGTTAAATCTTCATCAGCACTTAACCACTCCCGTACTACCCTTTCGTCCGCACTTAAGTAAAAAAAAATTACGTTACCATTTCTGGAATGAGATCTTAATATACATTGTTTTCAGGCTCTTCACTTTCTAGAACTTTTCGCCAAGATAACTTGAACGTCGAACTCTTTACCAATTTACACACTGTTGCAATTTCGTAAATTGCATCCAAAACATTTTCTTTCCAAAATGAAAGTAAGTCTGAACCCCTTGCGTTGACAAGCTTCAAAAGAAGGTATCTTTTATAGATTGTCTTCATGTTTTGGATCACTCCTTGGCATTGGTTGTAACAGTGTAGTCACATTAGGCGGCAAATATTTTATGAAGATCTGACTATTGTTCAATTTCAGTATCGCTTCACTGGGATGACTAGGTGTGTTGTCCAAAAGTAAAACAGCTTTTAAAAGCAGATGATTGGCTGTAAGGTGCGCACAAACTTGTGGAATATATTTCTGTTTTGAACCAGTCAGTGAAAATCTCTCTATCCATCCAAGCAGATTTATTATTAAAATAATGCACTGGTACATTCTCGACATTGATTTTTGAGAAGGGACGTTTTTTTGCAGTTCCAATAACAGAAGGCTTAAAAAAATAAGCCCCTGCAGCATTACCACAACACAATACTGTCAAACGCTGCTTCAGAATTTTGTAGCCTGCTGCATTTTTTTCACTTTTAAAAGCTAAAGTTTTAGTGGGTAAAAGCCTCCAATACAATCCAGTTTCATTTGCATTATAAATTTCCTCTGGACTGAAACCAGGCGCTTATATAAATTGCTCAAAGTCTTCTTGGAACTGATCCGCTGCGTTTTGTCACTGCTCAGTTTTTCTCCCTGAACACTTATTTGGCCTATGTCATGTCGCTGTTTTAATTTAGTGAGCCAACTAGAAGAAGCATTAAAGTCACAACTTAATTTAAGTTCTTGAAAAAACTTCAGCGCCTTTAGCGTGCACAAAGCTCCAGATACAGGAAGCCCTTGAGTTATTTGCTGGTTAAACCATAAAACCATGGCCTTGTCTACTTCATCACACGTCGCAGTTTTCATAGTTTTCCGTTTAGACATACCAGGCACACTATCGGACGTAGCAGAAAACTCGAAGTTTTTGTTTTTGTTTTTTACAATGTCACACACAGTTTGATCGCCCACTCCTTTTTTTCCCTCAGGGCTCGTCCGCTGCCTTGCTGCCCCGATAGCACTACAACCTTTGGTTGATTGTGCATACCCTTAGTCTTACTCCACCCATTCCAAAATCACTGTGCCTTGAACTAGTCTGAACAGCGATTGGTACGGTGAAGTTTTATATTGCTCTGTCTCCGGTCTAGACTGACCGTAGATCAGTTGTCTTTTGCGGTCCAGAGCTTTACACTCGCACAAGATGTGCTGTGCTGATTCCTCCCCCTCTCCACAGAGTCTGCATGCGAGGTCCCCATTTTATGCAGGTGTTTCTTGACGGCCATGTGTCCCGTCAAGAGACCTGTTGTGTTTCTGAGCTGTCCTCTGCTAAGATTTAGCAGCTCCACAGCTCCCTTTGAACTGGGTCCGTCAATTATTGACTTCCCATGTCTGAGCCCTGGACAGTCTGCCCAGTACACCTTGTGTTGGTTTCTGACCCAGGACTTAACGGCTCCCCTGGCAGTGCTCTTTGTCACGCCCAGAGCCGGTTCTGGTCGCATAAATGGTTCTGCTGACCCTCTGTTCGCGAGACTGTCAGCTTCTTCATTGCCTTTGACCCCCGAGTGACCCAGCACCCAGATGAGGGTCACCTCATTCTGCCCAGCCAGGTCGCTCGTTTCGTCTTGGCACTCACTCACCAGCCAGGAATTTACCCATGGACTACTTAGTGCCTTAAGGGCTGTCTGTGGCTATGAGGATTCGCTTGTTGGTGTAGCCCCTCCTCTTGTTCTCCCGCACACAGCGCAGAATGGCGTACATTTATACCTGAAACACTGTTGCATGGGCTCCAAGGGAAATGCTATGACTTACCCTCGGTCCTTCCGAGTAAACACCTGCCCCCGTCCCACGCTCCCCGCCGGATCCGTCCGTGAACCAGACGAGCGCGTCCCGTGGTATGCCCGGCGTCTCCTCCCGCCATACCTCGCGGTCGGGGATTTCCACTGTAAAGTTGTTTTCCCTGCACATTCGCGGGCTCGTGAAGTCTCACCTCATTTCAAGCATGGGCTCCTTCAGGATCTCCTGAATTTTGCAGTGGCCCCTGAAGCCTGGATTGATCTTCAGTCTACCATTGCAGGCTAGTCTGTATAGTCCTAGTCTGGCCTCCCCCCATAATAACTAAGTGTAGGGGGGGGGGGGCAGATCCAGCAACACCTCCATGGCGGCTGTTGGGGTTAAAGACATGGCCCCTGTGATGCCTAGGCAAGCCATCCTTTGGATCTTGCCTAGTTTTTGTTTGGCACTGGATTGTGTCACGTTAGGCCACCAGACCAGTGCCGCTCGCCCACTCCATACTCAATCATTAAAATTTTAGCAGACCCCATTTTCATTTATTAAAATAATTTCCAGCTTTTGCTCGATACCTAGGACAATACGCTTGCTCTTAAGAGACATTTTGATTGCGGTCGATGTTACACTTATGCACCGAAATGACTACTGAACGAAAATAATACCGAAGCTGAAACTTTAAAAGCACCAGTTTCTACTAAAACGTGGCCAAAACTAAAATTGAATGCGATGACGGTTCCTGGTCGGAACATAAACTCGAGTCTCATTTATTACTTTCCGGAACTAGCTGGTTATGATTATAGCTTCTACTAGGATATCTAAAGCTTTGACGAGCCGACAAAATTCTCTGAAAAGATAATATAAACTACCAGCTTAGGGTCGTCGGCAACTAAGGTACATACTTAAATTGTTAAGACGCTTGTTGTGTTATTCTTGTGATAAAATATTTCATCGTAAGTATGTAAATGGGGAGCCCGGTTGATGCACTTCCCGGTTAATAGGCTCCCGGTAAATCGAGAGTCTTCTGTGACCTTAAATATTAGAGGTTCTAATTTGCGCTTACAAATTTTTCGAAAATTATAAAGCTGTGATCTCTTCCGCCAATAAATAAATTATTAGTATACTTACATCAACGCTCGCAACATTATCATGGTCATCGTCAATGCTAAACACCGGTGCGACATTCCTGTACCTCTTGCCAATCCTATCTGTGCTAGAAACATGCCTCTCTTGCACTGGACTATTATTTGGGTTAACAATATAATCAATCAGTTTTCCCTTGACCTCTGCCGACTTTGATTTCATTGCTGCAGATATTTTACCAAACAGATCGGTTGACTGTGCAGTTTTGGCGTGATTTTCTGCTGTCTCTGCGCTGTAGTGGGGCGCACAAACTATACAAAGCCTTGGGTTATGGTCTTGGAGGTATGCGTCAACTCGATCTGCAAAGTAGTTGTGTATGGAAATGTAACCTCCAGTAACTAGAGACACATAGTGAGTGTGTTTTTGAAGAAAAGATGCTACAACCATGTGGGTGTACTGGTCTTCTTCGTTGCGACCAGATCCAAGAAAGCATAAGTGTTCGCCCCCTGAAAAAAGTGAAAAATACATTGAGTTAATAATAATAATAATACTTTATTTGTCAAAAATGTGTACACAATATGTACTCACATATGACACGTCAACAATTAAATATTAAAACATAAACATCCAGTCAATATAGTTTTTACAATTAGACCATAAAATCTAGCACCAAAGAAATAAAATATACAGTATGACCTCTTTAATCCGAACATGCCTTAATCCGGACCTCCAGTAAACCGAACATCAGGTATCCAAGGCACAGTCCAAACAACACCTCCCTAATCCGAACAGCAAAAAAGATTCTCGCTGCGTAAGTGAGGGAATCCCCTGATTAACCGCTTTCTAAGATTTGTACCGTGCACAATATAGTTTTCATTAGGTCTTGTGTTGGTTGTCGCTGTGTTTAGTTAGCATTGCAATTTTGTTTAAAGCAGGTATGAATTCTAAAAGGAAACACGTTACTTTATCGATAAAAGAAAAGATTGAGGTTATTAAGAGGTTATACAGTGACCTTATCAGAAAAATACAAAGTGGGAAAATCGACGATTTGTGATATTAAAAAAAACACAAGAGGATTCTATCTTATGCCATAACATCCTATTCTCTATTGTTCTAAAACGTTAAAATGTTTGGGGTTGACATCTTTGGGTGAGTTGAATAAAAAGGCTTTTTCTTTCCAAACAAATGTTTACTCCTTGGACTGACGCATTTAGACCTATTAATCGGTCATCCTCAGGGGAATCTAGAATTTACAAAAGGCTTGTCAGAAGAACTGAGTTTTCCGGTAGGCTATTTCTGCGAGGGCACAACACAAAGTATAAAAGACATAAAGGAGGTACCAGTAACTGACCTCAACATTAAGTCAAAAGTTAAAAAGCTATCTAACTATACAACTACCAAAGATTACATGTTAACAGATATAGACTACAACATGCAATAAAAGCAAATACAAGTCAAATTGAACTGTAACAAAACGTTAATTTGTCCTGAGATTTAAAAGCTCACAATAAAATCTAAAAACTATTAAAAGGCTACCCTATAGAAGGGTCTTAAGTTGAGCTGAAGGTAAAAGTTGAAGTAAATTCCCCTGAGGATGACCGATTAATAGGTCGAAAGACGTCGGGGCAAGGATTAAACATTTGTTTGGAAAGAAAAAGCGTTTTATTCAAGACACCCAAAGATCCAGTTCTCTAATCCATAAAAAACACCTGCTTTCTACAGGAAAGATCTACAGGTAAAAACATGATCGACTTGATTCATTTAAATTTTTTAAGGCCATATTAACCGATTCTAGGTGTGCCAATATCTGGGGAAATTTTACGTGAAAAGGCACAATTCTTTTATAGCCAAACTCACAATAATGAAAATTTTAAAGCCAGTTCCGGATGGCTTGATAAGTTTAAAAACAGATACATAATTTGACAACTCAATTACAGGAGAAAAATGATAAAGTGGTGGGGCAGCTGTTGAGCCATATAAAAATTTGCTTCGCAATAAAATTGAGGAAATGCAGTTGTGTCCTAATCAAATCTATAACGCGGACGAAAGCAGACTTTTCTGGAAATCACTCCCTCAAAGAACAGTTGTTCACCAAGCTGAAGCCTCAGCTCCAGGTAGAAAAATGAGCAAGCAGCGAGTTACATTTATGCCTTAATGCTTCTGGGACGCATAAAATGAGATTGATAGTTTTAGGCAAATCTCAAAAGCCCTCGGCCTTCGGAAATGATTCGCCTTCAGAAATGATTCACTCCCGGTGATGCACCAAGGCCAAAAAGAAGCTTCAGTTACCAAAGAAATTTTTAAGAACTGGTTTTATATGGAATTTGTTCCGGCAGTTCCCAAAAGAATGCTGCAGCTGAATTTAGAGGCCAAGGCACTTTTAATTTTAGATAATGCCTCAGGACATCGAGAAAATGTATGTTCAGATGATAATAAAATTGTTGTAATGTGTTTGCCGCCAAGTGTAACCCCTCTAGTGCAACCTATGGACCAAAACGTGGTTCAATCGGTCAAGTTGCATTACAGAAAAGGTCTCTTAAAACGGATTGTTGCCTCTGAAGTTGCAGATATATCTGCAGAACTAAAGACAGTTAACCTTAAAGATGTTATCGGATTAGCAAAAGCATGGGAAAATGTAAGGCCAGAGCTTATTAAAAATTCTTGGAGTAAACTTCTAACACAAGTTGATGATGGTTGGGATGATGATGATGATAATCTTCCATTATCAGAATGAAAGGATAAAATGGAATTAGGAGGTATAGAGTGAGAAATAAAAAAAAGTTACTGCACTGATAAACCGCATTTTTGAAAATGTAACAAAACAAGCAGGTATTGAATGGGCCGTCGGGCAAGAAGAATCGTGGGAACCCATAACCGATATGGATATTTTAAAGCATGTTCAAAGCGAGTCAAGCTCTGGCGAAGAAGTACAAGAGATCCCACGACATGTAAAGCACACAGAGGCAATCAGGAGTTTCAACATGTGTTTGAAATGGGCTGAGGAAAATGGTGAATCTGAACACTGTAGTGAGCCTGACTGGTTTGTGAGCGCCCTAAATGCGTCAACGCTGGTGAGAGGTACTGAGCGCTCCGGAAGAATGACCCTAGAGGCATTAGGTGGAGGAACGTCAAGCTAGACGTTGCTAGGCGCCGTGACGTTCACCGCCATCTTTTTTGTTGTACAGCATATTATCACTTGAGATATTAAATTACATCAAGAAGTTTCCTAGAGTACGATAGTATAGTACACTTGTTTAGAGTCAAGGTACGCCAAGGTTAAAGTTATTCAGAGAGCTCTGCCAACAACCCAGCAAGGTGTCGACACTGCAAGCCACAACTTCCACGGGAGGATCTACGGCCGCAGGAGACATCAGTTCATTTGTTCAATTATTATTTACGTTGAAAACAATTATGGACAAGGACAAGTAATTACCAGAATATTGAGCGAGTCTGTTTAAATGTATAATTGTTAAATTTTATACACATCAGTCTAAATATAATATACTTTAAAATTTATTACTGTGTACGTATCGCTTCTTGCCTCGATTCGTAGAACTCACAAGTAAATAATTGTTACAAGTATTAAATAGATTTCACAACAACACCACATTTCAATTCTATCAAAAATGAAAAAGCGAGCTCAAATGGCAGGAGAAGCAAAAATTATACAGTGCAAAATCACTCTTTTTTTTTACAGCTTCTTAGTTTTATATTATATAGTGATGTATAATTTTAATAAAATATGATACAGTGTTTAATTTTTTATTTGAAAGCAAAGAAATTTTGTTGAACTTAAAAAAAACATTTCATTGGGGGAATGTCTAAATTTGTATATATGTAATTAGGGAGATGGGTATTTTTCATGTTTCAAAAAACATGCACCATCGCTCGTGGGGCAATTCCTTACTAAAAAATAAGAAAAAAAGTTCCTGTGCACATGGGCCCGGAAACGCATAGTTTCCAATATACAGGGAGTTGAATTTTAATTTTTTTTAAATTTTTTATAAATACTTTCAAAACCACTGGATTGATTTTAATGAAACTTGGAACTTGAAAGTGTATTATGAAAGTGCATATTTTCAAGTGAAAATCTACTTACAACTGCGTCAGTGGCGTGCGTACGGGGCAACTGTAAAAATTCATTTGGGGAAAAATATGTGCGCCACTGTCTTTTTCCAATTTTGATACATCAGTTATGAAGCTTATTACATAAGCCACAAAAGCTACCTCTTGGTATTTTTTCGTTCAGGGTATCCCCTAGGAGATATGATTAATTTTATAAAAAGGGGCAAAGTACCGATTAGTCGGCGTAATAATAATAATAATAATAATAATAATAATAATAATAATAATAATATATGTTTACTGCAACCATAAGAATATGAAAAACAAAACATACAGTAAACATTACAGCAATAAACGTGCAAATAACTAACCTACGTAAAACTTATTGGTGATAAACATTGAAATGAATATTACAAACATTGATAAAAAATGATAAATAAAAAATACGAATAAAAAATGAAAAAGTAATCGTAAAGACACCATGATTTTTCCAAACTCTTGTTTTTTGTACATTACTCAATTGACTTTAATAACAAAGCTAAAGAAAATGTTGAAAGTGACCACCATTAGCGTCGTTACAATTATTTAACCTTCTGCGCAAAGATCTTCTTACTCTTCTGCAAATATTATGATCTTCTCTAATGCTGTCAAATGCATATTCTATTCTTCCCAACAATTCTTCTCGTGTATTTACTGGTGTTTTATACACTATTTCTTTCAAATGACCCCACAAATAAAAATCCGGAGGATTCAGGTCCGGAGATCGAGGTGGCCATGAAACCGGACCTCCACGACCAATCCATCGGTGACCGTATGTGTTGGCTAAATATGTTCTTACAACTGCTGCAAAATGTGCGGGCGCACCATCATGCTGGAACCACATTGTACCATTTCTCATAAAAAGCGGTAGTAACAACGGCAAATCATTTTGGAAAAAGTTTAAATATCATTCATGGTCAAGACGATTCGGTAAAACAACAGGACCAATTATGTGATTTTCAATAATAGCAGCTCAAATATTGATGGAAAATTGATACTGCGAATTTGCAACTCTTAGAGAATGTGGGTTTTCATCGGCCCATGTATGTAAATTGTGAAAATGTACGATACCTTTTCGCGTAAATGACGCCTCATCAGTAAATAGTACACGTTTAGAAAAATGTTGGTCGTGCCTAAGTTTGTTTAAGAACCACTGACAAAACATTACCCTTGGTTGAAAGTCTCTAGGTAGAAGTTCCTGGACACATGTAAAATGATAGGGATATAAACTTTGATCCTTCAGAGTTCTGTGAACTGATGATGCCGAAATATTACCCAGTTCGGTGGCAATAATTCTCGTACTTGTACTAGGATCACGTTCAACTCTATTTAATATTGCCTCTTCAACTCGTACAGTTCGGCGGTATCTTCTGCGTCCAGAGTCAGCTTTTAAAGGTTTTAAAGAACCAGTTTCTCTCAAATGTCTTACAATACGTGGGAAAATATTTTTGTCAGGAATTCTTCTTTGCGGATAAGTTTCCTGACAAACTCGCACAGCTTGTCTAGCATTTTGATTTGTTTGTCCATAAATTAACAACATATCAGTTAAATCCGCTGAAGCGTACTTAATGAAAACCATCTTGAGAGGAGGAAATAATATTAATGAGCAGCTCAGTATCAACAAATAACTAAAAACGAAAATACTGCACCGTATCAAAATTTAAAGAATAGCACGAAAACTCTTTTGACGCCTACAAAGCACTTCAAAATTGTAGAATTTAGAGAACTGTCAAATTATAGTTTCATGGCACTTTACGCTTACTGTTTTCATTACCCCAACGAATCGGTACTTTGCCCCTTTTTATAAAATTAATCATATCTCCTAAGGGATACCCTGAACGAAAAAATACCAAGAGGTAGCTTTTGTGGCTTATGTAATAAGCTTCATAACTGATGTATCAAAATTGGAAAAAGACAGTGGCGCACATATTTTTCCCCAAATGAATTTTTACAGTTGCCCCGTACGCACGCCACTGACGCAGTTGTAAGTAGATTTTCACTTGAAAATATGCACTTTCATAATACACTTTCAAGTTCCAAGTTTCATTAAAATCAATCCAGTGGTTTTGAAATTATTTATAAAAAATTTTAAAAAAAATTAAAATTCAACTCCCTGTATATTGGAAACTATGCGGGCCCATGTGCACAGGAACTTTTTTTCTTATTTTTTTAGCAAGGAATTGCCCCACGAGCGATGGTGCATGTTTTTTGAAACAGCCTGTATATATATATATATATATATATATATATATATATATATATATATATATATATATATATATATATATATATATATATATATATATATATCTATATATATGGTGGGGCCATTTAAGATGGCAACACCCCTGTAATTTTTGTGTTTATAATTCGATTTTGATGAACAAAAGATCAAAAGATTTAAGAGGAAAAACTATAAATGCTGTGAAAATTGTTCTTGTCACCTGACCGAGGCCTACTAATGGAGTTTTTCTATGTCAAAAAAATGTGAAAGGGTTAGCGCCATTTTTTGGGAAGAAAGTAAGTATGCCACTGCATTCGGCATCCGTCAAAATAGATATATACCAAATGTCAAAAGAAGAAATATCCATTTCAGAGAGGTTTTTTGTGTGACCCTTCTAATGTTGAAACATTTCTGTAACTTTTGTATTTATAACGTGATTTTTTAAGACATCTCAAAAGAAAATGAAGAAGCTTATAGATCCTGTGTTGTGTTTTTATTTTTATATGCATATCCCACACAGGGAAGCATATGTGGCCTAAATTCTAACCTGAACTCCGTCCACCATTTCCTCCAGGCTAATAGGCCCCAACTCCTCTTTCTCACCGAACCCCAAATCAGTGCCAAAACAGCCTCTAATCACCTTAATTTCCCGGGGTATGAGCTCCTTACTTCCTTTAGATTGCATGGAGGTGTGTTCGCATACGTCCATAGCAATCCACCCTGCACCAGACTCCCCAATTTGGAAGCTGGAAGAAAAGACATACTTTGGATGAAACTCTCTCAGGGCTGCAACTAAATTCATCTGTTGCATTTACCGGTCACCTTCTGACAACAACTTTGTCCAGCTCTTCGACTAACTTTCTGAAAAAACTGACCATCTGATTTCTGAATATCCTTCCTCCGAGATCACTATTCTTGGTGACTTAAATGTCCATAATAAGGAATGGCTAGGATCTTCAAAAACCGATCCACAAGGGAGACCAACGGAGGCCTTCACAGTCTTTCTTTAGCAATTCTTTAGCCAATATACTTTCCTCGCATCCCAACATACAGCTCAAACCCCTTGGATCTCCTTCTTACTACAAAACCTGAATGCTATAAGACATCAGCCACGGCCCCCCTTGGTCGCTCAGACCTCGGCATGGTCACTGCTTTCTGCGCAATGCAACCCGAGGTCACACAGTCATCACACCCACGTATCGTTTGGCACTACAACTCCGCGAACTGGGACGAAATGCGGGATTACTTTTCCTTATTTCCATGGGCGTCTGTCTGCTTCTCTCATCCTGACCCCTTTGATATCTCACAAAATGTCGCCAAAATCATCCAAGCTGGCATAGAATTATTTATTCCACGTACACAGAGAACCTCTTCAGCCACTCAATAGCTCTGGTTATCTAAATCCTGTGACAAGGCCAGACTTGAAGAGGTCAAAGCTCACAAAATGCGTCTACACAATCCCAGTCGAGAAAACCGTCAACCATTCAACGACGCAAGAAACCGCTATGTCCACATTCTTTCTGAGGCAAAAAACTCGTTTAATAACCACATCAAAAACAAAGTCCTCTCAAACTCCAACGACAGCAAACCCTTCTGGACTCTTGCTAAATCTATTGGGAATAATTTCTGCAAGAGCACGTTCCCACCTCTTGTTTCTGGGGATGAAATTGTTTCTACCACCCTGGGCAAGGCTGAACTTTTTGCCTCGTTGTTCGCCGGCAATTCCACTCTCAACCCACCTCCAAATGTTCAACCACCAAGAGTCCCCAATGTCAGGCATAAAATGACGGATATCATTTTCAAAACTAAAAAGGTACGAAAGATGCTCTCTTCTCTTAATACCAGCAAAGTCTCTGGCCTTGACGAGATCCCAGCAATTGTTCTCAAAAAATGGGCACCAGAACTTGCTCCTGTCCTGACTCGTTTGTTTCAGACATCTTACAATGGAGGCATATTCCCTCGTAACTGGAAAACTGCTCTAGTACAACCCATCCCAAAGAAAGGATCCAAAGCGCTTCCTAGCAACTACAGGCCTATTTATCTCCCTTCATTCGGCTCTAAAGTGATGGAAAAGTATATAAACACCGAATTACTAAAATTTCTTGAAAAACACAGTCTAATCCACGACAGGCAGTATGGATTCCGTGAGCGCAGACCTCCTTTCCTTTGTCACCCATTCTTGGAACAAGTCTATGGAACTACACAGTGAATCCCAGATTGTCGCTTTAGACATATCCAAAGCATTCGACCGGGTCTGGCACGCAGCGCTGCTTAATAAAGTTCCGGCCTATGGCCTACCACCAAAACTCTGTACCTGGACAGCAAATTTCAACTCTGTACCTGGATAGCAAATTTCCTCTCCAACCGGAGCATTTCTGTTGTCGTGGATGGCCATTCCTCTAAACTCTATCCAATTAATGCAGGAGTCCCTCAAGGTTCAGCTTTAGCCTCTACTTTGTTTCTTCTCCACATCAATGACCTCTCTAGTACATCCAACCCAGTTCACAGTGAAGAAGATGACAGCACCCTCCATTCAAATATACAATATTATAAACCTGTCTCTTTAGCCCAATTAGATGAGGATCGCAGACTCATAGAGGGTTCTGTCTCTGTGGATCTCCAAAAAATATTAGACTGGGGAAGTAGAAATCTTGTACAATTCAACTCCAAATCTCAGTCTTGCTTTCTACCTCATAAGAGATACACCAGCCCTAGACCCATCAGAATCAACAACATAGTTATTCAAAGTAATGAGTCCTTTTCACTTGTTGGCATTTCTGTGGATCGAAATCTCAATTGGCACCAACATGTCACATCAATTGCAGAAGCAGCTGCTAAGAAATTAGGTTTCCTCTTCCGGGCTCGCAAATACTTTTAACCAGCTAATCTCTATACCCTATATACTTCACAAACAAGCCCAAACCTCAAATACTGCTCCCACATCTGGGGTGCCGCTTCTACACTCGCTATCTTGGACTCCATTCAGAAGAGAGCTATGCGTCTCATTGGTGACCCTACCCTCACCCAAAGGCTGCCATCCCTTGCCCACCGACGTGCCGTTGGTTACCTTTCTCTCTTTTATAGATATCTGCACTGGCACTGCTCAGAGGAGCTTTCTTCCATAGTTCCTCCACCTGCTGTCCCCAACAGATCTATCAGGACAACAGAGCGAATGCACCCTTTTACTGTCCAGGTCACCAGACATAGAACATCGTGTTATGTCCGCTCTTTTGTACCGAGGTTTTCCAAGTTGTGGAATTCCTTGCCGGCACATGTTTTTCCTTCTCCTCTGAACCTCCAAACCTTCAAGTCTACAATTAACAAGTTGCCTCTTTCCTCCTTGCCGACACCCACAGTATTTAGGCTGTGAGCGCTCGTGGTGTGTTGTTGAAATAAAAAGATAAATTATAAACTTCGCAGGAAACAACTACTCTTTAGTAATGATTAAGCTATTATGTAATCTTAGTCCATTATTTGATGTTAGCTGACTGTTTCGCATTTGATTTTAGTTTAGTTGTTGTTGGTTAATAGTTTATTTGTGTTTAATATTGTTTTGTTAATCTTATCTGAAATTCGTTGTGGACTGACTGATATTTAGTTTTATTTCATCAACATTATAAATATAATGTTTATATCACTAATTGTACTTTGTAACATATCTACTTAATTAGTGACCCTGTTAACTGATTGTATACTGTCTCACTTTGTTGAAATAAATAAATGAATAGACATCGTCAGACGATATCGTAAAGGGGAAAAATCAGTAACAGAGAACCAAACAAGCATTGTGAAGCCAGAGAAGAAGTATTTACATCTAAATTTACGTACCTTTTATCCCTTAAACTTAAAACACCTACCTGCACTTGAATTATGAGCCAATGCCTGCTTCTGTGCTGAAAGAAGACCTTGTACAGCTGTGGCAAATGCACTAGGTTCTTGCAACATAAGATTACAATCTAAATGAAATGCTGTGGGTAAATGGCCAGCATTATACTGTTCTACAGGCCTGCAATCTACCAAGAAAAACCTCACAGCATCAACATTACTAATTTCCTGTTGTGTATTCTCAACTAGCTCCCTCACAGAAACAGGTAAGCAAAGTGCCTGTGCAACAAAAGGTGCATTCCCCGCTTTATTGCTGTAAAGAGACTGCATAAGGTCGGTTCTAAAAGATACAGGTGTCTTCAATGCGTAGTACTGCGCCAGTGAACAGAAATCACTAACATCATCAGCTTCTAAAGCACAAGGCATGTTCGCCAAACTATCGATAATCTTCTCCGCAGACTCTTTTTTCATGGCCATAATCTGTTCTCGAGCATTGACTACCATAATAAGGGACAAGAAAAATATGAAAAACGGATCAGACTGCTGAAAATAGTAGTCCCACATATTTATCACAACAGGTAAGCTGCAAGTGGCTGCGAACAGTGATTGGAACCATGTGAGACAATATTTATCAGGAGATATCCTTTTTGTGTCTAAAAATGAACATAATTCTGGATCGTGGTAAAGCAAAAGCAGTCGAAGTATGTGGAAGGCATCGCCATCTGTGTGATCACAACTCTGCGGTACATAGGTGTCCCGTATGGCCTCAAACAGATTGTAAGTTACAGATTTTGGTACTTTTAATGTTAAAAGTGGTAGAAGCAGTTCGATCCAACCATTACTTCTTGCATATTGAATGTTTCTACTTTTGCAGTAAAAAGTAAGAATTGACTCTACGTCAGACACAATCGATAGCCTATCTTCTTCATCATTACCCAGTTTTGATACAAAATTTGTACAGTCTTCCCTTAGCACCGTTTGATTAGGCAAGTCGTAAATTTCGTTGAAATGCACCAACTGATTTCCCTTGTCCCGAACATCAAGACATATCTGGAAATAAAAGTATTAAAGTACAGTTTTCCTAAGACACAAATTTCTTACATTAATTATGTAGTCATTTAAAATTTCGGCTTATCCAGGAGGTTAAGTAAAATATTTAACTGATGATTTTAGACTTTTATGTCAGCATGATCACGATAGAACAGCCCGGTAGCTATTCAGCAGTTTAAAAATATTTAACGTTTAATATTTTGTTGCCTTAAAGCAGAACAACTGCAAAAAGTAGATTTTACAGAAGAAAGTTTTTTTTGTTTTTGTAAATCTTCATTAAGAATATTCACTAACAGACAAGTCACATATAATAATAATAATATTAATAATAATATTTATTGACCACAATCGTACAGCAGATGAAGTTTTTTATTTATTTATTCATACACCATCCAACAGCTTAAAAGCCAAATTACAGATAGGCTGAGACACAAAACAGAATAACAAACAATAATCAAACAAACTACACAAAAGAGAGATTCACAAATTACATCGCTTTGAAAAACATTTTTATCTCTGATATATTACATGAGAAGATATCTAGGTGGTCTTGCAGTACAGAGTAATCATTGCACATCTGGTAAATCGTAGACGATCGCAGCAATCACGTAGGAGCAGTCGGGAGATAGAATGTGCCTGCAACACGAGGCACATTGAAATTAAGTTGCTGATGCAGATTACGGTAATCAAACACAGAATTAACCAGTTTGTCAAAAAATATAACGAAACTGCATTGCCTACGCATTGATAGACTCTGCAGACTAAAGCGAAGAAGTAAACTTTCCTGAGGAAAACCAATAGAAGGATATTGACCATCCTCACGAAAGCTAGTAGCAGTGGTGAGGAGGCCAACGCCAAGCAAGTAGGCCACCATGGGCCCTTTTTGCCAACCCCAGCAACCATGCTCTACTCCTCCTCGATTCCATCGCCAAACCGCCTCGACCTCGAGATGAAGGCTGTGGCGGTCTTTAATACCTGATTCCTCTGCAGAGTCCTCGATCCAAACAATTCTGCTCGAAAACTCCCAAAAACCTCGCATTCGCACAGGTAGTGGTAGCACGTTTCCTCATTCTCGCCGCATTCCTGGCAAATGGGATCCCTCTCTACGCCTATCAATGTGAGGTGTCTTCTAAGGGCGCAGTGGTCTGTGAGCACCCCAAGGATGCGGCTAAGCGTAGGTCGACTCCTTCCGAGTAGCCAGACAGCTTTATCTCTGTCCGGCCCCTCCACGAAGTCCCTCGCCTGCCTGCAGCCACCAACCGACCCCCAGTGCCTCTTCATTGCTTCCTCGGTCTACCTGTCTAAGGGGACATAGACTGTCTTCCTACTTATACCTATCGCCAGCTCCGGGTCACAGAACGGCCGCCGGGAACCGAGCCCTGCGAGATTATTCGCCACCTCATTCCCCGCCACGCCACAGTGTCCCGGAACCCACACTAGTTGTACCTCCTTTGTCCTGGCTAGTCCTCTGAGGGCGTCAGCGCACTCCTGAACCAGTGTAGACCTGATTCTGGCCGTGCAGACTGCCCGGAAGACTGGTTGGCTATCCGAGCAGATGTACACACATTTCTCGGAACTCCTCTTCACATCCTGTCTGTTGGCCACAGACAGGATAGCGTACACCTCTGTTTCGAATGCCGTGGTATATGCGCCAAGAGCATAGCTCTCGCGCACCCCCAGGCCCTCGATGTATATTCCTGCCCCGGAGGATTGTTGTTCCTCCAGCCGCGATTCGTCTGTGAAACAGACCCGTACCTTTATGTCGGAAATCGGAATTTCCTTTTCCACCTCCTTGGCGATTCTTGCATGCCCTATTACTACTCCCTCTCCGCACCAGTTTCCTGTGTCTCGCATTCTGAGATGCGACGCCATCGCCTCCCTCCTGACACAGATGGGAAGCGGTGGCAGCATCAACAGGACCTCTAGCGCGGCTGAGGGTGTCGTCCTCATAGCGCCTGTGATACCCAGGATTGCCAGCCTTTGGAGTTTGGCCAGCTTCCTGCTGGTAGTTTGGTTCACACCACCAGACCAACGCCCCATAGAGGATTCTTGGCCTGTCGATCGCAGTGTAGATCCAGTGAAGGATCCGAGGATTAACTCCCCAGGTCCTCCCTATCACTCGACGCAGCTGCCAGAGGGTCGCTACTCCCTTCCTTACAACCCGTTCTATTAGCAACCCCCCAGGAAAGCTAAGAAATTTTAAAAATTTCCTTTGCACTGACTCTAGACTTGCCACATGTATCTCATAAGTAGGAGCCCACACAACTGAGCCATATTCAAGTCGGGACCTAACCAGACAACGAAAGAGCAGGGAGAGGGTGTCTGTCAGCGAGAAATTTTTGCTGTTTCTTATCAGAAACCTAAGAGTTTTGTAAGCAGAACTGACAGTCTGCTCATAGTGTGGTTTAAAAAATAGAGTACCATCAAAAACAATTCCAAGGTCCCTCCATGTCCTGGGGCGATCAAGTGAAAGCCCCCTTATATTATATCTGAAAGTAACTGAGTGCTTATTTCGAGTAAAGGCATCACACAACACTTAGAAACATTCATATAAAGACTACTCCGACAACATCAGTCATCAAGCAGTCATTTATGAAGACAGTTCTGGAGCTGCACACAGTCATCAACACTCGAAATATTTGTAAAAATCTTAATATTGTTGTGTTTTCTCCGGGTTCTGGATAAGTGAGACTTTAAATTTTAACAAAACAACTTTATTTACTCTCTAAATATGGATACAATTAAAGTTCTAGAATGTCTCTCTCACAAAACAATTTACTGTCCTTACACTCACTAATCTGCACACAAGTTACTACAGTCTAACACTTCACACTGATTACTGCTTCTTCAAGTCACTTCAACATTCTCTAACTGAACTGAACTGTGCTGGCCTACTTCCACCTTTATATAGCCGTCGTACCTTCCACCTCGTTTCTCGAATTTTCCATTCCAGAATTTTCCAGGACCTTCTTTTGCTAGAAGGTTTTGTGAATACAGATCGGCCCCGTGTATATACAGGAAGATGTATATACACGTGATCCAAATGTGGTCATCACTCTTATGTTACACAAGAGGTGTCTCTCGTACTATAAGATCTCTCTGCGTGTACAGGGTGTAAGGGTTCTCTGCGTATACAGGATGTATATACAAGATGTTCGGAATGTGCAGACCTCAGTTATCCGTTCCGACGTGGTACAAGTTGGTAACTTCGTTATTTTTGGTCCTAGAGGGTTGAGACTTCGCCTGTGGGGGGGTCACCCCAGGCACCCCCAGGGGGCGGAGAGGCGGTGTTGCCAGATTGTGCAAAAATTCCCAGATGTTTGGGGAAGTTCAGGATATATGGCAACACCGCACATACGTCTATTGAAGTGCTTTGTAACAATATCATCTGCATACATTAAAAAAAGGAACATGTAAAACATGTTTAACTGGGTCGATAAATATATTAAACAGTAGTGTACCGAGTATGGAGCCCTGCGACACTCCCGAAGTTATGTGATAGGTGTTAGATTTGAAGCCTCCAACCTCAACAAATTGCCTTCTTCCATCCAGGTAAGATCTGAATAGGCCAAGCAAGCCCTCGGAGAATCTGATAGCCCTCATCCTGTCAATTAGAACAGAATGATTTAGACAATCGAAGGCCTTAGATAGATCAGTATACACAACATCAACCTGTGAAGAGCAGTCGAGAGCGGTGTAACAACTGTGTAACATCAACTAAATTCGTCACAGTCGATCTCCCTGGAATGAAACCATGCTGAAAAATAGAGTCTGTTTTTGATGTGAAACAATATTCGCTGAAAAAGGCAGGCCTCGACAATCTTACAGAAGACACATAGTATGGCTATTGGTCGATAGTTTGATGGATCACCACTATCCCCCGCCTTGAGGACAGGGAAAACTCGTGACAGCTTCTAAATCGCGGGGAACGTTCCACATCTAAGAACCAATTTAAAAATTTTGTTAAGTGGAGTCAAGAAAGCATATAAGCAGTTGTGCACCAAGAAGCCAGGAACTAGATCAGGCCCACAGGAACTGTTAGCCCTAATTCTCTTAGCAGCTGTAATAATTTCATCATGTGTAAAGTCATCAAAAAAAAAACACTGTGATGTCACCCGAAGCCAGGCTGCCGGCTGTAGGTGATGAGGTGGAGGTGGAACCAGAACATCTTGCGAAATAAGAAGCAAAACTGTCAACTGCCTGTTGCTGGTTAGATGAATTACCAATAGAAAAGTTCTGACTTGAGAAGTATTCAGACATAATTTAGTTATATAATAGTAGTTCTATAAACATTTTTAACAATAATATTGATTGATTGATTTATTTATTTATTGAATACATGCCCAACAGGATAATCCCATTAATAGGGCACCAAACAAAAAGAACAATATGTAACAATATGAACAAAAAATACTTCTAAAACAAAACTAAAATACTTTGCAAAAGATCACAAGGCAGAAATTCCACAAAACAGTACATATAATGGCCTTAATAACTGACAAAGTAATATATAGCCACCCTACGAATAACTCCAGCCTTATCTGAATAGAAGTCGCACAAGTTTGCAATATCATTAAAGTCAGAGCTCATTATGTACACAGGTGATTTCATATACAAGTTAGTCCTTGGTATTGGAGGCTTAAACACTCTCATCACTCTAGATGCAGCCCGTGGAACTGAGAAATTTAATTGCATCAATAAGTCTGGACAATCAACTTTACCATGAAACAAGTTGTGCAGGAACATCACAGATGCAACTTTTCTACGTGAATACAAACTGGGTATGCCAGTTTGCATCAGCAATTGGCCATGATCGCATCCCCTCTGTGGGTATGTACCAAATGCCCTATATACAAGGTGTTTTAAAAACTTACGCTGAACATCTTCCAGAACACCAATATGAACACTATAAAAGGGATCAAAAACCAAGCTACAATATTCAAGCCTCGATTGAATATAGGCAAAATAGAGAATTTTCAAGCTATCCAAATTGGAAAATGATCTGCTATTCCTCATAATGAAACCCATCAACTTCAAACAGGCTGCTGTGATTGTTCGAATATGTCCAGTGAAACTTAAATGTTCATCATATAAAATGCCAAGATCCTTGTGCGTTTCAGTCCTAGCCAATGGTACATCACCCACTTTGTAGGGAAAAGCTATACGGCTGGTTTTTCTAGTGTATGTCATCACTTTGCACTTCGAGACATTTAATTCAAATATTACTTTATAGGTGTATTTTCGCTGCAATTAGTATGCTGTACTGACAAGATCTAATTAGAGCGAAACTGGTCTACGGTCTTAATTATGGTGAGAATGCATCTAGCCTTACATACTTTGTCCCTATATTAGGGTTGAAATGGGGCAGGACTGACAATTTATGAAATTGTTAGTTGGTTGTATACAGTCTCTAATATTTAATACTTTGTGTTATTTGGAGCTGCCGCGACAACATACTGCTTGGTTCCGAAACGAGGTGGTGGCACGTGCTTCGTGTCATATCTCACTTAGTGTTGGAAGGCTGGCTACCATAGCCGTATTACTTTATAGGTGTATTTTCGCTGCAATTAGTATGCCGTACTGACGAGCTCTAATTAGAGCGAAACCAGTCTACGGTTCTAATTGTGGTGAGAATGCATCTAGCCTTAAATAATAAATATAATATTATGTATGAAATAAAAGGCTCATGTGTGTGTAGATAACCACCTAGAGCTTATGAAAACAAAGTAACATGCAGTTCGTGACTGTATTGATGCAAAGTAAATAAGTAAACAGAGGTCAGTATCGTGAAGTTCAGGAAAATAAGTCTGTGTCCATTTGAGTAAATTCTCGAGGTAAACAAGAAGAAAGGCAAAGAATATATACATATCTAAACAAATTCGCACCAGAAAGTATTGTATCTGCTGACACTTTTAATTTTCCTCAAATCCAGCTTCTGTCAAACACATATGTTCCTCTCACCATTATTTATCCATATTCTTTATATATCCATCAAAATCTTGTATAATAAAACTAATTCACATTTACAGTTTACCCTCTTTCCCTTATCGATTGGTGGAAGTCACTTTTTGTCTGATTGATTATCTATTGAGTTATTGAAAATTGGGGTACGTCATTAATAATTCTATAATAATAATAAGTTTATTTCAAAATAGGAAATCCTAATACATACAAACAAATTAACATTTAATAATACATGTGCTCTCAACATTAATAACTGAAAAAGTTTCCTCCTAAATAAACCCAATGTACCACAATTTCTTAAATCATCAGGTAAGCTGTTAAACTCGCCAATACCTCTAAAAAAACACTGACTTCATTGCTTCGCTTGTATAGGTTCTATATATGTGCAGACCATCAGCACCCCTCTGTTAAAAACCAGAAATGAATCGAAATATGCTGGCAACAGATTTTTGGCAAGTTTAAAAACAAATATCATCATTAAATAGTACAGTCTATCTGCAACGCATTGCCAGTTCAAAGTCGCCAGCATCAATTTTATAGGTGTATATCTGCTCAGTTTTAAGACAATTCGCATTCCACGATTTTGCAGTTTCTGTGACACATTCAGAGAATTCAGATCCATCACGTGAAGTAAGGTAGCACAGTAATCAAAATGACGTTGTAACAGTCTGCGATACACCGTGATACTAGCATATACCGACAAATTGTGACCGAGTCTGCTGAACAAAAATAATTTTTTCTTTATTTTCTTGCTTATGTACTCAGAGTGACTCTTAAAGCTAAGTGCCTCATCCAAAACAAAACCCAAATATTTCATTTCTTTTACAAATTCTATCCTCTTGTTTTAAATCATCAAAGTTACATTATTACAATCTATCTTCTTCAGCTTATACTTACTACCCTATAACATAGCTTTTGTTTCGTCTACATTCAACCCCAGTCTCTTCACATGCAGGTATGCAGCAAACCTATCAAGAACTTCATTCATCCTTGTAACCATATCTACAACATTCTCTCCAGCACAGGCAATCAATGTGTCGTCAGCAAACTTATATATTCAAAATCTCCACTAAAATTAATATCATTCATGTAAATGATAAAAAGTAGGGGTCCGAGTATACTCCTGTGAGGAACTCCAATGCGGCTCACCACCTCATCTGATATTTCTTTTTCTACTCTGGTCCTCTGTGTCCTGCCCGTCAAGTATTGCCTCAGCCGTCCTAACACATTTCCACCAGCACCATAATATGCCAGCCTCCGCAGAAGAATATCCCTGTCGATTGTTTCGAAAGCTCTCCTAAGATCAACCAACACAGCTAGTACATATTCCCCATGATCTATTGCTTCCTTCCACTTAGAAATCGTCAGCTGCAAAGCAGTCTCGCAAGAATGATGCTTTCTAAACCCAGACTCATAACCAACAGTTTGTTTTTCTGAAAATCATCCATTAACTGACAATATACAAAATCTTCCAATAGCTTCTCAACACTCAGCAGAGTATTCACAGATCTAACATCTTTCTCTCCCTTTGGAATTGGTATAATTGTACTGCACTTAAGTGCCTCCGGAAAAGCACCATATTTAAGGGTGACATTAATAATATTCAAAATTACATGACCAATCACTCAAAAGATTACTCTCAAAAACTCCGTGCTGAGAATCTCTGTGATGCTACCTTTTTTCATCATGTTTACATATTTATTCAGATCAGCCAGAGTCACAGGCTCAAAGTCAACAAAAGAACATGCGACCAAGGGATAACCCTCATGAGACCAAGGACAACCCACTGGAATTGAATCTACAATCACATTAATACTATTTACAAAATATACATTGAACTTTGCACATGCCTCCTTTCTCGTTGCTGCAAAAGAAACCCTACCATCACAGCCGAAGCTGAAATCTAGAAAGTTCACCGCATTACCTTTAGCTTTGTACAGGGTTTTTAGTGTTTTCCACATGTCCTTCGAATTACCTCTATTTGAGTCGATTTTCCTTTCAAAATATTTCCTTTTTTTATCCTTTAGTACATTTACAAACTCGTTCCTATACAACTTATATACAGTCCACAAATGCTCACATGTATCTCCCACAGATGTCTTAAAATTTTTATATCTATTAAATAATAATAACAAATGTACATATAGCTGAGTAAGATTAAATTTGGATCTAATTCTGAATAAAATCGGGTGGTCAGCAAGCTGCTGCTGATGGCTTTACATCTTATTTTTCTAAATGCTTCGACTCTAAACCTGCTTTTAATATGGCTTCCAATTCTAAAGTGGACTTCGTGACTGTAGTAAGCATTTTACTGATGACGAGATCATCGTAGCTGTTAAGAAAATTGAGCCAGATTTAATTAGTATGTTTTGCTTGGTAATGCTTTAAAATAATCCCATTTCGTCAAGATTGTAGATTTCACATAAATTGTAGTCTCGAATCAATGGGGGTAGTTTTCCACTAAAATTTGTGACACCCTCTGAATTTGTCGAAGCAGTTTCTTCGGAAATCGTCTTGAAGGTGATATTATGTTTTTTGAATATTTCCAGAAAATGCCGAAAAATTCTCAAATTTCAAGCTATTTGCAATTTCTTTTGCCCTACTGCGAATCAGAGTTCCAGAGATAGGAATATTTTTGTTTGTGGCTTTCATGAACCAATCGTAACACAGGCTGTCAATTTTCAAGCGGTCAGGTTTGAAAAATGCTCTTCTCGCATTGACATTCACATTACTTTCCCATTTTTTCAAAATTTCATCCTTATTGCTCACTATCTTTGCAGTCTGTGTTTTTCCAATTCCGGATTTTTTAGATAAAGCACGAACACTTATTTTTTCTTTATTATAAGAATGAATAACTTCCGTTTTTTCTTTAATTGTTCAAATTCTTTTTTGTGACATGATATTAACCAGCACTGAAATAAAACGGACTCAACGGATACACTGTTCGAGTCAAGTAACGTCTAACATAAACATTACATTGTGTAGTCTACATATTCACCGAAGCGAGGGGGTAAACATTATAACGGGTCTGATTCGGGATAAGGTTACTTTTCCCTAGTATGGGGAATTTCTGTGGTAACCTTATGAATTCGGTTATCCTAGGGGATCAAACTCAGGCGCCAGCACCGATTGAGTTTCTTGGAGTCAATCCGCACCCTCAGGACCATGCCTCCTTTTTACCTCTACCTAGAGCCAGGGTAAACTAGTGAAGACAGGGTTCTCCTAAGTCTTAAAGCAAAGTCACTAGAGATTTCTAATTATGGCCTTTATTAGAGACGAGGGTGAGGGTAATATGGGTTTGGGTGGATAACTTTGCAGAGCCAAATAAAATACCGGGTAATATTTACAATCTATTTATGCAGAACACATCCGAGAGTGCTCGACTACACAAGATCCTGTCCAAGGGCACTCAGACCAGCATAGGCTCCCTTAAAACATCGACGGGAGGCTTTACAAGCTCGGGGGAGGAAACTATGGAAGACCTACTTTTTTCTCCCTCAGGGCTCATCCGCGGCTTTGCCGCCCCGATAGCACTGCAGCCCTTTGCCTATTGTGCATTACCCTCCACAATAAGCTCGATCTCAACGACAGAAGTGATTTGAAAAATCATCCGCTGCCGGTGAGTCGCGAACTGTCATCCCCCGAGTCCGAATTGGGAAGTTTTACTCGACTTTCCAACACGGCCACGGCGCAGCTGGAAGTCCTACTATGAACGCACTTCCCTGGCTGCAACATAATAAACCAAACCAATCACCTCCAGACTGGGAACACTCAGAAATACAGGCGCCATACAGGCGGGCATCTAGAGTAGACTGGACAGTCGCTAAATAGGTGGTTACTTGGAGCAAAAACAGTTGGGCCATTAACAGCTTCAAGCCATTGAAATCCCCGAGATTTGATAAAATAATGCCCAACATGCTCCAACAGGGTATAGGCATACTGGCGCTTACCCTCATTATGAGGGTCAGCCTGGCTCTGGGGTACATTCCGAGGGCATGGAGACTGGCCAGGGTTGTATTCATTCCCAAACCTGGGCTTCCAACAGACCGGGCAAAGTCCCTGAGGCCAATAAGTCTTCTTGCTAAAAACAATGGAAAAACCAGCACATTATGGGCAGTGTACTGGAAGTATATGCTCTACACTGGGGACAATATGCATACAGAGCAGGAGTCTCAACAGAAACAGCACTGCACCAACTGGTGCTGAAACTGGAGAATATGCTGGAGAACAGGGAGGTGGCGCTGGGGTCCTTCCTAGACATATAGGCGGCCTTCAGCAACACCTCATTGGGATCAGTACTGGCAGATGTCAAGAAGCGGGGAATAGAGGAGACCTGCTGCAGGTAGATGGGTTCCATGCTCAGGGACAGGGTGGTGTTCACCTCACTCGCGGGAAGGACTCTGCTGGCGGGGGTCACGGCGGGAATGTCCGCAGGGGAGCGTTCTGTCTCCCCTGCTCTGGTGCCTAGTCGTGGACGGCCTGCTAGGGAGGCTCTCAGGAGGGGCGGTACGAGGTACAGGGCTATGCGGACGACATTGTCATCATAGTCCGAGGAAAGGTAACACAGTCAGTGTGGGAGCGTATGCAGACAGCACTGAAAGTGGTGGAAAGGTGGTCGGTTGACAAGGGATCTGGGTGAGCTCCGAGAAAGCAATCGTCATACTGTTTACAAGAAGGAAGTGGGAGGGCCACAGAACTCTCACTCTATATGGTAGAAACATCCCAATGGCCAAGGAGGTAAAATATCTTGAGGTCGTACTGGACTCCAAATTAACCTGGAATGGTCACATAGAGAAAACACTGCGCAAGGCAGTTATGACCCTAGCCGTCACTAGGCGGCTATATGGAAAAATGTGGGGACTAAGACTTAGTATGGCCCACTGGCTGTACACAAGAGGGGTCAGACCATTGTTAACATATGCAGCACTGGTGTGGTGGCCTAAGGTGACACAATCCAGTGACAAACAAAAACTAGGCAATATCCAAAGTATGGCTTGCCTCGGCATCACAGAGGCCATGACTTCAACTCCCAAGCCGCCAAGGAGGTGTTGCTGGATCTGCAACTTATTTATCGTGGGGAGGCCAGGTTAGGACTATACAGAATAGCCTGTAATGATAGACTGAAGACCAACTGAGGCTGCAGGGGCCACTGCGGCAGACTTCCACGGCTCAGACATGGAAAGTCAGTAATTGAGGATCCTAGTTCAAAGAGAGCTGCTAAATCTTAGCAGAGGACAGCTCAGAAACATAACAAGACTCAGGACACATGGTCGTCAAGAAACACGTGCATAAAATGGGGCGGTTCGAGGAGGACGTGGCATGCACTCTGCGGCAAGAGGGAGGAATCAGCCCAGCACATCTTGTGCGAGTGTAAAGCTCTGGACGGCAAAAGGCAACTGATCTACTGTCAGCCTAAACCGGAGACAGAGCAATATAAAACTTCACGCTACCAATTACTGTGCAGACTAGATCAAGGCACATTGATTTTGGAATGGGTGGAGTAGAAAACACAAAGGGCATGCACAATAAGCCAAAGGCTGCGGTGCTATCGCGGTGGCAAAGACACGGACGCGCCCTGAGGGAAAAAAATCCAGCCTGCAGGGGCCACTGCAAAATTCAGGAGATCAGACTTCGCAAGCCCGCGAATCTGCAGGGATAACAAGTTTACAGTGGTAATCCCCGACCACGAGGCATGGCGGGGCGACGCCGGGCCTACATTGGGACACGCTCGTCTGGTTCATGGATGGATACGGCGGGAAGGGGGCAGGAGTTTATTCGGAATGACCGAGGGTAAGTCACAGTATTTCCCTCAGAGCTCATGCAACGGTCTTTCAGGACGAAATGTGCGCCATCTTGCACTGTGTGTGCGGGAGAAAAAGAGGAGGGGCTACACTAACAAGCGGATCCTCATAGCCACAGAGTCCCAGGCAGCCCTTAAGGCCCTAAGCAGCCCACGGGTAAATTCCAGGCTGGTAAGTGAATGCCGAGACGAGACGAGAGACCTGGCTGGGCAGAATGAGGTCACCCTCATCTGGGTGCCGGGTCACTTGGGGGTCAAAGGCAATGAAGAAGCTGACAGTCTCGCGAAGAGAGGATCAGCAGAACCATTTATAAGACCAGAACTGGTCCTGGGCGTTACAAAAGGCACGGCCAGGGGAACCATCAAGTCCTGGATCAGGGAACACCATAAGGCATACTGGGCAGATTGTCCAGGACTCAAACACGAGAAGTCATTAATTGGGAAACTCAGTCCAAAGAGAGCTGTGGAGCTGCTAAATCTTAGCAGAGGACAGCTCAGGAACATAACGGGACTCTTGACAGGACATGTGGCTGTCAAGAAACACCTGCATAAAATGGGGCAGTTCGAGGAAGACGTGACATGTAGACTCTGTGGCGAGGGGGAGGAATCAGCCCAGCACACCTTGTGCGAGTGTGGAGCTCTGGACTGCAAAAGACAACTGATCTACGGACAGTCTAGATCAGAGTCAGAGCAATATAAAACATCACCCTACCAATTGCAGTGCAGACTAGTTCAAGGCACAGTGATTTTGGACGAGCCCTAAGGGAGAAAAAAAATTAGTCAATACTGTTCCGGTATAGATAATAAATTTATTATACACAAATTTGTATGAAAATATATAAATCAAACCCTGTTTGTGTATTTAAAGGGTTATAATATATACAGAATAAAACTGATGGATTATATTAAGCAATCAGCCAGCATCAAAGATTAATATGCAATCTCTTGCGTTTTAAACAAACATTAAAAGGTTCATACTGATAAGAGGTCAGTTAACTTACCTGCCATATTTCAGCTCTCAAATTTTCTGGCAACAGCTTTCCTTTACAAATGCAATAAACATCAGCTGCAGAACATTCTTCTAATAAGGCATTTTCCAACTCCACCACCCTGTATAACAAATTGGAGAAATAAAAAATGGGTCAAACAGCAGGAACATCCATGATTCACTATGTAAACATTGTGTTACTGGTGTCGAAGTTATTTCAACACAACTAATGCACCGCACTTACCAACTACCCTCTTCTTCAGTATTAGCCATTTTTACATATTAAAACATAACAATATTCCTCTTCTCCACTTTGTAATAACGTGTCACCTAATAACAAACAGGTGATAAAAGACATAACAATTTCCGCAACAGCTGATAGAATTATTTTATTGTTTTAAATAAATGGTGACGATTGACAGAAAAGTGACACCTTGGAAGCGATGACACTAACGTCAACGTCTGACGTTAAGCAGTGTTGCCAGATTACACGATTAATCGTGTAATTACACGATTTCCGTCCTTTTTTCACGAATACACGAATAAAGGGACAAATCTCACGATTTTTGTCGTTTGGTAGCAAAATTCGCCACTTAATAAAAATGTAAAACTTTAAAAGCATTCAAATAATTTATTTAAATTAAATCACTATATATAAAGTCCGTCCCTGCTCTTGTTTATAAATATTTCGATTGAAGATTTTTTTTGTTTAGATTTTTATCTGGAAAGTACAAAGCACATATTACTTAGATTCCCTTTTAAAAACTCCGCCATAGAAAAATTGAAATTTTTGGATCCCATGTGTGTAAAATCCAAAGAAACAAACACAATTTCTGATGTAGCATCATTTTTTCCAAATTTAGTTCATCCTGAAGAACTTTAGGATCTTGATAACGAATGGATATTGTAACATTTTGGAGGGAAATTTCTAACGTGAAGATCAGAGATTCGCTGAAATTTCCAACTTTAACCAAGTTTGTTTTTCAAGTCCTTTGTTTGCCTCATTCAAGTGCGGCTGTAGAGAGACTTTTTTCCCAACTCAATCTGATTAAATCACAATTTCGCAATAAATTAAAAACAAAAACAATAGAAGGTCTTTTGTACACAAAAAGTTTTATGGAAAACAAAACATGCTAGGATTTTATTTTAAATAAAAATGTTACAAAAAACTCAGTAATAGTAGGCTATTGTATTTAGGTGAACACGAAAGTAAAGAGCCTAGCGATTCCGAGTCGTCTTCGTAAGATAGTTTTAAGGTATAATATGTACATCGTCACGTGTGTATTATAATTTTATTTGTTGTTTTAAAAGAATACCTTTCTGTTCAGAATTCTGTTACTAAATATATTTATAAACATAAAATATATTAGTGTTTGTTTTAATATTGTAATACAAGTTTTTTTTTAATAAATAATACGGTATTTTATTACTTGTATTTATGTACCAAAATAACATTTAACATTTTTACGACTTTCACGATTTTACACGATTTTCGGTAGCCGAATTACACGATTCTCTCTGCACTTCATCTGGCAACACTGACGTTAAGCATTACCTAAATTACCTTGTTTTATATGTTCCAAAATACCGCAACAGGTTGGTATAGTAGCCATCAATACTCCAATCCATATTTGAAGAGTATTTATCAATGATCAATTGAATACAAACAATGTCGAATTAACGTAACATATATTTACCGGTTGTAGATGCGTTTACTTGGTGAAACCGTTCCATACTAAATACAAACATGATGCTTTATTTACGGTTTCACAAATGTAGTGCAGAAAGATTATTCAACAGCTACTTCTCGCTACCTATTCAGCTGCTTATTGTTGCCGCTTAACACATTTTTGTCTTGTCTCCAATCAGATTTCCCTTTGGTTTGTCGTCGTCAGACAGAAAGAAAATAGAAATATAACTTAAGTGAAAAATTTACGCTGTAAAATATCACTAAGTGAAGATTTGAACCTGTGGTGAACACTGCTAAGTACACTCGGAGAACCCAACACATTTTAAAGAATTCTTGATCCTTTCATGACGTTAACTTTTTTAGTGAAAAGATCGTTAGGTCTTTAAAAATGTGTTGTGGTGACTTGGGTTCTCCAAATTTACTTATTTCTGGGAATATGCTTAAGATTATCCGCAGATTCAAGTTCTATGCTTTGATTATATTAATTATTAAGCAATTTTAATGATTTTTTAACTATATTGAAGAGTGCCGGTGTTCAAGGAAATTTAAATTAAGGTGGTTCTCTTAACCAGTTGAGTAAGTGAGAGAGAAATCCAATTCCTAATTCTATCACACCGTGGATGCGCTAATTTCCAAACGTGAAACGCGCATATCTCAACTGATAAGTGTTGGGTGTAGGTAGAGTGAAAAGTCTGAAGACAGTAGCACTGTAAAAGGAACACATGGCAGTGTGGATAAAAAAAATGTGAAAAAAGTCTCGACACAGCAAGTGCGTTATGGTGGTGAATTTTCATAGAAATGATCTGGCACCAAATATTTTTTATAACATTTTTTTCTTTTAACATAGCAATATAAATTTTGGTATATAGTTTCCCTTTAATATCGTAAACTTACGTACCAAATTTGGTTAAAAGAGTTTTTATATTTTTTGAGATAAAATTTTTTTCCGAAAGAAAACCCAAAGTTTTCCCGGAAAACCTGGGTCGATTTTCCTGGCCAACGAACTTATACAAGCCACTTACAAAAGGAAGGCACATGCTAAATTGTATAAAAATTGGTTCATTATTTTTTTTAGTTATCGGTGTGATACATACATACATGCATATATATTATATATATATATATATATATATATATATATATATATATATATATATATATATATATATATATATATATATAATTGAAGCTGACCCCGGATATGGGTTCCAGGGGTCCTAGATCGCGCTCATTTGAAGAACTTTTTTCAAAATTCGAAAATCGGGATTTCCCCATTAGTGAATTTTTTCTAAGAAAATTCACTAAAACGATGCACATATTGAAATTGGTCTATAAAGCTTACTTATAGACATGGATATAAAATTAAGAAGATATAACGACGGTCACTGAGACCTGTGTACGAGAAAGACAGTAGCGATATAATGAGGAAAATAGGTTAGTGGGACAAAGACAGGCAATTGTCAACTGACTGCTGTTCTGTTGACGTAAATCTCAAAAATATAAAAATGGCTAATAAAAGTTGTTTATACACTTAAATATCAAATGCGTAGCACTGTCCGTCCTTGTCTCGGCGACGTAAAGGACCACATTTTAGAAATGTAATGTAATGTCAGCTCAGATATGATATTCAGACTACCTATTTTTAGACCTGTCACGCGCATGATGTCAAGTGGTGAGTCCAATGCAACAATAATATGCTGTCGTGCAGTGGAGTTTGACGTTTCATCACAACCTCTTAACAAATTACGTATTTTACTAATATTTCAGCGCATACAGTTGGAAGTGATAAAAATAAAAAAGACTAAATTTAGTGCTGCGATCTATATTATCTGAAAAAGACAATATATAGGCGTAACTTCAACCGCATTAAACTGACGTATAGAAACTCTTTGATTGAGAATGGCGTTGTTTTAAGTGTGTAGTTGGACTTCTGTAACGTTACTCACCGCGTGACGTCATAGGAGGGGGCGGGGCATATGCGCAATATCATGTCTCTTCTAAGTCATTATATCATGATGTCAGCTTACTTGCAAAATTAAGTATCCGATATGTCGAATCGAAAATTTCTTCTGCCGATAGATCGGTATTGATGTCAGCATTAATATCAGCATATATATATATATATATATATATATATATATATATATATATATATATATATATATATATATATATATATATATATATATATATATATATATATATATATATATATATATATATATATATATATATATATATATACATTGAAACAGATCTCTGTAATCCTACAGGTCAGCTCGCCTTGCTGGCGGCTGGCCAGTTGCTTGCGCACCCGAACTTCTGCTTTCAAGTTTATGCTGAGTTTCCACTTCCTCTATCTCTTTATATGGACTTAATATAAGGTATTATAATACATAATTATGTATAGTTCACTGTTTTATTACTACTTAATTACTTTTCTTTATAAAAACATATTTAATTTACATATTCCACGAATCGTCATTGAAAATAATTCTTATAACGTGCTGCGAAACCAAGGTGCCTGACATTTTTAATATGTACCTAGGTATTTGACATTTTAAATTCGTTGTTACCGCTCTAATAGGAGATAAACCTGTTGCCTATTTTTATAAAGCAGTCGCGATGTCGACGACGACGACGACTATTTTCAAACCCTTGCTAAACATCGTAACAAATGATCCGTTACCATTTATCAATGTTCAATAGTTGATATTTCTTACATTATTGATGGAAGGATTCTGTTTTGTGTCTGTTATTTAGAATCATCTAGATTTATTATTTCATTAGAACACTAGACCGTACGAATGTTAATGACCAACTGATCGGTTATTTAACTATAACTGAAAAATGCCTAAGCGGAACTAACAATTGACAGAATTGACATATATCATACATCAGACAAACATAACCCCCTTAGAGTTTTGGTCCTTATCAAGGGCTGTTCCGGGCCCTTTTTAAGTTATATTTTGTTTTTGTAATCGAAACTTTATCATAAATTCATATGGCATCGTCAGGTTCGTCTACCGGTCCTTCTTTTCCGAGATGGCAAATTGCTGTGGGAATTGGAGCTGTAGGTGCGATAGGTTTAGGTTACTGGTACCTCAAATCAGCTAAAAGACCGAATTTAGCGGATATCAAGAACAATATTTCACTTGATGAGAACGCTGAAGAAGTACAAAAAGAAGAGACTCCCTTTCAAACTGCGCAACGATTTAAAAAAGACGGTAATGTGCTGTTCAAAAAGGGCAAGTATGATGAAGCTATAAGTTGTTACAACAAGGCTATTGAAGTTTGTCCGGGAGAACACACAAATGATTTAGCCACGTTTTATCAGAATAGAGCTGCTGCTTATGAACAGTTGAAAAAATGGAGTTCTGTTATCTCAGATTGTACAAAAGCTGCAGAGCTAAATCCTCGATATGAGAAGGCATTAATGCGTAGAGCAAAGGCGGAAGAAATTGTTAAAGATTGGGAAGCTTGTTTGGATGATGTGACCTATGTTTGTATCTTACAAAACTTCCAAAACCAGACTGCACTTTTAATGGCTGACCGGGTTCTCAAAGAATTGGGCAAAAAGCATGCTGCAGAAGTCATAAAAAATAAAAAGGCAGTAATACCATCCAAGCATTTCATAAAAACGTATTTCAGTTCCTTTTCAGAAGATCCTGTGTACAAAAAGTTAATGGAAGTTTCGGAACCATTAGGACAAGGAGAGTTAAAAGGTAAGACGTTAGAAATTATCTACTTGTTTAATCGTAGAAAAGGTTGTTAATAATTAATTTGGAAATAGATAATAAGTTTCCCTTTTAGTATTACTATCTTTGATTTAGTTATGTTGGTTAATATAGCCATAATTTCCTTCTTTATATTTAAATTTTGCGGTTACTCATTTGGTATGCTTGACTTTGGTCAAATGTATATGGTCGAGTACAATTGTGCTATGCTTCTACTAGGAGAAGATGTCATGAATATGCTGAGATCACTCATATTTTGATTTGCATTATATTCACACTACATTAATTTGTATTTTTATTATCAGTCAATTCACATTACATTACAGTGGTATTGTATAGTTAATAGCAAGTTATACGACATACATGATTATTGAAATTTTTTACAGAATACGGTTTGCCAATAAGATCAAATAAACAGCGACCAGTTTGCAAAAGGCGAGAAAGAATACCCTCGTTATATTTCAAAGTTGAGCGTTGCACATTTGCACATGATCTAATAACCAAAAAAATATACAATCCACTTCTTATAAATGGTAAATTATGTATATTGATACAACAAAATTGCACACACTTTTCTGTTCACATTCTCAAGCAGCGCTCGCCTGCTTAACCTTCATACAGCATTTCCACTGCCGACTCCCAAATTGCAAATTAATAAAATTAAAGTGAATCAATATTAATATGACAAATATTAAGTATAAACCTAGTTCAACGACTTACAATAAACGAAGCCATGCACTGTTGTCACTTTTATATGTAATATAAAAAATTGTCCTAGTTGACATTTTTACGTTACCTATAATCAAATTTTCAATGTATTTATAAACTAGTCACTAAAATGTTTTTCTTTCTATTTTTAGCGAATTTCCCTTTGCAAAACTAACTAGGAGAGCACTATGACTCCTTTGTGATGTTTCGTTGTAAAATAATGAGAGTTTGTACAGGGTGGCCGGTTCTTGTGACTTTTGTGGGGTATCTCAGTAATTCTGAGTAGAGATATAAATAAATAATTGAAAATTACAGGCAGGTTGTAATCATGTTGAACTTTTCGAAGGTCTTTGAGTATACACTTTTCGCGTATCTATCTCCTCATGTAGGTCTGTATCTTTCACCGAATCAGCATGGGTTTGTCAGGGGTCGTTCAACCTTGACCAACCTTTCTTGTTTCGTGCAATATGCATCGTCTTGTTTGGATGGAAATGGACAGGTTGATGCAGTCTACTTAGACTTCTCGAAGGCATTTGACTCAGTTGATCATGAGCTGCTGTTACTTAAGCTTCATTCTTTTCGACTTTACAATGGTCTTATATCCTTGTTTAGATCCTACCTCCTCAATAGGTATCATTATGTCTGGTATGCTGGTTGTTCTTCTGACCTGTTTAATGCTTCTTCTGGTGTCCCACAGGGATCTGTACTTGGTCCCCTTCTCTTCAACGTTTTTATTAATGATTTGGATTCTGTGTTTTCTGTTCCTCATTTATTGTATGCTGATGACCTAAAATTTTTTCTAGATATCAATTCTCTTGTCAACTGTCAGGCCATACAGCACAACCTTGATAGAATTTTGGAATGGTGTGACATAAATAAGTTACATCTAAATCTTTCTAAATGTAGTGTTTTGTCTTTTTCCAATAAACATCATTTGCAGGGTTTCACTATAAGGTGAATGGTGAAAATCTTATACGTGTGTCTAATATTACTGACTTGGGTTTGATCATGGATCCACACTTGAAGTTTAATTTACATCTGAACAGTATCCTTAGAACTTCTATGAAAAGCCTAGGATTTGTGGTTAGAAGCGCTGGGAATTTTTCATCTACTGAAACTCTTATCTGTCTACATAATACTTTTGTCCGTTCTCATGTTGAATATTCCAGCTTGTGCTGGATGCCCTTCGACTCTTGCCACATTACGCTTCTGGAATCTGTCCAGCGTACGTTTCTGAAGTATTTGTCTTATTTTGTTGACAAAGTTTATCGTCAAAGAGGCATATCTTACAATTTTTTACTCACTAGATTTGGTTTTATGTCGCTTGCTGACAGGAGAACTCTTTCAGGTCAGTGTTTTTTATTTAAGCTTATTCACGGAATTATTGATGCACCTGAACTTCTCTCCCAGCTGCCTTTTCGCTTTCTTCTCCACGGCTGTCAGACTCGTTCTACTCATACTTTTTTACTTCTAATTTCCAGAACTAATCTGCTTTTGAAATCACCCTTGTATTCTATGTGTGCAGAATATAATTCTTCCGGTATTGATATATTTAGTCATGCTAATGTTGGGTCCTTTTCCGCAGCCTCTAGGGAATTCCTACTTTGTGGGGACACTACATCTTAGCTATTTTTTGTTAATTTTTTTAGTTTCAATCTATAGTTTTTAATTTCTCTTAGTTTATTAGTTCTTATATAAATCCATGTAACTGGGCTCCTGCCTGTTTGGGTTGTTTAATTAAATAAATAAATGAATATTTTATTAACCATTTCGAGCACAGTATAGTCCATATAGGAAGTCATGAATATTTAAAGTACACAAGGTTGTAACACAATAATACTAATAATAATAATATTTATTGCTGTGATCCCATGTATACAAAATATAATCATGAATATATATATATATATATATATATATATATATATATATATATATATATATATATATATATATATATATATATATATATATATGTTCAGAAAGATTTCCGCGGTCTTTAATGTGAGACATACTTGGTTCTTGGGTTAAACCGCGTCCAGAATTTATGAAAACTCGACGTTTCGGCTCCTGTTTTGGAGCCATTTTCAAGAGGTAAAGGAAATATGTAAGGACATTCTAAGGCCTCAATCTGCCTACTCCTTAGAATGGTGGACAAAGGTGGGTAAAGGAAATATGTAAGGACACTCTAAGGCCTCAATCTGCCTACTCCTTAGAGTGGTGGACAAAGGTGGTTAAAGGAAATATATAAGGACACTCTAAGGCCTCAATCTGCCTACTCCTTAGAGTGGTGGACAAAGGTGGGTAAAGGAAATATGTAAGGACACTCTAAGGCCTCAATCTGCCTACTCCTTAGAGTGGTGGACAAAGGTGGTTAAAGGAAATATGTAAGGACACTCTAAGGCCTCAATCTGCCTACTCCTTAGAGCGGTGGACAAAGGTGGGTTGGGTTGTTGAAGCTCGATTATCGGGCCTCAATCTGCCTACTCCCCAAATCTCACTGAAGATCGTCTGTGAGGTCAACCCTAGACCTCAGGTATATATATATATATATATATATATATATATATATATATATATATATATATATATATATATATATATATATATATATTCTCTTAGGGCTCGTCCACGTCTTTGTCGCCCCGATAGCACCGCAGCCCTTGGCTTATTGTGCATACCCTTTGTCTTTTCTACTCCACCCATTCCAAAATCACTGTGCCTTGAACTAGTCTGCACAGCAATTGATAGGGTGCAGTTTTATATTGCTCTGTCCCAGGACTAGGCTGTCCGTAGATCAGTTCTCTTTTGCGGTCCAGAGCTTTACACTCGCACAAGATGTGCTGCGCTGATTCCTCGTCACAGAGTATGCATGCCAGGTCTCCCTCGAACCGCCCCATTTTATGCAGGTGTTTCTTGACAGTCATGTGTCCTGTCAAAAGTCATGTTATGTTCCTGAGCTCTCCTCTGCTAAGATTTAAAATCTGCACAGCTCTCTTTGAACTGGGTTCCTCAATTATTGACTTCCCATGTCTGAGCCCAGGACAGTCTGCTCAGCACACCTTATGTTTGTTTCTGACCCAGACCTAATGGATTCCCTGGCAATGCTCTTCGTCACGCCCAGGACCGGCTCTGGTCCCACAAATGGTTCTGTTGATCCTCTCTTCGTGAGACTGTCAGCTTCTACATTGCTTTGACTCCCAAGTGACCCGGCACCCAGATAAGGGTGACCTCATTCTGTGCAGCTAGGTCGCTCGTCTCGTCTCGAAATTCACTCACCAGCCTGGAATTTACCTGTGGGCTGCCTAGCTGTCTGTGGCTATGAGGATTCGCTTGTTGGTGTAGGTCCTCCTCTTGTTCTCTCGCTACATTTCGGCCTGAAAGACCGTTGCATGAACATGGATATTGGCGTAGTCACAGAAAAAGAAAAACAATTAGACATACAAATTAAATTAATTTGAAATCATTAGCAATTTAAAATGACAAAATTCCTGGAGGGAGTCAAAAGGCATATTGTATAATGACTTTTCTTTTTATTTTTTTATTTCAACAACACACCACGAGGGCTTACAGTCTAAATACTATCGTACCGTGTGTGTCGACAAGGAGGAAAGAGGCAACTTGTTAATTCTGGACTTGAAGGTTTGGAGGTTCGGGGAGAAGGAAAAACATGTGCCGGCAAGGAATTCCACAACTTGGAAGTCCCCGGGACAAAAGAGCGGGCATAACAAGATGTTCTATGTCTGGTGACCTGGACAGTAAAAGGGTGCATTCGCTCTGTTCCCCTGGTAGATCTGTTGGGGGCAGCAGGTGGGGGAACTATGGAGGAAAGCTCCTCTGAGCAGTGCCCGTGCAGATATCTATAAGAGAGAGGTCACCAACGGCACGTCGGTGGGCAAGGGATGGCAGCCTTTGGGTGAGGGGGGCGCAGTATTCGAGGTTTGGCCTTATTTGTGAAGTATATAAGGTATAGAGATTAGCTGGTGAAAAGTATTTGCGAGCCCGGAAGAAGAAACCTAATTTCTTAGCACCTGCTTCTGCAATTGATGTGACATGTTGGTGCCAATTAAGATTTTGATCCACAGAAATGCCAACAAGAGAAAAGGACTCATCACTTTGAATAACTTGGTTGTTCATTGTGATGGGTCTAGGGCTGGTGTATCTCTTGTGAGAAAGAAAGCAAGACTTAGTTTTGGTGGAGTTGAATGGTACAAGATTTCTACTTCCCCAGTCTAATATTTTGTGGAGATCCACGGAGACAGAACCCTCCATTAGTCTGCGATCCTCATCTAATTGGGCTAAAGAGACAGGCTTAGAATATTGTATATTTGAGTGGAGGGTGCTGTCGTCCGCGTAACTGTGAACTGGGTTGGATGTGCTAGAGAGGAGGTCATTGATGTGGCGAAGAATCAAAGTAGGGGCTAAAGCTGAACCTTGAGGAACTCCTGCATTAATTTGATACAGTTTGGAGGAATGGCCATCCACAACAACAGATATGCTCCTGTTGGAGAGGAAATTTGCTGTCCAGGTACAAAGTTTTGGTGGTAGGCCATAGGCCGGAAGTTTATTAAGCAGCGCTGCGTGCCAGACCTGGTCGAATGCTTAGGATATGTCTAGAGCAACAATCTGGGATTCACCGTGTTGTTCCATAGATTTGTTCCAAAAATGGGTGACAAAGAAAAGGAGGTCGGCAGTCGATCTGCGCTGACGGAATCCATACTGCCTGTCATGGATTAGACTGTGTTTTTCAAGAAATTTCAGTAATTCGGTGTTTATATACTTTTCCATCACTTTAGAGACGACTGAAAGGAGAGAAATAGGCCTGTAGTTGCTAGGAAGTGCTTTGGATCCTTTCTTGGGGATGGGTTGTACTCGAGCAGTTTTCCAGTTACTAGCGAATATGCCTTTATTGTAAGATATCTGAAACAGACGAGTCAGGACAGGAGCAAGTTCTGGTGCGCATTTTTTGAGAACAATTGCTGGGATCTCGTCAAGGCCAGAGGCTTTCCTGGTATTAAGAGAAGAGAGCATCTTTAGTACCTTTTTAGTTTTGAAGATGATATCCGTCATTTTATGCGCGACATTGGGGACTGTTGATGGTTGAACATTTGGAGGTGGGTTGAGAGTAGAATTGCCGGCGAACAACGAAGCAAAAAGTTCAGCCTTGTCCAGGGCGGTAGAAACAATTTAATCCCCTGAGACAAGAGGTGGGGACGTGCTTTTGCAGAAATTATTCCCAATAGATTTAGCAAGAGTCCAGAAGGGTTTGCCGCCGTTGGAGCTTAAGAGGACTTTGTTTTTGATGTGGTTATTAAACGAGTTTTTTTGTCTCAGAAAGAATGTGGACATAGCAGTTTCTTGCGTCGTTAAATGCTTGACGATTTTCTTGACTGGGATTGTGTAGAAGCGTTTTGTGAGCTTTGACCTTTTCAAGTCTGGCCTTGTCACAGGATTTAGAGAACCAGGGCTTTTGAGTGGCTGAAGAGGTTTTCTGTGTACGTGGAATAAATAATTCCATGGTGACATAATTTCGGTGACGTTTTGTGAGATATCGGAGGGGGTCAGGATGAGAGAAGCAGATAGACGCCCATGGAAATGAGGAAAAGTAATCCCGCATTTCGTTCCAGTTTGCGGAGTTGTAGTGACAGACGATACGTGGGTGTGATGACTGTGTGACCTCGGGTTGCATTGCGCAGGAAGCAGTGACCATGTCGTGGTCTGAGCGACCAAGGGGGGCGGTGACTGATATCTTATAGCATTCAGGTTTTGTAGTAAGAAGGAGATCCAAGGGATTTGAGCTGTGTGTTGGGATATGAGGAAAGTAAGTAGGTTGCTGAACCATATTGGCTAAAGAATTGCTGACTGCAAAGGTCTCCGCTGCTCTCCCTTGTGGATCGGTTTTTGAAGATCCTAGCCATTCCTTATTATGAATATTGAAGTCACCAAGAATAGTGACCTCGGAGGAAGGATATTCAGAAATCAGATAGTCGGTTTTTTCAGAAAGGTAGTCAAAGAGCTGGACAAAGTTGTTGTCAGAAGGTGACTGGTAAATGTAACAGATGAATCTAGTTGCAGTACCGGCCAAATTTATAATTTCATCTTCGTTTAACACTTGGTTGAGTTCGTTAGCCGAACCAATCAAACCGAAAAAGTTTTTTCCAAATAAATTTGTGTTTTTAAAACCATATACAGGGTGTTTCATTAAGGATGAAGAGGCACCATATCTCAGGAATGGATGGTAATTGAGGTAATTACCCATATCTACACCACTGGTTTTCTGAACAGCTTGATAATACTGGATATTAAAATTACTTTTTACAGGTATATTGTGTACCATATTTGGTGAAAATATCTGCAGCTGCAAAAGAGTTACGACGAAAAGACTTTTTTTTTTCAAATTCTCAACATCCTGTATCTTGTAAAATAGGCAACTTAGGAGACATGTTTATATGAACATTTTATCTCAAAATTATCTAAATATGTTGCACCTGACATTTTTCAACATACTTATGAAACACCCCGTATAATAAATTTTTGTGATTAAAAATGTTTTTATGAAAATTCTCCCACCAAAACGCACTTGCTGTGTCTAAACTTTTTAAATTCAATTTCATAAGTAACACAAAACTTTGTATCTTTGTTTATTTTATGCATATAAATGTACGAAATGATATGTTATCAGGACCATAAACTACTTAAACAAGGTTGTATTTTATCAGTGGCGTAATACATATTTGTTAATCATCTTATCTTCACAAGCCTTTAGAAGCAGGATATTTTTACATTGTTAAAACATTGTCAAACTTATAATTCCAGTTTCTTTTAACCCTTAACTACTGAGCATATTTTTAGTGAATTAAAAAAAATCACTAATAGAGAGGTAAGACTTATTCAAATGAGCGCGAACTATAATCGCTAGAACCCATATCCGGGGTCAGTTTCAATTTATATATACAGGATGGTCCTCCGGGAGGTCCCACGATCGATTGCGGAAAAACTATCAATAGGAAAAACCTGAAAATTGGACATTACACTAAAGTCGTTGGGGGCCACAGGCTAAAAATATTTTCAAGATGGCGGCACTTCCGGTTATACCGGAAGTAGATGTCGATTCGCTTATTTTAAATGGAACACCCTGTATTTCATTGCAGTTTCGGATTCCACAATAAATTCTGAACACTTTTTGTAAATAATGTTCTATACCTATCATCAACCGTCCAGACGATATTTAGACTTTAAGATAAAATTTGACATTTACGGCCAGTCATAAAGATACCGAAATTTTTATAATAAGAACATATTTCATTACGATCTTTAGAATTATCTTAAAATATATTTCACTTCATCTATTTACACATCGAGACTAACGATAGAGTATACAGAGTGTCCAAAAAAATTCTTGAAATTTACAATGAGAAATTGCAAAAATCTCGCGATTTTCAAATTTGAACCCCCTTTTTTATAACACTATCGTGTTAAGCTCGAAAAATCACTGATACTTTGTATGTAATTACCTATACCTAAATCAAACGGTTTTCATTTTATTTTGAAAAAACTCATTTCAAAGCCTGATATTTTGATAAATTTCCTACCATAAGCGTTAGCCATGGAAAATAGTTTGCCGAGTGTGTTTCTATGGAAACTTTAACAGTTTGTTGATTAACTAGCTAATAATGGCATGGTTAAATTACACACACGAAAATTATTTAAATATTATTTACTATTTATGGACAATGTAATAAAGTAATTTTGCGAACGTGTAATACATTTGCCGACAGATACCCAGATAAACAGAAACCGTCAAACGAATAATAGACAATTTCAAAAACTGTGGATGTGTCAAATCGAGACAGCAATTTTTAGGTATCTGGCCATATAACCTTATATAAAATCATCAAACAGATAATAGAAAATTAAAACAAAAAACAATTCACACACAACATGGCCTGAATAAAATGAAACAAAAATTAACGTCCTAAGTATTCAGATTGACGACCTCTGGCGTCAAGACATTTTTCACACCTACGTGTCAATTCCTCATGTGTGGCCCTTCTTATTGAATCTGGATCCAATTTAGGAAATGATTCTCGAACCGGCTGCATGCAATATTCTTTAGTAGAAACTGCAGTGTTGTAGATTTTATTTTTTATAGTACCCCATATAAAAAAATCGATAACAGATAAGTCAGGCGATCGAGGCGGCCAAAACTGTGGCCCATTGTTGGCAATCCATTGGTCAGCAAATAGAGATTGTAAAAGATTGTTAACCAGGTGACCATTGTGAGGAGAGGCCACATCATGTTGGTAAAATATTGGCCTATATTCATTCAATGAAAAGTTGCCCAAATAAGTTACTTCCAAATAACGCTCACCTACAAGTAAATAAATAGAGTTTACACAAAGTATTTTATGAATTTCGGATTAATTTTTACCATTCAAATTATCGTCGTATATTTCTAGGGCAACAACGCCGTCATTCCTGATAGCACAATAAGCATTAAACCGCCAGCTTTCCTGAAAATGTCCTTCCCTAGAAGGATAAACATTGGTGTCAATCCAATAGTGAGAATTACGACGATTGAGAAGTCCATTCTTTGAAAATTTTGCTTCATCCGTCCATATGATGTTATCTAAAAACAGCTCGTTTTCTTGGAGTCACATTAAAATAAATTCACAGAACTCCACCCTTCTTGAAAAATCAGTTTCCTTTAAATGTTGCACAACTGAACAAGCATAAGGATGAAACTTATGTTTTCGTAAAATTTGCAGAACAGAGGTTTTGGACAATCCTGACTCCAGTGCTACTTGCCTCGTTGACTTTGTAGGGTATGCGGCAAAATATCCCAAAATTGCTGTTTCAATTTGTTCGTTGTCAACAACAGGTTTAGCCCTCTGCACCTTTTTCTTGACAGATCCACAGTTTTTGAAATTGTCTACTATTCGTTTGACGGTTTTAGGTGACTGTTTCTGTTTATCTGGATATCTATCAGCAAATGGATCACACGTTCGTGAAATTACTTTATTACATTCTCCTTAAATAGTAAATAAATTTAAGTAATCTTCATGTGTGTAATTTAGCCATACCAATATTAGCTAGTTATTCAACAAACTGTCAAAGTTTCCATTCCACTCGGCAATTTCTTTTCCATGGCTAACGCTTATGGTAGGAAATTTATCAAAATATCAGGCTTTGAAATGAGTTTTTTCAAAATAAAATGAAAACCATTTGATTTAGGTATGGGTAATTACATACAAAGTATCAGTGATTTTTTTAGCTTAACACGATAGTGTTATGAAAAAAGGGGGTTCCAATTTGACAATCGCGAGATTTTTGCAATTTCTCATTGCAAACTTCAAGAATTTTTTTAGACACTCTGTATACTCTATCGTTAGTCTCAATGCGGAAATAGATGAAGTGAAATATCTTTCAAGATAATTCTAAAAATCGTAACGAAATATGTTCTTATTATAAAAATATCGGCATCTTTATGACTGGCCGTAAATGTCAAATTTTATCCTAAAGTCTAAATATCTTCTGGACGGTTGATGATAGGTGTAGAACATTATTAACAAAAATGTTCAGAATTTATTGTAGAATCCGAAACTGCAATAAAATACAGGGTGTTCCATTTAAAATAAGCGAATCGACATCTATTTCCGGTATAACCGGAAGTGCCGCCATCTTGAAAATATTTTTAGTCTATGGGCCCCCAGCGACTTTAGTGTAATGTCCAATTTTCAGGTTTTTCCTATTGATAGTTTTCCAGCAATCGATCGTGGGACCTCCCGGAGGACCACCCGGTATATATATATATATATATATATATATATATATATATATATATATATATATATATATATATATATATATATATATATATATATATATATATATATTAACCAATAACTCAAAAAGTAATTAGCCAATTTTGATGAAACTCGGCAGTTGCCTTCCTTTTATTAATAGCTTGGATGAGTTCGTTAGCCAGGAAAATCGGACAAGGTTTTCCGGGAAAATGTTGAGTTTTCTTTCGGAAAAAGTTTTTATCTCCGAAAATTACAAAGCTATTTGGATCAGATTTGGTAAATATTTGCCTTCGGGAAAACCTTACTATATACCAAAATTCACCTTTCTAGGCTTAGGCTTATAAAAATTAAGTTATTCAAATTTGAAACATTTAATGAAAATTCGCTACCATAACGCACTTGCTGCGTCCCGAACCTTTTTTTTATACTCTTTTACTCTGACCCAGGTTGACGCAGGGCCTTGTTTTTTCAGTTAATGAAAAGAAAAAAGGAAAATTTCGGGACTCCGGCAAGTGCGTTATAATAGTAAATTTTCAGAAGAATTTTACACTATTGGTACGGCATATTACTAAAAGTAATACTTTTGATTTAAACAGACGTCGAAGATCGGGTTTAGAGGTCTTAATACAAGATCATTTCTCTCTTTCTATTATCATAAAAAATATTCCAATTTTGTGTTCTAGCTCCTTTTAAGAAAAAGACTGAATGCCCAAAACTCAATTTTCTATGACGCTAGAAATTTTAAATTTGGTGAATCTAGGTACTGTAAGTCTCTTTAGAAGAAACTTGTATTACAGAAGGAACCTTAATTCATACCCAAGAAGTCAAATCATTATTGAAATAACTCACCTACTTGAACAATTAATCAACAAATGTTAACGTTAATATTCTTATTCTTTGATTTCCATGCAATCAGTTACTATTTAATCTCAAAACAGAACTGTCAAATCATAATAAATAAACAAAACACGTCAATATTATTTAGTTTCCAATGTTAAAAGCACAATATAGGTACAAGTAGTTATATCTATTTCAATGACAATCATTTACTACTTAACCTCAAAACAGAACTGTCAAACCGTAATCAGTAAACAAAACATGTTCTTATTCTTTAGTTTCCAATTTTAAAAGCAATATACAATCATTTACTTAACCTTAAAGCAACTGTCAAACCATTTTTTTCCTCCCTCAGGGCTCGTCCGCGGATTTGCCGCCCCGATAGCACTGTAACCTTTGGTTTATTGTGCATGCCCTTAGTCTTTTTAGTCCACCCATTCCAGAATCACTGTGCCTTGAACTAATCTGCACTAATCTCAACTAATCTCGAAAATGACGTGTCTGAGAGATTTAAATCAAGTATACATTTTTTGCTTACAATTGATAAGGGCTGCAATGTAGCTATACGGTAGGTCGATATTACTGGGTGTCAAAAAATAATAGCCAATTGAATGCAAGCATAGTCTTACAGGTGGCGCCCTCTGCCAGCAGTGTTATTAACAATAACATATTTAAATTTCTTGCCCACGAAAACCCCCACATGCCAATTTTCACGCCAAAATTTTAATTTGACTCGGACTTATTCATGAAAAACTGACAAAAACAAATAATTTTAACACGCTGTATTTAAAAAACTAAGCACTTGCGGACCCATGTTTATATAAAAAAAAATAGTCTTATTTTTTTTGGCTGAATGTGCACCTGTAACATAGACCATCATTATATATATATATATATATATATATATATATATATATATATATATATATATATATATATATATATATATATATATATATATATAATTTTATATTTACTATAATTTTGTTTATATTTTTTTATCTGCACAGGATTTCTTATGTATGTGCGTATGTGTTTTATCTTTATGTGGTGTAAATGTTACCCATTATTATGCCAGTGGCTGTGCTATATTGTAGTTTACTCTGTTTTATTGGCTCTACATTGTATTGTTTTGGTGAGTAATAAATTACTATTACTCGCCCAAATACACATAAGCAAATATATACTCCAGATCAGAAGAAACATACCACTTTATTGAATTGTACCTCCAAAACAATCATTGTGAATATTAATAAGTTTGTGAAATTTGCATGTATAAACTTTTCTTGTCCTCTTGTAAAGTAAGACCCATCTATTGGCTAACACCACAAACTTTTTTTTCAGGTTTCCTCAAGGCAAAACTGGCTTTTGCAACAGAGAAATATGAGGAAGTGATACCAGCCTGTACGGAGGAGATAAATTCAAGTGAATCAGAATCACCTTATTATCTAGAGGCCCTTTCACTCAGGGCAACTTTCTATTTCCTTAATGGTTTGTTCACTAAGGCGTACGATGACTACACGGCCATTATCAAGACTGAAAATGCTGACGTAAAAATTAAAGTGAATGCACTCATTAAAAGAGCTTCATTGTCTATGCAGATGGAAAAGTTCACTGAATGCCTGGAGGATTTCGATAAAGCAGCAGAATTTGGGCCCAATATTTCAGGTAAAATTTCGTTTCTTATACTTAATTTTCTCGTGTGTATATATATATATATATATATATATATATATATATATATATATATATATATATATATATATATATATATATATATATATAGAATGGGCAGATTTGTATATTTAGCTATATTATATAAGGCGTTAGGCAAGTAAGTATTATTCTATATAACCTAGGAAAGTTGTAAAACAGAAAAATAATTGGATAGACTAATGCAATATGAAAAATCGCGATTTTCGATGAATAGATTAATAATAATAATAATAATATTTATTTGGTCCTTTAGTTACAATTATTGTAAATCGGACAAGTCAAAAACTTACAAGATAAAAAAGATAAAGAACGTATCACAACTTAGCACAAGGGTACGTGCCCAAAAATCTAAAATCTAACGAGCTTCACATCACAACAAAAAAGATACGTTCACAGTACAGCTTCACAAAATTCACTCAAACTATAAAAACTATGAGTAATTAAAGCAACCTTCAGTTGCTTTCTAAATTTTTTTGTGCAATTTGTGTCCTTCAGAGAACAAGGCAGCTGGTTATACAAAAAGCAACCCGCATAACATGGCGACTTCTTAAAAAAAAAATGGTGACATTTATTCAGGTGAAAAGTATTTTTTTCACGAGTGTTGTGGTTATGAAAATCCGAGTTGATAACAAATTTTCTCTTGTTTTTATGAATGTAAGTTAACAGATGGAACAAATAAACTGATGTTAACGTCATAATGTTATTTTTCTTGAAAATGTCACGACAAGGGTGCCCATAAGGTAGATTGTATATTAATCTCAGTATTCGTTTCTGTAGCACAAATATTCTATGGCAGTCCGAAGATTGGCCCCAGATAATGATACCGTAACTCAGATGTGAATAGACAGCCGCGTAATAGACTTTCAGCAGATGTTCCGAACTTAAGGAATCTTTAAGCATCAAAATTGCATAAAACGCCGAATTTAATTTCTTGCACACGTGATCAATCTGGTCTATATATAACAGGCTGCTGTCAATTCTAACACCCAAAAATTTTGCCACCTTTTTGAATTGCACAGCATTTCCATTCACCAAAATAGTGCTGCCGCACATCCTCTCTCTTCGGTGGCAGTTATGCATTTCAAGAGAAAAAGTCTTGTCATAGTTTAAAATGAGTCGATTTTTATAACACCACTCATCAAAAGATCGTACCACTGATTTTAATTTTAATTCAGTTTCCTCCACCGTCTTGCCGTAGACAACAATAGAAGTGTCATCGGCGTACATGAAGACTTTTCCGTCTTGTATAAATTGCGGCAAATCGTTTACATAGAGTGTAAACAAAAGTGGGCCAATGACACTTCCCTGGGGTGTGCCCATACTTACCCCATATCTTTGGGAATTAATATTATTCGCTTTTACGAGCAACTGTCTGTTGGTGAGATACGAAAGTAGAAGGTCGTTGCAAGTGCCTCTTATCCCCAACGCCCACATCTTCTCCTTAACAAAAAAAATCTCGGGACGCAGCAAGTGCGTTATGGTAGTGAATTTTCATAAAAATGTTTTTATTGCAAATATGTGTGTTTTCTTTTTAAGAAAGCAGACATCAATTTTGGTTACCAGTATAACCTATATAGAAAAAGCAGGCATCAAATTTGATTACCAGTATAACATATATAGTAAAAACAATGTGCCATGTTTCATCAAAATAACTTGATTGTTTGAAAACGTACAGAAATTTCCAAAAGTAAACCAAAAGTGTTACTGAAAAAATCCGTTTCCTGGTCAACCTTATAGGTTAATAGCAAATTGAGCTTTTCAAATATGAAGCATTTAATCAAAATTCGCAACCACAACGCACTTGCTGCCTCCAGAATTTCTTAACTTACAAACATGCATTATATTTCGATGGAAAATGCAAAAAAATAAGGCGTTTTCGACAAAAAAAAATTTATTTTTATCACCAACGACTTATGGGCCACCCTGTGATTGTCGCAATAATTTTTTAAGATGTAGCTCAAAAGACCGTATAATTAATGTATACAATATTTTTTCATATCTTGTATAATAATGGATATATTGAGCTTTATTGATTTTTTACTAAAATTCGACAAAAATTATATACCATTAAACAATAAACTCTATAGCTAAGGCTACTGCCAAGCATCAGAGGTCTATTAGAAATGAATTTTCTGGAAATATTTTAGTAAAATGAAGGACAATGACGGTTGAAACTAAGAGTTCGGTGTATGTAAAACATTCTTCTTGAGACATTTTCTTTCCATAGATCGTATTAGATTCAAGTTATTTGCCTAAATGTTGCGAATTTTGACGTTTTCAATTGTCACTTTGACGTTTTGAGGAAACCCCCAATTTATTTTTTCTTTAAATGCTCATAACTTTTTTGTCTTTTGACCTACAGAGCTAAATTTTGGTAGGTGGCACACCTATAACGATATAAACCAGCTTACCAAATTTGGTTGCCCTTACTTTGTTAATTTTGGAGATATAAATATTTTGCGAAAGAAAACACAAATTTTTCCGGGAAAACCTCGGCGGATTTTTCTGGCTAACAAAATTATCCAAGCGACTTGCGAAAGGAATGTACTCACCAATTTTGACGTTTAAAATCGCAATTTTGACGTTTTGAGGAAAATCCAAATTTATTTTTCTTTGAATGCCTGTAACTTTTTTATCCTTTAACCTACGGAGCTAAATTTTGGTAGGCAACTTGCCTATAATGAAATAAATCCGCATATGAAATTTGGTTGCCCTTACTTTGTTAATTCCGGAGATATAATTTTTTTTCGAAAGAAAACACAAAATTTTCCGGGAAAACCTGGACCGATTTTCCTGGCTAACGAACTTATCCAAGCCATTTGCAAAAGGAATTTATTCACCAAATTTAATCAAAATCGGCCCATTATTTTTTGAGTTATCGGTGTGATACATATATATATATATATATATATATATATATATATATATATATATATATATATATATATATATATATATATATATATATATATATATATATATATATATATATATATATATATATATATATATATATATATATATATATATATATATATATATATATATATATATATATATATATATATATATATATATATATAAACATATAAAAATTTAAACTGACCCCGGATATGTGTTCTGGGGGGCCTAATTAGCGCTCATTTGAAGAAATTTTTTCAAAATTCAAAAGTCGGGATCTCCTCATTAGTGAATTTTTTTAAGAAAATTCACTAAAAAGGATTTACTGTGTCAAAGGCACGAGACAGGTCAAAAAATAAGGTCACCACAATGTAGTTAAGGTCCATTCTTTCATTTACATATTGAATGTATTCGATAAGGGCAGTTTCTGTAGAATGATCAGTTCTAAATCCGTGCTGTGATGGTGATATAATATTATTAGCGTTTAAAAACTTGACCATCCTTCTATGTACTGCCCTTTCTATGATCTTTGAAAAAATGCTTAATATAGAGATGGGACGATAGTTCTCCAAATTGGTACTGTCTCCCGCCTTCAACACAGTGTAACCGGCGGTTTTTTCGTCAGACCTTATAGGGTCAAAGAATATACTTAGAAAAACCCCTTGTTACTAATTAATTTATTTATTACAGAAGAAAACACTAGGATGAATATTTCTTAAACAATCTCTATAATGACTAATAAGTACCACTTCTCTCCTATCCTATTCCTTACCTTAAATAACCCACTAATAATTTACAATTTACTAAAATACAATTATTCTTATCGACCACTTATGACGCCTTATTACCGCCAGGGAAATGTAAATAAGAAAAACAAAGGCTAGATCTCACCCAGTCTCCTCTTAGGATCAGCAGTCTCTCTTCCCTATACTCGGCACTTATTCTAACACCAAAACACAGAGATTTTACCGGAAGGGGACCACTGCTAATCTGAACACTGTCTCAAACTTAATTAAATCTTCCGTTTAATAATTTTTACTCGTGGACGCCAATCCAAGTATTTCTGTCTATGTCGCATTTCCACTGGCCCAGTTTCTTTCAACTTAACTTGCTAATATGCTGCGTTGTCGTTTTTAATTTCCAGCTGCATATCGAAACTATTGTTTATAATTGGCAAACTATATTTTAAATATAAAACATTTATTAGCGAATTTTCAAAAGGAAAATTTCGCTTTCTCTAAACTGATTCTGATTAAAGTTAAACACTGCAAATGATGCTCATTTACATCTGCCACCGACCAAAGAAGATTTTTTTTCCATAAGAAAAAAAATCTCGCGAATTAAGAGAGAAAAAAAAAACGACAGCGCCTTAATCTACGTTGACCCCCGCTCAACTCCCAAACCAAACTACTAGGTTACCTCCAACTCATCTCCTAATGTACCTACATCCTACCCAACTACACTATATTCTAGGAACACTTCTGTCACTAAACTTTGCCGATATCTTCAGGGTGAGGTCGTTGCTCTGACACTGGGGCTGCTGGCTGGTGTCTGGTGGACATCTTAGGTAGTCTTTTGCCCTGCGGTATCTCTAACAGTCCAGCTTGGTACCGTATCTCGGGCCGTACCCGTTTCCATTACAGGATACAACTGCGGCGCGCTCGAACCGATTGTCAAGGACCTGCAGTCGGCCGGAAGTAGCGGATCCTGTCCGGTGGGTACCTCAACCTGCTCGCTCTGTGATGCCGAATTTCCGGTGGACTTGGTACGAACTTTGTTGCGAGTCTCATGTTTGTGCATGACCCAGAACGTTAGAGTGTTCCATACACTGGCCAGTAAGACTAGCCCACAACCGATTGTCTTATACAACTGAAGCGCGTTCACGATTACTCCGACCACATATTTGAGTCCCTTAAAGATGATATAGAATCCAATGAGGCCACTAATGAAGGTTCCCAGGTCGCTGAACCAACCATACAGTTGCTTAATGGTGGTCTTGGCTAGTGTCTTGATTTCTTGAGGGTCAAAGAAATTAAGCGTCGAGTACCCCTGTGAGCTGGTATCCAAGCCCGCCATGCGTCGGGCCAGTATATTTTCTACAGCTCTACGTTCACTACCGAACGTGAGTGTCTTTTGAGCCTGTTCGATTTCTTCCCTGGTGTAAAGTCCATTCGCTCCTACTGGCTGAATTGGCGCAAAATTTAGTTCGGGATCTGCTTCTACTTGAAGAATTTTCGGTTCACCATGTACCACAGGTTGGGGATTTAAAGCTACCCAATGGTTTTCAATGAAGTACAGTGGAGGGGCTATTCCATTGCAATCAATTTCTTCTGCATGAGTCTGTAATATCCTTGTAACAGGGGCCATGTATAGTGACTTATTCCCTAAATTGACTGGTAATTCCTTGAAACATCGATCAGTTCTTCGTAGACTGACCTTCTTCGGGACACACTGAATAATATATAAAACTTCGCCTAAAACTCTTCCCACTTTGCCTTCGCCTTGGATGATTTGAGCCACTGCATCTGGGGCGATAGGCGCTAACAGCAGCCTGTTCCTTAAAATCTCTCTTCTTGTGGTGCATATTCTCTGAACCATATTTACAAATAGTTGGTCTATATCTCGCTTAAAAGATTGCTCAACGTACAGGAACTTACTATTCACATAGGACACCAAGTCTGTGTTCTGTGCTACTAAACTCATTTGAGCCTTGATGGATTTTCCTTCTTCTCCTAAGACCACAGCAAGCTTGGGATGTTCTGTTTGCCACGCCACGCGGTGACACAAAAGGGTCATTTTAACCAGTGTGAGAGCAAAGGTTTTATCTTGACTCTCCACCACTATATACACCTGTTGATTCTTCACATCCTTCACTTTTCTGGCGGAACCCTCATACAACAGACTCAGCCCCTCGTCGCATCGAGTGACAACCGGTAGGTGCCAACGATATTCACAACACGGTATTCGATCCACTGGTGAGCGAAGGCCTTCAAAAAAAATGTTTTGAACTGCCTTAAGTTTGGACCAAGGAAGAAAATGTTGGTCGCCCCTCGTATACCCAATAACAGACTAATAGTACGCCTATTGAAGGTAAGACGATTTAATTTGATTTAATCTGGAATGGAATGTCGTTCACGCGCTAGAAAATATCTGTTGCCTAAGTGAATTCCTTATTCGATTTGGTTCATAATAATTGTTTTATATAAATTATTTTTATTTTATTTATTTGACGATCTGAAAAGTATTAAAAAAAATGGATGGAGATTTAAAATGCGGCGAAATACATATAGCTTAACAAGGGCACAAACATGTAAAAAAAAAGTTTAGATCATTAATAAAATATCAGAGAAAAATAATAAAATTAAACATTCATGCAAAACGGCTTTGCATTCGACGTGGCCTGCCTAGTTTGCTAAAAAAAATAATCTCAACCCACAATTAAAATGAGTGATTGGCTCTTTTTCTTCTTTTATATATATATATATATATATATATATATATATATATATATATATATATATATATATATATATATATATATATATATATATTTTTCCACTCTCGAAAGGGCTGTGGGCTTCATAGGAAATTAAAATCCCACCGCTGTCACCAAATGTAACCGGCGGTTTTTTCGTCAGACCTTATAGGGTCAAAGAATATACTTAGAAAAACCCCTTGTTACTAATTAATTTATTTATTACAGAAGAAAACACTAGGATGAATATTTCTTAAACAATCTCTATAATGACTAATAAGTACCACTTCTCTCCTATCCTATTCCTTACCTTAAATAACCCACTAATAATTTACAATTTACTAAAATACAATTATTCTTATCGACCACTTATGACGCCTTATTACCGCCAGGGAAATGTAAATAAGAAAAACAAAGGCTAGATCTCACCCAGTCTCCTCTTAGGATCAGCAGTCTCTCTTCCCTATACTCGGCACTTATTCTAACACCAAAACACAGAGATTTTACCGGAAGGGGACCACTGCTAATCTGAACACTGTCTCAAACTTAATTAAATCTTCCGTTTAATAATTTTTACTCGTGGACGCCAATCCAAGTATTTCTGTCTATGTCGCATTTCCACTGGCCCAGTTTCTTTCAACTTAACTTGCTAATATGCTGCGTTGTCGTTTTTAATTTCCAGCTGCATATCGAAACTATTGTTTATAATTGGCAAACTATATTTTAAATATAAAACATTTATTAGCGAATTTTCAAAAGGAAAATTTCGCTTTCTCTAAACTGATTCTGATTAAAGTTAAACACTGCAAATGATGCTCATTTACAACAGCAACAACCACAGCCAGTTTCAATATGTCAGGGAATTTTCCCAGACATATACAGGAATTTATAATCTTTGTAAGTGGCGCGGTAAGCTCAGCAGCACATTGCTTAATAATTTTTATTGGAACATCATCAAAGCCGCTTGATTTTTTATTAGGAAGTTCGTTGATGATCTCAATAACTTCACATTCAGTTAAAGGTGTTATAAAAAGTGTTTTGGGTTTATATTGTTCGGCTGTGCAGCTATCAGACATCTGACCCCCGAAATGCAACATGAGCTTCCTCTCAGCAACACCTGAAAAATATCCGGCAAGCACCTCAGCAATTTCTACCCTACTAGTTATATTTTTGTTTTCGTATAGTAAATTCGAAATGCAGTGCTCCTCACTTGGTTTGTTTTTCTTAAGATTAACAAGCTGCCATAGTGCTTTAGTTTTATTTGGGGCGTTACAAATATAAGATGCTGTATAGTTTTGTTTTTCCTGTTTAATTAGGCTATTTACCTCCGCTTTCATTACTTTATACATAGCGTTAATCTCCCTCTCTCCGGATTGTTTACGCATTGAATTTAAAAGCTTCAGGTCATTAAGTTTTTGTTGCAGATTTGGTGAAAACTTGATTCGATATTTTACGTTAAAACCGGAATTTACAACTTTTTTAGTTTTCGGACAAGCTACCTCAAAGCACCAGACAAAAGTGTCAAAAAAATTTTTAAATGCCATGTCTACATCCTCAATTTCACTCAAATTGAAATCGTATGTGCTCGCAAAACGAGTTTTAAATTCGTTAATTGTCATTTCATTTAGAGGTCGAAAGACAATTTCTCTTTTAGCCTCTATGGAAGAGTGGCCAATTCCGTTCGCTACGGGAAACGTAACTGCCTGAGCGTAATGGTCCGAGATTCCTGGATCGAAATTGTCTACAAGAACACCCTCAATATTTGTTAATACATAATCAATGCTACTACTACTCAAGATGTCACCCGATCTAAAGACCCTTGTCGGAGTATTGACAAGAGAAGTTAAATTGTAAGAATGAAATAGATCGTCTATTATTTTATAATCAAGCGATCCATCCTTATTTATGTTGAAGTCACCTGTTACATAAACAAATTTGTATCTCTGAATAACAATTTTAAGGAGTTTACACAATAGGTCGCAAAATACCCCAAAGTTGCCTGCAGGCGACCTATAAATATTAACAATACATGTCTGTTTATCATATAGTATAGCAACACATTCAAAATCAAGCTCAACTGAAAGTCTATTTAAATAAGCCAATGGTTTACATTTCTGTGCAGATGCTTCAGTGGCGTAAATAATTGACCCACCGTGTCGGTGGATCGTTCATACAAATGCATCGACTTTGACATAACCATCAAGAGCAACAGCATTACAATTTGATTGTGTTAACCAATGTTCACAGATACAAATAAATCGCGATTTCCTTCTTTCAAGAAACAGTTCTAAAATATTAATTTTATTTGTCAAACACTGAATGTTTATATGCAGCAAGTCTATCTGCCTAACGTCACAATTTAGAATAGAGTCACCGGAAGTGCACCTGTTCGCGTCAGAAAAGTTAAAAACATTGCTACTTACTGTTGTGATTTCATCATCTAGTAAGACGTCACAGTCACTCTGTTGGTCGCGGCTCAGTTCTCTTGTGAAAAAATCTGTAATCTTTCACTATTACACCAGTAGGTCACTTTTCCTCGTCGAAGATATCACTTTTGTTTTCTTTCGGGACACTCACTCTAAAACTACTGTTGTTACCTTTCGATACAAGTTTAAAGCACTCACACTTTAATGTCGGCCAGTTTTCCGCAAAAAACTCCTCCATCACAGAAACCTCCACGTCGCCCCTTACTCTCCCCACAAATATCCAGGAAACCTCATCTGCTCCCCGTATTTTGGCAGCAGCAGAGTGGCCGCTTTTACCCGTAATCACCTGTTGATGTTTTCTCCTTACCGGCGATTGAAATCCACCGCTGTTCACAGACGAGTTCGGCTTTCCAGCCATCGCACCGACGTTATCACTGTCAGTCGACTTTTGTTTTTGCAATCTGTTTTTGTTATCTGTCTCTTTTGTGGGGCCAGTATTTTTAATTGTGGGAATATCTTTATCTCTGTTGTTGATTTCAATTAATGGCGCGGTTTTACTCACAACTTTATTTGAACGGCTACTTTCTGTTTTTCATAACGAAATAATAAACTCCTGATCACAAATCCTCTTTTCCATCTGTGACATCAGTTCCCTTGTTACTCCGATTTCTCGTTGCACAAATTGACATTTCAGCCTATTTTCAATACATGAACGTTGGTTGCAGTCGCCATTACTGGGCACGGTGTTAATGGAATCGTGAAATTCTTCGTCACCTTGTGCACCACACTTGACTCCCAGAACCAAATCTTTCATAAATTCTTTAAGTATTCGATTTTCACAAAAATGTTGTGGTAACTTTTTCGACACTAGAACATCAATTAGTTCATTTTTCTTCATTTTGTTCAGCTCATTCACTAAAACCGACTCACTTGCCGCCATCTTGTTAATTAATAGAATAATCTAATAAAAGTGCCATTGAACGGGCAAACAGGACACTGAATCGGTGAATTATTGCCAATTATTCCTGGAGTAATAAATGTACAGGTGTCCACGATAAGGTAGTATTACATAGCTTTTTATTAGTTGAGATAGAAAGTCTCTGGTCAAAGTCATACAGAATTTTATGCTTAGTAATGCCTTTTACAAAACAATTGAATTTTCGCGCGTCATGCATTTATTTCTAGAAAACTAATAATGAGAAGACGATATAAAAACTAAAATCAAAAATTAAATATTCATATAATTTTGACATATGACATGATATATCATGTGATAAGTACACTTGGAGAACCCAAATCACCACAACAAATATTTCAGAGACCTTACGATCATTTCGTTGACCCCCATCGTTTGTTTATTGTGTAGTGAAACTACGAGGTCGAAGACCTGCTTTAATCTTCTGGTCGACAAATTTATGAGCCCTTATCTAATATAAAATAGGCTTAAAAGGAACGGTACCAAGTTATTTAAGGAATCTGCACGTTCCCTTTCGATCTAGAAATTTACTATGTGGATATTAGAGAAAGCCGACAACCACATCTGGCGAGATAAACAAAATAACCTCCACTCATCTTTTTTATATATAGAAAACTAAACCCGGGTGTTTGGCTGACATTGATAACTCTAACAAAGCATAAATAATTTAACTAAAATACTACATAAAAAGTATATTTATATAGATTTTAATTTTTCGTAAACAGTATTTATATTGACTTCATAGATACACCGAAAACGAAAGGGTCTTTAAGTCGAGACAAGCGTAGAGATTAGTATATGTATAGACCGGCGGAGTTATTGACAGTAATTTATTATTCTACCAGACACATTAGGAGTGTTTAAGTGGTCAAATGCAAAGTGAAAATAAAGGGCTTGAAATTAAAGGTGCCGCACGATTCAATAAAGTTTTGTTCTTAATCGACCTTGATATAAAAATACTTTCTAATGAATCAAGCATAATTTGATGTCTAACATTTTTGACAAGTTTCAAATTTTCTTTGTCAATGTGGTGATTATTATCCCATATATGTTGGGTCACACACGATTTGTCCACCGTACCATATCGTAAATGTGCGAGATGTTCACGAAATCTGGTGGCTATGTTTCTCCTAGTTTGACCCACGTATTTAAAATTGCAATCTTTGCAACTAATCTCATAAATACCGGACATTTCAGTGACTTTGTCTTTATCTTTCGTATTACCCAACAAATTTTTTAAATTACTTTCGTCGAAAAAGTCAAATGTAAATCAGCTTTCTTAAAAATACTTTCCAAACCCTTTGTGATTCGTGGTTCATAAGGTAAACACACAAATTTTTTCTCTATTTTATCTTCCTTAAATGTCGTACATTCAGATATCATTTTCTTTGTTCTGTGTTTGTTAACCAATTTGTCTATTAAACCATCCACGTAACCGTTATATCTCGCCACATTTTTTATGTACTTTAATTTTGTATTAAATCTATTTTTACTTAACAGAAATTTAATCAATCTGTTTACTAGGAAATTTAAACTAGCCGTTTTTTGTGCAAACGTATGATGTGAGTCGTTAGGAATATAACTAATAGTCGCCGTTTCCTTCCTGTAGACTTCGAATTCAAGCGAGCCATTATTTTAATTTTTAATAACTAGTACATCTAGGAACGAAAGTTTATTGTTGATTTCTATTTCGTGGGTAAATTTGACTATTTAATTTTTCAGTAAATTGTTCAACCTTATATATATTTGTGTCAAACACTGCAAAAATATCGTCGACATAACGAAACCAAACTCTAGGGAAATACCCATTTTTATTTTTTAAATCCGTCTCAAATCTACTCATAAACAAGTCTGCAATAAAAGGAGCTAATGGATTGCCCATTGCTGTGCCTTCAGTTTGTTCAAAAAACTCATTGTTAAATTGGAAAATATTTTGTTTTATACAAAGGCTAGTTAGAGTTAAATAGTCTTTGCAGACGTCCTCACTTATGTTGTTCAATTTTAACAATTGTTCCAAATACTCCAACGTTTGTTTTGTGGGTACAGTAGGAAATAATGACGCCACATCGAATGACATCAAAATCTCACCTTTCAATAATTTAACATCTTTAATTTTATCAATAAAATCAAGAGAATTTAGCACCGAACAACTTTTCTGTTTAATAGGTAGACTTTTAAATTCGTTTGACAACCACTTTGCCAAATTATATGTTGGAGAATCTATAGCCAAAATAATAGGCCTCATTAATTTTCCCGGTTCATGAATTTTCGGGAGACAATATTTTTTGGGGACTTTAGGATTAGAAACTTGTAAACGTCTTCTTAAATCCTTTGTTATGAGATTTGGACATTTTTTAAAACTGTTTTTAACTTCGTTAATCATTTTTGGTAACAGATTTTTATCCAGTTTTCTATATGGCCCTGACTCTATTGCATTACTCACTCGCTTTTTATAATCACTTTTGTCCATTATGACAACTTTATTGCCTTTATCCGCCTTAATATAAAAACAATCCTTTTCTTGCAATCGTTTAACTATTTTCATTTGATTATGATTTTTGTTTTTTGTAGGATTATTTTCTTTCAGGTTTTTAGAGATTTTCTTTTTACATGCTTCACGAATAAAGTTTTTTGAAGAATCAGGTAATTTTTTAATTTCCGTTTCTATACTAGCAATGACATCTACAAGTACTTCTTTTTGTGACTGTAATCCGAATTTTAACCCTGTGTTTAAGAGGTCCATCTCATTTTTGTTAAACGACTGCGAAGAAAGATTTTCTACAAGGTGAATTTTCCGAGGGACTGATTTTTCAATTTAAATCTGATCGTTTACAAGTTTTTTTAGTTTTTTATTCTGAATATTGATTTTCTTATATATAAAAAAGATGAGCGGAGATTATTTTGCTTATCTCGCCAGATGTGGTTGTCAGCTTTCTCTAATATCCACATAGTAAACTTCTAGATCGAAAGGGAACATGCAGATTCCTTAAATAACTAGGTACCGTTCCTTTTAAGCCTATTATATATTAGATAAGGGCTCATAAATTTGTCGACCAGAAGATTAAAGCAGGTCTTCGACCTCGTAGTTTCACTACACAATAAACAAACGATGGGTCTTCACGACAGTTTAACTTCGGACCAGTTTTTTTTACCTAGACGCGATATGAATACACAGTAGCTAATAGTGTATTTTTAGAATTTTTCTTCCTCTGAAGATGTTGAACTGGCCAACGAAACAATCGTAAGGTCTCTGAAATATTTGTTGTGGTGATTTGGGTTCTCCAAGTGTACTGATTAGTGCTCATCACAGGTTCCAGTTTTGACATAGAGAAAAATAATAAATTACTCAACACTCAAAGCGCCAGTCGCGAAAATTTTGACCTTTTTACATTTGATGTAAGATTCGATTGCCGTAATCAAATTGAACTCTGTTAAAGGCGTTTGCAAGTTAGATCCTTTCACTATTAGCTGGTTGTTCTGTAAAACATCAGGTAATTCACATAAATTTTATACAGGGTGTTGAATAAAACATTGAACATTTTCTAAACCGTCAAAAAGCTCCCTGTTTGAAAAAAGTTATTTTTTTAATTTCAACTAAAAACACGTTGAAGTGTGACCCAGGTTACAAAATGGTGTTTGAATTTTTCGTTTATCTTTTTTATTTACTCGATGATTACAAAAAAAGAGCTTTTTCTGTTTTTCAGTATAACTTTTTTACTCGTCAACTGATTTTCATATTGGAGGGCTCATATTGAAGCCAAAGCTTCAGGAGCGAACACTCAGTTTAAAGAATCGACCCAGAAAGAACGATCAATATACAGCGCGGTTTCAAAAGTGATCCAAATACTAATGGTTTTAAAAATTTCGTTTATAACAGAATTGACTGGAAATCAAGTAACTAAGCCGATGATTGCTGTCATTCTTTTCGTTACCTTAGTTACGAGAATTTTGAGCTGAGAGCTCGAACGAATCTGCTTTGGAAACAAGCCGTTTGTAATTGATTTCTTTTAACGACAATTTTTGACCTGTTCAGCGAGAAATAATGGTTCTTCAATAGGCAACTTCATTTCCAGCCAATTGTGCTGTCAAAAGAAATTTTTAAAACGATTAGGATTTGGATCACTTGATGCCGCCTCTTAACTGAGCGTTCCTGCCTGAAGCTTTGGTTTCAATATGAGACACTGATGGGACACCCTTTATATATCATCAAGCCCATGAATTCTTATATGACCTTGGTTGAAGTTGTTGATTACTGAGATACTCCATATATTTAATTCGGAATACCCTGTACATGTTTCTTTTTGCATATGTAAAAAAAGTCAATTTTATGCAGCTATTTATTAGTAATATAATTAATTACTTTTACTCATTTTCCAGATGTTTATCACCACCGCGGGCAGATTAAGCTATTGATGGAGCGTACCGAGGAAGCACGCAAAGATTTCCAGAAAGCCGTCGAATTGAACCCAAACTTTGCCATTGCCTGTGTTCAGAAAAACTACTCTGACTATCGACATGCAATGCAATCGAAAGACGTCAATTTGTTGATGGAAGCATTGTCGGCGTTCAAAAAAGCCATAGAGAAGTTCCCCGACTGCCCAGAAACGTACGTCTTATATGCCCAGGTACTGACGGAGAGAAAGGAGCACGTCGAGGCAGAGAAGTTGTATGATAAAGCATTGGAGAGGGATCCCAACAATGCTTCTGTATATGTACACAAGGGTCTGTTATATATACAGTGGAAGGCCGATGTAGATAAAGGTGTACACATGATGAGCAAAGCCATTGAGATCGATGATAGATGCGAGTATGCTTATGAAACCCTGGGAACTGTTGAAGTGCAAAGGTAGGTCATGCTGATATTTGAAATAATGATAGTGTTGTTTATTCACAGGCAGCATCTTTTTTTAAAACTTCTGAACATCACGACTAGGGAATCCAATCCAGCACCAAAAACTCAATCCCGCAAACCCGCGGGACTAAAGCTATCAATCCCGCGGATCCGCAACATTATTAATACTCTTTGCAATATTAGTACGCAACCTAATAAACATGCTAATAAAAAGCTTTTATGCAATTAAAAACAGAATATACCTAATAGCACAAACGTATTTATCTCATATCAGTAGGTACAATACAATATAGTCCAGTCAAAACAATATTTAACCTCCTGAAAAATCCGAAAGTTTTGAAACTTCGCATACTTATTTAGAGGTACCTAAGAATGAATATACGGAAAGTCCTCATGAATATGAGGCGAGCTCTAGCGGCAATTAACGAAAATAGGGCACTTTCTTTGGTTTTTCGTTAATATCTCGAGAACCGTTGGTCGGGGGCAAAAGTTGATTATATACATAATTAAGGATTATCAATTTTGCTACAAAAATGGTTATATACATTTTTCTCGTATTCCTAATGGTTCCCGAGTTATTGGCGCTAAAAGAGAGCGTTTTGTAAAAAAAACACGTTAGGGCGATACAATATGGCATTTCTAATAATATGTGACAATAATAAGTTACTAAATTAAATATAGTACTTACAATGCCTACTAAACCGGCGCGGAGCGGCAGTTAGTTTTAGTCAGGTTTCCCTGCTATCCGCGTCCTTGCATGAGTCTGATGTGAGGTCATTCGTTTCTTTATTACATTTTCGTGCGTTCTTACCATTTTCGTTCGGTCAGTGCCTTAGTAGTTTTTCGCATAGTAGACGTATGTTGTGTTTACATAATAGACATATGAAATGGAAGAGAACTGTTTGTTGTGCAACAAAATTATTGGTTTACCTTCTGGTGTACCGAAAGTTGGTTTGAAGGGAATCAGATCGTTACTGCTCGCTAGTGAGCAAAGGAATGATGATTTGGGTTCTAAGCTTCGTGGTAGTGAGACAATTAGATTACACACTGAGTGCCGAAAACAGTACACACGGGATGAGTCTATAAAGGCTTTCCTGAAACAGCAGTCTGCTGCAGACCCTTCTTCATCAACACAAGATAGCTCTTTGCCCCAAACATGGTCGTCTGTGAAAACATTATTTGAATTCAAAACAAAATGTTTCTTCTGTGCAGATGTTATTGATGATGAGTATTTTTAAAAACAAATAAAGAAACCTATAAAAGCCCGCAGAGATGCCTTCTATTGTCGAAGTAAGGAAATGATTATGATTGTATTGAATTCTGCAGACAGGAGAAATGATGAAAAGGCAGAAGAAGTTAGGCTGCGTCTGTCTGGGATTAGCGATCTTGTCGCTGCTGATGGAGTGTACCACCTGGACTGCTACCAACAATTTGTGTCCCACAAGCCCCCAGAAGAGGGTAGAAAACGTGGACGTCCCGAGGCAGATTACATTATGAAGGCTATGGAAGAGATTTACTCCCTCATTGAGAATAGTGAGGAATGCCAACTTTCCTTTGAACAATTACATTCTTCAGTATCTGAGGATGTTCCTTCAAATGATACAATTAAAAGCAAACTCAGACAAATATGGAGAGAGAATTATAATTGCTGTGGGAGTTGGATGGAGGGATGCAACCATCTGTTTCAATGATGTTGGATTCAAAATATTGAACTCATGGTATGATGACAGAAAAGCTGATGAAAGTAATGAGCGACTAAGAATCGTACAAGCAGCAGCAAAAATAATAAGGCAGGATGTTCAGAAAAATGTGTATGATACAAGCGCCTACCCTCAGGGCTACAACTTTTTAAAAGAAGCAGCTTCTTGTGTACCTCCAACTCTACAAGTTTTTCTGGAGACATTGATAATGAAAAAAGCAGATAATGCAAAAAAAAAAAGAAAATGCATTTCTATTGCTCACAGTATTATCTCTGCGATACGTCCAACCTCTTTTATATCAGCAATAATGAACAGTGTTGCTTTGTTTGTGTCCATAAGATTTGGAAGCAAGAAGTTGGTAAACCATTTATCAAGTTTAGGGTTCAGTGCTTCATATCACAGTGCACAGCAGCAATTCATCATATTCAACCTGATAATGATACTCTTTTTCAACAATTTGTATTTGACAACGCGGACTTTAATGTTAGAACACTGGACAGTCTCAACACATTCTATTATATGGGTGACATCAAATGTGTGACTTCTGGACGCACAACTGGAAGCGAACATGAAAAACCAATACCGAGGCTCACCAAGGTAGCACCTGCTATGACAGTAGGGGAACTTTGAGTGATTCCTTTACAAACTTACCAAAAATCACAAGGTGGCTTTAGTAATGTGATTGTGGGGGATCTGGAAGATATAGTCAAGAAAACTGATAAGCTAACTCGATACGATACTCTTTGGTTGGCAGCAAAATGGCTCAATATTAAACTTCATCTCATGCATACTTACCTATTGTTTCAGGCAGAAAGTGTAGAAGCTGGCCAGGATAATCAAATTGCAGGGCCTTCTACCAAGAAGCGATTCAGAGCTGATTGATTTTTCTGTACAAAATTTTCCTTTGAATAACCTCAGCATTTTTTTTGTTTGTTCATATATTTCATTGTTTAATATACCTACATCTTGTGCCTCATCAATATTCGTCATAAGTAACATACATCACCTGCTTTTTATATAAAGTTGTAAAGTTTATCTCCTCAATTATCCTTAGTATACAAAAATGTATGTAAACCATTGTCAAATATTATTAGAAATGCCATATTGTACCGCCCTAGCGTGGTTTTTCACAAATGCTCTCTTTTAGCATCTATAATTAGGGAGTCATTGGGAATACGAGAAAAACGTATATAATAATTTTTGTAGCAAATTTGATAAGCCTTAATTATGTATATAATCAACTTTTGCCTCCGACCAACGGTTCTCGAGATACTAACGAAAAACCAAAGAAAGTGCCCTATTTTCGCTAATTGCCGCTAGAGCTCGCCTCATATTTATAAGGACTTTCGATATATTCATTCTTAGGTACTTCTAAATAAGTGTGCGAAGTTTCCAAACTTACGGATTTTTCAGGAGGTTGGGTCATTTTTTGAAGTTTTTTGACTGGAGTAAATAGTAGTTCAAGTAGTTTAAAGGTCAGATGTCACGTTTATTTTGGAAATATTTTCGGAGAAAAGATAACATGTCTAATGTCTCATCTTTTAAATTTGATCTTATTTTATTGCACATATATCCTGCGGCTGAAAATGCACGCTCAGCCTCGACACTTGTCGGCGGAATAGACTTTACACAGTTATATACAGCTTCCAGGTATATCCCCCTATTCCCTCCGCATTCAAAAAGGGTCATTTCATGTTTTATTAACTGGTCAAGTGATGCTCGGGCTCGTACAGCCCTACAAGAATCCTCTGATTCTGATGCCCATGCAGTACGAAGGCAACGATTCAATTCCTCTTCTAAATTCGAAGGCGATGGTTCACGTCTTGTTATCAGATTAGATAAAGGTACATTATCATCTTCAACCTCATCAACACGAATGATCTGGGGTTCAGTTTGGATTTCTAAAGACGTGTCCAATTGCAGCCTCTTAATTAAACTCTTTATTTCTTTTCGTAGTATTGATTTGCTGTGAAGCACAAATATATCTTCTCCAGGTTCTTCACCATTCGTAGACACTGACTGCTGTTCCAGATATTTGCCTGGGTTTTCTAAATACAGTAACACGCTAGTCATTAAAGAATGGCGTTCTTTTATCCGAAAAAGTAAAGATTTAACCAGTTCTTTACTCAATGTCGAATTATGACTTTGCAATTTGCTGATCATGAATCGCAGTGTAGTTTCAGCAGTAACTAGTGTTGCATTTTCGCGACACAAAACGCTTACAGCCAGTTTTACTGGTTCTAAAGCACGTTCAATATCAATCAAAGTATTACATTCTTCCTCAGTGAATAAATATGAAGATGATGTCATTTTAATATCAATGAGAGCTTTAAATATGCACTGTCTGACGAGGTTAAACCTTGAAATCATTGCTGCAAGGTTGCTCCACCGTGTTTTACAGTCTTTGACCAGTTGCAATTCTCTGCCAAATTCTGCTTTAATATAATGTTGCAGGAGGTCATTTCTCATAGGTGATTTTGAACTAAAAACTTTGACAATCTGTCATACTTTCTGAATTAGTGTCCTGGAACAAAAATATTATTTAAGTTTATTTTAACTTGAGACATATTTATTTGTTTACCTATAACTTGGTAGTAAATCTACTTCTGGAAATTCTTGATCTACGGAAAAGTAGTCGGATTTCTCATCAGCTTCGTTGTCACTGTTGTCAGTGTCAGGGTAATCACTGTCACTACTTAAATCTGGTCCACTCTCTTCCTCTAGACATTCTTTGGCTTCTTCTTGGGGTGTTTTTTTTGTAAAGTACGTCGCAAACAGCTAGCTGCAGCCCATGTGTATAGCACAGTTGATTATGTGCTGATAACAATCTTCCCACTTTCTTCATGACTGCAGCACCATCTGTCGTTGCTGCGATAATATCTCGTTCAAGGTGGATGTCGAACTCCTTTAGTTTTTTTTTCAAGTTGTATTACACATGATTCGACAGAAAAGCTACCAAAGAGTCTCACTAGTCCTAAGTTTCAAATACTAACGGCTCCAGCGTTAAAAGCATGAAGATTCAGATTTAAATAGCGTCGATTTCTTAAGGATGACCACTCATCAAATGTTATTGTGAATCGCTGTTTGGATTTTTTTAGGGCCCAGAGTTCTTCTATAGTTTTCTTTTTAATTTCCCATAGGCCATTACCATACCTTGAACCATACTGACAGAGTAAGGCAATTTGTGGCCCTCTGATTCAAATAGTTGGCGCACATCGATCGATGTGATAAACTTTGCAAAAGGTATACTATCTGTAGCTACCATTCGAGACACTCTTTCTTCCATCGAAACTTTTTTCTCAGACTGAAAATACTCTGTGATTTTTATTTTCTTAGGTAGCCCAGAAGAACTAGTATTATCTGAACGCTTAGAGTTACTGGCACTAGGACTCTTTCCTGTGTTATTTCATCAATAACAACATTCTCAGTGTTGCTCTTAGCTCTCAAATTCATATAATGCTTCGTTTGCAGGTGGGTGTGAAGATTTTTGGTAGAACGAGCAGAGATTTTAATAATGCCAGGGCATAACTTACATTTAGCTGTACAACCATCTGTAGATTTTAAGAAATCATTCCAAACTAAACTTGAGCCATTATTTTCTTTGTAAACTACACTGACACTCATTTTAATGATTAGTGGTTTATATTCGACGTAATATATTTAGCTATTTGACAAAATTGTCTCCAAGTACTAGTTAAACGCTTTTCACTTACGCACATACGTCAAAACTAACCTGGTCATTGTTTGTTTGACCTATTTTCAATGGCCCCAGCTGTGAGGGGAATCCCCGTGTCGACCGAGAGCGTCGATGCATCGCGATCCATTGTTTACCTAATGCCCTGTTATGTCAGTCACTCCAGATTTGATGCAAAGGAATGAAACCAGAGTCGGACCGACTAGGCACGAGTCCGTAATTTATGATGATTTATTTCTTTCTGCGGCAGTATAAAAGACGTTTCCGCTTTGATTGTCGAATATGGAAATTTGACATTGATTCCCGCAGATCTCGCACAGGTAATCCCGCAATGTTGACAAGGCTATACTTCCAGACTGTATTTATTGGCAAAAGCCATACGCGTTTTGGCTCAAATAACCTAAGCCATCTTCAGGGGCTTCATTCTGTTTTTTATAACAGGAACTGAATTTTATAAGAAATCTATCATAGTTGCTGTTTTCATCGACTGTCATCTTTGTTTCCTTGCACTATATGGGTGAAGGCAGAATTAGAAGCATCAAGACGTAAAATCACAGCAATGGACACACGGCAATACAATAAAAATCTCGCAATCGAAATGGAGGACAGTTAAAAGCCGAAAAGCATTCACTTCTGATTTTCGGCTTTTAACTGTCCTCCATTTCAATTGCGAGATTTTAATTTGTATTGCTGTGTGTCCATTGCTGTGATTTGACGTCTTGATGCTTCTAATTCTGCCTTCACCCATATAGTGCAAGGAAACAAAGACGACAGTCGATGAAAACAGCAACTATGATAGATTTCTTATAAAGTTCCTGTTATAAAAAACAGAACGAAGCCCCTGTAGATGACTTAGGTTATATGAGCCGAAACGTGTAGGGCTTATGTGCTTTTCAATACCTCCCTGTGGTTACTAGGTGAAATGCAATTAACATATGTTTATTAATTTTTTACTTGTAATTAACTGATGACAATTTTATTTTGTTCTAGGGGTAATCTTCTGATAGCTATTGACTTATTTGATAAAGCAATCAAACTGGCACGATCAGAAATGGAAATAACTCACTTGTTCTCATTGAAAGACGCTGCAACGGCTCAACTCAGAGTACAAACGAGACTTGGTTTAAATGCTCAGCATTCAAAAGACACATAATAATACGTATATAGAAAACCTTATGAAGATTGGCAATTATTAGATTATTTTACTTACTATTTTCAAATTGTTTGTATTGAATTGCTGTAAATAGCATTCCAAATTTTAAAATTAATATAGTGTTTGTTAATAGTGTTTCGTTTAATTAGAGGTAATTATGTGCAAATGTTTAAACAGCAATGTTTTTTAATCAATCATTAAATTAGTACTCGCATTTTTAATCTTAGTATGATGTTATTTTGTTCTGATGTTTTTTTGTGATTTAGGAGATCCGAAATAAATGTATTTTTTAAAAAAACACGATAATCACATATGAATCTCTATTGACACATAATTAACTGGTGTTTTTTTAGTAATGATTTGTTTCTGTGCTTTGAACAACAACAATAATAATAATATTATTATTAATAATGATAATAATAATTATTATTTAATGCCCAACAGGTAAATACCCAACTACAGGAGAATTGTAAAATTAACACTTAGAAATAATTTTAAAAAACTATAATATAGGAAATTACTAAGGCAAAGCTTCAAACAATATCACCTAAAATATGTTACACTTTTTTTTCCTTCTCTGCTAGGGCTCGTCCGCATCTTTGCCGCCCCTATAGCACAAGACTGTTGCATGAGCTCTGAGGGAAATACTACGACACCCTCGGTCCTTCCGAATAAATGCCTGTCCCACACTCCCCACCAGATCCATCCGTGAACTAGACAAGCGTGTCCCGTGCTAAGCCCGGGATCATGCCTCACAGTCGGGGATTTCCACTGTAAAATTGTTTTTCCTGCAGATTCACGGTCTCCAGAACTTTGCAGTGGCCCCTGCAGCACGGGTTGATCTTCAGTCTACCATTGCAGGCTAGTCTGTATAGTCCTAGCCTGGCCTTCCTCATAATAACTAGGTGTGTGTGTGTGGGGGGGGGGGGGGGGGGGTGATATCCAGCAACACCTCCATGGCGGCTGTTGGGGTTGAAGACATGGCCCCTGTGATGCCTAGGCAAGCCATCCTTTGGATCTTGCCTAGTTTTTTGTTTGGCACTGGATTGTGTCACCTTAGGCCACCAGACCAGTGCGGCGTATGTTAACGATGGTCTCACCACCCTTGTGTACAGCCAGTGGGCCATACTAGGTCTTAGTCCCCACGTTTTTCCATACAGCCGCCTAGTGACGGCTAGGGTCATAACTGCCTTGCACAGTATTTCTTCAACGTGACCATTCCAGGTTAGTTTAGAGCCCAATACGATCCAAAGACATTTTACCTCCCTGGCCATTGGGATGTTTCTACCATATACACTGAGAGTTCTGTGCCTCTCCTCCTCGTAAACGGTATGACGGTTGCTTTGTCGGGGCTCACCCCGATCTCTTGGCCAACCGCCCACCTTTCCACCACTTTCAGTGCTGTCTGCATGCGCTCCCACACTGACTGTGTAACCTTTTCTTGGACTATGATGTCAATGTCGTCTGCATAGCCCTGTTACACTTACAATAAATGTAATAAATATAACAAATATAATAATAATAAAAATAATAATAAGTTTATTTCAATATAGGTAATCCTAATACATAAAAATTAACATTTAATCATACATGTGCTCTCAACATCAATAACTGAAAAAGTTTCCTCCTAAATAAACCCAATGTACCACAATTTCTTAAATCAGCAGGCAAGCTGTTAAACTCGCTGATACCTCTAAAAAACACTGACTTGATTGCTTCGCTTGTATAGGTTCTATATATGTGCAGACCGTCAACACCCCTTGTATTATATTGGTGAATGCCTCTGTTAAAAACCAGAAATGAATCGAAATAAGCTGGCAACAGATTCTTTGCAAGTTGAAAAACAAATATCATCGTTAAATAGTACAGTCTATCTGCAACGCATTGCCAGTTCAAAGTCGCCAGCATCAATTTTATAGGTGTATATCTGCTCTGTTTTAAGACAATTCATATTCCACGATTCTGCAGTTTCTCTAACACATTCAGAGAGTTCAGATCCATCACGTGAAGCAAGGTAGCACAGTAATCAAAATAAGGTTGTAACAGTGTGCGATACACTGTGATACCAGCATGCACTGACAAATTGTGTGTGTCTGCTGAACAAAAATAATTTTTTCCTTATTTTCTTGCTTATGTACTCAGAGTGACTCTTAAACCTAAGTGCCTCATCCAAAACAAAACCCAAATATTTCATTTCTTTTACAAATTATATCCTCTTGTTTTCAATCATCAAAGTTACATTATTACAATATATCTTCTTTAGCCTATACTTACCACCCAATAACATAGCTTTTGTTTTGTTCGCATTCAACCCCAGTCTGTTCACATGCAGGTATGCAGCAAACCTATCAAGAAATTCATTCATCCTTGAATCACCCACTAAAATTAATATCATTCATGTAAATGATAAAAAGTAGGGGTCCGAGTATACTCCCCTGAGGAACTCCACGCAGCACACCACCTCATCTGATATTTCTTTCTCTAATCTGGTCCTCTGTGTCCTGCCCGTCAAGTATTGCCTCAGCCATCCTAACACATTTCCACCAATACCATAATATGCCAGCTTCCGCAGAAGAATATCCCTGTCGATTGTTTCGAAAGCTCTCTTAAGATCAACAAACACAGCTAGTACATATTTCCCTTGATCTATTGCTTCCTTCCACTTAGAAATCGTCAGCTGCAAAGCAGTCTCGCAAGAATGATGCTTTCTAAACCCAGACTGATAACCAACAAACAGTTTGTTTTTCTGAAAATAATCCAATAACTGACAATATACAAAATGTTCCAATAGCTTCTCTCACTTGGCAGAGTATTCACAGGGCGAACATCTTTCTCTCCCTTTGTAATTGGTATAATTGTACTGCACTTAAGGGCCCCCGGAAAAGCACCATATTTAAGGGAGACATTAATAAAATTCAAAATTACATGACCAACCACTCCAAAGGTTACTCTCAAAAACTCCGTGTTGAGGATCTCTGTGATGCTACCTTTTTTAATCATGTTTACATATTTATTCAGATCAGCCAGAGTCACAGGCTCAAAGTCAACAAAAGAACATGGAACCAAGGGATAACCCTCATGAGACCAAGGACAACCCACTGGAATTGAATCTACAATCACATTAATATTATTTACAAAATATACATTGAATTTTGCACATGCCTCCTTTCTCATTGCTGCAATAAGGAGCCTCGGTGGTCCAGGGGTAAGAACGTGTGCCTCTGAACTGAAGGGTACTGGGTTCGACTCCCAGGGTTCCCCTTTCACTTTCTCAGTACATACTGTAAAATTAATATCAACTAAGGTCCCTTGTAATTTCATTAGATCTTTTTGTTTGGCAGACGTATTTAGGATCACAGTCTTCACAACTTATTTCATAGATCCCCGACATTTTACCAGTATTTTGGGTTACCTAGCAAGTTTTTTAAGGTGTTTTTTGTCAAAAATGTTAGTGACAAATTGCCTTTTTTTTAATGCTATCTATACCCCTTGCGATTCACGGTTGAAATGGTAAGCAAACAAAGGTTTTTTCAGCTTTTTCTATTCTAAAAGTCATTGATTCAGCTAACTTTTTTGGTTTTCTGTTTGTTAATTAATTTCTCCGCTAGGCAAGCAGTGTATCCGTTAAAATTGTCCATGTTCTTAATATACCCAAATTATTTGGTATATCTAATTTTACTTCATGAAAATTAATTAACCTGTTCACTAAAAAATTCAAACCAGCCATTTTGTTTGTATGTATGCTGTGAGTTATTCGGAATGTAACTTTGAGTGGTGGTTTCCTTCCTATGGACATCGAATTGTAAAGCGTCTTAATTTTTTGATAACTAGTACACCTACAAGGGGTTTAGATAGCATTTTTTAAGGGCGAATTTGCAACTAACATTTTTGACAAAAAATGCCTTAAAACACTTGCTAGGTAACCCAAAAGACAAGGATAGTACTGGTGAAATGTCGGAGATTTATGAAATACGCTGTAAAGATTGTGATCAAAAATACATCGGGCATGTAAAAAGGTCTCTTGAAATTAGTTTTACAGAACTTTTTTTTTTTAATTTCTAGGCCAATGTCTTATAGGCCTTAGAGATGGTGCTCTCTTTCCGATCCACAACCAAAAGCCTGCCGTCAAAAATAACACAAATGGTAATATTGTTAGGTCTATTAAGTATCGTATCACATATTTCATACGGAAAAGTTATTGGAGTTTGAAAAATATTTACAACCATAATGCACTTACAGCGTTTGTATCTTTTGTGTACAAAATTTTACTAATGAATACTAATGAATTGAATTCTCTAAAATAGTCGACTAGTCGGTAGGTCTAGACCAATCACAAGGCAAGAAGCATATGTCTATTTTGTCAAAATTAAACGTCTCAATTGAAGATTTTTAAACAAAGATGCTGAATCAGATGCAGTTTGTAAAGAACAAGTGTTGCATCAGATGTGTTTCACGAAGTTTTAAGTTTCTGTTTAGTTATTTTTTTTCATTTTCATAAAACGTTTGTAGAATCTTTATTTGAATAGACCTTTTTTGCCAGTTTGGATATGAAAGACGTTGATGTTTGTATTCCTGGAAGGGTGACCGGTTGTAAATCAGTAATATCAATTTAGTCACATTAAAAAAACAGCTTCTGGAGAACAAAATACTGCGTGAAAAATTCTTAAATTTATTTCATTAACTGTTGCTGCCGCTGCTTGATGAAACAGTTCTAAAGCAAATACAGATGGAGAGACATTTATGGCTTTACAAGCGCTTGTTTTTCTTTGCATCTGGCGTCGTTTTTACAGCATCATAAAATCTGGCCGTAAAAGACGAAACCGGAGAGAAAAACAAGCACTTGTGAAGCCAGAGAAAAAAGTCTACATATGTATTTAGTCTTGTTGTTATTGTTTGCCATCGACATCAATGAGTGTGGCTCGCCTATTACAACCCGATTGTAAAAGTATGTAGTCTTAGATTTGTTTACATTGTTACCTTATTTCATTTGTCTAAAATGTTTGCAAAAAATAAATTTGACAAAGACCTTTTTGCCAGTCTCATGGAAAGTCACAGTATTTTTGATTAAATATCATTGTTTACATAAAGAAATGGTCATTAAATGGTAAATAAGTGTTGAAAAAAGCCCGGGCATAACAAGGGGTCATGGTAGTGAATTTTCATAAAAAATATTTTAAATCTTAACTCAATTTTCCCTTAAGCTAGTATCTTCATTTTGGAAATTTTGGTATATACTGGAACCTATATAAAGCAGTTTGGGTGGTACATTTTATAAAAATAACGAAATAAGCTTCTGAGATACAAATAAAAAAAACTTTTTTGGAAAGAGTGGTTTGGTTGGGTTGGCCAAAACGAATAAAATCATCTAAGCGATTAATAACAAAGGAAAATACCTGTCATGTTTATAATTTGGCAGGAAAAGGGAAACGCAAGATTAAAAAAAAAATGATAAAAACAATTTATTCAATTCCATTGACAAAAGAAAGGATATTCTGGGTTATAAAGTACCGAAATATACAAAAAATTAAAATTAAGTGAACCCAAAAAAAAAAAACGATAAGCTAAGGCGTAATAGACTTTGCAATCCATGATTACATTGCTTGTGTAAAATTGACAAATATCTTCAAAGTGACAGATTTACTAACCTAATAAATTTTGCTATATCGTGGATGCTCTTCTTCATATAGTTATATTTACTTTGTTCACCAGAAATGTTTATTTACATAAAAATCCATTTCTATGAAAAATCGCTACGGTAAGCATTTGCTGAGTCCGCACTTTTTAGTGAATTTCCTTTTAAAAATTCAATAATAAGGAGATCACGGCTTTTGAATTTTGAAAAAATTGCTTCAAATGAGAGCGAACTAGGCCCCCTAGAACACACATCCGGGGTCAGTTTCGATTTTTATATGTATCACAAAATAATGGGCTGATTTTGATCAAATTTGGTAAGTACCTTCCTTTTGCAAGTGGCATGGTTAAAATATGGTACATTGTTTCTACTATATGGATTATACCGGTAACTAACTTAATGCCTGCTTGGATTGCCGAGACATATTTGCTATTAAAAACATTTAAATAAAAATTCACTTACATAACGCACTTGCTGTGTCCAGACTTTTATTTATGAAGCTTATACATGTATATGGAGTTCCCAGAGTGGTACCTGTTAAGAGAAATGCAAGTTTGGACCCATCGGTTGATTATACGGCTGGAGCTTCTCCTCATGTGAACTCGGAATCTTTAAACTAAATAATGTCCCCAACAGAAGTAACAGTGTGAACAGAAACCTTTTATGCTACTACCAAAATGTGCGTGGCATGAGAACTAAACTTGGCGAATTTTATCGCAATGTGTCCTCAAGTGGGTATGATGTGGTCATGGTTAACACCTGACTTCTGCTCTTCTGAGGTTGCTGACAGTGACTTGTATATGGTGTATAGAGCAGACAGAGACCCAGTGAAGACGGGGATGACGCGGGGTGGCGGAGTTTTTCTTGCAGTGAAAAAGCAATACTTTGTGGAGAAGGTTGCAATTCCGTCTCTGACCAATAGTTACATGGGGGACGAAGCTGTATGTTGCAAGATTAACTTTAACAATTCAAGCTTGTACGCTTTATGCTTATATTTTCAGCCTGTCTTAAGCGTGGTTAATTATGTAAATATTTTTGAAAGCCTCCTCAGTATCAGGAGATTATTGGATGGTGAATTTATAATTCTAGAAGATTTTAATATGCCACATTATATAAATTGTATTGGTTTGAACTCATTTTGTTCAATATGCCGAGAGTTTAGAGATTTTTGCAATTTTCTAGATTGTAGTCAGTTTAACAGTGTTAGAATCATTAATGGTAGGATAATAGACATGGTGATAGGAAATGTGGAGTGTGATGTATGTCATGAGGGTGGCCCTCTGTTGCCAGAGGACAGCCACCACCCTGCTCTGGCTGTGACTGCAATTAGTGAGCAGTCGGACAACCGCAGTTTCAGGGATTCGATTACTGTTCTAAAGTTTATAACTTTAGGAAGGTAAACTTTCACTGTCTGTACTCTCAACTTGCCAGGCTTGATTGGAGCTCATTAGAAAATACCACATCTGTGGATCAGGCGGGCGATGTGTTTTACCGGTTGTTGTATAGCATATTTGATAAATACGTTTCCTATAAGAGAATATCAGATACTAGGTTTCCTCTTTGGTTCACAGCCAAACCCATTAAGTTGTTGAAAAGTAAGGATTATTGCTGGTCTAAGTATAAAAAGACCCATTCGGTTTATCATCTCGAATGTTTCAAAAACAGAGACAGCGCATAAAAACTATACTTCTAACATACAAAGCCAACTCGTAGCGAGCCGTTCTTTATTTTGGTCGTGTATAAACAATAGGAAGAAATCTTCAAGGATTCCTAGTCTTATGTTCTTAAATGGGATACCACTGGATACACCACATACAATAGTAGACTGTTTTGCCACACATTTTGACTCTGTTTATGTTCCACCCTTTGGTCGTGGGCCAATGACGGAATCCTACTCGTCTTCACATGTAAATTTCAGATCAGTAACTGAGGATGATGTTTTTAAAGCCCCAAAGTGTGTTAAGCGTAAACTTACAATTGGCCCTGACGGAGTCCCTTCATTTATAGCAGGAGATTGTGCGGCCGTGCTGAGTCACCCTCTATGCTGAATTTTTAACAAAATATTGAAGACACACACCTCTCCTGATATATGGAAGATAGATAGAATCGTTCCGATATTTAAGTCGGATTGTCGATCCAAGATTGAGAATTATAGGCCCATATCGATTCTTTCAATATTTTCAAAAGTATTGGAGTCTATCCTTTATGGGCACATATATGATAACTTAAAGAACAGGATATCAACCAAGCAGCATGGTTTTGTTGCTGGGAGTTCAACTGTGTCAAATTTGTTGTTCACTCAGTACATAGCCGAGTCAAGTCGATCATTCTATTCTACTCTCTAAGTTGTCAGCAAGCGGTTTCGCTGAGGATCTGGTTTAACTTTTCTGCTCATATTTGACCAACCGTGCACGCTATATAAAATATATTGGAATTAAATCCAAAAACTATACTCCTGTGTCGGGCGTTCCACAAGGTTCGAACCTGGGTCCTCTACTATTTATTATTTTCATTAACGACCTCTGTCATCGTATATCTTGTGAGTGTTTACTGTATGCTGACGACTTTTAAAAAAATTCGTCAGATAGACACACTGCAGGACTGTCCTGTGTTGCAGGATGATTTGGTTGCTCTTCAGAATTTGTGTCATGAAAATATGCTAGAACTCAACATAAGTAAATGCATTGTAGTGACCTATTCTAGGAGGGTTACCAATATCAATTTTAATTGATTGGGGAGTGTTTTGCATAGGAGTGATAGCAGGAGAGATTTGGGTGTTGTTTTTGACCGAAAACCTTGTTTTGGCCTTCATACTCAGGCATCAGTATCAGAAGCTATGAGGTCTCTAGGTTTTATCATCAGAGTCTGTAGGGATTTGGTGGAACCGAGTGCACAAAAGTATTGTATAACACATTGGTGAGAACTAGGCTTGAATACGCTACTCAAGTTTGGTCCTCTTTATACCAATGCTATAAAGGTGCCATATAAGGGGTTCAGAAAATATACCTCAAGCATATCTCTTACAGGTTGGATGGTGTCTGTCCATCGTGGGGCACACCGTATCAGCAATCAGCAATATCTTGACAGATTTAACGTGACTTCTCTGGAAGACAGAAGGGTTTGCTCTGTAGTTGGTTTTCTTCAGAAATTGCTATGCAATTGGATTGATTCCACTGTGCTGCTATCACAGATCAATTTGAGGGTGCCGATTGTGTGGATGAGGAATAGTAACTTTTTAGTTTGCCCACGGCCAGAACAGACATTATGCTCAAATCGCCGATGTATCAGATGTTTGCTAATTATGTTTGCATTGTCAGTGGTGCTGACATTATATGTGATAGCGTATCTGAGGTGTCGGCACATATAATATGCAATATACATCTGTTTTCCTCCATGTAGTTTAGTTTCCTGATTTCCTTCTATTTTCTTTCTGTAACTATTAGTTAAGTACCCTATGGTATGGATTTTTTTTTCTGTTGGGTTGTGATTAAATTAAATAAATTAAAAAAAAATGGAATAGATTGCAACTAGGCGCCCTTGTGGCGCTAGTTGCTTGGTGTCAGCCTATAAAGCGAGAGGTCTCGGGTTCGATTCCCGGGCGGGCCAAAGAGAAGTTGACTTTGCCTGGAAAATTGTTAATGATTAAAAAAATGGGAGAATTTCGCTAATGTCCTGAGATGCCACAGCCATTAAAAGAAATTTAAAAAATATATTGCTACTAATTTACTTTTTTCTAATAAATGTTATGAAATGCTTAAAGCTTTCAGAATGCAACAGATAAACTCTAAAGGAGTGTATAGTAAGTAGTAGCGTACCAGTGTACGCGAGTTACAGCACCCTGAACATGAATAATGCAGTTCCTGTATCTCGTGTTAGTATAGTCGTTCACCGCGGAAATAATAAAACCGCTGATTAATTATAGTCAACATAATTATTTGGTTTAAGTTGTTTTACTTTATAATGTTAGCCAAGCATATTCGAATTTATATATACAAGTAAGATACAATATTATGTTAGAATTTATTACGAGTGTTTCCACATTAAACATCGTGTATTTCTCCTTTGTTTTAAAATTATAAATTAAACTTGTAATTTCTAAATAAAGTTTTTTTGTTTTGAAGTGCCAAAAGGGCATTATACAAACTCGCGTTGAATGTATATTTAATAGTTATGGCTAGTATGTTAAATCTATACAGGTTACTAAAATTTAGGAATTATAAGACGAAGACTTCTGCTGGCAGCTGTCATTTAAACTTCATTTGTGCTTTAAGCTGTCTATGTTTTCGTTGTCAACTGTCAACCAAGAATCGAAAAGGTGAAGGGTTGCAGTTGCGGTGGTATAAGTTCATTAAAATTTCTTAAATTTTACAAATCCTGTTATAACAAAAAAATATGTCGAAGCTAATTGCACAGGCTCCAGCTCTTGCTGCAAGTAAGTAATTTTGCAATACTATTCGCCGACATTTTGATAGTTGTTACAATTACGTAATAGGTACTAAGGCCAGCAAAACTTAGATTATAATATTGAGTATGCATTCTTTAAAATCAGTTATATTTCTTTTATATTATGTTTGGTAAATTTGCACATTACCTCCCGAACGCTTTTCAAGAAATTGTTTTCAGAAACATGCCTAGAACCCCCTGGATGCACAAACCACAAGAAAAACTTCTTGTTCACACCCCCAAGGAAGCTAGGGGACCAGGAGTGAATAGGTGTGCTGGGCGGGGTAGGTATTAATAAGGAAATATGAGCAGAAGAAGCACGGGTGGTGAACAAAAAATTTTTCTTGTGGTTTGGGCATCCAGGGGGGGTTCCAAGAATGTTTCTGAAAAAAGTTCCCTAAAAAGCGTTCAGGAGGCAATCTGCAAATTTACCGTATGTTTTTTTTTTGTAAATAATAATTGTTGCTTTCAGGATTAGCAGCAGAAGCCAAGCCTAAGCTTGAAGTTTTCTGGAAATATGCCAAAGTCGAACTTACACCACCAACGATGGCCGACATTCCTCAAATCAGATCAGGCATTGGTAAATTGATCAGCGGTGCCAAAACCGGACGTTGGAAGGAAACCCCCGTAAGAGAAGCATGGTTGAACACTCTTGTAACTATCGAAGTACTTTGCTGGTTCTATGTTGGTGAATGTATTGGTAAACGTCACATTGTTGGGTACGATGTTTAAAAACGTATATTAATCTTGGATTGTAGATGTGTTTGTTAGTTAATTTACGCTGTAACAAAATAAAGAATTGAAAAAGACAATAGATTCATTCAAGTATTACATTGGTACATATTAAGGTACGCAAGGTCAAAAATCTTTTAAGAAACATATGACAAAATTCGTTTTAATTTAAATTGTGTTGCCAGCCAACAAACTAGTTTGTTGTACATATATGGTATTTATAAATTTCACATAAAACCAGTATTCCTGTTACATGTAGTGTTATAATTTTTTAGAGGAGGGCCACATTGCTTTGCGAATGTTCTTAAATATGACTAATGCATACAACTGTGTAGTTCAGGAGTTGACTATAAAATTACAAAAATGTTAAATTAGGGTAAAATGGTGCTCATATTTATCAAATTGTCAAGAGATATTTGTGTTAAAAAAGTAAAGAAAGGTTGGTAGGACCTTCTCAGGAAAGCATAGTAGATCACAAGGTGGCGCTGGGGGCCTTCCTAGACATAGAGGGGGCCTTCGGAAACACCTCATTCGAATCGGTTCTGGCAGCTGTCAGGGAGCGTGGAATAGAGGAGACCTGCTGCAGGTGGATCGGTTCCATGCTCAGGGACAGGGCGGTGTTCACCTCACTCGCAGGAGGGACTCTGCTGGCGGGGTGTCCACAGTGGAGCGTTCTGTCTCCCTTGCTTTGGTGCCTAGTCGTGGACGGCCTGCTGGGGAGGCTCTCGGGAGGGGGGTATGAGGTACAGGGCTATGCGGACAACATTGTCATCATAGTCCGAGGACAGGTTACACAGTCAGTGTGGGAGCGCATGCAGACAGCACTGAAACTGGTGGACCGTTGGTCAAGGGCTCAGGGTGAGCCCTGAGAAAGCAACCGTCATATTGTTTACGAGGAGGAGGAAGTAAAAAAGCCACAGAATTCTCAGTTTATTATACGGTAGGAACATTCCAATGGCCAGGGAGGTAAAATATCTTGGGGTCGTATTGGACTCTAAGCTAACCTGGAATGGTCTCGTTGAAAAAATACTGCGTAAGGCAGTCATGGCCTTAGCTGTCACTAGGCGGCTATATGAAAAATTCTGAGGACTAAAACCTAGTATGGCCCACTGGCTGTACACAAGGGTGGTCAGACCATCGTTAACATACGCGGCACTGGTCTGGTGGCCTAAGGTGACACAATCCAGTGCCAAACAAAAACTAGGCAAGATCCAAAGGATGGCTTGCCTAGGCACCACAGGGGCCATGTCTTGAACCCCAACAGCCGCCATGGAGGTGTTGCTGGATCTGTCCCCCCTACACTTAGTTATTATGGGGGAGGCCAGGCTAGGACTATACAGACTAGCCTGCAATGGTAGACTGAAGATCAACCCAGGCTTCAGGGCCCACTGCAAAATTCAGGAGATCGTGAAGGAGCTCATGCTGGAAATGAGGTCAGACTTCGTGAGCCCGCGAATCTGCAGGGAAAACAACTTTACAGTGGAAATCCCTAACTGCGAGGCATGGCGGGTGGAGACGCCGGGCATACCACGGGACGCGCTCGTCTGGTTAACGGACGGATCCGGCGGGGAGCGTGGGACGGGGGCAGGTGTTTATTCGGAAGGTCCGAGGGTAAGTCATAGTATTTCCCTCGGAGCCCATGCAACAGTCTTTCAGACCGAAATGTACGCCATCCTGCACTGTATGCGGGAGAACAAGAGGAGTGGCTACAACAACAAGCGGATCCTCATAGCTACAGGCGGCCCTAAGTAGCCCAAGGGTAAATTCCTGGCTGGTGAGTGAGTGCCAAGATGAGACGAGCGACCTGGCTGGGCAGAATGAGGTGACCCTCATCTGGGTGCCCGGTCACTCGGGGGTCAGAGGCAATGAAGAAGCTGACAGTCTCGCGAAGAGAGGGTCAGCAGAACCATTTATGGGGCCAGAACCGGCTCTGGGCGTGACAAAGAGCACTGCCAGGGGAGCCATTAAGTCCTGGGTCAGAAACCAACACAAGGTGTACTGGGCAGACTGGCCAGGGCTCAGACAGTTCAAAGAGAGCTGTGGAGCTGCTAAATCTTAGCAGAGGACAGCTCAGAAACATAACAGGTATCTTGACGGGACACATGGCCGTCAAGAAACACCTGCATAAAATGGGGCGGTTCGAGGGGGACCTCGCATGCAGACTCTGCGGCGAGGGGGAGGAATCAGCACATCATGTGCGCGTGTAAAGCTCTGGACCGCAAAAGACAACTAATCTACGGTCAGTCTAGACCGGAGACAGAGCATTATAAAACTTCACCCTACCAATCGCTGTGCAGACTAGTTCAAGGCACAGTGATTTTGGAATGGGTGGAGTAAAAAGGCTAAGGGCATGCACAATAACCCAAAGGTTGCAGTGCTATCGGGGCGGCAAAGCCGTGGACGAGCCCTGAGGGAGAAAAGAAATATAGTAGATCCCATCTTATGTTTTGTATACTTTGTGTCAGAAACTAAGTTTCTGACAGGAAGCATGCTAAGCGTATTACTGTATCGCAAAGATATAAGAATCTAACGGCTACTGACAGAACATAGTGTACAAAATGTATGTCAAGAATTAAGACTAATATTGCAATTTATAATTTTACGTAACAAATTTGACAAGTTAAATTTTAAGTAACAAAAACACAACAATAGCTTGTAGGCTGTATAGGGAGTAGAACTTCCAAATAATGTTTTAGCAATTTTTGGTTTGGCAACATATCCAGAATAGTGAGATAAAACTGCTCCCTGGATAAAAATAGTTGTCTACAAACATCAAACCCAGATACGATCACAAACAGGTCACCCATCTAAGAACTTACTGTGTCCAACATTGCTTAACTCCAATTATTAAGGAAGGTCAGCATGTCTCAAACTCAGCAAACTTTATTTGTGACAAGAAATATTGAACAGTAATGTACAAGGTAATAGACGTTGATACAATGCTCCAGCTCTAAGCTTTATCATTGTGTTTTACATCAGCACAATGATGCTGATCTGTATTTATTTCTAGTTATCAGATACCTAAACACATGTATACACACACACTATATACATATACACATAATAATTATACTTCTAAGCATTGTCAAGTGTACCTTTTACATATACAGGGTGATTCGTAGCGCAATATACACAGAATGTAGTTGCGTAGAAGGACTCAAAATATGCAGATTTTTTAAATAAAAATTTCCTGTGACGCCCATGGTTGGTGAAATATTGACCTGCGAAGATTTTTTAATAATTACAAGAAACAGCTGTATTGCAGCAATGCCCCAACATAGAACAACCAAATTTGGTAGATGGTTTTCTTTCATCAACGTTGTTATTATACATACATTTTAAGTGGATATAAACTAAAAAAGGGGTGAATTAGGGGTAGGTCACCTTTTAAATGACATGGTTTTTTTAAACCTTAACCTTACTAAAAATTAAAGACCATCAATTTTATAGAAAATTTAATTTTGTGCCTTTTTCTTCTCTTGTTAATTTGTAGACAAATCACCTGTTTTTGAGAAAACTGAGATTTTTAGATTTGAGATCAAAACAAAATTATGATCTTTGAAGGTTTTATTAAACACATGAAGGGGCCCTCCAGCATTTTTTATGAAAAAGACAAAATGGAAGCTATTTTGAATAATATCTTTAGTGTTTTTTTATTGTTTTTTATTTATTAGTTTTTAATAGCGTGTGTTCAATTTCAGATATGTTAATACTTAATAAAGTATTACACAAAACAAAATTTGACGAATCCCTTCATTTTGCTAATAGCTTGGATGAGTTAGTTAGACAGTTTTGACATTCAAATACATTCAGAAAAAAAATGAAAAACTGTTTGTAAACGCCATATCTTTTAAATTACTAAAAGTATGAAACTAAAACTTTACACGCACGTAGATATCGTATAAGTGGTCCTCTCTACCAAATTTTAACTTAATAGGTCCTGTAAATTTTGAGTTATAACCAAATAAAAAATAAATAATTTACGATATAACCTGAAAATACCCCTAAATGGGTGCCTATAATGTTAGACAAGGTTAGACAGACATATTAGGGTTACGCTGCTATTGTAAACAAATGCTCCAAATTAAACTTCAAATAAACTGGCTACAAAAATATGTCACAATAAACAATCAGCGCGGTGTTGCCATTTGCTAAAAGTCTCATCTGAATCTAAAGATATCAGAAAAATATATAATAAATAAAAATTTTAATGAAAGTGATACAATTTGTTTAAAGGCAATCTAGAACTACGTTTTATTCTCTATAAATATTAAGCTTCCTATTCTTCAGGGTATTTAAAAGCCATCTCCCTCTCCTAGTTAAATCTGACAACGCCAGTTAGCTATTTGTCATTTGTTATTTTGCCAACTGACAGCAGGGGGAGTCTCGAATTCGAGGTTATCTTCTTCTTTGTTTACAGACGTCATAAAAAAGAAGATAACCTCGAAATAGACTCCGCTAATACCTAAAAATCTTAGAATAAGGTACTTATTGTATACTTTTAGTTTTTATTAGTGAATTTTCATTAAGAACATTCACTAATAGTGAGGTATTGATGGTAAGATATTTGAAAATTATCTTCAAATGACCGCAAATTAGGGCCCCTAGAACCAAAATTCAAGTTCAGTTAAAAAGTTTATATATACGCAATGTCTTAAATTACTAGAAGTATTAACCTTTTTAAAATTTGCATATTTTTGCTTTATTTAGAACATATTTATCTACAACTTTTTCCGGTAAAGGTTTACTTTCGGGGGCGTGTTAGATTTTTAATGAAATTTTGTATATAGACGTGTTTTAGGGTGTATATGACGAAAATCACAATAAAAATCAGGGCAGAAGCCAACTTTTGGGATTATTTGGACATTTTTGTAGAAAAAACGTAAGTTGTACTCACTTTTGCGACATGTTTTACACATTTCCGGGGGTCGTTCGTTTTATACCAAGCTAAAGAGGGGTGTATTCCACTATTCTAATTCATTTTCACATAGTTAGTGCACCCCCTTAACTGTTTATGTGTCTCTGAAAATTACCCATCTTCTCATCGTATGACCGATCCTAAGTTGAAATTGACATTTGACATATAAAGCTAACTTAATGTCAAATGTGAATTTGAACTTATAGGATGAAAAGAAGGGTAATTTTCAGAGACACATAAACAGTTAAGGGGGTGCACTAACTATGTGAAAATGAATTAGAATAGTGGAATACACCCTTCTTTAGCTTTATATAAAACAGACGCCCCCCGAAAATGTGTAGAATATGAGAAAAACATGCCGCAAAAGTGAGTAGAACTTACGTTTTTCCTACAAAAATGTCCAAATAACTCCAAAAGTTGGCTTCTGCCCTTATTTTTATTGTGATTTTTGTCATCTACACCATAAAACACGTCTATATATAAAATTTAATAAAAATCGAACACGCGCCCCGAAAGCAAACCTTTACGCCCTTTCCTTTACACCTTTTCAGTAAACCCAATAATCACGCAGCTTAATGCATTTAAAGAAATCGGCAAATATCTGTTTTTTCAAAGTATTTAGTAATGCGTGACATTTTTATGGAAACAAAAATATTTCTGAATTACACTCATAAAACTGCACTACTTTCCCCATTTAACCGTCTCTCTAACTGCAGTAGTTTACGCGATCCTTGTACTAAACAACGAAAAACTCACCCTGTATATATATATATATATATATATATATATATATATATATATATATATATATATAAAGTGTCCCAAAAGTCGCAAATCAAACGTCACACGAAGATAGGTTAGCTCAAGCCCTTTCAGAAAAACCCTTTATGATCCTATCAAAAAGTTTACAGTTTTCAAGATATTGACAGTTTTAGGAAAAGAATGAAAATTGTCAATTTTTAAGGTATTCTGACCACACCCCCCCCCCCCCATGCAGAAAAAACATTTCCGGAATGTGATTTTTGTGCCTGTTAATCCTCAATAATAGTGTTCTTGACTCACTCTTAAATATTTTGTGTTATTGTTCAGAAAATCTGAAAAAAAAAACGGACTTTTCTTCCCAAATTTTTTTAAAATTTGGAATAAACCTCCGTACTGAAAAAAAAATTAGTAAATTTTACTGGCTCATAATTTCAAAAACTTCTCTGTTTTATGGAGATTCTAAAATGGTATAAAACGTTATCAATATATCTTAAAAATAATTCACTGTCGACGATTGAAAGTAAATTTGGAAGTGAAATCAGGTAGCTAATAAATAAAAAATATGTTCTTCGATAACAGTATCCAGGGAAGCATCCTCGTCTGCAGTTCCCGGTCGTCCAGTCCGATCAACACGATCGATGCCAGGCATTCTAACAGCGCTGTTATCGAAGAACCTGGTACCTCGAGGCGGAAAGTACAGAGACGAACTGGTGTCTCAACGTCTACTACTCATAGAATTTTAAAAAGGTATGGGTACCATATTCAGACGGTCCAAATCTTGGAACTGCGTTAATACGCAAGGCGCAAGCGACTTTGCGAAATTATGTTAAGAAAAATCATACAAGATCCCAATATTTTCGATAAAGTTTTATGGAGTGGCTAGTCAGCATGTACAAATGATTTGTTACGTGAACCTCCATAACTTTCATAGTTGGAAAATTGAAGATCCACATGAGTTCAGAGAGGATGGGTCCTAGCATCAATTTAAGATCATCTCTGGGGCGGTATTTTTAACAGAACACTTTTGGGACCAGTGGAATTGCTCCCTACGTTAAATGGCCACATATATTTGGCGTTTTTACAAAACAATTTTTCAGAGCTGCTGGAAGACACCCCATTAGAACTTCGGAGAACAATGTAGCTTCAAAATGATAGATGCCTAGCCCACTCTGCCTTATCAGTAAGGCAATACTTGAATCAGACATAGGTACCCGGACAGGTGAACGTCAAAGAATCAGAACAGCAGCTCAAGAAATTTCACGAAGCAGTCTAAGAAGACTAAGACGATATCGTTTATGTATAAGACAGAATGGCCGTCGAATAGAGCATCTGGTATGAATAGAATAATTTTTGTAAATGTCACAATCTGTTTATTTTTATTTATTAGCTACCTGATTTCACTTTCAAATTTACTTTCAATCGTCGACAGTGAATTAGTTTTAAGAGATATTGATAATGTTTTATACCATTTTAGAATCTCCATAAAAGTTTTTGAAATTATGAGCCAGTAAATTTTACTAACATTTTTTTAGTACAGAGGTTAATTCCAAATTAAAAAAAAATGGTAGTGAATTTTCATAGAAATGATCTGGCACAAAATATTTTATTATAACTTTTTTTTCTTGTAACATAGAAATATAAATTTTGGTGTATAGTTTACTTTCTATATAGTAAACCTACCTACCAAATTTGGTTATCATAATTTTTGTATTTTCTAAGATAAAATTTTTTTTCAAATGGAAACTCAAAATTTTTCCGGAAAACCTCGTCCGATTTTTTCTACTAACCAACTTATCAAAGCCATTTACAAAGGGAAGGTACATGCCAAATTTTATTAAAATCGGCTCATCCTTTGAGATAAAAATTTTTTTCGAATAAAAACTGAAAATTTTCCCGGAAAACCTCGTCCGATTTTCCTGACTAACAAACTTGTCAAAGCCATTTACAAAAGGAAGCTACATGCCAAATTTTATTCAAATCGGCTTATTACTTTTTGAGATAAGAATTTTTTTCGAATGAAAACTCAAAATTTTCCCGGAAAACCTCGTTCGATTTTCCTGACTAACGAACTTATCCAAGCCATTTACAAAAGAAAGGTACATGCCAAATTTTATCGAAATCGGCCCATTATTTTTTGAGTTATCGGTGTGATACATATATATATATATATATATATATATATATATATATATATATATATATATATATATATATATATATATATATATATATATATATATATAAACATATAAAAATTGAAACTGACCCCGGATATGGGTTCTAGGGGTCTTAGATCGCGCTCATTTGAAGAAATTTTTTCAAAATTCAAAAGTCGAGATCTCCTCATTAGTGAATTTTTTCTAAGAAAATTCACTAAAAAGGGGAAGAAAAGTGTGATTTTTATTTGTTTTTCTTCAGATTTTCTGAACAATAACACAAAATATTTAAGAGTGAGTCAAGAACGCTATTATTGAGGATTAACAGGCACAAAAATCACAATCCGGAAATGTTTTTTCTGCATGTGGGGGTACTTACAGGTTATATTTATATAAACTTTTTCCTCAAAATGATCTGTTCTATTGATGGTTAAAGTTCTACTACCAGTTCCTAAAGGAAATACAGGGTGTTGAAATTTTGAAAAAAAAGTTACCAACAATTTCAACCCCCTGTATTTTCCCTAGGAAGTAGTAGTAGGACTTTAGCAATCAATAGGACAGATCATTTCGAGAAAAAAGTTCATATAATAGTAACTTCTAATTAGCTTCCTAAGGGAGAAGTTAAAAAAACATAACTGCTTCAAAAAACTATTTCGATAACCGCTCAAGATAGTGTAAAACTACAGGGAAACAAAAGTGTTTCTAACAGATTTCTCTTTGAGACAGAGGTATTATAAAAAGTCAGTGGCGTACGTGAAAGAAGTTTTATTATTTCAAATAGTCTACGGAACACGGAAAAGTAACACCCAGTACATCATTTGAAACAAGAATACCACCGAATAACAATCTCCGTCTACATAGAACGTGTACGGAATTGTATGCAAATATCTCACTCCGTTCCAAAGATATTGTAAAAGATTGTTCAAAAATTTAAATTTCAACACCCTGTAAGTATCTCCGTTCGGAAGCAAATTAGAGGTTATGTTTATATGAATGTTTTATCTTAAAATGAATAAAGTCCACTATAAACTGGGACACCGTGTATATATATATATATATATATATATATATATATATATATATATATATATATATATATATATATATATATATATATATAACATATAAAAATTGAAACTGACCCTGGATATGGTTTCTAGTGGGTCTAGTTCGCGCTTATTTGAAGAAATTTTTTCAAAATTCAAAAGTCGGGGTCTCCTTAATAGTGATTTTTTAAAAAGAAAATTCACTAAAAATCACAAGCTGGTAGGTATATAATGCGCAAAACATAATTCGTGATGATGAGAGCGTATGGATCGAATTAAGACATGCCGTTTTCAAATGTTTTATTTGCATAGGACTGTCTTAAAAAATAATTTTGTTGGTCGCGGTGCTGCAATAGGGCGAAACAGGGAACAAGAAATTTTGAAGCGAGAGAAGAAATCTCTATATCTGTATTACGTATAAAACGGTTTCACCAACTAATGCAACAATTAATAAATATAAATAGGTAGATATATGTTTATTATTAGTCTTCAGTTAATTACAAACCAGCAGATGGCAAGTAAGATAATATTAAAATATGTAATATTAGAGCTATCTTTCCAATTCACTTAATTCACATCACCCTTATCCAAACTTGTTTTTTCTTCAGATTTGGATATATTTTCTGTTGGTACAATTGGCACATTTTGACACTGAACACTTTCTTCAATCTTCGGTGCAGTTAGTGAAAGTATCCCATCTGAGGAAAGTTTACATTCAGCCCTGTTAATATCAAAACCATTAGGTAGTACATATCGTCTAATAAAATGGCGAGAAACGAAGCCATGTTCGTCTTCTCTTTCTTCATGTTTGGCTTCTATAGTTATCTCATTACCACCACAATCCTTGACTGTTATTTCATTGGGTGCAAACTGTTGAACATCTAGGTTTACCATAAATTGCCCACTGTCTTGTTTTGCCACGTATCTAGAGCTATTTAGATATGACCGCCATGGTCTATAGTAATCCGATGTAATTATTGGAGCACCAAGTTCTTGGGGTGAAGTGAACGGTGGCCAAATATCTTCATTGTCTAAACCAAGTCCAAAATGTTGGTCTAGCATTCTTGAAGGACGTCGAGAGTACCATGCAAACCAGGGGCATAACGACATTTTTTCTTAAATAATTAATAATTATTGTACTGTTGTAATAATAAAAGATGAAAATTGACAACTTTTTTTCTCTGATTTGTCAGTCTTGACAGATCAAATTATTTTTATTGTTTCTAAGAAACTGCTTTCTCAGTTTATAGAATCCTAATACTCTAAAGTATTTGTTGAATCAATGGATTTACAGTTGAAAGGGTATAGGACGGTCAATACAATATACAGACTGGTCCGTAATTATATGTCACAAAGTCTACTTCAGTAATGGCTTTAGTAAATATTAAACATTTTCTTCACAAACTTGATGGTTCTAATTTAAACAAATTCTTTAAAAGCCTCCCAACATTAATTTAAAAATTCATTTTGAGGTGTATAGACAACATTTACCAAATACCTATAGTGCGCCAACAAAACATTTTTTTGTAGAGACTTATGAAAATAAAACAATTGAAACGGCAAGTATGAATTTGGTTCATAAGACAACGCTGCTCAGATCAACGTCGGAAATTTAAAAAAAAATGCAATGGCGGCCAAATAACTATATAAAATTGTTCTGCACTCTTAGGCGAATTCGATGCAATATCGTTCTTTAAAACTTAAAAATATGTTATCAGAGAATAATATCAAAATCAACACAAAACAGAAAACAATGGAATTATCAAGAAAACGACAATAAATAACAATTTGACACAATGACCGGAATGAAATGTCAAATGTCAACATTAACTGTGAAACTGAGCTAATACTTACACTTGGTTTTGTTTAGGAATTTTCCAGGGCAGTCTCGAAGAAGAATTTTGTTGATCGCTCAGTACAATAATGACTTATGATTATTAAACATTCAAGTTTATGTATGTAAAAGCCTCGGTGGTTCAGTGGTAATAACGTGTGCCTCTGAATCGAAGAATACTGGGTTCGATTCCAGGATTCTCCACTTTTTCAGTACCTACTGTACAATAAACATCACCCGAGGTTGTGGCATTGTATTTGAGCAAGTTGAATGCCTGCACGATCCGCCCTTCGGAAGGGGCGTAGAGCCGTCGGTCCCGTTTCCATGTTGGGCACGTTAAAGATCCCTACCCTCCTTTACAGAAAGGCATGGGTTCGGTCAAATTTCCAGGATAGTGAGGTAACACTGCTCCCTGGCATCGGGGATTGGCTATAGTAGCGGAAATAGACCGGCGTTAAAGAACAAAAAAAAAAAACACGGACACACAAGTTATAAATATAATATATTATATTATATATATAAATGTACTTAGCTATTAGCTACGAGCCCTTTTAATATTTTGAAGTATAACATACGCTACTTTTATTGTTTAGCCTAACTCTTTATTACATGAATAAAAACTCGGCACGCAGCAAGTGCGTTATGGTAGTGAATTTTCATAGAAATGATCTGGCACAAAATATTTTATAACTTTTTTTTCTTGTAACATAGAAATCTAAATTTTGGTATATAGTTTGCTTTTTATATCGTAAACCTACCTACCAAATATGGTTATCATAGATTTTTATTTTTTAAGATAAAAATTTTTTTCAAATGAAAACTCAAAATTTTCCCGGAAAACCTCGTCCTATTTTTCTGATTAAGGAACTTGTCAAAGCCTTTTACAAAAGGAAGATACGTGCCAAATTTTATCAAAATCGGCGTATTATTCTTTGAGATAAAAATTTTTTTTGAATGAAAACTCAAAATTTTCCCGGAAAACCTCGTCCGATTTTCCTGACTAACAAACTTGTCATATTTACAAAAGAAAGGTACATGCCAAATTTTATTAAAATCGGCTAATTACTTTTTGAGATAATAATTTTTTTCGAATGAAAACTCAAAATTTTCCCGGAAAACCTCGTCCGATTTTCCTGACTAACGAACTTATCCAAGCTATTTACAAAAGAAAAGTACATGCCAAATTTTATCAAAATCGGCCCATTATTTTTTGAGTTATCGGTGTGATACATACATACATATATATATATATATATATATATATATATATATATATATATATATATATATATATATATATATATATATATATATATATATATATATATATATATATATATATATATATATATATATATATATATATATATATATATATATATATATAAACATATAAAAATTGAAACTGACCTCGGATATGGGTTCTAGGGGTCCTAGATCGCGCTCATTTGAAGAAATTTTTTCAAAATTCAAAAGTCGAGATCTCCTCATTAGTGAATTTTTTCTAAGAAAATTCACTAAAAATTAATAACTAACATTTAGTCGCGCCAATATTCTGTGTTTTGTTTTATCATTTTAGCTGTAGGTATCTAGAGACCGCCCATACTTATTTTTAGCGTTCGCGCATGTATTCGTTACGAACGCCAATCTTAAAAAAAATTAAATATCCAACGCAAAAATTTGACATTTCACGTGAAAGCATATTTATGTAAAGAGTATAGATTGAAACCTGTGATGAGCACTGATAAGTACAATTTGGAAAACCCAATTCATCCCAATATAGTTTTTAGGCCTGACGATGTTAGCGAATATATATATATATATATATATATATATATATATATATATATATATATGTATGTATATATATATATATATATATATATATATATATATATATATATATATATATATATATATATATATATATATATATATATATATCACACCGATAACAAAAAATAATGGGCCGATTTTGATTAAATTTGGTGAGTACCTTCCTTTTCAAAGTAGCCTGGATAAGTTCGTTATCCAGGACAATCGGTCCGGTTTTCTCAGAAAACTTTGTGCTTTCTTTCGGAAAATCTTATATCTCCGGAAATAACAAAGTTATGGCAACCAAACTTGGCGATTTGAAACGTCAAAATTAGCAACATTTAGGCAAATAATCCGAAACCAATACGGGTTAGGTAGAGTAAATGTAGCAAGAGAGTATTTTACAAACCCTCAAGTTTCAGCTTCAACCGTCATAGCCCTTCATTTTACTAACATATTTCCAGGAGATTCATTTCAAATAGACCTTTTCTCTTGTGTTTTGGCGGTAGTTTTAGTTATGGAGTTTATCGTTTAATGGTATATAATTTTTAGCGAATTTTCGTAAAAAATCAGTAAAGTTCAACATATCCGTCATTACACAAGAGAGAAGAAAAAAATGTTTATATTAATTATGGAATGTCTTGAGCTGCATCTCATAAAATTACTTCTAAAATCACAGTGTGGTCCATAAGTTGTTGGTGATACAAATTTTCTTTTTTTTTTAATCGCACATGTCTTATTGCATTTTTTAGTGAAATATAATGCTTGTTTGTTAGAAAAGAAATTCAAATTGCAGTAGCTCAAGTTGCCTATAAGGTTCGTTGGCCAGGGAACCAGTTTTCTCGGGAAGATTATTTTCTGAAATTTTGTTTACATTTTCAAACAATAAAGTTATTTTGATGATAAGTGGTACATGTTTCTACTATATAGGTCATACTGGTAACCAAATTTGATGCCTGCTTTCTATAAAAAAAGACATATTTGCTATTAAAAACATTTTAATGAAAATTCACTACCACAACGCACTTGCTGCGTCCAAACTTTTTTAATTATTATTTAGCAGGAAATAATTCTTACTTAAAGGGCACTGTATATTTTTACATCTTCGGATGAAATACTGCTGAAAATTGAATCATAACTTCCACATAGCTGTGATAATTTATTCTCTTCAGAAAGACATTCTCATGGAATGAATTTAGGGCCCAAGACTGGACCACAAAGAAAACATTTGTGTTCCTGCACCCATAAAATTTTGAAACGTCATATTACTGGAGTTTTATTGAAAAAATGTCGATTTTCGTCAAATCACCTCCCATTCATCCCCCTAAAGCGATTTTACCCAGAAACAATCCGAACCGTTCGTTTGTCGAGTGCTGACTGTATACCAAATTTGAAGACGATATCCCAATCGTTCTATAGTTATCGTGGATACAAACAGACAGACATAAAACCGACAGATAAAACAATGTTTGTTCCCAAACAATGTTTTCTATATGTTTTGATACTTTTTGCGGCGTTTAAATGTGGTATTTAGCTATCACTTTAGTATAGGAAAACAAGGCCTCTTTAAATTGTAATTATCTCAAGAAATAATAGGTGTACGGGAACAATTTAAAAAGCTTTATAATCTAGACAAACCACAAGTGGTGATGAATGTTTGCAAATTTCAAAAACTGTTTTGTGTTATTAGTTATAATTAATTGAAATTCACCTAAATATTCCAATGATTTAGATAAGATTATATATACGAAGATGTTCCAAAAGAGATGACTTTGACTATTCATTACCTGCAGGAACATGTAAAGATTCGATTGCAATAAAATATAAGTATGTAGCTCTTATAGTTTTTTTTTTAATTATGTTTTTATTAAATGTCCACACAAAACGATTTGTCCGGCTGCCCGAGGCAAATTATGTACAAGTGCAACTGTATTGTCACTGAGCTGTGAGATGACAAGTGGAGCAATTGTATAACAGGGGGCGTTTGCATCGGATATCGAAAACAAAATTTTGAAATTTTTGTCGCCGATGCGATACTTACACACGTTGTAAGGAGGTGGAGGTAAAGTAGGAAATTATAACATAAGTTTTTCATTCATAAGAAGTAAATTTAAAAAATAACGATAACAGAAAATGAAGATATCTACTTACCTACTACAGTAGACAACACACACATCTTTGTAACACACATGTTTATTAAATGTTGGAAAATAGAGCAGTGATTCTTTATCTTATTCTTACTTTTCCCTCATTTTGTTTTAGCCCTTTTAGTGAATTTTCTAATGTGAAAAAATTATATCTCTGTAAATAACAAAGTAAGGGCAACCAAATTTGGTACGCGGGTTTATATCGTTATAGGTAAATTAAGTGACAAAATTTAGCTCTGTAGGTTAAAACACAAAAAAGTTATAGGCATAAAGAAAAATAAATTAGGGTTTTTCTCAAAACGTCAATGTCGCGATTTAAAACGTCAAAATTTGCTGCCTTTAGGCAAGGAACCTAAATCTAATACGGGCTATGGAAAGAAAATATCTCAAGAATAATGTTTTACAAACCCTGAAGTCTTAGTTTCAACCGTCATTGTCCTTCATTTTACTAAAATATTTCCAGAAAATTGATTTCAAATAGACCCTTTCTCTGATGCATTGGCAGTACTCTTAGCTATAGAGTTTATCGTTTAATGGTATATAATTTTTGTCGCATTTTCGTAAGAGTAAGGCTCAATATATCCGTTATTATACAAGATATGAAAAAAAAATTGTATACATTAATTATAGGGTGTCTTGAGCTACACCTTAAAAAATATTTCTACAATCACAGGTGGCACAGGACGCACTTGCTGCGCAGAGACTTTTTTAGTACTATTATTATTACTGATAGGAACCGATAAACTTAAAATTGTATCAAAATTGTAATGTGTCACTTTTCTTCTTTTTTTTATTATTATTATATCTAATATAGTTAGTCAAAATAAGTTACTTAAATATCCATTTCATTGAAAACGTTGCTATTGGTACCTAAGTATAATATTAAAATAAATTAAATATATGATTTAAGTTTAACTTAAACATGATTAAAGTTAGGTTAAATTTGGCATTCAGTAACTTTCGCGCCAGTATTTAAACGAATTTAGACCTTGAAAACGCGTAAGTTACAAGTCACTAGAGCCTCCCTTTCAAAGTTACCATATATGCATCGATAAAACTAACATTGAATGTACTCGCTTCGGCGGTACATATACTAAAATTGGAACGATACAGAGAAGATTAGCATGGCCCCTGCGCAAGGATGACACGCAAAATCGTGAAGCGTTCCACATTTTTTAGTGAATTTTTATTTATAAAATTCACTAATCGAGACATCGAGAGGTGTCGATGGTGAGACTTTGCAAACATTTTAGTGAATTTTCTTTAAAAAAATTCACTATTGAGATCCCGAAAAAATTTCTCCAAATGGGCGCCCCTAGAACCCATATCCGGGGTCAGTTTCAATTTATATATATATATATATATATTGGTGAATTTTAATTTAAAAAATTTACTAATAGAGAGGTGTCGATGGTGAGGCTTTGCAAATTTTTTTTCAAATGAGCGCGAATTTGGGGTCTTCGGACCCATATCCGGGGTTAGTTTCGATTTTTATATGTTTATATATATATATATATATATATATATATATATATATATATATATATATATATATATATATATATATATCCAACTGATAACTCAAAAATTCTGGACGCAGCAAGTGCGTTATGGTAGTGAATTTTCATAAAAATCTTTTTAATAACAAATGTGTGTGTTTTTTTAAGAAAGCATACATCAAATTTGGTTACCAGTATAACCTATATAGTAAAAACATTGTGCCATGTTCCATTAAAATAACTTTATTGTGTGAAAATGTACAAAAATTTCCAAAAGTTAACTTAAAATGTTCCCGAAATAACACGTTTCTTGGTCAACGTTATAGGTTAATAGCAAATTGAGCTGTTCAAATATGAAACATTTGATCAAAATTCGCTACCATAACGCACTAACTGCGTCCAGAATTTCTTTTCTTACAAACAAGCCTTATATTTCGATGGAAAATGCAAAAATGTAATAACATAAGGCGTGTTTGATTAAAAAAAAGGAAATTTGTATCACCAACGACTTATGGGTGATTGTAGAAATATTATTTTAAGATGTAGCTCAAGACACCCTATAATTAATATATACAAATTTTCTTCAAATCTTATATAATAACGGATATATTGAGCTTTATTGATTTTTTACGAAAATTCGACAAAAATTATATACCATTAAATGATAAACTCTATAGCTGAGGCTACTGCCAAGCATCAGAGAAAGGGTCTATTTGAAATGAATTTTCTGCAAACATTTTAGTAAAATGAAGGGCAATGACGGTTGAAACTAAGACTTCAGGGTTTGTAAAACATCCTCCTTGAGACATTTTATTTCTATAGCCCGTATTAGATTTAAGTTATTTGCCTAAATGTTGCCAATTTTGACATTTTAAATCGCCACTTTGACGTTTTGAGGAAAACCCCAATTTATTTTTCTTTAAATGCCTATAATTTTTTTGTCTTTTGACCTACATAGCTAAATTTGGTAGGTAACTTACCTATAAGGATATAAACCTGCGTACCAAATTTGGTTGCCCTTACTTTGTTAATTCCGGAGATATAAATTTTTTTCGAAAGAAAACACTCAATTTTCCGGGAAAACCTGGGCAGATTTTCCTGACTAACGAACTTATCCAAGCCATTTGCAAAAGGAATTTTTTCACCGAATTTGATTAAAATCGGCCCATTATTTTTTGAGTTATCGGTGTGATACATATATATATATATATATATATATATATATATATATATATATATATATATATATATATATATATATATATATATATATATATATATATATATATAAACATATAAAAATTGAAACTGACCCCGGATATGTTTTCTGGGAGGCCTAATTAGCGCTCATTTGAAGAAATTTTTTCAAAATTCAAAAGTCGGGATCTCCTCATTAGTGAAATTTTTAAAGAAAATTCACTAAAAGTAGTTAACCGATGATGATAAAACTCAGCAAGTGCCTTTCTTTTATTAATAGCTTAGAAGAGTTCGTTAGCCAGGAAAATCGGACAAGGTTTTCCGGGAAAATCTTGAGTTTTCTTTCGAAAAAATTGTTTTCTCCAAAAATTACAAAGCTATTTCGATGAAATTTGGTGGACATATTGCTTTGGGAAATACCTAACTATAGGCCGAAATTCAGCTTTCTGGGTTTACTGAAAACTGAGCTATTCAAATTTGAAACATTTATAAAATGTCCTTAAAAATTTTTTTTTGTCAAAAAATTCATCAAAACGTTATTTTTCACGGATTTTGTAAAAAAAGTCCCATCAAAACTTTGCTAAACATTCTTTCACACGAAAATTCTAAACAAATTCGTTTTTCAAGGAAGTTACAAACAATTTTTTCTTTCAAGGAAATTTACCAAAAAGTTTGTAAGGAAGTCTCCTATACAAGAACATTTGTACATTAAACTTCGCTAGTGAAATAAATTAAAATTTATATAATCTGATCCAAATAGCAGACATATGGACTTCTTTTGCGGGTCCATAAACAAAAATTTTCGTTTGCTTGACGATGCCGTAAACGGCGAAACTGGTTGCAGGGAAGGAAACAAGCACTTGTTAAGCCACAGTAAAAGTCTGTACGGCTGTATTAAGTATGAAACGGAGTAACCGAGTTAGAGCAACAAAAACAAACAGATCTGCTATTAAAATTTGAAATAAGTCATTTAAGAGTTCTCATCTCATTAATTAATTACTTTTTTTGTATAAAAATTCGCTAAAAAATCATTGCAAATACATAATCTGATCACTGATAATATAGTCTTAAAAAAAGAATAAAAAACATGAAATAAAGAAAAAAGTTTACACGCCTGGATTTGAACTCGCGCGCTTAAGTTACGCATGCATACAGTTTGTGGCTAATGGACCTGGCTTCAGAGGCCATACAGTAATCACACTGACACGCGCGCGCGCACACACACACACACACACACACACACACACACACACACACACACACACACACAATTTGGGAAGACGTTGGTTTTAAAATGGTGTCAGATTTTATGGAAGACGATAGGTGGATTTCAAACGATTCCTTGAAAGAAAAGTTGGCTACTAATTCAAATGTTATTAAAAACAATTTGCTAACCCATTATAATCGAATCAAAACATTTTTCGAGACCTATCGCAAAAATAAACACAATGATAGCTGCGAGCTAAAGTTAAGCCTTCTGGATTCTTCGGATAAACATATTTCATTAAAAAAAGAAACTATCAAACAGATTCAACAGATACAGCAAATAACTTTGGTATCGAGAAATTTATGTGTGGCGCATGGACGGATGACCAAGTTATATGGTCTTCTTACTTTAGCCCGTTAACTTTAGGACATGATTCTGATGTATCATGGAGGTTTGCAAAAAATCGCCTAGCTGATCCAATTTTTCTCAGCAAGATCGGAGTAATGGACTCGAAAAACTGCCCATTCTGCCCAGGTATTGTAGGAACAGCATGGCATATAATCATGTGTTGTCAAAGAACAAAAGACCTTTGGTGCAGAGTTAAAATGTTGTTAAAAAATCTTTTGGAACGCCAAGAAATTCAAACCAAATATTTATATTGTGGGTATCCAGGAAAAACGTTTAAGTACAACTTGGCCAATTTTATAATTAACATCGCAAAGTCAACGATCTACCGAGTGATACCCGACCTTTTCAAAGACGCAAAAGAGCCACCTCCATAACAGTATTCCAGAATAGAATCAAATGCAGGCTGACAACAGAATTCTCATGGTACTTGGGTAAGAAACAAATCGACCAATTCAAATCCATCTGGTGCGTCAACGAAGTGCTTTGTGTAGTCACTGAAAATCAAGAAGTATTGTTTTCTGTTTTATAGTACTAGGAAAAAGACTAAAACATTGGACAGTTTGTGTTTTAGTGAATTTTTATTAAAAAAATTCACTAATAGAGAGGTATCGATGGTGAGACTTTGCAAAAATTCTTTCAAATGAGCGCGAATTAGGACCCCTAGAACCCATATCCGGGGTCAGTTTGAATTTTTATATGCTTATATATATATATATATATATATATATATATATATATATATATATATATATATATATATATATATATATATATATATATATATATATGTATCCGTCTGATAACTCAAAAAATAATTAACCGATTTAGATGAAACTCGGCAAGTGCCTTTCTTTTATTAATGGCTTGGATGAGTTCGTTGGCCAGGAAAATCGGACGGGGTTTTCCGGGAAAATTTTGAGTTTTCTTTCAAAAAAAATTTTTTTTTCCGAAAATTTCGATAAAATTTTGTCTACATATTGCTTTGGGAAATATCTAACTATGTGCCAAAATTCAGATTTCTAGGGTTACAGAAAATTGAGCTATTCAAATTTGAAACATGTTTAAATCATAAGTATGTGGTTGCTGTTGGTTAGTCAATGCTTTTCTTATTGACTCATGAGATTCATTCATCAACCTTCCATTGACTTCTGCTTCTGCCGCTGTTACAGTCCTTTTATTTAGATCTAGAGTTGTAACCATCATACAAACAGTGTTTTTTAACCACGTGGCTGGGCGACTGACCGAATTCATTCCCAGTTGCTGTTGATTTACTCATATTCTCTTAATATGTTTGAAGATGTGGTGTCTACTTCATTCCAAGTCACTATTAACCGACTATTTATGAAATCAAATAAGTAAATTAAATCGATTGTCATAAAATATGTAGTGTATTAAGACAAGGGAAAAAGAAATAAAACATATATAACTGTGCACATTTTGATTATATTTTAGGGTGCTTGAGAGAGGTATTGTCACAGCATAATATCTTATTAAAGTTCATTTGTAAATAGGTTTAATTTTTATATGTTATATATATATATATATATATATATATATATATATATATATATATATATATATATATATATATATATATATATATATATATATATATATATATGATAACTCAAAAAATAATTAACCGATTTCGATGAAACTTGGCAAGTGCCTGTCTTTTATTAATGGCTTGGATGAGTTCGTTATCCAGAAAAATCAGACGGGGTTTTCCGGAAAAAATTTGAGTTTTCTTTCGAAAAAATTTTTTTTCTCCGAAAGTAACAAAGCTGTTTCAATGAAATTTACTATATATGTTGCCTCAACCTTACTACGTACCAAAATTCAACTTTATAAGTTTAGAGAAAATTGAGTTACTCAAATTTTAAATTTTCTTTCGAAAAAAATTTTTTTCTCCGAAAATTACAAAGTTATTTTAATGAAATTTTGTGGATATCTTGTCTTAAGAAAAACCTTACTACGTATTGAAATTAAACTCTCTAAGTTTATAGAAAATTGAGTTATTTAAATTTGAAGCATTTAATGAAAATTCACTACCATAACGCACTTGCTGCGTCCCGAGTTTTTTTATTTTTTCTTTTCTTTTCTTGGACATAAAACGCTACATGAATAATTTTTGTATCTGTATGTATATATGTGTATATGCGTGTATGTAATGCATTGTATGCTTATGATATACTTATAATTTCTGTATTCTTAGGTGGTAGTTTAATGTTGTGAATTTTTTTAATGTATATTTGACATAGTTTTAATAAAGATAATAATAATAATAATAATAATAATAATAATAATAATAATAATAATAATAATAATAATAATAATAATAATAATAATAATAATAATAATAATAATAACACACACACAAGCAACGTACGCGGGCATTAGCTGACTCTGCTATCCAGCACTAACAGGTTTGTTGAAGTAAACGTGTTATAAGCTCGTATGTAAATTGATGCTTTAGCATAACAAATTATTTCTATTTCAAATGGATTTTTTGCCAATATTTTATCAATAGATGAAGAGTAACACTTGAAACAAAAAACTTAAAGTTTGCTAAAGACATACCATTTTATATTTGCCATGCATAATGTCTAGAACCTTTGTAAGGCTAGATGTATTCTCACCACAATTAGAACCATAGACCGGTTTCGCTCTAATTAGAGCTCTTCAGTACGGCATACTAATTGCAGCGAAAATACACCTATTAAGTAATACGGCTATGGTAGCCAGCCTCGCAAAACTAAGTGAGATATAAGACACGCTTTTTATACGTGTCACCATCCCGTAGTATGTTGTCACGGCAGCTCCAAATAACACATAATGATAATAGAGACTGTGTACAACGAACTAACAATTTAGTGAATTGTCAGCCCTGGCCCATTTCTTCCCCAATATAGGGACAAAGTATGTAAGGCTAGATGTATTCTCACCACAATTAAAACCGTAGACCGGTTTCTCTCTAATTAGAGCTCGTCAGTAGGGCATACTAATTTTTGTTTTTGTTTTTGGATACAGGAGTGGAGAAATGCATCATGCAGACTTCAATAACAACAGCGTAGTGTGTGGTAAATCGAGGTACTGTATGACTCTTACTCACTCAAACTCCGCTCCCTGGAGTACCGGACCTTAGGTCCACACCTCCGTCGGAAAGAATTCGCACAATGACGATTGGGTTTGAATGTTTCCATTCTGATATTGCCGCTGGGGCGTGATCGGGTAAGCACAAGCTTTGGGCTTATGCCTATGTGAAAGCTGCACATCGCAGCCAGCGGCACCACTGAGAGGAGCACCCGGGCCAGAAGCGGCCTCCGCGAACCGAGCGGCGAACAGTCGAGTCACAAAACCAAGCATCGAAGGCATCTCCAGATCTGAGTCTGGAAACGCCTCCGATACCCATGTCCACAACCCAACCACCCCAGCAAACACACATGTAACTGATACATGGCAAATGAAGATCAAGAAAGTATCATTGTAATGTATATATATATAACACATAAGTTACATATATGTACCTTTCAGACACAGATCAATCATGAATCATTTGTAATATTGACATGTTTCGAGTATGATACATGATAGTTCTGTATACAGGCTGTTTCAAAAAACATGCACCATCGCTCGTGGGGCAATTCCTTACTAAAAAATAAGAAAAAAAGTTCCTGTGCACATGGGCCCGGAAACGCATAGTTTCCAATATACAGGGAGTTGAATTTTAATTTTTTTTTTAATTTTTTATAAATAATTTCAAAACCACTGGATTGATTTTAATGAAACTTGGAACTTGAAAGTGTATTATGAAAGTGCATATTTTCAAGTGAAAATCTACTTACAACTGCGTCAGTGGCGTGCGTACGGGGCAACTGTAAAAATTCATTTGGGGAAAAAATATGTGCGCCACTTTCTTTTTCCAATTTTGATACATCAGTTATGAAGCTTATTACATAAGCCACAAAAGCTACCTCTTGGTATTTTTTCGTTCAGGGTATCCCTTAGGAGATATGATTAATTTTATAAAAAGGGGCAAAGTACCGATTCGTTGGAGTAATGAAAACAGTAATCGTAAAGTGCCATGAAACTATAATTTTTGACAGTTCTCTAAATTCTACAATTTTGAAGTGCTTTGTAGGCGCCAAAAGAGTTTTCGTGCTATTCTTTAAATTTTGATACGGTGCAGTATTTTCGTTTTTAGTTATTTGTTGATACTGAGCTGCTCATTAATATTATTTCCTTCTCTCAAGATGGTTTTCATTAAGTACACTTCAGCGGATTTGACTGATATGTTGTTAATTTATGGACAAACAAATCAAAATGCTAGACAAGCTGTGCGAGTTTATCAGGAAACTTATCCGCAAAGAAGAATTCCTGACAAAAATATTTTCCCACGTATTGTGAGACATTTGAGAGAAACTGGTTCTTTAAAACCTTTAAAAGCTGACTCTGGACGCAGAAGATACCGCCGAACTGTACGAGTTGAAGAGGCAATATTAAATAGAGTTGAACGTGATCCTAGTACAAGTACGAGAATTATTGCCACCGAACTGGGTAATATTTCGGCATCATCAGTTCACAGAACTCTGAAGGATCAAAGTTTATATCCCTATCATTTTACACGTGTCCAGGAACTTCTACCTAGAGACTTTCAACCAGGGGTAATGTTTTGTCAGTGGTTCTTAAACAAACTTAGGCACGACCAACATTTTTCTAAACGTTTACTATTTACTGATGAGGCGTCATTTACGCGAAAAGGTATCGTAAATTTTCACAATTTACATACATGGGCCGATGAAAACCCACACTCTCTAAGAGTTGCAAATTCGCAGTATCAATTTTCCATCAATATTTGGGCTGCTATTATTGAAAATCACATAATTGGTCCTGTTGTTTTTATAAATAATTTCAAAACCACTGGATTGATTTTAATGAAACTTGGAACTTGAAAGTGTATTATGAAAGTGCATATTTTCAAGTGAGAATCTGCTTACAACTGCGTCAGTGGCGTGCGTACGGGGCAACTGTAAAAATTCATTTGGGGAAAAATATGTGCGCCACTGTCTTTTTCCAATTTTGATACATCTGTTATGAAGCTTATTACATAAGCCACAAAAGCTACCTCTTGGTATTTTTTCGTTCAGGGTATCCCTTAGGAGATATGATTAATTTTATAAAAAGGGGCAAAGTACCGATTAGTCGGCGTAATAATAATAATAATAATAATAATAATAATATATGTTTACTGCAACCATAAGAATATGAAAAACAAAACATACAGTAAACATTACAGCAATAAACGTGCAAATAACTAACCTACGTAAAACTTATTGGTGATAAACATTGAAATGAATATTACAAACATTGATAAAAAATGATAAATAAAAAATAAAAATAAAAAATGAAAAAAGTAATCGTAAAGACACCATGATTTTTCCAAACTCTTGTTTTTTGTACATTACTCAATTGACTTTAATAACAAAGCTAAAGAAAATGTTGAAAGTGGCCACCATTAGCGTCGTTACAATTATTTAACCTTCTGCGCAAAGATCTTCTTACTCTTCTGCAAATATTTTGATCTTCTCTAATGCTGTCAAATGCATATTCTATTCTTCCCAACAATTCTTCTCGTGTATTTACTGGTATTTTATACACTATTTCTTTTAAATGATCCCACAAATAAAAATCGAGAGGATTTAGGTCCGGAGATCGAGGTGGCCATGACACCGGACCTCCACGACCAATCCATCGGTGACCGTATGTGTTGGCTAAATATGTTCTTACAACTGCTGCAAAATGTGCGGGCGCACCATCATGCTGGAACCACATTGTACCATTTCTCATAAAAAGCGGTAGTAACAACGGCAAATCATTTTGTAAAAAGTTTAAATATGATTCATGGTCAAGACGATTCGGTAGAACAACAGGACCAATTATGTGATTTTCAATAATAGCAGCCCAAATATTGATGGAAAATTGATACTGCGAATTTGCAACTCTTAGAGAGTGTGGGTTTTCATCGGCCCATGTATGTAAATTGTAAAAATTTACGATACCTTTTCGCGTAAATGACGCCTCATCATCACGTTTAGAAAAATGTTGGTCGTGCCTAAGTTTGTTTAAGAACCACTGACAAAACATTACCCTTGGTTGAAAGTCTCTAGGTAGAAGTTCCTGGACACGTGTAAAATAATAGGGATATAAACTTTGATTCTTCAGAGTTCTGTGAACTGATGATGCCGAAATATTACCCAGTTCGGTGGCAATAATTCTGGTACTTGTACTAGGATCACGTTCAACTCTATTTAATATTGCCTCTTCAACTTGTACAGTTCGGCGGTATCTTCTGCGTCCAGAGTAAGGTTTTAAAGAACCAGTTTCTCTCAAATGTCTTACAATACGTGGGAAAATATTTTTGTCAGGAATTCTTCTTTGCGGATAAGTTTCCTGATAAACTCGCACAGCTTGTCTAGCATTTTGATTTGTTTGTCCATAAATTAACAACATATCAGTCAAATCCGCTGAAGTGTACTTAATGAAAACCATCTTGAGAGAAGGAAATAATATTAATGAGCAGCTCAGTATCAACAAATAACTAAAAACGAAAATACTGCACCGTATCAAAATTTAAAGAATAGCACGAAAACTCTTTTGACGCCTACAAAGCACTTCAAAATTGTAGAATTTAGAGAACTGTCAAAAATTATAGTTTCATGGCACTTTACGATTACTGTTTTCATTACTCCAACGAATCGGTACTTTGCCCCTTTTTATAAAATTAATCATATCTCCTAAGGGATACCCTGAACGAAAAAATACCAAGAGGTAGCTTTTGTGGCTTATGTAATAAGCTTCATAACTGATGTATCAAAATTGGAAAAAGAAAGTGGCGCACATATTTTTTCCCCAAATGAATTTTTACAGTTGCCCCGTACGCACGCCACTGACGCAGTTGTAAGTAGATTTTCACTTGAAAATATGCACTTTCATAATACACTTTCAAGTTCCAAGTTTCATTAAAATCAATCCAGTGGTTTTGAAATTATTTATAAAAAATTAAAAAAAAAATTAAAATTCAACTCCCTGTATATTGGAAACTATGCGTTTCCGGGCCCATGTGCACAGGAACTTTTTTTCTTATTTTTTAGTAAGGAATTGCCCCACGACCGATGGTGCATGGTTTTTGAAACAGCCTGTATATTACATATATATTACAAATAGATCGACATATGCTATAACCTAATATCTCAAGCATAGATAAGTATCGGTACAATGTTACATAGCAGTGTAATATATGTGGTACATTAAATATCTATAGCAGCGTTATATAACATATACTTTACAAAAGGATAATAATGAACTATAACTATATGCCGTAATTTTGGATCACTCAAGTTACACTGTTACATAGCATATGGGGGAAATGGCCTTATAAACATTTGAATTCAATTTAGTGGTTTAAATGTTAATGTTCTTATGGAATTAATTATTAGCAATACACGCTTTTACAAATCGGAATTGGTTAAAATCAAAATAGTTCATTTGCAACCGCTTTAATTTGTCACAAAAATTGGGATAATGATCTAATTGTTTAAGCACACAGCGCGCGTCTACTTCTGTTTTCTGCTGTAGCCATCTGCAATTGCTTTGATTAGCACATAGATAAGTAGGTATCTTCTTTGGATTAGGGATAAACTAATTAATAGTTTAGTTGTTCTAATTGTCAGGTTTATTTGTTACACTAATATAGGGAGCGTGCGCGTTGACAACTAGCGCCACCAGTGGTGACACAATATAACTAACAACAGCTGTTTCATCCATATTCTAACGGATATCAGTGTTAGTTTTGCACACGGAAAAGTGTAATATATTGGAAAGAAAGTCTAAATCTGAACGTACTTTGTTGTACTGTTGACAGCTATAATAATGATAAATCATGTGATGGTAGAAACATCAGCTTCCACTATAAAAAATACAGTCAAATCCATAACTAATTATTTTGTTGATTTCTCACTGGAGCGGATTCGTTGCACCTAAAATGTTTTAACAAACCGCCTTATTTACGAGAGTTGTTACTACAGTGGCTAAATATTATAAAATGCTAATTAGTTTAGCTGTACATCTAGCGGCTATACATAAAAGTTTCTTGGTAGATACCTGCTATATTTGAGCATTAAATGTATGATAAGTGAATATAACCTTTATGTCTCCAAGTTTATATATATATATATATATATATATATATATATATATATATATATATATATATATATATATATATAATATACAATTAATGTAGCATACATATAACCATGTAATGTATAAGTTACATATATGCGAGAGCCTCCAGCTGCTGACATTTCTGATATTAATTATGTTACATGAAAGTTACTTGATACATAACCTTACCTATTGAATATATATATATATATATATATATATATATATATATATATATATATATATATATATATATATATATATATATATATATATATATATATATAATATGCAATTAATGTAGCATACATATAACCATGTAATGTATCAGTTACATATATGCGAGTGTATCCAGCAGCTGACATTTCTGGTATCAATCATGTTACATGAAAGTTACTACTTGATACATAACCTTAGCTATTGAAATAACAAGTGTTATGTAACACTTATGTATCTGATTTGTAACTGTGTTTGCTGGGACCAAGCCCGCAAAAGCCGCCGACTACGACACTCAACCTGCCGCACACTGATGCCAGCAGCGGACACCTGTTCTAAACGTGACAAGAACGATAGTGACAACCGCTGACAATCACCTAGCGCGACTGACTCGGACTGACTTGATTTACAACGACGGCATACTAATTGCAGCGAAAACACATCTATAAAGTAATACAGCTATGGTAGCCAACTGCTGAAAACTAAGTCAGATGTAAAATACGCTTTTTACACGTGTCGCCACCTAGTTGCGGAACCAAGTAGTATGTTGTCACGCCAGCTACAAATAACATACAATGTTAAACAAATAGAGACTGTGTACAACCAACTAACAATTTAGTAAATTGTCAGGTTGATCTATTACTAACGTGTTAAGGATTCAATTCATCAGATATGCGTGTACCAAAATTCAGAACTCTAGGTTCAAAGACAAAGAAATTTTAAGCCCCTGATTAAAAAAAAGTTGAAACGTCAAAATTGATAATTCTGGTAGTCGTACATTATTAGTACGCATTATAAAATTTTTGCAAAGGAAAACCTCATATTTTCCCGAAAAAAACTAGTCCGCTTTTTCTGTCTAACGAAAGCCACTTGCAAAAGTAAGGTACTTACCAAATTTGGTCAAAATCAGCCTATTATTTTTTGAGTTATCGGTGTTATACATTTTATATATATATATATATATATATATATATATATATATATATATATATATATATATATATATATATATATATATATATATATATATATATATATATATATATATATATATATATATATAGGGTAAGTCAAATTCGAAGCTAACCATTGGGATCTCGGAAACGGTAAGAGTTACGAAGTCAATTAATTTGGGACAAAGTTGCCTCTTTCAGTTCTCAATAAACTGACGATAGAAAATTTGAGCTAGCCGCTTTAGTTCCTGAGTTATTTCGAAAAAACAATTTTTTTGTTTTTTCTTCCTTCTGCTATAACTGCGGGAGGAGACGTCGGGCATACCACGAGACGCGCTCGTCTGGTTCACGGACGGATCCGGCGGGGAGCGTGGTACAGGGGCAGATGTTTATTCGGAAGGAACGAGGGTAAGTCATAGTATTTCCCTCGGAGCCCATGCAACGGTCTTTCAGGCCGAAATGTACGCCATCCTGCACTGTGTGCGGGAGGCTTAGCTGGCGCTCATTTGAAAACAAAATTTTCATTATTCAAAAGTCGCGATCTAATTAGTAATTCTTTTTTAATGAAAAATCACTTAAATTATGTGTTGTGGACAAGTCAAATCACTTAATTACTTAAAGATAATTAAAAAGTTCGTTATGGTAGTGAATTTTTATTAAATGCTTCAAATTTGAATAACTCAATTTTCTATAAACTTAGAAAGTTTAATTTTGGTATGTAGTAACGTCTTTCCCAATGCAAGATATCCACCAAATTTCATTAAAACAACTTTGTAATTTTCAGAGAAAAATTTTTTTTAAAAGAAAATTTAAAATCTGAATAACTCAATTTTCTATAAACTTAGAAAGTTGAATTTTGGTACGTATTAAGGCCTCTCTTAAGGCAATATATACATTAAATTTCATTAAAACAGCTTTGTAATTTTCGGAGAAAAAATTTTTTTCGCAAGAAAACTCAAATATATATATATATATATATATATATATATATATATATATATATATATATATATATATATATATATATATATATATATATATATATAATATATATAAACATATAAAAATTGAAACTGACCCCGGATATGGGTTCTAGAGGTCCTAGTTTGGGCTCATTTGAAAAAAAATGTTGCAGTCTCACCATCGATACCTCTCTATTAGTGAATTTTTTAAAATCAAAATTCACTAAAAAATGTGGAACGCTTCACGATTTTGCGTGTCATCCTTGCGCAGGGGCCATGCTAATCTTCTCTGTATCGTTCCAATTTTAGTATATGTACCGCCGAAGCGAGTACATTGAAAATTAGTTTTATCGATTCATATATGCTAACTCTGAAACGGAGGCTCTAGTGACTTGTAACTTACGCGTTTTCAAGGTCTAAATTCGTTTAAATACTGGCGCGAAAGTTACTGAATGCCAAAACTGACCTATAACTTTAATCATGTTTAAGTTAAACTTAAATCATATATTTAATTTATTTTAATATTATACTGAGGTACCAATAGCAACGTTTTATTTTAATGAAGTATTTAAGTTAGTTATTTTGCCTATATATATATATATATATATATATATATATATATATATATATATATATATATATATATATATATATATATATATATTATAAAAAACAGTATGACACATTATTTTAATACAATTTTAAGTTTATCGATTCGTATCACTAATAATAAGAGTGCTAAAAAAAGGCTACAACAAAAAAGGAAAAGGTAATAATAAGATAAATAATCACTGCTCTTTTCCCCAACAATATAAAACTATGTTTTTCATAAATATTGTAGGTATTCAATAAACATGTGCATGGGCGCCCGCAGGATTTTTTTCAGGGGGGGGGCAAAATCGAAAACTTTTTGTTGTATTTCATATAACATTTATTTTTATAAAAACTTAACAAAACATAACATACTTCTAAACAACAGAATTGGTATTGTGCAGAAAAACGCACAAAATATCGAATTATCAGGGGGGGCACCCCCCCCCCCGCGGGCGCCCATGAACATGTGTATGTGTTATTTATTGTGGTAAGTATATAGTTATCTTCTTTTTCTGTTATCGGCAGTTTTAGTGAATTTTTATTTAAAAAGATTCACTATTAGAGAGGTATCGATGGTGAGACTTTGCAAACATTTTTTCAAATAAGCGCGAACTATGACCCCTAGAACCCATATCCGGGGTCAGTTTCAATTTTTATATGTTTATATATATATATATATATATATATATATATATATATATATATATATATATATATATATATATGTATATAGGTATCCAACCGATAACTCAAAAAATAATTAACCGATTTCAATGAAACACGGGAAAAGTGCCTTTCTTTTATTAATGGCTTGGATGAGTTCGTTAGCCAGGAAAATCAGACAAGGTTTTCCCGGAAAATTTTAAGTTTTCTTTCGAAAAAAATTTTTTCTCCGAAAATTACAAAGTTATTTTAATGAAATTTGATGGATATGTTGCCTTGCAAAAGACCTTACTACGCATCAAAATTCAACTTTCTAAGTTTATAAAAAATTACCTTATTCAAATTTTGAGTTTTCTTTCGAAAAATCTTTTTTCTCCGAAAATTACAAAGTTATTTTAATGAAATTTGAGGGATACGTTGCTTTAGGAAAGACCTTACTACATACCAACTTGCTAAGTTTATAGAAAATTGGGTTATTCAAATTTGAAGCATTTAATAAAAATTTACTACCATAACGCACTTGCTGCGTCCCGAACTTTTTAAAATTTATTTGTTATGAATGAAAAAATTATGATAATGATTCTGAAGGTACCTGGTTTCTTATTTTCCATCCGTAAATGTAAAAGTCTGGACGCGGCAAGTGCTTTCCCGGAAAACCTCGTCCAATTTTTCTAAATAACGGACTTGTCAAAGCGATTTACAAAAGGAAGGTACATGCAAAATTTTATTAAAATCGGCGTATTACTTTTTGAGATATGAATTTTTTTTTAATGAAAACTCAAAATTTTCCCGGAAAACCTCGTCCGATTTTCCTGACTAACAAACATGTCAAAGCCATTTACAAAAGGAAGGTATGTGCCAAATTTTATTAAAATCGGCTTATTACTTTTTGAGATATGAATTTTTTTCGAATGAAAACTCAAAATTTTCCCGGAAAACCTCGTCCGATTTTCCTGACTAACAAACATGTCAAAGCCATTTACAAAAGGAAGGTATGTGCCAAATTTTATTAAAATCGGCTTATTGCTTTTTGATATATGAATTTTTTTCGAATGAAAACTCAAAATTTTCCCGGAAAGCCTCGTCCGATTTTCCTGACTAACGAACTTATCCAAGCTATTAACAAAAGAAAGGTACATGCCAAATTTTATCAAAATCGGCCCATTATTTTTTGAGTTATCGGTGTGATACATACATATATATATATATATATATATATATATATATATATATATATATATATATATATATAAATATATATATAAACATATAAAAATTGAAACTGACCCCGGATATGGGTTCTAGGGGTCCTAGTTCGCGCTCATTTGCAAAAATTTTTTCAAAATTCAAAAGTCGGGATCTCCCCATTAGTGAATTTTTTCTACGAAAATTCACTAAAAGAAAGAATGTGTGGTTATGACTGCATTGTTTTAAAATGCTATCAAAAGTACAGCGGCGTGCAGATTTCAGGGGATACAAATAATATATTTTTTGAATGGGATACCTGTATATTATTACATTTATGGAATGATTTTTTTTTTCCTGATTTCAAAATTTTTTGCGTTGAATATTTTAGTTAATTTTCGTAGAAAAAATTCATTAATGGAGAGATCCCGACTTTTGGATTTTGAAAAAATTTTTGCAAATGAGCGCGAACTAGCACCTCTAGAACCCATATCCGGGGTCCAGGGTCAGTGTCAATTTTTATATGTTTATATATATACATACATACACACACACACACATATATATATATATATATATATATATATATATATATATATATATATATATATATATATATATATATATATATATATATATATATATATATATACATATATGGATATGTGTGTATCACACCGATAACTCAAAAAATAATGTTTTTTTTTGAATAAAATTTGCCCTGTACCTTCCTTTTGTGGCACACGTAAAACGAAAAATTCACTAATGTGGAGATCTGTGTTTATATATATATATATATATATATATATATATATATATATATATATATATATATATATATATATATATATATACACATCACACCAATGACTCAAAAAATAATAGGCCGATTTTGATGAAATTCGGTATGTACCTTCCTTTTGTAAGTAGATTGGATAAATTCGTTAGCCAGGAAAATCGGACCAGTTTTTCCGGGAAAATTTTGGGTTTTCTTTCGGAAAATGTTTGTATTTCCGAAAATAATACAGCTATGACAACCAAATTTGACAAGTATATTTCTACTGAGAAAAAATCTATTTCAATAGACCCTCTTTCTGATGCTTCGGCAGTAGTTTCCGATATACAGTTTATGGTTTAATATTCTATATTTTAGCCAATTTTCGTAGAAAAAATTCGTTATTATAAAGACCGCGACTTATGAATTTTAATATTTCTTCAAATTAGCGGAAACTAGAAACCCTAAAACCCATATACGGGGTCAGTTTCAGTTTTTGCCTGTTTACATATATGCAGGGTGACGCATTTCTACGGTAAAGCTTAATATATCCGTTATTATAGAAGATATGAGAAAAAATACGTTAATTATCGGGTGTCTCGAGCTGTATATTACAAACCTATTTTGAGAATTACAGGCTGGCCCATAAGTCGTTGGTGATAAACGCTTTATTTTTTAATAGAACAGCCCTTATGTTATTGCATTTTTGTGTTTTCCATCAAATTATAATGCATGTTTGTTAGGAAAAAAAAATGACACCGTTTATCGTTTTTTAGTTATTTCAATTGTTTTGCAACTTTTCACGTTTTTGGCACATATTTCAAACACATATCACAAATCGTGATACGGCGTTTTTATCAATAGATAGCGGAGCCCCATGTAAATAACGCATTCAGAGAGCTTTTTGTTTGTATTGAAAAAATTGAGCTGCCGTATACAGGCACTCTCAAATAGTGGCTGAATTTGAGATGTTTTCGCAGAAATGTTTTTAGTGTTTCCGTAGAAATAATTTTTTTGTTGGTAATGAATAATAAATATTTAGTAAGTTATTGTAAAAAAAAGTTGTCGAATTTTTGTGAAAAATATAATTTAGTGTAACATTACTGAATGTAAAAGAAATTTTCATATATTTTTTTAAAATTTTGGGCCTAAAGCTGTTTGTGAATAATTATATCTTGTCAGGTGTGTTAATAGCTTAAAGAGGTTCGCTGGCCAGGAAAATTTATGTAAAAGAAATTTTCATATATTTTTTTCAATTTTAGTCCTAAAGCTGTTTGTAAATAATTATATCTTGTCAGGTGTGTAAATAGCTCAAAGAAGTTCGTTGGCCAGGAAAATCGGACCAGTTTTTTTTTTGGAAATTTTAAAGTTTATTTTCCGAAAATGTTTGCACTTTTTGAAACAACAAAGCTATTTTAAGAAAATATGGTACATTGCTAGTACTGTATAGGTTATACCGGCAACCAAATGCCCTTCTTGTAAAAACAATACATATTTACCATTAAACACATTTATACGAAAATTCGCTACCATAACGCATTTGCTGCGTCCAGGCTTTTTAATTATTAAGTCATTATGCCTAGGCGCGGTTTACAGAACAATTACAATGATTTAAGTGAATACGAAGGGGGCGCATTGTTGCTGTACGGGAAGTCGGTTTTTAAATCACACAAATTTCCGACAGCATAGAACGCAGTGTGTCAACAGTGTTATAGTGTTGGTCCAGGTGGTCTGAAGAAGGAATCCATAACCGTCGTCATGGATCTGGATGACTCCGAGCAACTTCAGCAGGGGCGAAGATCGTCTTGGCAACGATATATCGCTTCGTTCCTATATACCATTTTTATGTCAGCCGCACCAACACCTTGACATCGTGCTACTCGGCTTGAGTGGAGTACTGGTAGATCAAATTGGGATGGTGAATGGAATCATGTTGTGTTCTCTAACTAGTCCCGATTCTGTCTTTCGGTTTACAATGGTCGCAGAAGAGTAAGACGATTACGTGGAGAAATTTAGAATTTGCTGTCGACTGGCATACGGCATTTACACGGGGGCGGTGATTGTCGATGGTGCGATAACATACGGTAGCAAGTCACCTCTAGTTTTCATTGACAAAAAATTGCCAATGATTACATACGAAACGTACTGCACTGCCGTACTTACAAGTGTTAATTCAACCGCTTGTCCAACAAGACAACGCACGTCCTCATACAGCAAGGGTTGCTACAAGGTTCTTACAATAAAATAACATGACCCTGCTTCCGTGGCCTTCTCCCTCCCCAGACTTGTCACCAATCGAACATGTGTCGGATATGATTGGCAATCGACTGGGTAATTTATCCCAAACAGCAAGTAATTCGGTTGACCTTCGTCACCGAATTCAAGAAGCGTAGAATGACGTTCTTCAGGATACCATAAATCGTTTAATTTTAAGCATGCCTCGAAGAGTTATCGGATGCATAAGAAACCCCGGCGGACCCACTCATTTTCAATTAACTTTGTTATTTTTCAATATTTTAGCTTGAAATGTAATCATTTTTTAAGTTTGATTAAGCACAAATTATGTATAAATTTTATTAAAATTTATCGATTCTTACTGGGTGTTTGGATTTTGTTGAAAGTCATTATAGTGTTACAAAGCACTTCAATAAATGTAGGTGCGGTGTTGCGACATCTCCAGAACTTCCCCAACATCTGGGAATTTTTGCACAATCTGGCACCCCCCCCCCCCCCGTGGGTGCCCCCCCAGGCGAAGTCTCAACCCTCTAGGACCAAAAATAACGAAGTTACCAACTTGTACCCCGTCGGAACGGATAACTGAGGTCTGCACATTCCGAACACCCTGTATATACACCCTGTATGCGCAGAGAACCCTTACACCCTGTATACGCAGAGAGATATTATATTACGAGAAACACCTCTTGTGTAACATAGGAGTGATGACCACATTTGGATCATGCTGTATATACATCCCCCTGTATACACACGGGACCGATCTGTATTCACAGAACCTTCTAGTAAAAGAAGGTCCTGGAACATTCTGGAATGGAACGCTCCAGAAACGAGGTGGAAGGTACGGCGAGTATATAAACGCGAAAGCAAGCCAGCCAGACAGTTCAGTTCAATTAGATAATGTTGAAGTGACTCGAAGAAGCAGTAATCAGTGTGAAGTGTTAGACTGTAGTTCCAGTATAGTAACTTGTGTGCAGATTAGTAATTGTAAGGCCAGTAAATTAAGTGTTTTGTGAGAGAGATATTCTAGAAATTTTATTATATCCATATTTAGAGTGTAAATAAAGTTGTTTTCTTAAAATTTAAAGTCTCACTTATCCAGAATCCGCCGAAAACGCAACAATATGAATAAGTTGTATTTAAGATTATAAAAGGCCGGCATAGACACTCAGTGTTGCATTACAACTCACTTGCACAAACTTGTGAGACTTATCTGTGCGTAATGATCCTCTCCAAAACCGCCAACTCTTAGCAGTATGTACTTGATTGGTAGTGGTAGGTAGATCTTTGTCTTGTATAATAGCAGCAAATCTTTAAGAATGCTTTTCTCGAAAACGGGTAGTTTTATGGGGATGCAACAAGAGGACGTTTTTTTAAGATTTTATGAGTCCTTTCAAAAACGTTTGTTACATTTGAGATAAAACTTCAACCAAGAAAGTTAGGGTCAGTACCTGTTGTAAAGGGATATTTTGGCCTTTAGATCCAAGGAATCCACATCAAATTGGCAGCATAAATACAAAATTGTATTATATACGCGAATGCACCAAATTTGAAGAGAATCGATCCATGACAAAAAAGGTCTCAACGCAACTTTGAAAAAAAAATTTTTTTCTTGAGACCCTGTAACTGCGTTATTTTTGAGTTTAAAAAAAAAGCTATAGTAACTTGTGGCACCAATTTTTTGAGTAGCACAACCATAACACCCTGAAATTTTTGCTCATCATTTCCGGAGACCTGATATATATATATATATATATATATATATATATATATATATATATATATATATATATATATATAACACCACAGTACACACTCCGCACCCAGAAGTCTCAGACTTGGGGAGGGGGGGGGGCTTAGATACACATACAGACAAAGAACACAACCCATAACTCAGAAGCCGGACTTTCCACATTCGAGTGAAAAAGACCAACTGTCTGAATACGGGACTCGAACCCGCGACCTCCTAGTCCGATTCTAAAGGTTACTTACCTCGCGAACTGAAATATATATATATATATATATATATATATATATATATATATATATATATATATATATATATATATATATATATATTGTAATATCCCCACAGCTTATCGAATTTTTACAAGCAAAACAACAAAACAAAAGGCAACATAGCATGATATTGTGTAATACCTAATTGAAACAAATTTTATTTCAAGGAAATGCATCTTAGTCTGTCTTGCATTGTTGACTAATATGTAATTAAATACCTGACTTCATTAAATTACTACAGGTGACCTGAAATATATTCACTTACCTTACTTTAAAGGCCTCTACATTTGCTTACTAAGAATGAATAATTTTCTGGGCTACCAGGATGGATTAAGGCGTGAAAATCTAGGGTTAGGACCAGGTTGTGTTTGTTCAGACTATGGGTTGGAACATTGTGAGAGAAACGCTATAATTCGCAAACACTTAATTTATTTAACAAAGTTTCCCATTGGACCAATACAGTGAAACGGACATGAAAGCACAGACATCTAGGCGCCCTATTGCTACGAGAAATCACACGGCTGGGCCTAATATTACACATATGGGGAATGCACTAGCATAAAAAATTTGGATCGCTTGGAGGGGTGATGACCTGGTGTGGATCAAGGTCTCCGATGTCACTCTCAGTTCCCACAGTGGTGTAGAATTAAAGATTGGTATTTTCATTTCAATATTCATCATTTAGATTTTATTGGTTTCATCGTTCACATTTCAGTTTTGGTTTGTCTTTGCTTTATTACCGTGGGACTGATTGAGCAACACCGCAGAACAGGACACCACACCCGGGCATATACTTGAGGCTAACCGACTCCTCCCTCTACGTCTCTCATGTGACCATTGGTCACTAGGAAATGACGCATTGCGCATTTGGGTTGCCTTTTCCACTTCCATGGTGCCACAGTTAAGATATTTCGCGAGCCCTTTCTTGGGCTATAGCCTCACTGGAGGTCTTAGATTTTCGGAGGTTTGGCAGGTCAAGAAGTAGAAAGTTCACCCAAATACCGCTTGAAAAGTATTGTTTTGGACCTGTAGGCTCTAGGAGGCGCAAGGGGAAGGTATCGTTGTAATTCAGGCCAGATCACTGTTGACTGACTAAGCGGAGGCGATAACGAACCTACTACTACTTCGCCCAATATTTTGACGTGTATCGCAAGCCTTTCAACTAATTACTGACCTTCAGGTTGCCCTCTCGTTTCAGTCATGCAAAATTGTGATAAATCGCGAAGTCCTTCATAGACTATGCCTCACTGGAGGTCTTAAATGTTCGGATAGTGGCACTTCGTGAAACAAGGCTTCACCTGAATGTCATTCTAGACACAAGGAGAATAATTACACAACTTTGTCAAAACATAGGGGAAAGTACTTCATTTATTCTATATCCCTTTGCTTTATTTTCCGAACCGTCCAGTGCACACCACATATTCTAAATTTCAAGTTTTAGTTTAATACAAAAGGGGGAGCCAAGATGTATGTTCCAGGTACAAAACAATTTCATCAGGTAACATATAAAATAATGAGATTCCTAACTTCAGGTTTTAGTTTCAAAGTACATTAAAAGTGTGCCACATATTTTGACTTCAAGTTTCAGTTTCAATATCACACAGAGATGGAATTACATACCTTCAGTTATAAGTTTCGGGTTTAAAATTACCTCATGTAGAGCTAGATATTGCTGGTTTCCCGATTCAAGTTCAAAATTGTATTATGTAAGACTAGATACTGTTGATTTCAAATTTCAGATTTAAATTATTTTATATAGAGCTACGGACCTCTCGTTTTCAAGTTTCAGATTCAAAATTATATTCTAAAGAGCTGCATACTTTTGGTTTCCAGACTCAAACTTAATTCACATTATAATAAGATACATACTTCTGGTTTCATAATTCAGATTTAAACCACATCATAAAGAGCTACATGTTCCTGGTTTCATGATTCAGATTTAAACTATATTATGAATAGCTACTTCATTCTGGTTTCACGATTCAGATTTAAGTTATATTATCAAAAGTAACGGACTTCTGGTTTCACAATTCCGATTTAAATTACATTATAAAGAGACACTTAATTCTGGTTTCACGATTCAGATTTAATTTATATTATCAAGAGCAACGTACTTCTGGTTTCACAATTCAGATTTCAATTATATTATATAGAGCTACAGAATTCTGGTTTCACGGTTTAGACTTAAATTGTATTATAAAGAACTACATAACTCTGGCTTCACGATTCAGATTTAAATTATACTATAAAGAGCCACATAATTCTGGTTTTACGATTCAGATTTAAATTATATTATAAAGAGCTACATACTTCTGGTTTCACGATTCAGATTTGAATTATATTATAAGGAGCTACATAATTCTGGTTTCACGATTCAGATTTAAATTATATTATAAAGAGCTACAGAATTCTGGTTTCACGATTCAGATTCAAATTATATTATAAGGGGCTACATAATTCTGGTTTCACGATTCAGATTCAAATTATATTATAAGGGGCTACATAATTCTGGTTTTACGATTCAGATTTAAATTATATTATAAAGAGCTACAGAATTCTGGTTTCACGATTCAGATTCAAATTATATTATAAGGGGCTACATAATTCTGGTTTCACGATTCAGATTCAAATTATATTATAAGGGGCTACATAATTCTGGTTTTACGATTCAGATTTAAATTATATTATAAAGAGCTACATAATTCTGGTTTTACGATTCAGATTGAAATTATATTATAAAGAGCTACATAATTCTGGTTTCACGATTCAGATTTAAATTATATTATAAAGAGCTACATAATTCTGGTTTCACGATTCAGATTTAAATTACATTAGGTGTGAACAAGATATTTGTTTTCAAATGCAAAGTAATTTCATTAAATACGGCATGAGCTAGTAACGTTTCTGATTTCAAGTTTCAGTTTACCTATCAGGAAATTTGGCAACTCTTCAGATGCGGAAGTAATTTATCTGAATGACATGCAAACAAGGTAAATTGCAGGCTCCAAGTTTCAGTTTGAATATATCAGATTTTGTGACATTTACCGGCACAAATAATTTCTCGACATAATGTAAACAAATAAGTTTCCAAATTTCAAGTTTAGTGTAAATATATTAAATTTGGCAACGTCTCAATGCTCGAGTAATTCCTCTATGCTATATGCAAACAAATCAAAATTCCAGACTTTAAGTTTTAGTCTGAATATGTTAAATTTGGCAACATCTGAACGCACAAATGATTTTTCTACATACTGTACAAGCAGATAACAGTCCAGATTTCAAGTTACAGTTTAATTTATACAATTTAAATGCACAAATAATTTCTACATATAATTTGCAACCAACTAAGATACTAGGTTTCAAGTTTAGTTTAAATATATTAAATTTGGCAACGTCTTTAGATGTAGAGATAATTTCTTTACCTAACAAGCAGATAAAATTCCAGATTTCTAGTTATAGTTTAATCATATTAAATTTGGAAACATTTAAATGCACAACTAACTTTATAAACAACGTATGAGCAAATAAAACCCCTGGTTTCATGTCTGGTGATATTTTAAGTGCACAATTAGTTTCATGAACTAATATACCAACAAGTGGAATTTCAGGCTTTAAGTTTAATTCAAAAATATCAAGTTTGGCAACTCTGAACACACAAATAATTTTACTCAAACTAATAAAATTCCCGATTTCGAGTTTAGTTTAAATCTACTAAATTGGGCAACATTCAAATGCACGAATAATTTCGCTTTGATAATATACAAATCAGCAAAATCTCAGCTCTCAAGTTTTAGTTTAAATATATCGAACTTGGCAACTTTTAATGCACAAATAAAAATAACTAAAACATTAGGGGTCAAGTTTAGTCTAAATACGCCGATTTCGGTAACAAAAAATAATATCTGTCCATTATATGTTCACAATTAAAACGCTAGGTTTCAAGTTTAGTTTACATATGGCATATTTGGCAACATTTAGATGCAAAAAAATACTTTCTATACACGATATGTAAGTAAATAAAATGCTAGGTTTCAAGTTTAGATTAAATATATTAAATTTGGCAACATTTAATGCACAAATAAATTTATTTAAATAATATGCTGGCAAATAAACTTACAGGGTTCAAGTTTCCGTTTAAATATATCAAATTGGGCAAACAATTTAGGGACACCGATAGCATATGTCATTTTAAAGGTACACTCACCGTTTGCTGTTACTCGGACATTCTGTCCGTGGCTTCTCCGCTTACACTATGAAAAACTGAAACCCCAGATGAGTCGCTTGGAAGCCTACAGCTTTCAGTAACAGTATAAACCGACACGAATTGAGCTTGGCGATTGTATACTGCACCTACTACCTATAGAAATTCCGCACTATGGCCGGCTGACTTCAGACGAGGTTCTAGGAACCCCACAGTGTTCAACACAGCATCAATCTGCCAGAATCGATCATTGCGATATTATGCTGTGCCTAATAACCACAGGGAACTTTTTAGCAGACGGACGTTCAAAAGGCAGACACAATTCCAAGGAAAACCACAGTTTTCAACAGCAGCACCAATCAGCCAGAATCGATCATTGCGAGAGTATGCTGTTGCTTACTAGCCGTAGGGTTTTCCAACAGGATAGTCCACAAGTCTGCTTAAGAACCTTCAGTTCGAAGAAAGCTTTGCAGGTCAGACCACTCTGAGGGACAGATGAAGTCTGATCTCCGTTCCAATCGTATGTGCTTTTATATCAATCCCCCACGCATTCAGCGTGAGAATACATGATTCCAGGCCTAGTCACTACGGTTTAAAATATATCGCCTGTGTACATAATTATCGACCTAATTGTTGCGTCCGTGCTGGCTCGCATTTCTTTGAGACAGATGGCCCACATAAAAACTGTCTCACTACATTTGTAGTATACCTTCTTCTAATTAAAATATAATTTTAATAATTCACTGCTCCATTTACTTCACTTATTTTGCGAACGTCCCTGTATATTACTATTTCCGAGTTTCCCTGATTTGCCAAAGAACTTTGCATGCATAAACACACATTAAGTTTTCCAGCTAATTTTAAGATTGCGTAAAAGTAGTTGAATTGCCAGCTAAATAATTCATAAACATCATAGGATACTCGCTTGCATCAAAACATGTGACACTTGCGTCGTTATTTCGGACAGCGCTTCCCATTAAGATTGCATGCGTTAATCGCATGGCTCTTATTTAGAACGCATCCCCTATTTTTGCAATGGCAACACTGTAGTAATTGCTAAATATCCACGAGATTACTTTCGCTGGCTTGTGTATTGCATGGTATATCAGGCTTACGTGAAGCTTTACGAGAGGTTTTTATGTAAACAACGTGTACAGGCTATTTTGATTGCTCTAAAATGATAGAAATTAAACACAAATGCGGTTTTTTCTTAGAGGTGAAACTGGGGAAATAAATGTCATTATTGATCATTATTATTTCTAGTTGAATTGCTTGGCAATTTGCCGTAAGTGAGACTCAAATGCTAATTGGCTTCTCGACTAATCAGGCCTCGATAAAAATCATCGTCACAATTGATTGTTTGCTTGGCAGAGCCTGGATATTAGCACAAACATTTCCTTTTCGTTTTAAATTACTAAACATTCATGTGCTCAGTGAAACCCGTTATGTCTCATTATCACAAATACACACCTATGGCTGCGACACAAGGGAACTTCACAGTACTTAAGCTAACTTATGGCCTAACATATTTGCTGAAAATTGCAGATTTACACACAAGCAGCAAGCATTGTCTTAAAAATATAATGTTTCTCCGTAAGAATGTCCGTGCCAGACATAGTTTTAATATTCCCATGGTACTCTAATCTTCATCTATGAAAGTTATTACGAAATGCTTTTTAAAACTCGAGACTGACAATTAGTTACCCTTAGTTATGTCTCACACTCAACTATTAAGTGGTGTTGATGACAGAGAACCACATTATGTCTAGAGATCTGACCTTTATACCCCCTGCAATCGTGTGAAAATCTTTTAACGTGGTTCGTTTTTATCGTCTCAAATGACATATTGAAATCTCCCTTATGCATAGTTCTCTTAATGTTATCTAATATTAATTCTATACAGGGCATAACAAATACAAAAATACAATCCCTATCTGGCATTTCACCTGTCGTATGAGAGCTATTTAATAAACATTAAAAGGCCAATAAAATGACTAATTGCTGACGGGTCCGAAAGAAAATAATATGCTAATATACCAGGATATTTCAATATATATATATATATATATATATATATATATATATATATATATATATATATATATATATATATATATATATATATATATATATATATATATATATATATATATATATATATGATAAATTTGTAGATTAGCTCCCGAACGCTTTACAAAAAAATTGTTTTCAGGAACATTACTAGGACCCCACCTGGATGCACAAACCACAAAAAAATTTCTTGTTCACACCCCCAAGGAAGTTACGGGAGTGGGAGTAAATGGGGGTGCTGGGCGGGGTAGGTAGTAAAAAGGAAATATGAGCAGAAAATACGAAAACTGCTTGAAAGCTGTCTATTTGAAACCATATCCCCATTAAATCCTGCCTACCCCGCACAGCACCCCTATTTGCCCCAGGTTACGTATAACTTCCTTGGGGGGTATGAACAAGAAGTTTTTCTTGTGGTTTATGCAACGAGGGTGTTGTATGCACACGAGGGGGAAGGAAAATACCTACGACGAAGCAGACCCCCCCGTTCGACTTGCGGCAGAGGCGAGGGGTTGGGGGGTGGCTGCTAAATCCTGCCTACCCCGCACAGCACCTCTATTTGCCCCAGGTCACGTAACTTCCTTGGGGGGTATGAACAAGAAATTTTTCTTGTTGTTTATGCAACGAGGGTGGTTGTATGCACACGAGGAGGGAAGGAAAATACCTACGATGAAGCAGACCGCCCCCCCGTTCGATTCTCGGCAGGGGCGAGCATACAACCACCCTCGCTGAATAAACCACAAGAAAAATGTCTTGTTCCTACCCGCCAAGGAAGTTACGGCACCTGGGGGGATAGGGGTGCTGTGAGGGGTAGGCAGGCTTTAAGGGGGATATGGCTTCAAAATGTGAAAAAGACAGCTTTCAAGCCCGTTTTATTTGCATTTTCTGCTCATATTTCCTTTTTACTAGCTACCCCGCCCAGCACCCCTACTCACTCCTGGTCCCGTAACTTCTTGCCGGGGGTGGGGGGGTAGACAAGAAATGTTTCTTGGGGTTTGTAGAGCCAGGGAGGGCCCTAGGCGGGTTTTTTGAAAAGCGTTCGGGATCTAAACTGCAGATTTACCTTATATATATATATATATATATGTATATATATATATATATATATATATATATATATATATATATATATATATATATATATATATATATATATATGTATGTATGTATAATATATATAGTTCAAAATAAAATAATGTTTTGTGTAAGAACTTTATTAAATAAATAACAAATAGGAAATAACAAAACTGCACAAAATTATAACTTTAAAGTAATTAAGATTATCCCAGGTAAGGGGCTACATGAAAATATATTACAATACCTACTACACAAACAATGCAATATAAAAAAATCGTTTTCCATTGATTACTTTTTGCACTTAGATTTGTGTTCTATTGGCTTCGAAGGTTTTCCGGTGTGCGTAATTGGAATATTCCTTTCTCCTGACTTGGGATCACCAGTTCTGGGAGCTGTGATGCTCAATACACCATCTGAAGACAGCTTGGACTCTACTTTACCGAGATCGTGGTCCTTGGGTATGACATAGCGCCTCTTGAACTGTCTGGAAATGTAACCGTGCTCATCACGTCTTTCTTCATGTTTCCCTTCGACTGTGATGCTGTTATCTTCTTCGGAGACTTTTACAGAGATTTCATCTGGTCTGAACTGTTGAACATCCACACTGGCGTTGAACCTGTCTTTATCAAATTTGACGTCTGCACCAGAATCAAACTCAGTGAGGATGCTGTTCCAGTTTGGTCTTACGTTCAGCCAATTCTTGAATTGAGTAGGAACTCCGAAGAGGTCGTCTACAGTCGGCAACGGTTGGTTGAAAATGCTGGAAGGTCGTGCTTCGAATGGATCGTACCACACAAGACTCATCTTTGAAACGTTAGGTATAATATAACGTACTTATAACACTTAGGTAATAAACGCTTTGGAACGATTTGCTTTAATCACCGGCTTTTCAAATTTCAAACTGACACTGACAACGCGGGCGACCGTGCATCCTTATATATGGTACCGAGGAAAATTCTAGATGGCACACGTTACCCAGTAACGGCGTTCCGTCTCGTTTCTAGATTTGTTTGGAAATTGACGTTCATCGGATATTGTCCGGGGTACATTAGACAAATCCTACTTTATAAGATTTATGGAAGTGAACTATTTTTCTTTCTTAGGTTATTGCCACAGGGATATTTTTATAGAAATATTAGTAATAATTAAAAAGTCTGGACGCATCAAGTGCGTTATGGTAGTGAATTTTCATAGAAATGATCTGGCACCAAATCTTTTTTTACATCTTTTTTCTTGTAACACAGAAATCTAAATTGTATATAAATGTGTATAAATATATAAAAATTCAAACTGACCAAGGATATGGGTTCTAAGGGTCCTAGTTCGCGCTCATTTGCAAAAAAATTTTCAAAATTCAAAAGTTGGGATCTCTCCATTAGTGAATTTTTTCTACGAAAATTCACTAAAAAACGTTTCTGATTTTAAGGTTATTGTTGTAGGTGAAACCACAATATATGTATGAGAATATCATAAAAAGTCTGGACGCAGCAAGTGCGTTATGGTAGTGGATTTTCATAAAAATGTTTTTAATAGCAAACATGTCTTTTTGTGAATTTTCATTTTAGTGAATTTTCAGCAAGAAAATTCAACAATAGAGAGGTATCTATGTTGAGACTTTTGGAAAATTTCTCCAAATGAGCGCGAATTAGGGCCCCTAGAACCTAAATCCAAGGTCAGGTAAAAAAATTATATATATATATATATATATATATATATATATATATATATATATATATATATATATATATATATATATATATATATATATATATATATATATATATATATATATATATCTGTGTGTGTGTGTGTGTGTGTGTGTGTGTGTGTGTGTGTGTGTGTGTGTGTGTGTGTGTGTGTGTGTGTGTGTGTGTGTGTGTATGTATGTATATGTATCCAACCGATAGCTGAAAAAAACTTCACCAATCGAAACGAAATTTGACAATTCCCTTCATTTTGTTAATAGCTTGGATGAGTTCGTTAGACAGTTTTGACAATCAAATACTTATAGAAAAAAATACAAATGTTAGACAAGGTAAGACAGATAAATTATGGTTCAGCTGCCATTGCAAACAACATCCCCAAATTACGTTTTAAACGGAGAGGCTACGGAAGTATGTCACAATAAACAATCGTCGGGGTTGCCATTTACGACAAGCCTAATCTAAATCTGCAGATATTAGAAAAATGTAAATAATTAAAAATTTTAATGAAAGTGATTCAATTTGGTTAAAATAAATCTAGAACTAGGTTTTATTATGTATAAATATTAAGTTTCCTATTTTCACGGCATTTAAAAGCCACCTCCATCTCTCTTGTTTAATCTGACAACACCACTATGTGTCATTTGTTAACTGACAGGAGTCGTGTACGTTCTCCGCAAAACCTCTAGAATGCCTCTGCTAATACCTTAGAATCTCAGAATATAAAACAACTACCTATATTCTAAGGTTAATAGAAATATTAGGTAAATAATAACCCAACTTTTAATTTTACATAACTTTAACAAATGCCTTTGGCTGTCCACTGTGACTGTAGTATATTATGATTCTCACATCCAATCGAACAAATAAGAAAGTGGTTATGTACATCAGATTCAGGTTCTTAATCAACGCATATAGATTTTGTATTACTAAAGCGAAATTAACTAAATTATGAACTAAATCACTTCAAGAAGAAATACCCGCAAAATAATTTAAGTACAATACCTAGGGTACCTAGGTACTTATAGTTTTCTTTACTCTTAGCTGTTACTCTTTATGGAACATTTGAAGTAAAGGAAACTACATAATATCATAAAGCAGTTTAAATTACATATATAATCAGATGTACAGTGTAAATTATTAACATCATAAATTACAAATTTTGTATTGTTTATATTTATTTCATTTTCAAAAAGTATGGATACAGTAATAGTAAATAAGATGCACAATAAGCCAAAGGCTGCGGTGCTATCCGGGCGGCAAAGACGCCGACGAGCCCTAAGGGAAAAATAGTATATAAGTGTTGAAAAGAGTGTAGGTGCAGCAAGTGCGTTATGGTGGCGAATTTTTGTAAAAATATTTCAGATAGTAATAACTCAATTTCACATTAAACTAAAATCTTAAGTTTTGATACATAGTAAAACCCATATAAAGACAGCGTTGCTACTAGATTTGAAAAATAACTATCAATTTCTTTATAAAAAAACCTTTTTTTTGTTATTTTGTTTGCATAAACTGGTTCGATTGAGTTGAATAAAGTGGATCATCCCAGCGATTAATAAGGACAAATACCTGCCATGTTTATCATTTGGCAGGCACGTTCCTTTTGGAAATAAAAATTAAATTTTCAGTAAATTTACAGTTTAGCAGACGGGGGACTTTTAGAAAAAAAATCAGAAACATTCTTAGAACCCTTTCTAAATGCACATACCACAAGAAAAAAATCGTGCAAACGGCCTCTAAGAAAGTTACAGGACCAGGCGTGAATAGGGGTGCTTGGCGGAGAATAAGATAAAAAGGAAATGTGAGCGGAAAGTTCGAAAAAAACGGCTTAGTTGGACCTCTATAAGCTACCTTTCACCCATTTTGCAGCTATACTTCCTTAAAATCCTGTTTACTTCGCCCAGAACCTTTATTCACCGCAGATCCCGCAACTTTCTTGGGGGTTGTTCCGAAGAAATTTTCTCGTTTTTGCATTGAGGGTGGTTGTAGGCATGTTGAGGGGGGGGGGGGAAGATAACCCCCGTGACGAAACCGAGAACCAAGATTTTTTATTTACGTTTAAATTGTTACCTCATTTCATTTGTTTAAAATATTTTCCCAAAAATTAATTTGAGGTTGCCTTGTTTGTCGGTCTCACATCGAGAACTACAATATTTTATAATTTAAAAAAGTATGGATACAGCAACAGTGAATAAGCGATGAAGAGGGTCTGGGCGCAGCAAATACGTTATGGTAGAGAATTTTCGTAAAAAGTTTTCAAATCCGATAACTCAATTTCCCATTAAGCTATAATATTCTATCTTGAGTCATTTTTTTCCTTCCTCAGGGCTCGTCGGCGGCTTTGCCGCCCCGATAGCACTGCAAGATTTCGCTTATTGTGTATGCCCTTAGTCTTTTTACTACACCCATTCCAGAATCACTGTGACTTGAACTAGTCTGCACAGCGATTGGTAGGGTGAAGTTTTATATTGCTCTGTCTCCGGTCTAGACTGCCCAAGCAACATTTAAAGTCAAATTGACGTAAAATCGCCCTACCAGTAGGTCGGCGACCAAATCACCACAGGTCATTTTCAAGTAAAATTTAAGTGTATATTACCAATGTGGGGAATAAAGTCAAAGTAATATGGAAGTCGATAATAGGTCCAGCAAGGCGTTTCGGCCAAGGCGTTTTAGTTATATTTAGGACATTTTCATTCAACATTGGGCCAATGGACGTAATATATTGGTAAATATGTGCTACGCTTTACTTGAATCTGACATCTAGGCGCCAAGTGCTGTGACGTTCTTAACAACGAACTACGCATACGCATGTCACATTATTCGGTTCTGCAGGATCTGTGGTTATGTATGTATAAACAAACAGTAGAGTAGTAGAGATATTGTCCATCTTTGTTAAAAAATGACATCTTGAATGATCAAAGAACTTACTTCAAATATTTGCAACAATGATAAAGGTGATTCGCACTGTATAAAGAAAAAAAGCACTGCGGTTATGTTTTTTTCTGTTAACATGATGATGATACTTCGATAAAATTCGAGCGCCCTTGTAAAAGATAAAATTAGTGAAAATAAAAAATTATTCAAAATTCTTGAAATTCTGATTTTGGAGGATTGGTGATGTAAACAACACAAAAATATCTTGTCGTCATTGTATACAATCATTATTTAATGTTTTTTTCGAACTAAAATTTGATTACACTATATTCAACAAAATATTATTTTCATTTTCCAATACAATCAAGATGGATACCGCAAAATTAATTTAATATGGCTGCCCTTCTAACATTATTGACCTGAAAGTTAATTTTGCCCTATTTTTTTACCTATAAGTCACAATTCCTAATGACAGGGCAAACTAACCAAACTTTGAAGGCATTTTGTCCTATTATGGGAATATCAACTATATGGTAAACGAATTTTGTTTGAATTTATTAGAAATGAAACATTTTTGTGTATAGAAATATATATTACTTATATCCGTGCACAGCGGAGAGACATATAGGAATGATTATACAGCGTTTTTGGTCTTTGATTCCATACTATATAAACATTAATAGAAAATAGAAACAAAATAAAATAAGTAAATAAACATAAACATGACAGCTGACCGTGTTGCCAATACTTCACTCCATTTGGCATGAAAAGGGATGTATTATATTGAAGAGGGAAACGTGCTGATTTGATACCAGCATAGAATTGAAATTCAGTTTTACTTTCATATACCTAGTAGTAGTGGCCGATAAAGTTGTCATACTTTTTTAGGATTGAAAAATGAGTTCTTCATTTGATGTAAGCCACTTTGAATGATCAGCATCTATCACTATTTTTCTGTGAGCATTCTTTACTACTCTATAATAGTTTGTAGAATGTCTGTAAACTTTTATTGGTTTCAAAGGGGGCATTGTAACACTATATTTGTTACTGGTGCACGCACATTAACAACAAGAATAAACTTTTATTGATGAAGTTTATCAACTGACACACCTTTAAGATTCACAAATGTATTTCACTGCTGTACACTTTGAACTTTGAGGATAATTTTTATTTCAAGTCAGATTTTATGGGTATTTTCTTGAAGGTAGGCAATTTGACTTGGAAGACCATTTCTGCAGTAATTATGACTTTATAGCCGATCAGAAAGCCATTTTAGGTTAGCTCAGTGCCTAAAATATTTCCTGTGCTGTATTGCAATGAAATTGGTAATATATATGTAAGCTGGACTGCATAAGAAAACCCCCAATTTACTATACCACAGAGACATATTGCAGGTTAATATTAGGTAATAAATTACCTTAAAGTAGGTATTTCAGGTATCTGGGCTTAGTAGTCGATTTTCAGTCCAATTTAGGGCACACTTCGACCTAAAAATTACCAACTCTGGAATTGAAACACAAAAGTATATTCAAGTATATTTTATGGGTAAAATTAAACCAATTTTTTCCCAATTTAGTTACTTGTAAGTTACTCACTTTGGAGTAATTTTAATAGTCAAAAATAAGCTAGTTCGGGGACACATTTCCAAATTTGTAGTCATTATGACAATTAAGGCAACATTGTGGTAAATTATTACTAAATTACAACTTGCTTAGGTTATTTGGACTCGAGTGCTGGTTAACATGCCTTAATTTGTTGCTTGGGTGACCGTAGGTCAGTTGTCTTTTGCGGCCCAGAGCTTTACACTCGCACAAGATGTGCTGGGCTGATTCCTCCCCCTCGCCGCAGAGTCTGCATGCGAGGTCCCCCTCGAACCGCCTCATTTTATGCAGGTGTTTCTTGACGGCCATGTGTCCCGTCAAGAGACCTGTTATGTTTTTGAGCCGTCCTCTGCTAAGATTTAGCAACTCCACAGCTCTCTTTGAACTGGGTTCGTCGATTATTGACTTTCCATGTCTGAGCCCTGGACAGTCTGCCCAGTACATCTTGTGTTGTTTTCTGACCCACGACTTAATGGCTTCCCTGGCAGTGTTCTTTGTCACGCCCAGAGCCGGTTCTGGTCTCATAAATTGTTCTGCTGACCCTCTCTTCACGAGAGTGTCAGCTTCTTCATTGCCTTTGACCCCCGAGTGACCCGGCACCCAGATCAGGGTGACCTCATTCTGCCCAGCCAGGTCGTTCGTCTCGTCTCGGCACTCACTCACCAGCCAGGAATTTACCCGTGGGCTACTTAGAACCTTAAGTGCTGCCTGGCTGTCTGTGGCTATGAGGATCCGCTTGTTGGTGTAGCCCCTTATCTTGTTCTTCCGCACACAGTACAGGATGGCGTACATTTCGACCTGAAAGACCGTTGCATGGGCTCCGAGGGAAATACTATGACTGACCCTCGGTCCTTACGAATAAACACCTGCCCCTGTCCCACACTCCCCGCCGGATCCGTCCGTGAACCAGACGAGCACGTCACGTGGTATGCCCGGGGCCTCCTCCCGCCATGCCTCACGGTCGGAGATCTCCACTGTAAAGTTGTTTTCCCTGCAGTAATAAGAAATTAGTTAATTAATGGTGTCTGTTGAATTGTAGTGTCATACTCCCAATAGTTGGTTGTCCGTCTGTGGAAGTTTGCACGCTTATTTAGCTTTAAATAGTAGTGGATTTTAATTACCAAGTTTTACTATCTAGAATAAAAGAAACTAGATTTATACGTTTAATTGAGTATTTAAGGTAATTTCCTAATCAGCTGATATTTGAAATTTATATTGTAGCTGGCAGGTGCTTCATATAGAAGTATGGACAGCCACACATTTAGGCATTCCCCGCTTCGTTTAATAAGGGTCTTAACTATGTGAACCGCCTTTAGCTGCATCTACGTCATAATGTGTGGCTGGAAAAGTGTGGGTAACTTCACTCAAACGATTATAAGATAATGTGCGACAAATTAAACTTCACGTGTCTCAGCGTTTTCCACAAAAACTATTTTTTTTTTGAATAGTGAATTTTATTCCATAAGTCTGTTTAACTATATATATATATATATATATATATATATATATATATATATATATATATATATATATATATATATATATATATATATATATAAACATATAAACATTCAAACGTACCTTGGATATGGGTTCTAGGGGCCCTAATTCACGCTCATTAAAAAGAAATCCGAAAATCTCACCATCGTTACCTCTATATTAGTGAATTTTCATTAAGCATGAAATAAATTCGCCATTTTCATGAAAATGAATTGAATTACAAGGCCAATATTCTATGAACAGATAACCCTCCTTCCCGCATGTACGAGAAAATTCAAGAGTGTGGCCCGATCAATAATATCACTTAAATATGCGGAAAATCAATAAAATGTTAACCCAGGTTGGTGATTAACGAACGTTTTTGTATATTTTTTTTTTCGTTTTATGATAATACAGATTTATTTTGTGATATTCTTTTCAGAATCATCGTATTTTGCATGCCTGTAAATAATATAATTAATATATTTTTAAGGGAGGTTTCATTAAAAATCTGCCGATAATTTTCATGTCGAGATGGCAAGAATAAATACCTAATTATGTTTTTATAACAACACTAATAAATAAATAATATCTCCAATCTTAAATTTAATTATGTTTGCTTCTTTGTGTGAGTATACATAAAAGTTACTTCAGATTTGTCGATGATATATCAATATCCAACAAATATAGGTACATCGTGTCCAGTATAAGGATGAACTGCATGAGAATCTCTAAAATCGGGAGATGGAGTGAGGTTTAAATTAGCAAAAGCTTGCGCAATGATGAGAGCTCATAAACAGCGTGTCCAGAATTGAATTACCGTTTTCTTTTTAAAATAATTCCGAAAAAGTGCTTTTAACGAATTAAAAAAAAACTCTGGACGCAGCAAGTGCGTTATGGTAGTGAATTTTCATAAAAATGTTTTCATTGCAAATATGTGTGTTTTCTTTTTAAGAAAGTAGGCATCAATTTTGGTTACCAGTATAACCTATATAGTAAAAACAATCTGCCATGTTTCGTAAAAATAACTTTATTGTGTGAAAATGTACAAAAATTTCCAAAAGTAAACTTAAAGTGTTCCCGGAAAAACTCGTTTCTTCTAATAGCAAATGTGGCTATTCAAATATGAAGCATTTGATCAAAATTCGCTACCATAACGCACTTGCTGCATCCAGAATTTCTTTTCTTACAAACATGCATTATATTTCGATGGAAAATGCAATAATATAAGGCGTGTTTGATTAAAAAAAAGAAGAAAATTTGTATTACCAATGACTTATGGGCCAGTCTGTGATTGTAGAAATATTTTTTAAGATGTAGCTTAAGACACCCTATAATTAATATATACAATTTTTTTTTCATATCTTGTATAATAACTGAGCTTTATTGATTTTTTACGAAAATTCGACAAAAATTATATACCATTAAACGTTAAACTCTATAGCTAAGCGACTACTGCCAAGCATCAGAGAAAGGGTCTATTTGAAATGAATTTTCTCGAAATATTTTAGTAAAATGAAGGACAATGACGGTTGAAACTAAAACATCCTTCTTGAGACATTTTCTTTCCATAGCCCGTATTAGATTCAAGTTATTTGCCCAAATGTGACCGATTTTGACGTTTTAAATGGCAACTTTGAAGTTTTGAGGAAAACCCTAATTTATTTTTCTTTAAATGCCTATAACTTTTTTGTCTTTTGACCTACAGAGCTAAATTTTCCGGGAAAACCTGGGCAGATTTTCCTGGCTAACGAACTTATCCAAGCCATTTGCAAAAGGAATTTATTCACCAAATTTAATCAAAATCGACCCATTATTTTTTGAGTTATCGGTGTGATATATATATATATATATATATATATATATATATATATATATATATATATATATATATATATATATATATATATATATATATATATATATATATATATATATATATATATATATATATATATATATAAACATATAAAAATTGAAACTGTCCCCGGATATGTGTTCTGGGGGCCTAATTAGCGCTCATTTGAAGAAATTTTTTCAAAATTCAAAAGTTGGGATCTCCTCATTAGTGAATTTTTTTAAAGAAAATTCACTAAAAATCGCTATTGAGGAGATCTATATATATATATATATATATATATATATATATATATATATATATATATATATATATATATATATATATATATATATATATATCCGACCGATAACTAAAAAAATGGACGGATCTTGATCAAATTTGGTGAGTACCTTCCCTTTGTAAGTGGCTTGGATAAGTTCGTTACCCAGGAAAATCGGATCAGGTATTACCGGAAAATGTTCAGTTTTCTTTAAAAAAAAATTCACATCTCCGTAAATAACAAAGTAAGGGCAACCAAATTTGGTATGCGTGTTTGTATTATAAAGAATGAACTCTGTACCAAAATTTAGGTCTCTAGCTTTAAAGACAAAGAAGTTATGGGCAGTTAAAGAAACAAATTTTTGAGTTTTCCTCAAAACGTCAAACTCGCAATTTTAAACGTCAAAATTGGCAATGTTTAGGCAAAGAACGTGAAACAAATACGGATTTTCAAAAGACAATGTTGCAAGGAGAGTGTTCTGCAAACCTTTAAGTTTCAAATTCAACCGTCATTGCCCTTCATTTTACTAAAATATTTACAGAATATTCATTTCAAATAGACCCTTTCTCTGATGCTTTGGCTGTCTGTTTAGTTAAGTTGATGCTTTCGCTGTAGGTTTAGTGAAGCTTATGTTTTAACGGTCTATAATTTTTTTAAAGCTATTTTTCGTAGAACAAATTCGTGAATGCATTTTTATCGAAATATGATGCGTTTGTAAGAAGAAAAAAATCTGAACGCAGTAAGTGCATTTTGGTGGCGAATTTTCGGTAAATTTGCAGTTTAGTTACTGAACGCTTTTCAAAAAACTGTTTTCAGAAACCTGCCTAGCACCTCCCTGGATCCACAAACCCCAAGAAACATTTCTTGTTCACACCCCCCAAGGAAGTTATACGTTACCAGGAGTGGGTAGGGGTGCTGGACGGGGTAGGTAGTTAAAAGGAAATACGAGCAGAAAATGCGAATAAAACGGGCTTGAAAGCTGTCTTTTTCACATATTGAAGCCATATCCCCCTTAAACCCTGCCTACCCCGCACAGCACCCCTATCCCCCCAGGTGCCGTAACTTCCTTGGCGGGTAGAAACAAGACATTTTTCTTGTGGTGTATGCAGCGAGGGTGGTTGTATGCACGCGAGGGGGAAGGAAAATACCCACGACGAAGCAGTCACCCCCAATCCCCCTCCTCTGCCGCAGGTCGAACGGGGGGGTTGTGCTTCGTCGTAGGCATTTTCCTTCTCCCCTCGTGTGCATACAACTACCTTCGTTGCATAAACCACAAGAAAAACTTCTTGTTCATACCCCGCCAAGGAAGTTACATGACCTGGGACAAATAGGGGTGCTGTGCGGGGCAGGCAGGATTTAATGGGGATATGGCTTCAAATAGACAGTTTTCAAGCAGTTTTCTTCGCATTTTCTGCTCATATTTCCTTTTTACTACCTACCCCGCCCAGCACCCCTATTTTTCATAGTCCCGTAACTTCCTTGGGGGTGTGAACAAGAAATTTTTCTTGTGGTTTGTGCATCCAGGTGTGGTCCTAGTAATGTTTCTGAAAACAATTTTTTGAAAAGCGTTCGCTAAGCTGCAAATTAACCGAATTTTCATTAAATCCTTCAAATTTCAATAACTCAATTTGCTATTAACGTAAGCTTTGTTGGTTAGGAAACCAACATTTAAGTTTATTTTCGGAAAATTTTTGTATATTTTCAAACCATAAGTAATTTTGATAAAATATAGTACATTGTTTCTACTACATAGGCTACACCAGTAATCAGATTGATGCCTGCTCACATTTGCTATTAAAACAATTTTATGGAAATTCACTTCCATTACACACTTGCTGCATCCAGACTTTTGAAAAATGTTTATATATTTTCAAACAATAAAGTTATTTTAATGAAATATGGTACATTGTTTCTACTATATAGGCAACCAAGTTTGATGCCTGCTTTCATCAAAGAAAGACATTTGCTATTAAAAATATTTTAAACAAAATTCGCTACCATAACGCACTTGCTGCGTCCAGACTTTTTTTTGGATTTTCACTTGCATTTATTATATTTCTGTAAGTTATTTGAAGAGATATCTGTATCTGGAATAATTGTGTTGAACACTGTTCTCAAAAGTTGATATTCCGTTTCGAAATGGTGGATATAAATTTACCCTTTCAAGTAGTCTCAAAGAAAAAATCCAATGGGGTTAAGTCTGACGATAGTATTGGCTAGGAAACGCCACCATGGGTACTGATCAATCTCCCTAGATATTGTTCGGGAAGGTACGCTCGAACTTGCCTGCTAGCATTCTGCAACGAAGCACCATCTTGTTGAAACCACAAATTATCTAATCTATGTAGGGGCAAACTATCCAGATTCTCTTCTAAGGGTTTCTGTAACAAATTTAGGTAATTTTCTGCCGTCATGAAGTTGTGGTAGATGAAAGGTCCCAATATTCTTGTGCCAAAAATTCCGCACCACATGTTAAAACCGAATTGGTCAGCTTGTTGTCTGGGTTCTTTTTTTCAATCCTAGGTTCTTTTGTGCCCAGTAATGTGTGTTCCGCCTATTGAAAATGCCGTTGTTGCTTACCAGGTTTTGGAAAATGAATGGATGTGGCAAAAGTAGTAACAATAGACAGTAACATTAATTTTTGACACATTAGTTTGTTGTTTAATTTATTGTGCAATATTTAGAAACTGTTTCTAGTAAATCTTTTCTAACGAAGGAAAGTTTGACATGGTGGCATGCTTCATTTGCAGAAATATCCGGAAAGAAGACAGCCAAATAAAAGCACTTATAGCAAATTAGTGACAAAGCTTAAAGCATATGGTTCTTTTAACACACCTGTAGTTTCTCAGTAAAAGTCCAGCTATGAGGAAGCAGTACATGTTTTGTTAGCAGTTACTGAGCATCCCGGTACATCAGTCCAGCGGATTGAACGAAATGTTGGTATATCAAAATCAACAGCACATTTTATGTTATGAAAACAAAAATTACATCCGTACAAGTACATAATTTGTCAATGACTCAGAACAGGTGATTTAGAACGACGTCGCTCATTCTGTGAGTGGTACATAAGAAAATGCCAGGACAATTTAAATTTTCCATGTCAAATAATATAGTCTGATGAAAGGATGATTACGTATAATGGGATTTTCAATAGAAGAAATTTTCATTATTGATCTGAAAGCAATTAACGTTCAAATAAAACGTCGAGGCATCAACACCCTTTTGCTTTCAATATGTGTGCTGGTATCTTCGGTACAAGATTGTAGGACCATTTCTTTACCACCATACTTGTTAACCTTTGTGCGTATTCGTTTGTTTTTTTTTTAATGTTTAGGTCTTCTGGTAATTTTATTTATTCTGTGTTTATTCCATTAAATTATTGCCTCGATTCATCCATTGCATTATTATTAAACGGCTAAATTACATAAAGTGTTAACTGATATAGCTCGTTGTTTAATATTTAAGTTTAAAGGCTATGCACAGGTCCGTAATACGAATTTTCTTGATTAAGGCTGAAAAAGCTACTAAAATGGCACTAAACCACAAAGTGTGACACATCGCTGAATTTGGGATAAAAACGGCTTTCAGAATATGAGATTAGAAAATGAGGCCCGTATTTAAAAAAAAGTGGATTATGGTCCCGCAAAGACAAAAAGTCTGATTCAAAATTTATCAATGCTACGTTAAAGAAAATAAAAGTTGCCGTGGATAGGTGTAATCGGTATTGGTGTAGGTCCACCATTAAGGCCAGAAAAAAATAATATGTAGAATAAAAAAATCCAAATTTTTGAAAGTATCCCAAAACAAAAAAATTTCATTGTCTAACCGCTTTCGTTGGGCTTTTCAGTGCGCAACTTTTCTCCTATTTAACCAAGTCTGTATCTGCTGTTTTGGAGACCTTGTAGTGGCCCTCTTTATCTTGGACACACCGTATGTATATTTATTTATTTATTTATTTATTTATTGAATACATGCCCAACAGGATAATCCCATTAATAGGGCACCATACAAAAAGAACAATATGTAATAATATGAACAAAAAATACTCCCAAAAAAAAAAACTAAAAACTAAATTAAACTAAACTACAAAACTAAAATACTGTGCAAAACATCACAAGGCAGAAATTCTACAAAACAGTACATATAATGGTTCTAATAACCGACAAAGTATGATATAGCCACCCTACGAATAACCGCAGCATTATCCGAATAGAAGTCGCACAAGTTTGCAATGTTATTAAAGTCAGAGCTCATTTTATAAACAGGTGATTTCATATACAAGTTAGTCCTTGGTATTGGAGGCTTAAACACTCTCACCACTCTTGATGCAGCCCGTGGAACTGAGAAATTTAATTGCATCAATAAGTCTGGGCAATCAACTTTACCATGAAACAAGTTATGCAGGAACATCACAGATGCAACTTTTCTACGAGAATACAAACTGGGTATGCCAGCTTGCATCAGCAATTGGCCATGATCACATCCTCTCTGTGGGTAGGTACCAGATGCCCTATATACAAGGTGTTTTAAAAACTTACGCTGAACATCTTCCAGAGCACCAATCTGAACACTATAAAAGGGATAAAAAACCAAGCTACAATATTCAAGTCTCGATCGAATATAGGCAAAATAGAGAATTTTCAAGCTATCCAAATTGGAAAATGATCTGCTATTCCTCACAATGAAACCCATCAACTTCAAACAGGATGCTGTAATTGTTTGAATATGTCCAGTGAAACTTAAATGTTGATCATATACAATGCCTAGATCCCTGTGCGTTTCAGTCCTAGCCAATGGTACACCACCCACTTTGTAGGGAAAAGCTATACGGCTGGTTTTTCTAGTGTATGTCATCACTTTGCACTTCGAGACATTTAATTCAAGTCTGTTCTCAACACACCACAGCTGCAAGTTGTCAAGGTCTACCTGGAGTCCTGAACAGTCACCAATATCGTGAACACTGGAGTATAACTTGAGATCATCAGCAAATAATAGATGATTACCAGAAATTACAGAGCTTATGTCGTTGATAAATAACAAAAAGAGGAGTGGGCCAAGATTGGAACCCTGTGGAACGCCGGAGCTAGCAGTGAAGGGTTCAGACTTAAATCCATTATAAAAAACATATTGCACACGGTTAGTCAAGTAGGATCCAAAGAATGCTATCAGCCGTCCATCAAGCCCCGCCAAATGCAGCTTGTACAGAAGTGTTGAGTGGTCAACTCGATCGAACGCTTTGGAAAAGTCTGTATAAATAACATCCACCTGACCCCGTCCATCCAAAGCTTCACTTACATACTGTGTGAACAGGGATAAATTCGTCAGTGTTGAGCGCCCCTCCATAAACCCATGCTGGTATTGTGACAAGCGACACTTCACGGCAGGATAAATACGAGCATACACAACTGCCTCAAAAATTTTAGCAAAATTACATAGGATAGCTATAGGCCTGTAGTTGCTGACCCTCGAACGGTCCCCAGACTTAAAAACAGGACAGATCCGAGCAACCTTCCAAACCACAGGGAAGCAATGTGTGCGCAGCGACAAGTTAAACAGGGTTCTAAGGGGTCTGAGAAAAGCATGCGCACAGTCCTTAATCAAGAAGGAAGGCACCAAATCTGGTCCAGCAGTAAACTTGTTCTTGAGCTTCTTGATGGCTTTAAGAATTTCCTTATCACCAATCACTGTCACACTGACTGCCATATGCGATGGTCCAGAGGTATCCACCGGTTCAGTGATGTATTGAGGACGGTACACACTTTTAAAATAGTTTCCAAAACAGTTAACAATTGTTTGGGGTTCATTATAAACCATGCCATTTTCGTCAGACACAGTACTTGGAATGTTACTTGCTCGCCTCCTTTCCTGCATGTGAGACCAAAATCTAGAGGGATCAATCTTAAGAGACTCTTCAGTTCCACGAACATACTCAGCATATGCCTCTCGTAGCTTGTTTTTAACTATAGATCTAAGAAGACTATACTCTGCATGATCACTATCACGTTTATGCCTCCTATATCTTGCATAGCACCTCTCCTTATTCTTTATATCATTTATTATTTCATTGGTAAACCAGGGAGGAAATTTTCTAGATGACCTCTTGCACTGGGGAACATGTTGTTCAAAGATACTGTAAAGTCTGCCATAAAAGTAACTACAAGCCTCATCAGCGGTAGTAAAGGACTCCAGTTGAGACCAATCTTCATCAAGTATTGCAGCATACAGTGCAGGGTAATTGGCCTATGTATATATTATATATATATATACAGGGTGTTACTTAAAGATAGGGCGTAATTTCAAGGGCGCATTCCTGAACCAATTTCAAGTAGAAAAGTTCATATAAACATGTGTCCTGAAGAGTCTGGTTTTCCAGATACAGGGTGTCAAAGTTTAAAAAAAAAAATGGTTTTTTATTAATATCTTAATGATCATTTTGCCCATTTTGTTGAAATCTGGTAGGGTTAGTCACTATAATAAGACGCTAAGTTGTCACTAACTAAAAGATAATTATAAGTTCCAGTGGCGTCTCGAGGGGCAGTCTCACGAATAATATTGACAAAAAAAATGTACGCTACTGAGTTTTTTTTTAATTTTAATTTTTTTCAGATTAAGCACCTAGAAATACAACTTTTTTGCCTCTTATTATCTTTTCGTATATTACTTCCTTTTCGAGGAAAAAAATAAAAACGACTTCATTGCATGTCGAAAAATTGTTAAAATAAAATCAAGTTAATTGTGATCGTTCAGAATATTTATTTCTAAGCCATTTTTTAACAATCTAACAAACGAAAAGTAATAACTATTTACAAAAAATGTTGGAAATGACTACCTCCCGCTTCTATGCAGGCTTGTGCTCTCCTTCTCATCGAGCGACGAACTCTTTCGAAAATTCCATTAGTGTTACGTATGGTTTCACATCCGTCAACAATTCTATTCCTTAGTTGTTCTTCTGTCTCGATTGGTATAACATAAACTAATGCTTTTAGGTGCCCCCACAAATAAAAATCTAGGCTGTTTAAATCAGGCGATCTAGGTGGCCAGAATTGTGGTCCTCCACGACCTATCCACCGATTTTGGTAAGCTCCATTCAAATACTCACGAGCCAATATGCTAAAGTGGGCAGGAGCACCATCATGCATGAACCAATGTTGTTGACGTAAATATATAGGGACATCTTCAAGAAGCAGTGGCAAATCAGTTTGTAGAAAATGACTGTAAGATTGTCCGTTAAGACGTTGTGGTAAAAAAAATGGTCCAATCAAATAGTCATCTAGGATACCGATCCAAACGTTGACAGAAAATTGTTCCTGAAACTGTGTCTCTGTAATAGCATGAGGATTTTCTTGGGCCCAGTTATGATTATTTCGAAAATTAATTATTGCATTTCTGGAAAAATGGGCTTCGTCCGTAAACATAATGATGGAATCAAAGTGAGGATTTTCTGAAAGTCTTTGATGATACCATCTACAAAATTGCGTACGCGGTTCAAAATCTCTTGTCAGAAGTGCCTGAACTCTTTGTGCGTGATAAGGATACAATAGGGATTCTCTTAAAATTTCCCATACCGTTTTATAGCAAATATTTAATTCCATACCTATTTTTCGGGTACTAGTTGCAGGATTCTCTTCGACCGCATGTAGGACAGCCTCCTCAACTGCTGGAGTTCGAATTGTACGAGGTCTTCCGTCAGAGGTATTATGTTTAAAACTGCCAGATTCAGTCAGACGACGATGAATGTTTATGAATATTTGTCTACCTGGAAGGACACGATCAGGATACCTTTCTTGATAGAGCCGCCGGGCCTCCGCCGAATTACCATTGGCAAGACCATAAAGGAAATGCAATTATGTCATCTCCAAATTAGAATAGTTATTTACCATTTTTTAATAGCACAATTGACCTTTTGACCAGAGGGAAAATAATAACAAACTGTCACAGAAAGTCAAAAACATTATGCTCATAATGTCAAATATATATATATATATATATATATATATATATATATATATATATATATATATATATATATATATATATATATATGTGCAACCGAAAACTCAAAAAATACTTGACCAATCAAAAACAAATTTGGAAATCCCCTTCATCTTGTTAACAGCTTGGATTAGTTCCTTAGACAGTTTTGACACACAATTACTTTTAGAAATATAAATTCTAAAAAATATTTTTTATTGAATAAGATAGTACAGGGCTTTCATTAATTCCCGAACCCCACGTGACCGCTTAAGTCAGGAAACCCGGCATACACGGTTGTACAACCTGAATTAATGAAATCCCTAAGATGCCAGTGTTGTCTCATATTTCCTTTGGGGTTTTATAAAAAGTATAAAATTTTTAATAAGTTGAAACAGTAAATGACTTAAATGTATTTATTATTTAGTATTTTTAACAGCAAGTCTGTTCATGTATGGTTTACTGTTATTGATTGTTAAGAAAATAAATAAAAACAATAAAATATTACTTTTATTTTGTATAGATATCAAAATTTTGTAATGTACGTAAACAAATTGAGGTCCGATTATTTAAACTTCTAATTTACGGTTTTAGGAATGTGTATTGTGTAACATATAATAAATATGTACCTGTTTGGTAAGATTATCGACGAACAGATTTGGTAGGGCTTCCTTCCATGTGATGTCGAATATGGTCAACAACATAACCTTAACATACCTACACTTTTAACCTACGTAAAAACGCAATGAAAATGCTAAGTTTTGATAAAAACTGTTTATTTTTATTGTCCAACAGATAGAAAATTATTTGAGGAAGGTAAACACTGCTCGAACTTGGAAAATGCACAATATACATACAAAATAACCCTCAAAAGGGAATTGAGCGCCAATGGACTGAACTGTCAATTGATTTAGTAACTTTAGGGTCCCTAGCCTAGTGGTTTTATTGGTTACTTTTTGACTGCCAACTCATAAAATCGTATTCCACTAAGAGAGAGACAGAATCCGGTCACGTGGGGTTCGAGAATTAATGAAGAGCCTTTATTTATATATCAGTATATTTATAACATCGTTTCATCACACATAATTTCTTCTGCAAATAACTTCATGAACAACTTTGTCCTCCCTACTTGCCTCAGGGTCATCTGAATTGGTTGGCACTCACTGCCGCTATCAACGAAAGGCTTTTTGTCTGAATCTAAACATGCCATAATATTCTCATATACTTGCCTTCTTAGACCACATCTATTATCACCTTCACTGCGTTCACTTTTTATTGAAGGTCCTGGATAGGACGCCATTTTGGTATAATTCATACTACTGACGCTCAGTGGGCTCTAAGGCACGATCAAAATGCGACTGTGGTGTGGGCAAAGGTGCGAAAATAAATTGTCGCATATATGCGTCAACTGGTTTGAGATAATTTTAAGGTTGAACATATATATACGGCGGTGGGAATGAGAGACACTTTATGTCATGCAAAGAGGTTGTAAGAACCTCTTTGATGCCATGTCATATAAACACGGTAGTGGAAGCGAAAGGGTAAATTGACGTTTTATTAACATGAAATTCTGGTGGTCAGTAATAATCGTAAGGGTAAGTGATCTCCCTTTATTAACATTTGATAATGTGTTAGTAGTGTATGCTAAAATATCGATTATTTGAAAAAAAATCTTCCCTACATTTTTACAGTATTTTTTTGGAACTAAACAATAACAAACATAGATAAATAGCTGTGGCTTCTAGTAAACATCCATTTATTTCAAAACACATTTGTTATATTGTTTTCTAATAATAATTGATATTTTGAGGCCCCCTAAAAGCATACACCACTGGCACATAATTAAATGTTAATAAAGAGCAATCATTCACCCTATCGATTATTACTCACCACCAAAATTTCATGTAAATAAAACATCAACGTGTGTAAGGTAACAGCAGCAGACTATCACAATTTATTGTAACAAAACAATGTAATTGATTCAACTCGCTTGCTGGCAGGCCACTCATACTGAATGACAATGTATAATCGCATTAGGGTAAAGAGCGAATTAATTTACTGAATACGTTTAATTTATTGAAGACCTTACAATATCAGAAAAGTGATAGTATACCATAAATGTTTGATGTTCATAGTAGGTATCTTTATTGGTATTATTCATAGTAGGAATCTTTCTACAGTAATAAGTTCAAGGATGTTATCCAAACATTTGGTATAGAACAACTAGTGAATGAGGCAACTAGATGTACGGATAGAAGTTGTACTTTAGTAGACTATGTTTTGACAAATAGTAAAGATATTTCTGTGAATGTACACCATGTGCCAAAAATTACTGATCATTCCATTGTTAGTTTAAACTTTGCTTCGGTTTCAAGAGTGAAGTGTGATCATACAGAAATTGTAACCAGAAGGATGAATGATGACTCTGTCCGTAATATATGTTTAGAGTTGATTGATAATTCGTGGAATTTCGACAGCATAGATGTAGATGTTATTTTTAAGGATATTGTAGATAGATGTAGGATAGTTTTAGACAGATTTGCTCCTCTTGTTACATATAGGGTTGCTAATAAATAGGTTCTTGGTATGATCAAGAGCTTAAGCGTAGAGCAAAAGAGAGGGACTGCGCTTATAAAATTTTCAAGACATCTGTGGGAGATGCACGTGAGCATTTGTGGACTGTATACAAGTTGTATAGGAACGAGTTTGTAAGTCTGCTAAAGGATAAAAAAAGGAAATATTTTGAAAGGAAAATTGACTCAAATAGAGATAATTTGAAGGACATGTGGAAAACACTAAAAACCCTGTACAAAGCTGAAGGTGATGCGGTGAACTTTCTGGATTTCAACTTCGGCTGTGATGGTAGGGTTTCTTTTGCAGCAACGAGAAAGGAGGCATGTGTAAAATTCAATGTATATTTTGTAAATAGTATTAATGTGATTGTAGATTCAATTCCAGTGGGTTGTCCTTGGTCTCATGAGGGTTATCCCTTGGTTGCATGTTCTTTTGTTGACTTTAAGCCTGTGACTCTGGCTGATCTGAATAAATATGTAAGCATGATGAAGAAAAGTAGCATCACAGAGATCCTCAGCATGGAGTTTTTGAGAGTAACCTTTGGAGTGACTGGTCATGTAATTTTGAATTTGATTAATGTCTCCCTTAAATATGGTGCTTTTCCAGAGGCCCTTAAGTGTAGTACAATTATACCAATTCCAAAGGGAGAGAAAGATGTTCGCCCTGTGAAGACTCTGCGGAGTGTTGAGAAGCTATTGGAACATTCTGTATATTGTCAGTTAATGGATTCTTTTCAGAAAAACAAACTATTTGTTGGTTATCAGTCTGGGTTTAGAAAGCATCATTCTTGCGAGACTGCTTTGCAGCTGACGATTTCTAAGTGGAAGGAAGCAATAGATCAAGGGAAATATGTACTAGCTGTGTTTGTTAATCTTAAGAGAGCTTTCGAAACAATCGACAGGGATATTCTTCTGCGGAAGCTGGCATATTATGGTATTGGTGGAAATATGTTAGGATGGCTGAGGCAATACTTGACGGGCAGGACACAGAGGACCAGATTAGAGAAAGAAATATCAGATGAGGTGGTGTGCTGCACTAGCGTTCCTCAGGGGAGTATACTCGGACCCCTACTTTTTATCATTTACATGAATATTAATTTCAGTGGGGATTTTGAATATGTAAGTTTGTTTGCTGACGATACTTTGATTGCCTGTACTGGAGACAATGTTGCAAATATGGTTACAAGGATGAATGAAGTTCTTGATAGGTTTGCTGCATACCTGCATATGAACAGACTGTGGTTGAATGCGAACAAAACAAAAGCTATGTTATTGGGTGGTAAGTATAGGCTAAAGAAGATATATTGTAATAATGTAACTTTGATGATTGAAAACAAGAGGATAGAATTTGTAAAAGAAATGAAATATTTGGGTTTTGTTTTGGATGAGGCACTTAGCTTTAAGAGTCACTCTGAGTACATAAGCAAGAAAATAAGGAAAAAATTATTCTTGTTCAGCAGACTCAATCACAATTTGTTGGTGTATGCTAGTATCACAGTGTATCGCACACTGTTACAACCTCATTTTGATTAGTGTGCTACCTTGCTTCACGTGATAGATCTGAATCTCTGAATGTGTTACAGAAACTGCAGAATCGTGGAATGCGAATTGTTTTAAAAGTGAGCAGATATACACCTATAAAACTGATGCTAGCAACTTTGAACTGGTAATGCGTTGCCGTTAGACTGTACTATTTAATGATGATATTTGTTTTTAAACTGGCGAAGAACCTGTTGCCAGCCTATTTCAATTCATTTCTAGTTTTTAACAGAGACATTCACCAATATAATATAAGGGGTGCTGATGGTCTGCACATATATAGAACCTATACAAGCGGAGCAATGAAGTCAGTGTTTTTTAGAGGTATCGGCGAGTTTAACAGCTTACCTGATGATTTAAGAAATTGTGGTACATTGGGTTTATTTAGGAGGAAACTTTTTCAGTTATTGATGTTGAGAGCACATGTATGATTAAATGTTAAGTTGTTTGTATGTATTAGGATTTCCTATACCGAAATAAACTTATTATTATTGGAATTGTGGAATGTACAAGTACTGTATGACACATTGTACGATTATTATAGACAAATATACTTGTACTAATTGAACAGTCCAGGCACGAGTCCCTACATTTTATCATTCCAAAATTAACAGAGCCCATGACATCAATTTTACTTTCTACCCGGAAGACCTCTCCGCTGCACTTACCAGAGCCATTCGTGAACTGAATTACAGTGGTGTACTAAATGGCATAGCATATCCTCTAAAATGACATGGCAGAAGGTTATCCTCAGGGAGGAGTACTATCACCTTTACTGTGGTTGCTCCTTGATAAACTTATGACTATATTGAGCGGATCAGGATTTATAGTCTAAGGATTAGCAGATGATATTGTCATAACAGTGAAGAGCAAGCATGATGCTGTAATATCTAGCTTAATGCAAACAGCTCCACAATAACTGAAGCCCAAAGTCGGCACTGCTCAACAAATTAAAGGGAAGAAAAACTAAGCAGGGAGACCAAACTGCTCATAGAAAAAAGAAGGGATATGAGGTCAAAAAGCTATGCATCTGAAGAAGAATTAAGAGAAATAAATAAACAAATTTCAAAAGGTATCCGACATGACGTAAGAGCTTTTAGACACAACCAAATCAAAAATACCATAGAGAACAACAAAGGTATTAAAGTTCTACGTAGAAAGCTTGACAATGGAAAGAGACAAATAATAAAACTTAAAAATGCACAAGGGCACACATCGACGAACTGGAAATATATTCTAAGTATAGTGGAAGAGTTTTTTGGAATGCTATATAAAAGCCAAATAGATATAAATCTACATCCAGAATCTGACATACTAACCCGTAAAAAAGGCGTGGTTAACCAAGGCTCGGAAATACTGATGGAAATATCACTAGATGAGATTAAACTAGATGAAAAATCAAAAATCGCCCGGAGAAGACTGTGTGGTTTCCGATGCGATAAAGATTGGTGGTCCTTGCTTGCTCCAAAAAATCAAATCTCTTTTCAACCTTTGTCCCTTCAATAGTATGATACCAGAAAAGTGGCACAACACCATGGGAGGAGACATCTCGAACCTAGAAAATTACAGGCCGATAAGTCTACTTAACCACCTCTACAAATTATTTACTAGAATAATTACCCCACGACTTGAAAAGAAGTTGGACTTCGTCCAGCCAGTGGAACAAGCCAGTTTTCGAAGTGGGTTTGGAACCAATAATCATCTCCAGAGCGTCAAAACAGTGATTGAAAAGACCATCGAATATGGCAGACCTCTTATCCTTGCTTTTGTGGATTTCCATAAGGCTTTCGACACTGTGGAGCTGGACGCAGTGTTGCAGTCCCTAGAAGCATGCCGTATTGACTATCGCTAATTTACAATATATATAAAAATGCTACTCTTGTCTACATGAAACTACATGAAAACACGAATGCTATAAAAATTTGGAGAGGAGTACACCAGGGAGATGATGTGTCCAAAACTGTTAATCACTGTCCTGGAGTATGTGTTCAAGAAGCTAGATTGGGACCAGAAAGGTCTAAGAATAGACGAAAAAGTCTGTCAAACTTACGGTTTGCAGACGACATTGTCTTACTGGCTGACAACTTGGAAGATATAAGAGTGATGCTACAGAAACTTCAGGAGGCCTGTGCAACAGTAGGTCTAAAAATGAACATAGGAAAAACAAAATTTATGACAAACCTCGTCCCTAGTAACAACCTAATTATTGAAAACTCTGAGGTGGAATGGGTAGATAAATACACATATTTGGGCCACGAGATAAGCATATCCAAAGCCAACCAAACATGCGAGATAAACAAAAGAGTTATACTCTCCTGGGCGGCTTACGGCAAATGGAGACATTTTCAGAGGCTACCAATATGCTTGAAAAGAAAAGTTTTCAACCAATCTGTTCTACCGGTTATGACCTACGGCACCGAAACACTAACCCTTACCAATGTTTCTGCTAAGAAACTAAAAGTAGCACAGCGCAAAATGGAGAGGTCAATGCTTGGCGTTTCGTAACATGACCACATTAGAAATGAAGAATTACACAGAAGAACAGGAGTGACTGATGTGGTCGTACATGTGGCAAAACTCAAATGGAAATGGACGGGACATGTGGCTCGCATGCAAGATGACAGGTGGACAAAACGATTACTTGAATGGAGACCCAGATCTGATAAAAGAGACAGAGGAAGACCACCAACTCGCTGGACAGACAACATTACAAAAAACTGGATTCGTAGCGCTCAAGACAGAAAAGAATGGACTCAACTAGGGGAGGCCTATGTCCAGCAGTAGACGCAGAGGGATGATTGATGATGAAACAGCTCTAAAGATAGTGAGGAACTGCTGTAAGACACAAAAAACTAATGTCAATCCTCATAAGGCCGTTCTTGTCCCATTCACAAACAGAAGGAAACTAAATTTAAAATGTCCCACTCTGAATGGAACACAGATATAATTTTACAACGAAATTAGACCAAAAACTGAACTGGAACACACTTGTAAAAAAACTTTCTCGAGAGCCACAATGGCAATCTGAATTTGCCGTAGACTTATAGCAAAGACATGGGGGCCGAATCTCAGGATGGTATATTGGATATACCAGACTGTGGTTAAACCCATGATCATATAGGCATCTATAGTATGGCGACCAAAAATGGACAAGCCTCAACACAAAGCAACTTGCAAAAATTGCAACGGCTGACCCGTCTTGGAAATACGGGAGCCATGGAAAATAGCCATACAGCTGCAATAGAGGCGATGCTAAATCTTACCCCACTGCAGATATGTGTGAAGAAGGATGCAACACTAAGTGCCTAAAGACTATTTTAAGCACACAAAATTCAAACCAGAAGACTTGGTTGGCCACTTGAAGATCTTGGAAACTATTCCATTGGAGTCACTCGCCAAACCAACAGATCAAATTCCAACCAAACTGAATGTCATATTATTCCATTTAACATGGTCATAAGTGACTGCCAGGCATGGAATAGATACAGTGAAAGACTGACAAACAACTCATCTGTATGGTGTACAGACCGTTCTAAACAAATAGAGGGAGCACGACTCGGAATAAGAAGACCGTACTCTTCCAAGCAGAAATGGCAGTACTTTGAAATATTTTAAACCAGAGTCTAAACTAACCCGGGACTGCAAAGAATCCTTGAAGGCGCTGGGTACAAACAACAAAGTAACGTTGATGTGGGTGCCAGGGCATCAAGTCATTGACGGAATTGAGGAAGCAGATAGCCTTGCAAAAAGGGCAGCAACACCATTCTATGGTGCATACCACTATTGGGCACCAACAAAAAGCCATGAAAGAAATGAATCTGATACTTGGGAGAAGAACCAAATGCTGTCATACCAGAGGCCAGACTTAGGGAGGCAAAACGGTTCATCACCATACCAACAGCGATGTCTGAACTGTTTCTTGAATTGAACAGGAACATAATCACAGGACTTTTCACAGGATGATCCCCAGTAAGGTATCACCTTATGAAGATGGGGAAGGCGGACTGTGAAAACTGCACTGAAGCAGCAGAAACAACATGACAGTTGCTATGTTACTGCATGGCTCAATTCTGCAAATGGCTCAAATACCTTGGAGGATTGACCTTAATACCTTAGGAAATAGGTAAAATAGCCCACAAAAAGATACCAGACTTTATGAAGAGTGTAAACATTTTGGGAAACTATCAGGAAAAATAGTCATGCACAAAAGACTCGTTGGGTTTGTAATGCTGAGAGGCCAAAGGCCTCTATGACTGATTAAACAATCTCCGATCTATAACTCTACAAAATGGCAGTAATTGAAAAGGGCAGAACTACATAGAAGGATTGTAAAAAGGTATTGACCAAAATATAATAAACACCTAAAATGCTATGCATTCTTATTACGATTAATGTTTTAAGCCATTTTTATACTGAAGTCACTAAGGACGTGGCCCAGTGGGAAAAACAAGGGGTCATCGTTGCAGTTTGCCATGGTCATTTACGTGTTAAGCAAATATCTGCCAAACATTAGAACGAAGTTAAGAACAGTTTATTCAACACAATTAAAATAAATATATTACAAATCAGGGTATAATTAATAACTCGGCCTTCAAGATCTTACACTGGCTTCCAAACATCTCATTATCTTCCATTTAAATTAAATTTCAACTACAGTTTTTAATGTAATTTTTAAGCCGCTACTTTTGGAGGTTTGGGTGGATCAAAAGGTTCATCTGCTGCATAACCATGGTATAATCCATGTATCCAAGGTTTCAGCTCCCAAGGTACTTGGCTCTCCATTGTTGTCAATGAAATACCCAAATCTTCCAAAGTTGGTATGCTTGTATCAACTTGGTCTGTCACATGTTCTTTTTCTATTTTTTCCCAGTGCAGTCCACCTATTGGAAATGCAGGAGATATCCTTTCTGTTAAAGCCACCTTGAGCTTGAAAAGCGGATCATAACGCATATCATAGCGCCAGTACTCGTTCGTTTTCCTCATAATTTGGAAAAACCAGTCTACTAGGTCAGAAAGGTAATACCTCTTGGGGCTGAAACAGACAATATAAATGACAATATTAATTAGATATAATAATAATAATAATAATAATAATAATATGTCTAGCTGGTGCATGTACAGTTGTTAGCAGTATGCTCACCACTACTCGTAACGACGTAGACAGTACAACCAGCTATCTGCTGTCCTATTTGCAGATTCCCTTTCTTGCCAATATAGACTTTTCCCCTTAACCAGATTACCTTATTCCTTTCTCTTTCCCTAGTGTGCCACCAGGTGCCATACCCATTAAAATGGAGCAAAACCAAAGCTTCAGAAAAATGCCGCTGCCTGTGGTTCAACAGGGCATGTCTGGAGCCAGCGCTGGACATGACAGCATGCGGGACGTCGGTGGCAGGGTGCTGATAACGCGGCCCCTGTTATGCAAGAAATTACAGGCCAAAAGCAACAGTAGGGGAGCCAAGCAAGACCAAGAGCTCCACCCACTGAGGACGGTGTGCAGGAAAATCAGCCAGCGCTCACCCAGATGGGATTATCAAGACGGCACACAAACTGGAACGAATAAAACAAGTATGCGCATTTACTCCAGAGTAACACAACTTGAACAATAGACGATCGGATATAGGCAACAACTTCACACTGAATTTCTCAGAATGTATTCACACATACAGGTGACTCAAAGGAGTAGCGGATCAGTATCATGTCCTACTTAGGAGCAACCTTATTCTACAAACGACTCTGAATACCATCAACAGGACGTTGTGGATTACAAAAAGGCATATGATTCAGTTCCACACGAATGGCTTATAAGTGTGTTGAAGATCTATAAGATCAATACTTATATCCTGAGGTTCCTAGAACACACAATGTCTACCTGGAGAACAAGAATTCAGTTACGGGTACAAGCATTGTAACCAGCACGATACCAATTAGAAGAGGTATATTCCAAGGCGACTAGCTAGGTCCTGGCCTTCTCACAGAATCATTTGGAACAACTCCTCAAAATCGTGGAAGAGTTTTCCAGAGATATTGACATGTAGTTTGTGCTTGACAAATGTCACACCATCTGTGTAGTCAGAGGGAAGATACAACCAGATGCATATAAAATGCAGAATGGACCACAAATTGCTTTAATGGATGTAGAAGTGTGTTATAAATACCAGGAAATACAGCAAGTGAGGAAGATAAACCACTTGATACTGAAGAACTATCTGACAAATGAGTTTTTGAAATGAGTAAAGCAGGTGGTGCGAGCACATCTCGACAGTAAGAACCTGACTAAAGCTCTTAATACACATGCATCACCTGCACTTAGCTATTCATTTGGGATTGTGAATTGGAGTAAAACGGACATCGAAAATCTACAACGAAAGGTGCGAACACTCCTAATAAAATCAAAAAGCATCGCCCCCGAAGTACCATGGAATGAGTAACACCACCCAGACACCAAGGTGGAAGAGAAGCGTTGGATATTGGTACACAGTCGGACCAGCAGATATGGAACCTGCATACATATTTCCATCAGCAGGCACTCACTTCTGACCTACACTGTGCCATATGCGAGAAAGATGATTCAACACTGCTACAATTGAGAGAAAGTCAAATACAAAGTCACCATCGGACTGATCAGGACAAGCTGTAATCTTGGATGCAACAACCTCTCTATGGGCGACATCTGAGTGAGACCTTCCAGGCACATTTCGAAAAATCGGCATCGAACTACTGGTTGGTGTCCGGACAGATATTTTCAGAGAGGGGTTTTGCTGGCTTTACAGGACCGGGCCATTCCAACAAGAAACTACTGGAAGTATATAGTTGGAGCTAGTATGGTCCAAGATGACAAACGCAGATTTCGATGTGTCATCAGAGACTATTCAGCATGTCACGGAAGGATGTCATCGTTTTCTGCAACAGAGTACAAAGAGAGTCATGATGCTGTTGTGAGAATACTTCATGAAGAACTCCCTCTGAAAATAGGACTTTTAAATCTAAATAAGGTGCCCTTCCTTAGGTACACTTCTGAGCCTTTTCTAGAGAACTTAGGGTACTGGTTGTACTAGGATCGGTCTGTGCTCACAGACCAAGTTGCCCATAACAGGCCAGATATAATAATAGTGAATAACTCCTGCAAACAAGTGACGCTGATTGATGTAGCCATTTCGGATACCAATAATATAGAGACAAAGTACGAGAAAATCATTGAGTACAGAGACCTCAAGAGCAAGTAAAGAGACAGTGGAGGGCAGATAGTTTCCGAGTGATCCCATTATCAGCCTGGGCATTGGAGAGCACCTTTATAAGGTTATGCAGAAAGCAGTAATACTTGCAACTGAACAGATATATCCGGGAGATGAGGCTGTGTCCCATTGTCATTCAGGGCTCGATAACTTGGAAAGGGCTCTATCTAAGCTTAATCCCTTTGGTACCTGAGATATGGTGTGTAAAAGCCCTTCAGGCTAAAGTCATAATACTAATAAATAAATAACATTTGAAGACAAAGTGCAATTAGAAGATCAAGTATGGAGCTTGAGATTCAAGAGAATGGCAGATAGTGTCTGAGTGATCCTAATAATCAAGAAGTCAACTCGGGTGTCTTCTTAAGATTCTGACCCACGAGGAGACATTCTCTGTAAAAAAAAAAAAAAAACGGAAAGGAAAATCGTCAAACCAGCGAGTGTACCCGGGGCACCCCAAAGTATAAATGTCCCATCGCAGGAAAGGCATCACACAGAGAGGAAGACTGATTCGTCCATACTCATAGGAACGGAAATGTAGCTCAACAATACAGCCACTGATAGAGGGCAGGAAGAGTACCCCAAAAACACTTTTTACGGGAGAGAATCCATCAGGAGGATTTCGGCAAAGGCAAAGATGATCAAACACATTGACAACAGTGAAGCCCCATTGTCTGAAGATTGAGATGATGAAACAATTATGTTTTGAGGTTAAATAGTAAATAATTGCATGGAAATCAAAGAATAAGAATATCAACGTTAATATTCGTTGATTAATTGTTCAACTAGGTAAATTGACTTCTTGGGTATGAATTAAATTTCCTTTTGAGAAGCTTTTGTAACTTTAAAGATACTTACAGTACCTAGATTCGCTTAATTTTAATTTTTTAGCGTCATTGAAAATTGAGTTTGGGCATTCAAAATTTTTTTCTTAAAAGGGGCTAGAACACAAGATTTGAATATTTTTTATAATAATAGAAGAAGAGAAATTCTTTAAATGAGCTTGTATTAGGACCCCTAAACCCGATCTTCGACGTCTGTTTAAATTCAGTTATTACTTTTCGTAATATGTCGTACTGATAGTGTAAAATTCAAATGAAAATTCACTATTATAACATAATTGTTGCGTCCCGAAATTTTGATTTCATTTCTATAAGCACCAAGAAACATAATTTACAAAGATGCGATGATCCGAAAGACAACGGGGATTTAACATTTGTAGTAACTTATCAAGGATATATTTCAGGGTGAAATAAAAAATTCTGACAATTCTAACACAGAAAATGAGGCTCTATGCATATGATCGTTTCTAAAGTCTATTAGATTAACTTCTGTTAATGTTAATGGCAGGTGTGTAGCCTTGTTATACGAGAGGATTGATGACATACTTGTACAGGGTGGCTCAAATTCGAGCCTCATCATTGGTATCTCGGAAACTGTAAGAGATACAACGTCGGCTAAGTTATGGCGAAATTGCGTAATTTGATGCTCAGCAAAATGCAGTTTAGAAAATTAGAAAATTCCGAATACTTCCGGTGATAATCGGAAAAAACCGAAAACTCATAAAATATGTTTAATTTTTTCTGGCGTTATTTGAAAAGATATTACGAAATGAATCACACTTCATCAAAGTCACTTTTCGTCTCCTACAAGATGACATTTTCAAATTTGAAATTCGATGTTTTGTCTTTCAGAAACCTTCGTCAACCCTATTTTTTCAAATACGGCCCTGGATTTTTTATTTCGTATTTTGTTTCCCTTGGACTACCTCAAAACAATGCCTCATCACAACTTTTGGATTTCGAACGTTTTGATAACAAAAAATGACATTTTCCGCATGTCTTGAAAATATTTCATACTACTTTTGAAAAAAAAAAATATATTTCTTCAATAATATAATTTGATTAGGTAGGTAAAGATGAACCTGAATTTATGATTATGAGTCAAATATTTTAAGTTCAATCCAATGCAATGCAATGACATCTCTGTTCGTTCATCTCGGCGGCTTTGATATTCAGAAATATCAAGTCCTCGCTTGTCATAATATGACAATAGAACTTTTGACAATTTAGCTTTCAAAATAAACATTAAGAGAGCAAAAATGGTGTTTTCCAATTTCGAGAAACGTGATATGCTTCGGATTTATTATAGTAATAACAGAAACTCGCACATTTCATGTGAACGGTATTTAGAGCAATACCCCGAGCGTCCACAACCCCATTATTCATATTTTAACAATTTCGACAGAAATTTAGGTATCTTTGGAAGTTTTGGTAAAACTAGAAATTCATACAGCCAACGAATGGAAGCTGAAGATGAAGAAGCTGTTTTAAATGCTGTAAGTATCATTATAAAATGATGCTATGCAATTTTTTATTACTACAATGTTTTGCGATAACATGTCAAAGATATTTCACCAAAACGTTTTGTTAAAGGTTACGGAAAATCCTCGTGGTTCAACACGGCAATTTGCTTTAGAACTGAATATGACTCGAATCCGAGAAGGGTTTTCAAAACATATAAGTATCATCCCTATAAACTTCATGTTTGCCAAGAACTAAGACCAGGAGACATGGACAGAAGGCTCGAATTCTGCAATAGCTTGATGGAAAAATGCAACAAGATGATGATTTTTTAAATAAAATCAAATGATGAATGTAATTTTTCCACAAGCGGCCTTTTTAACAGAAACAATGAGCATTATTATGCAGTAGAAAATCCATACCAAAATTGGCAAGTGCGAAGACAGGGCCGAAAATCATTCAATGTTTGGGTTGGAATGCATCGAACCAAAATCTTAGGGCCAATTATTTATGATGGAAACTTAAATACTGAACGGTATCTTAATTTAATCCATAATTATATATTCGATGCGCTTGAAGATGAACTGTTGAATATGCTGCGGCAGCTGTGGTGGCAACAGGATGGTGCACCACCCCATAATGGAAGGGCAGTAACCGAGTTTCTTAATAAAACATTTCCCAATCAATGGATTGGAAACCAAGGAGTGGTGCGCTGGCATGCAAGAAGTCCTGATTTGTCCCCGCTGGATTATTTTTTATGAGGATTCTTGAAAAATCGCTTATTCAAGGTACTTTTCTGAATTATATAAACATTTTGCGCCAAAAGTTAGTGTTAGAATTCACAACTCTACGAGCAAGAGGAAGAATAATCCACCGGGCTGTTATGAACAATCTGCAAAGACGTATGCGAAAATGCATAGAAGTCCAAGGGGCTTATTCGAGCATTTACTTTAGGTTTTTAAATTTGTCCATTTTAAAAGTTAAGTAAGCATTAATTATTTTCAAGAAATACTGAAAATGTCGTTTTTTGTTATCAAAACGTTTGAAATTCAAAAGTTGTGATGAGGCATTGTTTTGAGGTAGTCCAAAGGTAACAAAAATATGAAATAAAAAATCCAGGGCCGTATTTGAAAAAATGGAGTTAATGATGGTTTCTGAAAGACGAAACATAGAATTTCAAATTTGAAAATGCCATCTTGTAGGAGACGAAAAGTGACTTTGATGAAGTGTGATTCATTTTGTTATATCTTTTCAAATAACGTCAGAAAAAAATAAAACATATTTCATGAGTTTTCGGTTTTTTCCGATTATCTTCGGAATTTTCTAATTTTCTAAACTGCATTTTGCTGAGCATCAAATTACGCAATTTTGCCATAATTTAACCGACGTTGTATCTCTTACAGTTTCCGAGATACCAATGATAAGGCTCGAATTTGAGCCACCCTGTACATTTGATAATCAAGTAACTGAAAATATATAGAAAATAATACACTGAGGATTTCTATGGTTTTCTGCACTTTTGACAAAAACCTGGCCTGCCTGGGAAAAATCAAGGGCTAAGTTTAAATGTTTCTGACCCACAGTTCTAATTTATAGGTGAAAAACTTAAATTTGCCTGCAATTATAACATTTTTGTTCGCTCCTTGCAGATTTAAATTTAAAACGTCCAACTTCTCAAAAAGTTTATTGGGAAATGCTACTTCCAGCTATCAATTATAATCATTAAAAAAAATACTAGTCGGAATTTTCTGTAACCTCAACTGTCAAAATGTCAGTATAAACTAGAAAACAAGAAATGTAACTTTGCAAAGAGGTACTACTACCACAAATAGCGGCAAGTTAATAAACTAAATGCTATAGTTCATAACAATGATAGAGATACAAATAAAAGTGGGAGAAGGATACATCTATAAAATTTGAGAGGATGAAGACAAATTTGTTGGACGTATTCTGATACAATACTTCATAGATATATGAGCCATGTTACATAAATAGTTTACGTTTATAGCAAGTCAGTGTACATGTTAAAAAACAGTTACATTGACATAAATAAAAAATCCATAAAATTAATCTATCCTAACAATAAAACAAAATGAACCAATAGACAAAACACAATAGAAAACACATTACTCGTGATCAGAACACTGTCATAGCAGTATTAGTATATTCGTCGATGGAGTAAAAAAACAGTGCTGCAGAATAAATTACTTTATTATATCCTTCAGGGTTTCAAAATTAACAGACCTAATCTTTTCTGGTAAACGACTATATAAATCAACTTCTATAGAGTTTCTGGAAGACATATTAAAACGATAACATGGCACCGATAATAGACTGGCACTAGGTGTGCGATATGTGTGAATATCACTCCGCAATGAATAACTTCCCACTGTCTCATGTACCCTCAAAAGAGTGGCATAGATATACATTGAAGGAACATGCAGTATTCCATGCTTTACAAATAAAGGCTGATGATGCTCCTGGGACTAACACCCTCCAATAGCCAGATAGCCTGCTTTTGAAGACTAAAAATGGTTATGGAGTAGGTAGAGTTACCCCATAAAATAACACTGTAACTCAATCTAGAGTTAAACAATGAGAATGCCGCCTTCAACACATGGGCTCACTAGAGGCTTTAATGTACGCAACAGATATAAAGTAGCAGAATGTTTTTTTCCTTAATTGCTGAACGTAATGCACCCAGTTCAGGTCACCATCCAAAGTCAGACCCAACAATTTCACAGGCTCATTACATAGTATGTTACGATTTGAGGAAACAATAAGCTGATCTGTCTTATCATAGTTAAGTTTGAGTTTGTTACTAGTGAACCACAACAAACAAGTCACCTCTCCAATTGAGTCAGCCATATCGATAGTATTCCACCCTAAATTCTGTGCTTCCCCCATTTGCCATTGGAATAGCTTGCCGTCTGTGACGAAGATACGACTCAAAAAATCTGATAGAACTTCCTGAAACTCCATAGAATTCCAATTTCCTCAACAGTATTGACTGAGACACACAGTCGAAAGCCTTGGAGAGATCGCACAACAGGATAGCTGAATGCTCTCTCCTCTCAAGGTCACCCACCAAGTTCTCAACCACCTTCAGCACAGCATGAGTTGTAGAACAACTGCCACGAAAACCAAACTGGTTGGAATTGAGCAAAGAATTTCTTCCAAAGTAATCAGCAAGCTTGTCCTTGATAATGATCTCAATCACTTTAGCAAACACGAGCACAATTGACAAAGATTGTAATTATCCAGTTCATTAATGTCTCCCTTCTTATGCACGGGAATTGACTTTGTATATTGAAAAACCTCAGGAAAAATACCCCTCTCAAAACAAGCATTCACCAATAATGTTAATGGCTGAACAGGATAATCCCTTGAGAACTTTATTAACTTTCTATTAACATCATACACATCTATGCAGTTTGCATTACTTCAACTTAGTATCACCTTAAGCACTTGCCCTCCAGAAACCAGCCCCAAATCAAAACAGTATTGAGGTTTAGGAACGCAATTCAAAAACTATGTGAAATCTACATCAGAAACGGGCAGGGAGTTGACATTCCTGTCAGCTATGCCACCAAAGAAATTAAAAGCAGTGACTGTAACTGTAGTAGGGAATGAATAACGATCTTCTCCGTTACATTCAAAATTAATTATGAGCCAGCCAGCCCTGATTTTGTTACCGGAACTCAATATATATCTATCGTAGCTGAGTTTCTTTTTTTTCAATTATTCTCTTTCTGTAGTTATTCCTAGCCACTTTATAAGCCTCAAAATCCGGAGTATTTTTAGTTACGTCAAAAATCAGTTTGATATTAGAAAGTTCTTGTCTTAGAGTTTTCAGTTCACTATCAAACCAACTCACAGGTGTCCTCCCCTGTAAAGCAACCGTTATAAATGGAAAACATTAGTCTGTCAGTTGTCTACAGGTATCAATAAGAAAGGCAAACAAAGAAGAAAGCTTCCGGGAATCTGGCTCAACTAAAGCGATAGAGTAATTAAAATAAATTTCTGGCAAGGGGAAATGATAGTGACATCACATTTACATTGTGATAACGATGATGTACATAACATTTGTTTCTGATTCTAAATACTTCTCATTTAAAATTTACTATAAACTGTTTTGAGCAGCTTCACAAAACACATGCTTTTTTAAATAATAATCTTCAAGATTTGGGGACGGTAAACTTAACCGCAACTGGAATCTAGCAAAATTGCGCACACCACAAGAAAGAGTACGTAACGTAGATTTATAATCCGGAAAAAAAAATTACGGAAAAACCAGAAATAACAGAATAATTGAGAAATGAAATTCCAAAAAATGCATTAATTTCACGTTTCGAACTGTCAATTTTCAGCAGCGTTCCCACACTGAACGAATGCACTGCCGGACAGTGCTTACTGCTCTATTGGCCTGCCTGACCTGACCTGACATCCCCCCAGTATCAAGTAAATAGCTTCGAAACTGACAACAATGCCTATCATGTCAACAAAACAACAGTCATAACCTCTGCTACAAAAATATACGTTTTTGTTGCAAATCAAAACATTTTAATTGCGTTTATCATTAAAAGGTTATTAAAAACGAAATATACCACACTGTTTTACTTTATTAAGCTATGTACAACTGTTTTTAGGCCATATTCTATTATAATCGCGTTAATATGTAGTTGCGGTTTAGCCGACCGTTCCCCAAGATTTAATCTGACTTACCCAACAGCTTGGAATATTTTTCCATTTGCATCTGGATCTTTGATGGCGGCTATAACGGCTGCTGCGATATCGTAAACTGCCACTGGTTGTTTTACAGTAAGTTCTCCCTTTCTCCATAGTGGGATCAAATACTGACCTTGCCGTCTCCAGTGATGTGCATAATATCTGAATAGTAAAATAGATAATTGATTGATGGAAAAAATAAACAGACCTGCACCATTAAACATAAATTAACATGTATGCTGCTGATTATGTAAATTTCCACCATTTTATGAATCAGAACCCTTCCTCTTTAATGTAAGCAAGTAGGTACAATTTGCTTGTAATTTAAAAAAATTCAATCATATCCTCTTTTAATAAAGGTAATCGTTAATTTTTTTTTGTCAGTTAACACGGTGGTGGGAGTATTAATTTCTATTAACTGCATAACAGGTGAAATTACAAATTTAAATCATCAAATATCAGCTGTGATTAAACTTTAACCAAAATAAAATTACCTCAAAAATCTGTCCTCTTGTCCATAAATATCTGCAGGCCTAAAAATAACAGCTTCTGGAAACTCTGCACGCACAGCCTGTTCTCCAAGATATTTGGTAGCTAAATACCTAGAGCCTTTAGAAATGACTACAGGTTCAGGACGTTCGGCTACATTCATTGATGAAAAGTGAATAAACTTCTCTACACCAGATTCTTTTGCAATTCTGGCTAACCTTCTAGCACCTTCAACATTAACGTCATTGAATTTAAAGTTTTTGGTTTCCCAATCTCTGCCCACTAAATTGATGACAACATTTGAATATTTCACTGCCTTTCGGATTGATGTTTCATCATTGAGGTGGAACGGCAAGAATAGAACTTGTCCAAGATCTCCACATACTTTTAATTTTTGAACATCATAAAAATCTCCGCGATATGGGATTATAATCTAATAAAGCGATAAGAAAATATTAAGATAACTAATTAGTACCACAAAATTTTTTATTCACGTAGTATGTAATTAGTAATTACCTGGCTTCCAATTTTACCAAGCCTGTTGCAAACATATCGTCCTACGAAACCACTAGCACCAAATACTGTTGCAACGATTCCACTGAAACTCGAACGTCCACCTGTACCTCTTTTTAAACTTGCCAAGTTAAAGGCTTTCAACTCGGAGCTGTAATTGTTAGTTTGAACATAAGCAATGCCAATTATTCCAGGCTGCGATTCTAAAAAATTAGACAGTGGTAGGTTATGTTATGTAATACCAAATCAGTAATATATACAATGTTACAACGATAATGCTTTTATTATGATGTAGAAGTAGAAGCTAAAATTATTTGTAACGAATTCTGTTGGGCAATAATGCTTATTAAGTGAACTTACTTAACAATTTTGGTCCATTATAAATTATCGCAGCCATGTTTACGATCTTATAATTCTGTCAAACTTCAGCTGCTGTTGCTGTCAGTGTCAATTTTTTTAAATCTGACAAGCAGTCTGACACTCGAAAAGGAAAATGTAAGGAAACTGTCGCCAAGATGGAACTACACAAACATACTATTATGAGTTTTATCGACACCCAGAGATGGTAGCACGAGTTAAATAAATGTTCAATAACAGAGAGTGACGCAGAGAATATAGTCTTATCAGTGTTTCACGGCATTCTAAATTATCTTAGCCATGTTTAGAATTTTATGAATGTGTTAAACGTCAGCTGCCATTATTGGCAATTTTTTAAAATCTGACAAGCATTTAAAAAGGAATCTGTAAAGTAACTGCCAGACATCAACAAACTACACAAGAAAAAACATATTAGTGCCATTAAAACCAAAAGGTGGCACCACGACTAAAACACAGAGAAAGGGCAAGGACTAAAGCTTTAGGTTCATACCAATGGTTCATACATCAGCGTCTCGCGACAGTGGAAACTTAGTTGCATTGGTCATGCGCACTTTGCAGATATTTAAGTAACGAAATAAAAGACTTCCTTGACGTGCTGTTTACACACAATCCTCCCAACTGACCTTCCTGACCTGCCCTGACATCAGTTTGTCTAATCAAAAGGTAAAAGAAGGAAAAAGGGGAAGGAAAAGTACATTATGCTCAAATGAATGGTAGGGTTGATTTCCCTTTCCCTTTTAGCTTTTAATTAGGCAAACTGGGGCCAGGGCAGAACAAGAAGGTCGGTTGGGAGGATTGTGTGTAAACAGCACGTTAGGGAAGTCTTTATTTCGTTACCTAAAATATTCTGCAAGGTGCGCATGATCAGTGCAACCGAGTTTTTTACTGTCGCTAAACGCTCTTGTTCATACAATCACGAATTGTGAACTGCGAAACTCATTCCTATTGGTCCATTTTAAATTATATTACCATATTATTTAAAATAAACCAATAGGGATAAGTTTAGCGGCGCTTTCGCAATTTGCGGGTGTATGAACCTAGCTTTGTTAGTGTTTCAGGGCATTAAATTTGAAAAAAAAAAGATTAGGTGCGTTTACTGTGTTAAGAATATCGGAATATCTTCTATAGATAACAGTTATTTTCGTCATTAGGAAAAATTCGGGACGGAGCAAGTGCGTTATGGTAGCGAAATTTCATTAAATGCTTCAAATTTGAATAACTCAATTTGATATAAGACTAGAAAGTTGAATTTTGCTATATAGTAAGTTCTTTACCAGGGTAACGTAACTACCAAATCTCATCAAATTTAGTTTGTTATTTTTTGAGTTATAAATTTTGTTGGAAAAACTGGTCCGACCGGGCTGGCTAACGAGCTCGTCCGCGGTCTTAACGGTAAACGGGCAGACGTACATAATAACATCATATATTTAAATCTATTGACTTGAAAATTTTGTTTTCTATTTATTATTCTTTATTCTAGCTAAAGTTTAGTATCTCACATGCACGCCGACACTATTCTCTACTTTTGTTCTCTTACCTTTGCCGAGTTATTTCCATTTAAAGTTTTTTACACATTACATACTTTTTATACAATTTATCAGCTGCTATAGATAAAGTTTGGTATTTTACACGCACGCTGACACTATTCTTACCTTTTGTTCTCTTGCATTTACCGAGTTATTTACATTTAAAGTTTTTTGCACATTACATACTTTTTAGACAATTTCTCAGCTGCTGATAAAGTCTTGTACCTCACATGCACGCTGACACTATTCTTACCTTTTGATCTATGGCCTTTGCCGAGTTATTTTCATTTAAAGTTTTTTATTATGTCAAAAGTATGTTATATGTAAAAAAAAATATATGTAAATAACTCGGCAAAGGCAAGAGAACAAAAGGTAAGAATAGGGCCAGCGTGCATGTGAGATACCAAACTTTATCTATCAGCAGTTGTTTTATTTCAAACTGCTAGGGAGGTCATCTGCATGCAATTTACGATTTCTTCTTGTGATTTGTGCATCCATTGGTGGTGGGGGTGTTCTATGTTTCTGAACATATTTTTCATAAAGTCTGGACGCAGCAAGTGCGTTATGGTAGTGAATTTTCATAGAAATAACTGGCACGAAATATTTTTTTAGAACTTTTTTGCTTGTAACATAGAAATATAAACGTTAGTTTATAGTCTACTTTTTATACATAAACCTACCTACCAAATTTCATTACCATAGCTTTTCTATTTTGTAAAAGATTTTTTTTTTCGATATAAACAAAATTTTCCCGGAATACCTGTTCCGATTTTCCTGGCTAACGAAGTTATCCAAGCCACTTACAAAAGGAAGGCACCTACCAAACTTTATGAAAATCGGCGTAATATTTTTTGAGTTATCGGTGTTATACACACACATATGTATGTATGTATATATATATATATATATATATATATATATATATATATATATATATATATATATATATATATATATATATATATATATGCAGAAAATAGTACAAAATATCGAATTCTCGGGGGGGGGGGCACGCCCCCCCTGTGTATATATATATATATATATATATATATATATATATATATATATATATATATATATATATATATATATATATATATATATATATATATATATATATATATATATATATATATATATACAGGGGGGCCGTGCCCCCCCCCCCCCCCCCCGAGAATTCGATATTTTGTACTATTTTCTGCACAATACCAAATACCAATACCAAAATAACCGAAATTTGCAATACCATAGGTACCGTTAAGGACGTAATAGCATTTTTTAGAGAGAGAGTACTCTAAGAAGGAATCTAATTCCCAATATACCCCTGTTTTGTGAGACTCGTTGGTCAGCTAAATATAAATCTTTGCACATTTTTTATGAAAACTTTAATACTATATTTAAAACTCTTTTCGATCTAAAAACTGGGGAAATTTTAATGAACTCTGCTACTACAAAAAGAGCAGCTCAGTTATGGGCTGCCATAAATTCGTTTACATTTGTTATTTGTTTAATGGTGGCAAGTAAATATTCAAATATTTTAGAACCAGTTGCAAATACGCTACAAGGTGTTTCAATTAATTTTGTCGATTTTCACCACCACATAAATTTAATTACCAAAACTTGTGAAAAACATCGCTTAGAAGTTGATACAGCTTTGGCAGACATTTTTTCTAATGCGTTATCTAGTTGTGAGGCTCTTAACATAGAGGTGGGTAAACCACGGATTTGCGGTCGACAAATTCATAGATCTAATTATGACTCCGATTCAGCTGAAGATTACTTTAGAAAATCTATATTTATCCCATATTTAGATCATTTGATTCTTGTCCTAAAAACAAGGTTTTCAAAAGAGCACGAAATCGCCTTCTCTTTGTTTAATATTTTGCCAAAAAATATAAAATCCTTAGATGTTAAATCTTTTGTCGCTAAGGTCGGAGATCTGTACAACATTGAGAATTTGGAAAGCGAGTTAAATATTTGGGGAGAGTATTTATCTGAATCTCAAATAGCTGAAAACATAACCATTGAAGATCTTATTGGACGCTGTAATTTTTTTCCTGCTATCAAAGATAGCTGCATACTTCTACTTACTTTGCCGTGTGCGCAGTTTTAGCACCTTACGCCGGATTAAAACTTGGATAAGAACTACAATGGGGCAAGACAGGCTCGTTGGGCCAGCATTGTTGAGTATCCATCGAAATCGTATAGTAAATATTTCCAATTTTTCCATCAAAATATTAGACCAATTTTGCCAAAGCAACAGAAGACTGATTTTGAGTTTGTAGTAAATATATACTTTTTTTCCTATTAATTATTACTGTTATCTTTTGGAATTTATAAAATTTGTAAGGGTTTTGTTCTGTATTTTTAAGATTTAATTTCATGTGTTCATAAATATCGAGTTATGAAGAAAAATCTATTTAGTTTTCTTTTATTTAGTTTGTTGGAAGTTGTTTAGAAGTATATTATGTTTTGTTAAGTTTTTATAAAAATAAATGTTATATGAAATACAACAAAAAGTTTTCGATTTTGCCCCCCCTGAAAAAAAATCCTGCGGGCGCCCATGTATATATATATATATATATATATATATATATATATATATATATATATATATATATATATATATATATATATTAAAAATTGAAACTGACCCCGGATATGGGTTCTAGGGGTCCTAGTTCGCGCTTATTTGATTTTTTTATAAAATTCGAAAGTCGGGATCTGCCCGATAATGAATTTTTTCTAAATAAATTCACTAAAAAGTGGTCGGGTTGTTGTCTGCAAATTTACCAAATATACGCTTAAATGTAACAATATTATGTTTTGTGACCTTATTTGTAGCTGCTGTAGGACCTATTTTTAGATGCATTTGATACAGGCAAAAATATATCAAAAAGTATATAATATTGATTAGATCTCATTCAATGAAAAACTACAACCCGGCAACACTGTATGCGGTATTTACGTGCTGTTCATTTTCTGGCCTGCGCCATTTAGAATGCGCCGGGTGACACCTTATATTCAAAGATTAGCAAATATATGGTTTAGGTTTAACTGTCTTAAACATGATTAAAGTAGGTCAGTTTTGGCATTCAGTAACTTTCGCGCCAATATTTAAACGAATTTAAACCATGAAGACACGTCAAGTTACAAGTCACTAGAGACTCCGTTTCAGAGTTAGCATATATACATCGATAAACCTGTCACTGGTGTACTCGCTTCGGCGGTACATATACTAAAATTGGAACGATACAGAGAAGATTAGCATGGCCCCTGCGCAAGGATGACACGCAAAATCGTGAAGCGTTCCACATTTTTTAATTATCTTTAAATACTTAAGTGGTATGACTCGTCCCTGACGTAGTTTTATTCCTTATATTGATTTTATTTAAGAAACAGGACACTTCCTTGAATTGGCAACGTTAAAGATTGGAATAATAAATAACACTGTTTTTCTTTTAGCAAAAAAAGTCCTGTTAGGAGAATACCACTTTAAGAATTCCAAATAGTCTGTTTAGATCATTCCGAACCCCTAGATCCGATAAATTTAAACTGAACTCGGATATGGGTTCTAGGGGTACGGGGCGATTTAAACAAATTGTATGAAATTCTTAAAGTGGTAGGTCTCCTAACATGTGAATTTGTTTCTACAAAAACTCGCTAAAAAGACACAAATTATTTATTATTCCAATCGTTAACAGCTCCAGTCCAAGCAAATGCTCCCTTTCTTGAAAAAAATTGATATACCTAACGAATAAAACAATGTTGGGGACAAATAATACCACTTAAGTATTTAGAGATAATAAAAAAATTAGTAGCAACAATGTGCCATGTCTCATTAAAACAACTTTATTGTTGGAAAATGTACAAAAATTTCCGAAAGTAGACTTAAAGTGCACCCGAAAAAACTGGGTTCTTGGTCAACCTTATAGGTTAATAGAAATTGAGCTATTCAAATTTGAAGCATTTAATGAAAATTCGCTACCATAACGCACTTGCTGCGTCCCGAATTTCTGTTCTTACAAACATGCATTATATTTCGATGGAAAATGCAAGAATCCAATAAGGTGTGTTCGATTAAAAAAAAAGAGAATTTGTATCACCAATGACTTATGGGCCGTCCTGTGATTGTAGAATTTTTCTATAAGATGTAGCTCAAGACGCCCTATATTTATGTAACCTTTTTTTTTCGTATCTTGTAACGGATATGTAACTTTATTGATTATTTTGAGAGCCTGTCATAAATTATAATTCTAAACAATTTTTGTTAACAACTTTTTGCGGTATCTTCATAAACAAAGGTAGTTACTCTTAATAAATTTCATTACATCAGTTATAAACCACCCTGTATATTAATTGATTTTGTTCATTTTCTCAACATCTCAGTTTAACACAAAGCAGGAGAGATTCCCAGAATATCATAATCTAATTCGAAATTTTTTTGTCACTTATACCTTACCCACACTCAGTCCGTGGACACACTATATATATATATATATATATATATATATATATATATATATATTATATATATATATATATATATATATATATATATATATATATATATATATATATATATATATATATATATATGTATATATATATATATATATATATATATATATATATATATATATATATATATATATATATATATATATATATATATATATATATGTATATATATATATATATATATATATATATGTATGTATCACACCGATAACTCAAAAAATAATGGGCCGATTCTGATTAAATTTGGTGAATATCTTTCTTTTGCAAGTGGCTTGGATAAGTTCGTTAGTCAGGAAAATCAACAAAAGTTTTCCCGGAAAATTTCGTGTTTTCCTTCGAAAAAAATTATATCTCCGGAAATAACAAAGCCCTGAGGTAGGAAAAAAGTCTGGACGCACCAAGTGCGTTATGGTAGTGAATTTTCATTAAAATGTTTTTAATAGCAAATATGTGTTTTTTTTTAAGAAAGCAGGCATCAAATTTGGTTACCAGTATAACGTATATAGTAAAAACAATGTGCGATGTTTCATCAAAATAACTTTATTGTTTGAAAATGTACAAAAATTTCCGAAAGTAAACTTAAAGTGTTCCCGAAAAAAACTTGTTTCTTGGTCAACCTTATAGATTAATAGCAAATTAAGCTATTCAAATGTGAAGCATTTAATCAAAATTCGCTACCATAACGCACTTGCTGCGTCCAGAATTTCTTTACTTACAAACATGCATTATATTTCGATGGAAAATGCAAAAACATAAGGCGTTTCGACAAAAAAAAATATTTGTATCACCAACGACTTATGGGCCAGCCTGTGATTGTAAAAATATTTTTTAAGATGTAGCTCAAGACACACTATAATTAATGTATACAATTTTTTCTCATATCTTGTGGAATAACGGATATATTGAACTTTATTGATTTTTTTACGAAAATTCGACAAAAGTTATATACCATTAAACGATAAACTCTATAGCTAAGACTACTGCCAAGCATTTAGAGAAGGGTCTATTTGAAATGAATTTTCTGGAAACATTTTAGTAAAATCAAGGACAATGACGGTTGAAACTAAGACTTCAGGGTTTGTAAAACATTCTTCTTGACACATTTTCTTTCCATAGCCTGTATTAGATTCAAGTTCTTTGCCTAAATGTTGCGAATTTTGACGTTTTGAGGAAAACCCCAATTTATTTTTCTTTAAATGCCCATAACTTTTTTGTCTTTTGACCTACAGTGCTAATTTTGCATTATTTTTTGAGTTATCGGTGTGATACACACACATATATATATATATATATATATATATATATATATATATATATATATATATATATATATACATATATACATATATATATATATATATATATATATATATATATATATATATATATATATATATATATACATATACATATATATATATATATATATATATATATATATATATATATATATATATATATATATATATATATATAGTGTGTCCACGGACTGAGTGTGGGTAAGGTATAAGTGACAAAAAAAATTTCGAATTAGATTATGATATTCTGGGAATCTCTCCTGCTTTGTGTTAAACTGAGATGTTGAGAAAATGAACAAAATCAATTAATATACAGGGTGGTTTATAACTGATGTAATGAAATTTATTAAGAGTAACTACCTTTGTTTATGAAGATACCGCAAAAAGTTGTTAACAAAAATTGTTTAGAATTATAATTTATGACAGGCTCTCATTTTTCAGACAGATCAGCCTACTATGAATTTTTTTTAGCTGCGACTTTATTTAAATGACGTTTGACGGCTTCTGTGATTAGGTGTACTTTAAAAAATACTTGAAACTGTATTAAAAAAAGTCTTTACCATAATTAAACTTGGGGTAGGTTTGCTTTCATCTCAACCAATAAAAAGAGTAAAGTAAACGCACAATTGGACATTCGAAGTAATAATTGGCGAGTTGCATGGCTAATTGAGCTCTGCCTTGTTGTTCGTTTCCCGGGATACTACTTATTTGGAAAATTGAAACGTCAATTTTATTGGTCACGAACGGCAAGCTTCTGTATTTAAAAATGTTAACAACAGAACAAATAGTGTTTATTGTGCAGTGCTATGGTTTGGGTGAAGAACATTCTTATCAGGGAGTGATAAGAAAATTCCTTGAACGCTGGCCAAATTATTCGGTTTCCGCTACTGGTGTAAAAAAAGTTGTTACAAAATTTATGCGTACTGGGAGTGTTTTAAATGTTAAGAAGACAAAATCTGAACTAAATGAAGAAGACAATGCTGCAGCTGCATTAGCTATGGATTCTGTTAGGCGTTTTCCGAAATTATCATTAAGAAGAAGGGCATTAGAAATTGGCAGTATTAGCAAATCGCATTTGCAACAAATTTATCGCACCAACAAGGTGAAATCTTTCAAAACAAAACTTATACACACTTTAGGAGAAAATGACGAGTCAAAACGATTAGCCTTTTGTTTATGGTACTGCGAGCAATATCTACAAAATCACAGAAGTATTATTTTTTCGGACGAATCCACTTTCACCACTAATGGGGTGGTAAATTCCCAAAATGCACGGCATTGGTCTATGGAGAATCCAAATTATAGAGTTAATTGCAGAAGACAATGCCATAAAAATGTAAATGTGTGGTGTGCTGTTTCTTACACTGGGATAAATGGGCCGTATTTTTTTGAGCGGAATATGAACCAGTACAGTTATCTGGAAATGCTGGAAAATATTCTTCAAGACCATTTGCATAACATGCCACTAGAAGATAGACAAACAGCATACTTTCAGCATGACGGCCACCCAGCACATGCAACAGGAATCGTTCGAGAATGGTTAGATCGGGAATTTTCTGCGCAGTGGATTGGTCGATATGGGCCAATACCTTGGCCTCCCAGAAGTCCCGATCTTACCTTAATGGACTTTTATTTATGAGGCTATCTCAAACAGAAAGTCTACGCAGCTCCATTAAACAACGATCTTGATTTGTTGAAACTGAGGTTGAGAGAGTCAATTGACGGTATTCCAATTCAACATAGTCAAAATGCCTACAAAGCATTTACTAAACGGGCTGAGTTATGTGTATCGGTTGGTGGCAGCACATTTGAATAATTTCTTTATTTTTCGTTGTTCGTTTTGATTTTTGTTAGCAATAAGCGTTTTGTATTTTACTAATAAATTATTATGTAACATTGCATGGTTACTTACTTTGCGCACCTGCGTTCAGAAAATTACAGGCAAAAAGTTCCATGTTGATGGGGAAAAAATGTTAATAATTTATTTGAAAATTTAAAGTAGGCTGATCTGGATGAAAATTGAGAGCCTGTCATAAATTTTAATTTTAAACAAGTTTTGTCAATAACTTTTTGCGGTATCTTTATAAACGAAGGTAGTTTACCCTTAACACATTTAATTAAATCAGTTCTAAACCACCCTGTATATTAATTGATTTTGTTCATTTTCTCAACATCTCAGTTTAAGACAAAGCAGGAGCGATTCCCAGAATATCATAATCTAATTCAATTTTTTTTTGTCACTTATACCTTACCCACACTCAATCCGTGGAGACACTGTATATATAATATATATATATATATATATATATATATATATATATATATATATATATATATATATATATATATATATATATATATATATTCATATAAAAATTGAAACTGAACCCGGATATGGGTTCTAGGGGTCTTAGTTCGCGCTCATTTGCAAAAATGTTTTCAAAATTTTAAAGTCGAGATCTCCCCATTGGTGAATTTTTCTACGAAAATTCACTAATATTACTCATAAAAATATTTCGTATTGTTCGCTCACCTTTATAAATTGGCAACAATCCTTAGCTGAGTTGTGTAACTCTGTAGCTGTACAAAAAATTATCGCCTCCTTTATCTTAATTTTATTTAAAATCATTCCTTTTCGGTCGATATCAGTCGTGCATACATGTCTTATTATTAATTAATCATTCTTTATTTAATTCGGGTCGACACAAGTCATCGTTGACTTTTCGCGACTGGGGGCTTTTCAAAAGTTTGCTTATTATGGCTAACTGTTCTTTCAGTTAGCCACAGATGCCTGAAAATTTAAAATCCCCAGTAAGTGCGGTTCTTTCTGAGCTTTATTTAATTAAATAAGTGTTGTATTTTAAAAATGGGATATAATTTTTAGTTCGCTAAAATAAAGTGGGTGTTTGTGGCCGGTGTCCTTTATGGGGTATAGTTCTGGTTATGGTTCCTTTGGCTGCGCGGAAAGCGTTGGACATCAGGATTAGGTGTAAGTATTAACTCAGATTTTTAGTATTTAAATAATATTGTTTCTTACATTGAAATGAAAATGATAAAAGTGTGTGTGTGTGTGATTTGTTTCTTTAACGTCGGCCTATTTCCGCGACTATGCCAATCACCGACGCCAGGAAGCAGGTTCACCTCACTTTCCTGGAAATTTTGCCGAACCCCTGCCTTTCTGTAAGGAGGGTAGGGATCTTTAACGTGCCCAACATCGCATGGACACGGGACCGACGGTTTTACGCCCCCTCCGAAGGGCGGAACGTGCAGACATTCAACTTGCTCAAATACAATGCCAGAACCTCGTTTGATGTTAATGTAAAACTAACAATTCTATGAGAAAATGGCAAGACATAAAATAGTTGCTAAATGAATCCTTCTTTCTAAATCAGTTTTTTAAATAGAAAACTGTACACACAATAAAAAGTACTGATAAAAAATAATGTAAGGATAGGTTTTTTCACCCTCTTGTGATAACATTATAGAGTTACAAAATCCATTTAAAACTGTCATTTTGTTAGCCTTATGCATCTGCAAAATTTCGTTTTTTACAATTATTTCATAACGGAGAAATTTAATGAAATTTTTTTTTGCCAAAATTTCAAAGCGCTGTAACTTGGAGGAAAACGGGTTTCAAGAAAAACTTTATAAAAGAGACACCCCTTATTTTTTGCCAAAGAATCACCCGGTAAAATTTTCTGCATCAATTTAGAAACACCCTGTATATATATATATATATATATATATATATATATATATATATATATATATATATATATATATATATATATATATATAAACAGATAAAAACTGAAAGTAAACCCGGATATGGATTCATATAAAAGTTGAAACTGACCCCGGATATAGGTTTTAAGGGTCCTAGTTTGAGCTGATTAAAAGATTTTTTCAAAATTCAAAAGTCGGGATCTCCTCATTAGCGATTTTTTTTAAAGAAAATTCACAAAAAATAACTAACAAAGATTTACGTAACAGTTACACGGCAATAGTAACCGACCTGTTGTTACTTTTTTCACAATTACGCAATAATATTTTTAAATATTTTCAATCATTAATCGTTTCGAAAAATTCAGTTGAACATTTGTACGTATATAAAAACTCTGGACGCAGCAAGTGCGTTATGGAAGTGAATTTTCATAAAAATGTTTTTTATTACAAATATATCGCTCTAATGCCAGCAGGCATTAATTTGGTTACCGGAATAACCTATATAGTAGGAACAATGTACCATATTTTATCAAAATAATTATTTGAAAATGTACAAAAATTTTTCGAAAATTAACTTTAAATGTTTCCGAGAAAACTGGTCTCCTAGCCAATGAACCTCAGGATAATAGCAAATTGAGTTAATAAAATTTGAAACATTTAATGAAAATTTGCAACCAAAATGCCCTTGCTGAGTTCATACAAAACTTTTTCGAAAATAAAGTTAAATGTTGGTTTCCTAACCAACACAACTTACGTTAATAGCAAATTGAGTTATTGACATTTGAAGGATTTAATGAAAATTTGCTACCAAAACGCACTTACTGCGTCCAGATTTTTTTCTGACAAACATGCATCATATTTAGATAAAAAATGCTAAAATGCAGTAACGAATTTGTTCTAAAAAAATTAGCTAAAAATTATAGACCGTTAAACCATAAACTTCACTAAACCTACAGCGAAAGCATCAACTTAACTAAACCGACAGCCTAAGCATCAGAGAAAGGGTCTAGTTGAAATGAAGTTTTTGTAAATATTTTAGTAAAATGAAGGGCAATGACGGTTGAATCTGAAACTTAAGGGTTCGTAGAACACTCTTCTTGCAACATTTTCTTTTTACAGTCCGTAATTGTTTCACGTTCTTTGCCTAAACATTGCCAATTTTGACGTTTTATATTGCGAGTTTGACGTTTTGAGGAAAACTCCAAAATTTGTTCCTTTAGCTGCCCGTAACATTTTTGTCCTTAAACATAGAGACCTAAATTTTGGCACATGATTCACTCTTGATAATATAAATATTTGTACAAAATTTGGTTGCCCTCACTTTGTTATTTCCGGAGATATGAATTTTTTTAGAAAGAAAACACAAAATTTTCCAGGAAAACCTGGTACGATTTTCCTGGCTAACGAACTTATCCAAGCCACTTGCAAAAGGAAAGTACTCACCAAATTTGATCAAGATCTGTCTATTATTTTTTGAGTTATCGGCATATATATATATATATATATATATATATATATATATATATATATATATATATATATATATATATATATATATATATAATAACACGAATCTCCCTATTGGTGAATTTTTTAAAGAAAATTCACTAAAAAAGAAAATTTGAATCGCCAACGACTTATGGGCCACCCTTAGTTGTAGAAATATTTTTTAAGATGTAGCTCAAGACACCCTATAATTAATGTATACAATTTTTTTCGTATCTTGCATAATAACATATATATTGAACTTTAAAGATTTTTTTACGAAAATTCGACAAAAATGATATACCATTAAACGATAAATTCTATAGCCAACACTACTGCCAAAGAATCAGAGACAGGGTCTATTTGAAATGAATTTTCTGGGAATATTTTAGTAAAATAAAGGACAATGACGATTTAACTAAGACTTCAGGCTTTGTCAAACATTCTTCTTGAGACATTTTCCTTCCATAGCTCATGTTAGTTTCAGGTTCATTGCCTAAATATTACCAATTTTGACGTTTTAAATCGCGACGTTTTGAGGAAAACCCAAATTTATTTTTCTTTAAATGCCTGTAACTTTTTTATCCTTTAACCTACAGAGCTAAATTTTGGTAGGTAACTTATATAAACTCGCAAACCAAATTTGGTTGCCCTTACTTTGTTAGTTACGGATAAAGAAAACACAAAATTTTCGGGCAAAACCTCCGCGGATTTTCATGGATAACGAACTTATCCAAGCTACTTGTGAAATGAAGGTACTGACCAAGTTTTATCAAAATCGTTCCATTATTTTTTTAGTTATAGGTGTGACACATAATTAAATAATATATATATATATATATATATATATATATATATATATATATATATATATATATATATATATATATATATATATATATATAAAGATATAAAGTCTGAAACCGATCCCGGATTTTGGTTCCAGGGGTCCTATATAGCGCTCATTTGAAGAATTTTTTTCAAAATTCAAAAGTGGGGATCTCCACATTAGTAATTTTTTTAAAAGAAAATTCACTAAAAATGATGTTACTAAAGTTTTGTGTAGTTTTTCATTTTAGCTTCACATTTTAGATTTTTTACGTTTTATACTTAAAGTCATTTCTTTGTTTCAGAGTACGTATTGAAGAGATTGTAGCTGCGACGTGGGATATAGCCAGATCAATCGAGGTTGGTGTCTTTTAGTTTTATTGTTTGCAGAAAATGCGCATAAACCGAAAAATCGGTTAGCAACGTAATATCTGGCACGATTTTTTCTCTTCACATATTTATGCGTAATCGGTTCGCTCTGTGGTAATGTGTTAAAATGTTTCTGTTTTTTTTGTGTGCAATAAATACCGAAACTCGAACAAAAAATCAGGTACGTATTATACATTTGATGTTCTAATACAAGTGACATTTGCTGGATTTTTATTTTTTTTTATTTTAGAGAAAGAAAATTATGTCTCCACTACTAAGGCCATTGACATATATAAATTATATAGAAAAACATTTTAGGTACAATGTAAGTGCCTTAATAATGTATGTGTTCCTGAACAAGTAAATTATACAACACAACGGTTACAGTTATATGTGTTTATATAGTTCACTATATTTTAAGAAATTAATTATGTTTTCTGGTGCTGCTGTGACTAGGGTTACCATGGATATATTTTCGCCTAAAAACAACCTTCTTTGGAGTCTGTGTTTAGTGCACTCTGTGACAATATGACTTGCTGAAAGGCTCACATTGCAGGTATCACAAACTGGTAGAATTTGTTGTTCCAGTAGGTACTTGTGTGTGAGTGCTGTGTATTCTATCCGGAGCCTTCTCAGGACGGCCAGGGATCTGCGACTTAGCATAGGTGGTTGGAATGCCTCAATGGTTGGTGCTAGTTCGTGCAGCTTGGTAGTTTGATTATTCCAGTATATTTGCCATTTGTCGTAAATTACTGCTTTAACGTGTGGTCTTAATAGTTGGTGGTATTGGCTTCTTACTGTCGTGCCTTCCGTGATCGCTCTTTTAGCAGCAGTATCTGCCTGCTCATTGCCTATAATGCCGGAGTGTGAGGATACCCAAACGAATGTAATGTGTGTGGATTGGCGTTCAAGATCGTGAGCAGTATTTTGTATTTCCCTTGCTATATGGTTCTTGGTATATAGGCTACTTATTTCATTTAATGCCAGTTTAGAGTCTGTGCAGATGACTATTTTCGTTGGACGGTTGGAAATGTCTTTTATCCCTTTTATGGCTTGCAGAATTGTAAATAGTTCAGCTGTGCCAATACTGATGTCCTTGGGTAATTTCATAAGCTGCTCAGAGGAGGGCAATCTCACTATCGCCCCACCTACTCCATGTGGTGACTTAGAGGCATCGGTGTACATTACCAGTTCGGGATTATATTCCCTTAGTGTTTCTGTAAATATTGTCTGCATCGCCGAATTTGGTGTTTTGGCTTGTTTAGGTGACATTAATGATGTGTTACAGTCTATTTTTAATTGAAGCCATGGTGGTGTATTTGATTTCGGATTTTCAGTGGTTCCTGTGAGATCGATTTGGTAGATGTCTTCTATTATTTCTGATATAAGACGTGGTTTTTCGGTGGAGTTGGATCGTTGATGACTGTGGCATTGGGTGTCAGTTAGGACTGAACGAACAAGATTATTTGCTGAACGAGAAATTCTCGAAGCGTATGTCAATATTAGCAATTGTCGTCTTAAAAAGAGCGGCAGCTCATTTGACTCTCTTTGCATACTTGTTGTAGAGCTTGTTCTGAAGGCACCGAGACATAGCCTCATAGCTGTATTCTGTATAGTATTTAGTGGTTTAAGTGTGGTTTTGCTTGCACTTGCATAAACGATTGCGCCATAATCTATTTTAGATCGTATTAGTGATTTGTGTAAGCTAATCAAAACTGATTCTTCTGCTCCCCAGTCGTAGTGAGCTACGGCTTTGAGAATGTTCATTCTGCTAGCACATTCCGCTCTGAGATGGTTTATTTGATGCTTCCAAGACAGTTTTGTATCGATTATAACACCCAGGAATTTGTAATGGTCTACTCTGGAAAGCGTTGCACTGTTTAGTATAAGGTTTGATAGAGTTTCCTGGTGGTGTCTTCGACTGAATGACATAAATTTCGTTTTCTCTGCTGAGAATTTGTAACCTGTGTATCTTGTCCATTGCTCTAAATCCTTTATTGTTTCTTGGATTAGTTGTGCTGTGGTTTGTCTGTTTTTATCTCTGCAGAAAATAACTAAATCATCAGCAT